>CP126893.1:99960000-101160000 GCA_030440675.1 Furcifer pardalis
ACTGCATGACAGAGTGAGCTCCTGTCTCTGTCCCAGCTCCTGCCAACCTAGCAGTTCAAAAGAAAAAAAATGCAAATAGATAAATAGGGACCATTTTGGTGGGAAGGTAAACAGCATTCCGTTCACTATGATGTTGAGGCATGCCTGCCACGTGTCCACGGAAATGTCTGCGGACGCATTCAGCGCTGGCTCTTTGGCTATAAACAGAAAAGAGCTCTGAATCCTAAAAGTCAGATATAACTGGCTTTTGAGCGAGGATGATCTTTACCTTTACCTTACCTATTTTTCATCCCAGAAATGAGTTGCATAATGTTTTAAGAGTGTCCTGTTGATCTTCTGCTTCTATCACTATCTTATAAAGTCTACTTATTGTCCCTTTCATTATCATACCTTTATCTGTACAGTATTACCATTTCTTAAATTTTGTGTGGTCTGTACATTTACCATTTCTTTTCGATTCTTTAATCCACTATTCCAGCTGAATTAAATTAACCCATTCCACTTCTAATGCTATCCCATTTGCAGCCTATTATTCATATTCTCTATCCAGTCTTTTAGCCTAATGACATACTTTCCTCAATAAATCCTCAAAGCTCTCATTCAAGTTTCCTGGGAATATTTCTACTTCTACTATTCAAAGTAAAAGCTATTGAAATAAATATTTTTCTATGTTTAGTCTACATTTTTTAGACTAAAAATGTATTTTTTATGATACAGTATTTTTATGATACTGTTACTAATCTTTAAAAAAATATTCTTGAGACACCTGCTAATTCATGTAACTCCAGTTTTGAACATACAGTGGTACCTCACTTAAAGAGCATAATGTGTTCCACAGGATTGCTCTTTAAGTGAGTTTGCTCTTTAAGCAAAACACCACTGTAAGTGACCAATTGTGACTTATGGTGGGGTGGATTTCGAGCCCCAATTTATTTGTTGAGTTTTTGGTTGGTTTTATTTGTTAAACGAACATTCAGAGAAAATTCTGCTTTTTAAGCAAATTACTCTTTAAGCGAGACACTCTTTATGTGAAGTTTGACTTGTATTATATTATTAGGTTGAGATATAATATTTACTATATATCTCTTTTGATTATCTATATAATATAGCTTTCTATTGGGGAGAGCTTTTTAAAAACCATAAATCAATGGGACAAAATATAAGCATAACAAATTATGTGAACCCTACCACTTTCAGGAGCATGAATACATCTATTATTTTCTTTTTCCTTAATCTCTTTTAATTATCACACCTATTTTTCTCTAAAAAGACATTGTTTCAGATGGTGCCATCTGACCTTTCCCCTTCAAAAGGTCAAAATGTATACATTCTCCTTATATGTCTTTAAATCTTTTGGCAGTTTTTCGTTAATAGCTACAGTATACTCTGTTCCTTCAATTTCTGATTCTAGTTGTGATTTATTTTAGCATTATTAATTTGCAACTAGAAAAGGCACATCTGAATCAATGGAATTTATTAAAGTGTTGACTCATCAATCCCCACTGATTCAATGGGTCTAGTCTAGTAAAATTTACTACAATAATCAACAGGATTCCAGTCCCTGTATTTAAAAGTCTTTAGCAAGAAGCTGATATCAGGTTTTGAAAGAATTCAAGGTTGCTGCCCTTCAGGAAAGAGCTGAAAACCCGGCTGGTGGGGCTGGTGTGGGGAGGTAGAGAGGGAGCAACCACCCCCACCCCCACTGGCTCATTTAGTGAAGGATCACACATGCTTTTAAAAGTTTTAAACTAGCTTTTTAAATTGGTGCGGATGGGAGGTAATTTTTTTCAGAGTTTTTAGGAATTTTAAGGGTCTCTATAGTTTTAAATGTCGGGGGTTTTTTATGTAAGCTGCCCAGAGTCACATGTCGATTGGGGCAGCTATACAAATTGAATTTAATAATAATAATAATAATAATAATAATAATAATAATAATAATAATAATAATAATAATAATAATAATAATAATAATAATAATAATAATAATAATAATAATAAATTAATTTATATTTTACCAAGAGTTGTACCACAAGATGATCCCAGAGGAGACTCAATTTCTTAATCATCCAGCCTGCTGTTGTTTATTTGCACCACACATTTCTCCTGCAATTTACAATTAAGTCTGCGAACCTTAACCCATCGTCCAGGGAAGGGTTGAAGTTCTCAGGTTAATTGCAAGGCACAAACAGCTTGAATACATGCAGTGACGGAGCATACTGGCACCAAGTAAAACATTCTCAGGATCATCCTGGCAAAGGTAGATAAATAAACTTTTTTAAAATAGACAGGCATTAAATTTGGAAGCTATTTAAGTGAACTCATCTTTCCTGAAACCCTGATGATAATGCAAGGTACAGTAGGGATTGGCTTTTTCCTGTTGCTAAAGTAACGACTGCCTTAATTATTTCTTCAGATACTAAGTTTTAAACTCAGGACTTTTATTAACCAATGACAGATAGAGATCCTCTTTTATTCATTTCATATGCTGTCAGTAAAAATTGGCATTAATCTGCTTTTCAAATAAATAAATTTTTCTACCCTCAAAAGTCTCAGCTTATCAGAGTACTGTTGAATAAATCTTAGGGGTGCATGGACAAATATACTAGTTTGGAAATTGTTTTAGTCTCAGGTTTAAATATAAATAAGGCAAGATATTGCATGTATCTTGTATTTCTGCCTTGTTACTACTTCAATTGACTACATGGCTGGAGACTGTCCGGGCAAAAAATACATCTGGGAATGTTTTGTCACAATGTTGTATCCAGTGGTGGGATGTCAAAATTTTTACATCATAACAGTGTGGGCGGAGCTAATGTCATGACATCATGACATTGTGGGAGGGGCCAAATAAAATAAATAAAATAACTAAAATAAAATAAAAAATAAAATAAAAATAAGCACACACACAAACACAACACAAACCTGTAAATAAATTAAATAAATTAAATAAATAAATAAATAAAATAAAAATACATTAAAATACACCCACCTACCCACCCCAAACACAAATCAACCAGAGCTTTTAAAACACAAATCAACCAGAGCTTTTAAATCAGAGCTTACAGCTTATTCTGGCTAATCTTTCTTACATTAGGTCAGATGGAACTACAGAATGAACTCACCACAAGATGACATTTTGGCAGTTTTCAACTTTTCAACAGTTAAAGAAGTTAGGTACTAAGTCTTTGCCTAACCAGTCCTCTAGGATAATATGCCTTAATGTAAATTTAAAATAGCTGTATCTCCTTAAGGGTTCTCCAATTGGATCAGCAATTGGAACAGCACAGGTGTAGCTTATTGATGAGGTAACTCCAAGACTTTGCTTAAAAACCCCAAGCTAGGCCGCTAGGCCTGCCAGCTGCCAGGCCTTTTTAGGAACTATGGTAGTACGTCAATATAAGTAAAGGTATTAAATACACATTAAAAGACACACAGACGCACCACATGCAAAGGTGAGACACTTACCCTGGGGAGCTGGCTATAGCAAGCTTCAGGCTAGCAGCTTCTCTTCCTCCTCCCTGCTTGGGAGGACAGCAAGGAGGCCATGCATACACACCAAGCACTGTAGGTGTGCATGCACACCAAGTGCTTGGCGCGAATGTGTAGTGGGGGAACCAGTGAAAAGGTAAGCCCCGAAGGTGGTTTCCCCCAAAAGCTGCTACCGGTACTTCGGGACACTGGGGAAAGTTACTACCGGTTCTGGCAAACTGGTGCAAACCTGTTACATCCCATCACTGGCTGTATCCCAATAATATCGCAGCAGTCAGACCTAACCGGGGGTGGGCAGATCCCTCAGTGATCTATACAGAAATCAACCCATGGACCACCTTAGAATTTCTCCACCATGAAAGCAGCTGTTTGATACTAGTTGTCTTCTGGTGAAATCACAACGATGTCTTGATGAAGTATTGGGCAACAACAGGATGAAATCCAATGTGGTGCTTATGGCAATGCTCAGACTTTCAGTCCTACCCCTGAGATCTAGGTCAATTTTGAGCTCTACTGCAGCAGTTGTTTTAGGATCTGTGGAGACTTACACAAAGGCTTGTTCTTCTCTTATGATTCATTTACTCAAACATATCAAGACTGTTTTTATGATATGATAATTGCACAGGGTGCAGCTCAAACATTAAATCCTACATGGATAAGTCCTACTGTTTTCCATGGCACTTTTCCATACTCTGAAGAATGTGCTCCAAAGATTTTAGCTTAGTTAGCAAAACAGTTAAGAGAAAGCTTCTGTGCGAAAGAAATGGCCAACCAGTTATAGTAATGAAATTATTATTTCTTTATAAAGTTGTAGGTACACAAATACTGAGGGGCTAGTTCATCATACTTCCTGAAATGTAACTTAGAAGTCCCTCTATTTTGACAGAAATGGGGGGGGGGGAATGTACATCTGAATTTTTAACAGCTTTATGTTTAGTCAACTATTTTATGCTCAGTTTCTAGTCTATAAAAAGATGCCTCTGTTGAGCAGATTCATAGGTATTTATAGAATTAACTCTATGGCTGCTGGAATTCAACATTTTCTAATAGTTACTACTAGCACCAAGACCAGGTGCAAATGAACAAACAGTTCAAAGTGGCAGCTCTTGATGCCTGGAGGTTAACCATGATTTATGTTTACCGGAAAAAAAAGTGAGATATTATGTTGGCTGTGGTGGAAGGGCAAAGGGACAACAAGCACTCTAACAGAGAGCTAAGGTATTTTTTCAGTTCTTTGTTACTCCATTTTGATGAAAGAAAGATCTAGCCTGAAAAAGCAAAACCATCTTCTAAATCCTTTTTCAAATTCAGAAGTTACTACACATCTGAGCTATAACCAACTGTTATATTTCTGAACTAAATAAACTTGCAAGTGCCAATTATAGCAAGGTCTGAATGTCCATTAGTTTAATATTCTTCAGAAGACACCCCTTTTAATGTATTACAGTAAAACCTCGCATAAAGAGCACCTCGCTTAGAGACTAACTCGTTTAAAGAGCAGAATTTTCTATGAATGGTCGCCTCGCTTAACAACTAAAACCAACCAAAAACTCACTTAACAACTAAATTGAGGTTCACAGTTCCCCCCTGCCAGAAGTCACAATTGGTCATTTACAATGGTGTTTCGCTTAAAGAGCAAACTCACTTAAAGAGCAATCCTGTGGAATGCATTATGCTCTTTAAGCGAGGTACCACTGTACAGTTGTACCTCGCTTAAAGAGCATAATGCATTCCACAGGATTGTTCTTTAAGTGAGTTTGCTCTTTAAGCGAAACACCATTGTAAATGACCAATTGTGGGGGGGATTGCAAACCCCGATTTATTTGTTAAGTGAGTTTTTGGTTGGTTTTATTTGTTAAGCGAAACGAACATTCAGAGAAAATTCTGCTCTTTAAGCGAGTTACTCTTTAAGCGAGACACTCTTTATGCGAGGTTTGACTGTATATAGAAAAATATGCTACAAGACATATTTGAGGATACAGGAAGCTTTAAGTGTATTTTGACATTTCTGCATTGATAGACCCTGACTGGTACCATAATCAGAAATATGGTTGGAATTGACAAATGTTTCTCATTTATTAGCTGAAAGCAAAACACTAAAAGTAAATTCAAGCCATAGTTTTTATTACCCAAGTTAAACTTGTTTAATCATGACTGAATGTAATATCTGAACAAATATTCTCCCAAAACCTGAATCTGAACTACAGCATAGCAGTTCTAAGCCTAATGCATATTTAGTGCCTTGCTGTCAATCAGCAAAGTAAGGGTCTGGAAAATAAGTTATTTTGACTTTTGTTTAGGGGCGGTTGACACCAGACAGTTTGGAACTTATTTTTCAGTGGTCTGTTCATTCCTTGATCTGTCAATGTAAATAAACAATACCTTATACACAAAGGAAGTATATGTGCTATAGTACTATAGAGCAGTATTTCCCAACCTTTGGTTTTTGGACTTCAATTCCCACTTCCCCCAAAGAAATGATCAGCCAATGTACTGACTTAGGCTTCTGGGAATTGTAATTGACCGGTGTTCGGTGGAACATAGTTTGGAAAATGCTGTTATAGAGAGTTGGGGATCCACACAACATTTAATTGTAACTAGATCTGATTGAAACAACAGTTATTCTTATCTGGCTCTTTTGATACTAGTACTGTACTATAAAACTTTGACTTTAATGACTTTTCAATTTTATTTGTCTTTATATTTTCATGGTATTCTATTTGGTTTTTACTTTATTTTTGTTAATCACCTTCACCACAACAGAGGGATATAATCATAATAGTTTATATTTAATAAACAGAATACATCCTAAATATATGTACAGTCAAACCTTGCATAATAAGCATTTTGCTTAGCAAAAAACTCACATAATGAGAGAGTTTTTCACTAAGCAGTCCGACTCGCATAACAAAAATTTTCACGATGTGAGTCGGACTTTCCCTATGGAAAAACTCGCATAACGAGTGTTTCTATGAGGAAAACTCGTATAGCGAATTTTTTTTTGCTGTGCGAGTTCTCCCCCTTGAAATGCTCGTTATGCGAGTTTGCCCATAGGAATTTTTGCTGTGCGAGTTTGTTTCGCATAGCGAAAAACTTGCATAGTGAGCAGCCTTGCAGAACAAATTAAATTCGTTATAGCTGTAAAAAGTTAAGAATGAACCTGAGAGTTGGCATAAGAGAGAGCAATTGTACTCCTACAATCTGCTCTCCATGTTCTCCTCTACTCCAGGTTTAACTCCGGGCTGTAATATCCTCTTCTACCCCCAATTACAATTCCTCCTCCCAGAACAGCATAATGGCATGTTGCAGAGGTGTAGCAGGGGCCATGAAGGCAGAGTCACTGGATCAAAAGCCCTCTCAGCCCCTGCTAGAGGAGAGACATTTAGAAAGCTTTAATACAATTGTCTTCTACTGTTTGCAGTGGAGCACTTTTCATAGAAAAATAAAAGAAGGCCCACAGATAATAATCCAGCCTACTACAGAAACACTCACCCCACAACAAGAACAACATGGACTCACAGAATAACTTCATAAATCTTTCAAGCTACTCTCTGAGCCAAGCAGAAGTCAGTCCTATCATGGGGCCTGACCTTCTGTCCCACCAAACCCACACAAATGATAGAATTCTGTGGAGACCTGGAAGCCTTCTTCTGCCTAGTATGACTCAAATAATATTTTCACAAACTGGAGATTAACCAGCATGATAATTCACAAATTGTTCCTCACTTGCTACAACATGAGGAGGAACCATGCACTGATCCACAAACATCTTACTCTCAGCAACACAGAAATATGAATTCTACGTGGACACCTCCAGAGGGTTGGAACACGGGATTGGACTTCTACATTGAATGCTTCTGCCACCATAACTGAGCAAAGATCATCAACCAGTGACATGGTCCAATTTATAATCTCAGCTGAACAGAACGTGAGGCTATAAACAATCTCAGAAATAATCCCAACATCATCATAAAAGAGGCAGACAAGGGTGATGCTATAGGTGTCATGGACAAATCGAGCTACACACAGGAAGTTGACAAGCAACTTTCCAATTCTACATTTTACCAGCCTCTAACTATGGCCCCAACCACCAAATATCAAAAAGAATTACAAAACCTCCTAAAAACTGTTCCTGGAAATATATGTAACCAAATCTTGACTGACACACCACAAGAATTGCATTGCATTTTTTCTTTTTTTTCTTTCCCCCTTATGTTTAGATATATTTATTGTATTAACTGTATTGTGTTATGATGATATATTTATATTTATGTTTCATATTGTAATATTGTTGTTTCAAAGAATGTTATATTTGTGTGTTTTCTGTGAGCCGCCTTGAGTCGGTTTTTACTGAGTAGGGTGGCATAGAAATCAAATAAATAATCAATAATCAATAATCAATAATAAGAACCTCAACCAGCTACCTATTGCCTACTGCCTAAAATTCACAAACCTGGAAACCCTGGGAGACCAATTATTTCAAGTATCAACAGCATCACTGTTGGAGTATCTGGATATGTGGACTTCATTCTCAAACCATATGCTTCCAATGTACTCAGTTATGTAAGAGATGCCACAGACTTTCTAAGAAAACTTCAAAACACACTGACCTCCTGGGTAACCTCATCTTAGCTACAATGGATGTGGAAGCTCTGTACACCAACATCCCACACAAAGATGGACTACAAGCTATCAGGAACACCATTCAAAACAAGGATGAAACCCAAATAGTCACCACCCTGTGCAACTTCGTACTTACAGTGAAACTTTGTATAACAAAGGGCTCTTCTAGTGAAAAACTCGATAACGAAAGGAAATTTTAAAAAATTGGTGCCTCTCATAATGAAAACTTTCGTTATGCAAAAATAACTCTCCCTATGGGGGAAACTTGTATAACAAAAATTCCTATGGGAAAATTTGCACAGCGAAAATTTTTTCATTATGCAAGTTTTCCCATAGGAATTTTTGTTATATGAGTTTTCCCATAGGAATTTTTGTTATAAGAAAAAAAATTGTATAATGAAAAAATTGCTTAGTGAACAACCTCATGGAATGGATTACTTTTGTTATATGAGGTTTCACTGTACACACAGTTACTTCACCTTTGACAATAAAACCTACCTCCAGATAAATGGAACTGCCATGGGTACTCACATGGCTATGCCAATATATTAACGGGTGATCTAGAACAATGTTTTCTTAACTGTTGTAGCCATAACCCACTTATCTATTTGTGGTACATCAATGACATGTTTTTGAACTGGATGCATGGAAAAGAAACCCTAGAGAAATTCTACCAGGATTTCAATAATTTTCATCCCAATATTAAACTCAGCTTGGACCAGTCTATACAACAAGTAAATTTCCTAGACACAACTGTGAAACTACAAAATGGACATCTCAGTACCACACTATATTGCAAACCCATGGACAGATAAACCTACCTACATGCCCCCAGCTTCCATCTAGAACAGACAACAAAATCCATTGTCTTTAGCCAAGTCCTCATATACAACTGCATCTACTCAGACCCACAAGGCAGGGATGCCTAGCTCAAGGACCTACAAAATGCATTCCACAAACTACAATACCCATCCAATATGGTTAAAACACAAATCAACCAAGCTAGATGGATACTGAGAAGTAACCTCTCCAACCCATCTTGGGCAAGAATGCTTCATTCTTCAAAACCTTTGGTGACAGACCTCTACCTGCTTATAGACAGCCCTACAATCTCAAACAACTATTGACACACAATAGACTACACAAAAGTGAAACAGAGATGGGAACTAAACCGTGCTGCAAACACAGATGTCAACTTTGGCTCCACATTCACTCTGGTAACAGCATTACTGGACTCAATGGCACCACACACAACATTAAAGGCAGTTTTACTTATTCTTCTGCCAATGTGATTTATGCCATCTACGATCCATAGAGAGACAGCAGAAATCAAATACATCCATCTGTTGGACACCCACTACAAGGGTTTGAATATTAGCCAGGGTTTTTTGGGACATTATCAAATTTGATACAAAGATTGTTATATGCTGCTATATATTTTGTTATATTATACCACCTTCATAACATTCCCTTTCACAGCATGTCTCACAGAACGTGGGATATGCTCACATAGCAACACAGAGGTTAAATTCATTAGCACTCAATGCCAGGTACTTGTGTTGTAATTCCCCACATTTAAAATTGAATAGGGGACATTTAGATCATGTCTCACCGAATGAGGGATGTGCTCACAGAGCAACACAAAGGTTAAATTCATTAGCATTCAATGCCAGTTGCTTGTTTTGTAATTCTCCACATTTAAAATTGAATAGGGGACAGTTAGAGTGGATCCGAATAACAACCACTGTGGGAAGCTGTATTGATTTGCATGATGATGTCATTTTGATTTAATAACTCTATGACTCTGTATTTGGTGTATATAAGCTCATGCCTTGCTATTCCATTCCTATGTCTGAAGAAGTGGACTTGATCAATGAAAGCTCACATAAAAAATATAGCAGTTAGTCTTTAAAGTGCTGCTGTGTTTTTGTTTTTGCTTCCAGATAATAATTGGTGCCACTGATAACTTCCACCCCATGGGCAACAACCTAGCAAAGCTCTGGACATTCAGAGCCTCAAGTATCTGTGCATTGCCTCTTCTGCCCCAGTATCAGAGTTGTAGCATATCCTTTTGTATCCATTATGTATTGTTTAGTCTTTAAAATGTAGTATCTACAGAATGCTCCATCTAAATCAACATATAGAATAAAATCTGGAAATATGCAGGGCTGCTTGAAGGAGAAATGGTCTCTTTCTTGGGAGCAATCTCCCCTAAAGTGACCCATCTGCTGGGAAATCTCTCCAGCCCACTCGGCATGGGATCTGGGTCAGGCTACAGCACAATTTATCATAAGCCTTCCGTCTGCTTCACTGGAATTTCTTTGAAAAATCGGTCCTTGTTTTCAAAAGACTACAACTGTATACCAGCAGCTGGTCTTAAACAACAACAACAGAATACAAAATCTTAGTATGACGAATAAAAGAGAGCAAAGGTTGGAATCAAGAGCATGAAAATGAGAGCATGCAGATAAAAAAATAAGAGAAAGTATTTGCAAGATAAATTCCAGTGACCCTATGGGTTAATTTATTGTGGAAGATGGAAAGAAAAAAATGGTTTATTGGTTATGAAGGTGATATAACTGTTATGCCATGTTAAATGGATTTGAAGATCCGAGGGTCCATGGGATTGCACGAAAATTGCTAGAAAGGCATATATAGTCTAGTTTTCCCCTTTATTGTTAATAGTACCCTAATACTTTATTGCAAATTTATAGTTTAGAAATAGTAACACATCTTGAAGATTAAAGGGATGTGACAGTAGTTCATGTCCCTTAATAATCAAATCACATAGCCTAGATTGGGCTCTTATCAGCTCCCCCCACCCCTTTTATGGCATGATAGGTAGAAAACACTTTATATCCCCTATTACATAAATGATGAATTGGGCCATGGATTATGGGCTGTTATTTGCTTGGCTGTAGTCAATATGTTTTCTTTGGACAGGGATTTCAGTGATTTATTTCTCTTCTGGCCTTATCATTTATTCACTTAGAACAGTCAAGGTTGCAGGGCCTTAGGCGCACTTAGACTTATAGTATCAGAGTTTTTTTTAAATGATACAAACATCTTATGCTTCATAATATCCTGCAACGCAAGTGGGCAAAACACATGTGTTGGGAGGTGTAGGTGAAAATTTGTAACATGTGTTCAACTCACTGTAGAATATAGTTTGCTAAAATGAACTGCATTCATTTTACAAGCACCCTCTAGTATGACTATATTTTCCAACCTATTTTAATTGTTCTGTTCTGCATTGCACTGACAATGTTCAGTTCTGTGATTGACTTTTCTACTTACATGGAAGCAAATACAGATATTTCTAATGTACTACATTCTTGCCCCAAAGAGTAGTGACATTCCTACCTGGATTGTCTGCATGTTCCACCAGTGGGGAAAGACCTATTTAGACAGGCATTTAATTGACTTGGACAAGAAAAGGCCATTATGATATGACATTTATGAACTGAGATAGGCTTCTAAGTGTTCTCATATGGTGGTTTTTAATATTGTGATTTAATTGTGTTTATTATATTGTTTTGATTAACTGTGACCTCCCTTGAGCCCCCTATAGGGAGAAAGATGATATATAAGATAAACAAAGGGGGGGAAACAAATGAGTCTATGAGAAATCACAACAGCAGGTAATGCTTTGCTCTTTGCAATTATTTCACAGTGTAAGAATTTAGTTTCTGTTCATTTTTTAATTAAAAATGTTTGTGAAATTTAAAAAAATGGATATGAAGAAAGCACTATGGACGGATTTGCCCTTCCTATTTTTGTTATTTTTTTTAATGTTTTACTGAATGAGATCATCTGGATGTGTGTACCATTAATATGCAAGTGACTGCTCCTCTCTTATATTTGAGTCAGGTCAGACAAGGGAAGAGTAAAATCAATATAAGGATTCAATTGTAGACTGAAACATAAAGCCATAGTGAAAGTCCTGTTATATTTTCCTACACAATTGGATTTGCAGTTTGGGACTGATTCTTGATCTACCTTATTCACTGGAGGTGAAAAGCCATCGGCTACTCATCACCACCTCCCTTTTCAAAAGGAGATAGCTTACCTGCAGTGATCTCTGCTCTGGTAACCCCCCCAGGCAGTGATGGGATGTCAAAAATTCTACTACCACGCCATGACGTCATGGACGTCATGGGCGTGGCCAATGTCATGACGTCATGACGTCATGACGTCATGGGCGGAGCCAACGTCATGACGTCATGACGTTGTGGGCAAGGCCAAAAATAAAAAAAATAATAAAAAAAATAAACATGCACACAGACCCGTAAATAACTTAAAGAAATAAAATAAATAAATAAATAAAATAAAAATTAAATAAAAGTACACCCACCCACCCAAAACACCATAAACCACCCACCCACCCCAAACACAAAACCCTCACTTACCCTTTTTGGGGCCGACGACCCCCATGGCCCGGGGCCACACGGCAAGGCACGCCCCATCGCCGCCGGAACCGAGGAGGAGGCGGGGCGCTCCATGTTGGCTCCAATTTTTAAAAAACCGGACCCGGAGCCACTGCCTGCTGCTGCTACTGTCGCCGCTGCTGCCGCCTCCCGCCATCGCCATCGCCGGGGGGGGTGGAAGGAGGAGAGGGAGGGGACTGGAGTGCCGGACCCGGGAGCGTTTCTGTAATTGATCCGGGTAGATGCATTTGCTTTTTTCCCTCCTTCCTTTTCGTTCCGGAGCTGTCTTCCCCGCCTTGCCCGTTGATCGGCTCCCATCCCGTCTTCTTCGTTGCCGCCGCCGCTGCTGGAACCGGAGGAGGAGGAGGCGCGCTCCGCTGGCCTGGGGCGACGGCGGCAACGGCGGCGATGGCGATGGCGGGAGGCGGCAGCAGCGGCGACAGTAGCAGCAGGCAGTGGCTCCGGGTCCGGTTTTTTAAAAATTGGAGCCAACATGGACATGGAGCGCCCCGCCTCCTCCTCGGTTCCGGCGGCGATGGGGACGGCAACGGCAGCAGTGATGGCAGGAGGTGGCAGTGGTGAGAGCACCAGGCAGCAGCAAACGGCGGCAAGCGGCTCCACAGGAGGCTCCAGTCAGGGGCGGCCGGATCCAATTTTTTTAAAATCGGAGGAAAAAATGGCTCCAATTTAGTGCGCATGTGTCAGATTGAGTTTCTGCGCATGCGCACTAAATTGGAGCCATTTTTGCTCCAATTTTTTTTTAAATTTTCCTCCCGGTGAGGCGTCCGATCCGGACGCCTCAAAAACGGTTTTACCCCCACAGAGAGCCCTCCGGAAATCCTTAAAACGGTTCTGTGGATCCGGTCAGAACCGGTGTCATCCCATCACTGCCCCCAGGTTACAATCACTGCAATGCAAGGTACACTGCACCCATTCCAGGGCTAGATTTGAAAATTCTGAATTAACTGCAGTAAGATCAAAATACAACTACTGTACTACAATACTACGAAGGCCTGATGAAGTGGATTTGATCCATGAAAGCTAACAGCAGTTATTAAAGTGCCACGATTTTTTTTGTCTTTTTGTTTTGTTTACTCTCTGATACGCTTGAAACACAGACTAACATGGCTACCATTTCAAAAATGTCTATAATATTACAACTACTTTAAACAGCTACACTGACTTTCTGTCCATTTCCTGGCACAAATATAGAGGGTGAGATTACTGCCAAAGAGTTTTTCAAATACAGTAAAACCTCGGATAACGCTAAAACTTGGTTCCACAAGTCTTAGTGTTATCCAATTTTTAGTGTTATCCGATGCATGTTAAAATCCTATGGGATGCATCGGATAATGTTAAAGCTCCATAGAGATACATTGTAACCGCACAGGCTTTAGTGGTTGTTATCTGATGCATCCCATAGGATCTTAATGTTATTCGATGTAATTCTCCCCCCCCCCCCCGGGATTACTTAACGTTATGTAATTTTAGCATTATCCGAGGTAAATGTTATCCGAGGTATTACTGTATACCACTCTGTTGAGTGTTTCTCCTCAGGAAGGCCTCTTTGGCCTAATTTATTATCTTACTGAGTATAAGCACCTCCCTTGTGAGGATTTGATGCACAACAGTGGAAAGAAAACAAAAACTGACACAGCTTTGTCATAAAAATTGATAACATTTGTGTAAATAACAAATACTATGTATTGGTTTCTCACACAGCACACCATCTTAACAATCAGAGAAGAAAGTTTTTTATTTTATTCCATAATACAAACAATTTCCTATTTTCCCAATGACATTGCATCTTTGACTTTGTACATAGAGATTAGCTATTAAATAATTATTAGCTATAAATGGCTGGTTAATAAAAATATTGGGTGGGATATAGGGCAGATTAATATGGAAATATTGTTTTCCCAATATTAGTTTATTTATGCTAATTCCACATAAATCTGCATGTTACAAAAGTGAACTTGGAAAATCAGAACATTTTTTTTGCGCTAAATTCTCCTAATTCACAGATTGGAATCATCTAATACAATCAAACCTCAACATGTGAATTTAATTTGTTCCTCAAGGTTTGTTGTATCTCAAAAAAACTTATCTTGAATTTCCCATAGGAATGCATTGAATTTCTTATCTCAAAAAAAATCCTATTAAAAATGTGTATCTTGAACCTGATTTTTTTCCTGAGATTTCTGGATGTATCTTGAGTTTTTCTTAAGTTGAGGTGTTCTTATCTTGATGTTTGACTGTATATACAAAAATAGAATCAAAATATAAGACTTCATATTCAGTGAGCACTAATTAAATAACTACAGTAACTTGCAAACTGATTCTTTCTCTAGTTTTCCCCACCCCTCAGGGACATTGTCAAGCTGGAAATGTTGTATGTTACAACAGCCACTTCATTTAATGTGTCACAGAACTAAATAAGTATGCTTGCTGCTTTGGCCATTGTTAATTGGAGTAAAGATTAAGCAGCTGGTTTGGAGAAGGAAATGTTTTGCTGGGATGGTATGGAATTCTTGACAGTTAATCTATCTTTATTTTCTTTGTCTGAATATATTGCTTATTCTCTATATTTAGAACATTAAGAAACCACTAATGGGACCATGGGATTATGCTTCCATGCTAGAACTCTGTCTTTGTTTGAAGAAGTTCCTGGTGTGGTCTAGAAGATGGAAGATTCTTTAGATACACAAACATGTCTATTATCAAGTGTGCAGGATTTGGGATCTTTTGTAATTCCAGCCCATAGAGTAATCAACTTCAGGACTGTAACTGTTTGAACAGATTGTAGGAGTGGCCAAGTCAGATGACTACACTAATAATAATTCCAAAAGGCATGGGAGTTTTCTTAAATTTACAGTTTAAAAAAGGAACAGGGCAGGGAGGACAAGGCATTTCCCTGGTGCCAAGGGAGGCGTCTATACATCTAGGAGTAGCTGCAGACATTAAGTTGCTGAGGTGCACACATGAATCAGTTTTAATACTGAAGGGACCTAAAAAGCCTGCACATACAAGAGGTATTTGATATTTAACCAACAATATGTGTAAGTGTTCAAAATATAACTCAATTGTATAATTATGTTTATATACTCTTGGAGGTTTATACATAATACATGGATTATTTAAAATTCATCCAACCTACCTCATCCATAAATACCTACCCACTGGCTGTCTTAGCTAAACTTACCAGCAACACACTTGTGTTATTGTCCCCAACTGCCCTAGCTGATGAAAATCCAGATCTGCTGCCGTAAAAAATGAATTCACAATATCAGACTTTTTTTGACGGGGTTGCCTCACATCTAGCCATTCAGACTCCAACACACTTCCCCCTTCACCTCCTTCAGAAAGAACAACCTGTCAGTCTTAGCTGTAAAACAGCTTTACTTCTCTTCAGTGGCTTGAGTGACAGGTCAAATCGAGACACAAAGACAGCTGCAGTCAGGAGGTTACACGGGTTTGTTACCTAAATATCCCTTTGAAAAACAATTTTGTTTCCCAAGTGCCTTCAAGTAGACAGCAACATTACTTGTACACTCATTATCTATCTGCCATACTCCTAAGGAACAACATAAGTAGAAGCTAGATGTATATATATTTCCAACAGCAACTAACATTAATCTGCCAGCTTTTTCATCTTCACAAGAACTTTGTAATAATGGTCTAAAATAAATGCACACTGAGGAAATTTCTTGAGGAAAACATATGTGAACAGAGAGAATTTGTTTTCTGCCACTTTTTGTATGGACACACCATTGAAGAAGAAAGGTAGAGAATATAAAACACTTTTGTGCCTCCTGCTCATTGTCTCCAAGAAATCCCTCAACTCAGTGGAGCAATACAGAACTTTAGACACTTTTCATACCAGCTGTCTCATGCTTCAAATTTATTCAGAACCATCTGACAGAAACAACAGAATATATTCATAGCCAACCTAGAACAACACTTTCTTAACTGCTGTGCCCATAAACCTCTATTTGAGGTACACTGGTGACTTTTATTTTACCTGAGCCCATGGAAAGGAAGCCTTAGAGATATTTCACCAGGATTTCAATAATTTATAATGTGATTTATGCCATCTCTTGCAAAAAAAAGCCCCTCTGCACTCTACATAGGAAAAGTGGGAAATCTGTGTGCAAAAGAATTTGTGGGTGTAAACCAGACATCATGAATTGCAATACACAGAAACCTGCTTCAAATCATTTTAATCTACCTGAGTACTCTGCAAAGGATTTCAAAGTTGCTATTCTGGAAGATAAATGTTACAGGACATGAATCTAGAGGGAGACAGCAGAGATAATATATTTGTGAAGGGTTTTGTGACATTGCAACATTTTTATGAAATTGCAATCTTTGAAACACCACAATTATTAGATTGTTATACAGTCAAACCTCGCATAAAGAGTGCCTCGCTTAAAGAGTAACTCGCTTAGAGAGCAGAATTTTCTCTGAACGTTCACCGTTTAACAAATAAAACCAACCAAAAACTCGCTTAACAAATAAATCGAGGTTCACAATCCCCCTCACCAGAAGTCCCAATTGATCACTTTCAATTGTGTTTTGCTTAAAGAGCAAGCTCACTTAAAGAGCAAGCATGTGGAACACATTATGCTCTTTAAGCAAGGTACAACCGTATGTTGTAATTTTTGTACACCACCTTTACAGAACAAGCTTCAGAGGTATGGTCAAAGATCTGACACCAGCTCACAAAGCAAAGGATGGTACCTGCTAGCCCACTGCAAAAAGGAGTTGGGATTGTGACATGGCAAGAATGAGAGCGATTACATGGACAATTTGGATACTACATCAATTGCTCTCTGTGTGATGTAATAAGAACAGAAGGTTGCCTTCAGCATGCTGTGTTGCTAAGACAAGAATTGCATAAAAAGAGATGGCATAAAATAATTGTGATCTGCATTGTTGGAAGGACTGCCATGGTGAAACTATGAACTTTGAAGGTAGCATTCATTCAGTCAATATATAATAGGAATTTCAAATAACTCATTGTTTTACACTAGTGGAGACCTTTTAACAGTAAAAGATAAAGCAACCCCTGCAGAAAATTGAAAGTACTTGGGGGGTTTTCTTGTCAAGTAACTTCTAATGTATAACAACCCTTAAGAAGATTTTCTAGGTATCAAACTCTCAGAGGTCGTTTACCATTCTCTTTCTTCTGGGAGTATCCTGGTACTGCACAGATTGTCCAAGGCTGTGTTGGCTATCTCTTCTCTCAGGAGGCATAATGGGGTATTGATACCCCTAACCTCTGGTTCACCTGGTTCACTGAGCTATCCAATCAGTGAACACTTAGCAAAGGACTGAAAGAAAAGTACAGTCAAACTTCGCATAAAGAGTGCCTCACTTAAAGAGTAACTCGCTTAAATAGAAGAATTTTCTCTGAATGTTCACTTCGCTTAACAAAACCAACCAAAAACCTGCTTAACAAATAAATCAGGGTTTGCAAAACCTCCCCCCCCCCCAAAAAAAAGAAGTCACAATTGGTCACTTACAACAGTGTTTCGCTTAAAGAGCAAACTTGCTTAAAGAGCAATCCTGTGGAATGCATTATGTTCTTTAAGCGAGGTACAACTGTATTTACTCCCTACTCCCCAAGTGGCTACATGTGAAATGCTTTGACAGAAAAAAAGTAAGAAACTAAGTTTTAAGAATTCCTCTCTCAATTAAGATCAGACTGGAATAATTCTTACAATTTATTTTCTAAATTTAACATTTCTCCCTGCATATAAGATGGTGATTCCTTGATGGAACATGCGTTCACAGCTCAAGTTTCTAAGTAGTTGGCAGTTAAAAGCAGGTGGCTGGGAGGACCCAAAATTAATGGGTCACCACGCATTTTCTTCAGAGAATTTAAGTACTTAACAGTGAGGGGAGAAGAGGGGGAAATCGGTTTACAGCCAGGTGGCTTGAGGGGATATTTTACTGAATGCTGATTAAAAATAATTTCTTCTAAATGAGACCTAACCACAAAATGGGGCCATTAATGGATAAGATGTTTTCACTAGAGAGAAAAACATGCCTGAATGGCTCTTGAGTCACCTACAACCCCCACACACCATTCTCTTTCCTTTTTCCTTTCCTCATAAGTCGGCTTTTTTTATTCTCAGTTGCATAGTAGATAAACACCAAGGGATGTCTCACTATTTTCAGCCAAAAACAGAGGCAAAACCCCTCTGAGAAAACATTTGGCTTCTGTGGTTTTGTAAAATGTGCAAGAACACTGGATTCACTGACAAACACCATTGAAAAAATCCCATCTCGTAGAATGCTGCTGTGGAATGTGACAGTATCAGAACCTCCGATTGGTCCATTTCTTGCAGTACCATAACAAGACCTCATTTCTTAATTTTTAATCTTTTTTAAGGGCTATGTGGGAGTTATAAGATGTTCTCATGGGGGGAAATGAATAGCAAGAAATTCTAGCATTAAATGAAACAACTAATCTAGTTTGATTGTTCTTCAAAATTTACATTGAACTAATAATCCTAATTAAAACCACTTGGCCTACTTCTGTACAGCATCATAGCTTTTTCTATGCTTCGTTTGTACACACCACAGTCTATTACTCTCCCCCTCCCCCTTTTTCATCATCACTAACAAAGTGCTGACTTTGTCAGGGCGGCTGAGCTAATTTTGTGAACTCAGTGTGAAACTTTAGCTAAATTGTAGTAATTTTCCTTAATTTGTAATAGTGATTGGAGTGCAAGTGAAATTTTCCTCTTGGGTCAATCCTATAATTTTCAATTAACTAAAACTGATCAGCAGGCTTACTCCAATCTTGCCTTTTGTTTAAAAGGCTTGGAGGCATCTCTGAAGGTGAGAAGCTTGTGGGAGACTCAAACACATTGCAATTCCCCAATTTTTTAAACTGAAGCAAATTTTTAATTTAAATGGTTTAGATCCTTTGTCTATGCTGATTAAAACACAGCATACTGTGCAAATAGCCTCCCAAACCTCAAACTCTTAACTTTACTTGAATGTCTTTGTTCCTCGTATTCTTTTTAAATACTGAAATGATTTTACAAAGTTAATCACAGCCCAATGCTGTTCCACTCAATGGATTCAGGTAACCAAGTACGTATAGGAAGATGCAAACACAAGTCCTAAAACATATGAAAATGTATCCAGAGATGGAATTACTTTCATTTAAAAGAGTTTAAGAACAGATGCATAAAGAGGCAGCAGGACAATGTAGGCCACAGAGGGAGGGGAAGGAAATGAAATTTGACATATCAAGCCAGCTGGAGGGAAAGTGTGGCTTTCTATTTAACCAAATGTGGATGTTGCCCAGGAACAGAAGCATGCCTGACTCAAATTAAATCCACTTGGATGGCTATATGATAGGCGGCACTTCTACTAGTAAAAGATGAAATCCTGAAATACTAAGGCTACAAAACCTACTTCATTGGGTTGGGTGCCAAATTTATCATTCTTCAGTTAAAGTCACTTTAGCCAAAGGGTCAAACAGTTTGTGATTATCAACAAGGCACATTGGTTTTAACCAAACCTACTCACAGTTTTTTCTAAAACTGTTCCTGGCCCATTGTGTTGATTTGGAAAGTCATAGAAATGCCAGTAGAATAGCTGGTTTGCCCCCCAAACTTCACACACAGGAATGTGCAGGCATTCAAACTGTGCATTCTCAAGGCCTCCCTCCCATTCCCTCATATCTGAAGTCCTAATGGGTTTAGCATCCTGTTCATACACCGGTATATCAGTTGTCTATGAAAAAAGCACACAAACAGGATAGAATTGCAACAGCACCTTGCTTCTCCTCTCTTATTCCTTAGCAGATGGTATGCAGAGATAGACTGCCTCTGGTACTGGAGGGAATCCATAGCCACTGTTCATTTCATACTTATGTGTTATCCCCTAGGTTGAATATATAGCTTTCCTCTCTTTAACATTCACATAAACCCTCTGAGGTAGGGCAGGCCCACTACCCTGAAGGCATACTATGGCAATGATACCTGTACTTCAAGGTCAGCTCTATTAAGTTCAATGATATCTCCAGATAAATAAGTATAAAATTTTTAATCTTTTACATGCATATCTGACAGAAATTAAAGTACAAATGTGCATAATATTGTAGGGTTCGAAGAAAATGTCATCTACTGGCTGAACTCTTGAGGAATAATGATTTTTCAGTAGTGAAAGGCTCCCCCACCCCTCAGCTTTTATGACTTGCAAATAATCTGACTCATTGTACTGATGGTAGGTGAAAAATTTTCCATTACCAAAAATTACAGGATTACAGCCAGTGACTATATTTTAATGAAATATTGTTTTCAAAACTTAGCTATAATTTTATAGCAAAGATTCTGAGCTGAGATTTTTCAGACAGACTCCTTCAACTCCCCACCCTAAATCCATCAATGGTTTATGTACAGTATTTGTGATAACACAGTCAGCAGAGGTGTTGAAACCCTGGTGGCACAGTGGTTAAACTGCTCTACTGCAGCCAGAACATTATAAATTCAGTCATGACCATGGATTAAGGTTGACTCAGCCTCCATCCTTCCAAGATTGGTAAAATGAGATGAGTACGCAGCATGTGGGGGACAAAATGCTTATTAACTTGTCAACCGCCCAGAGAGTGCACTAAGTGCTATGGGGTGGTATATAAGTGTAATTGCTATTGTTGAAACCTAGGCTGATATAAACTTAAGCTTTGTTGTTCATTTGTCTGTAGTCTGCTGTACCAATCTCCTAGAATGGCTAAAACAGAATTGCAGAAAAGGGTGGCTTACACAGGATATATCTTCTCTTTGAGCTCTATACACTTATTCTCATATGGAGAGCGAAGAAGGGCCAGACCTGGTTAGTAGCTGGATAAACCATCTTCAATGAATATTAGGAATCTAATAAACTTGATTTGAACTACAGCAAGCCACAGCCAATGAGTGTAATCAATGCTGAGCTAGAGGGATCATTAGCCTGACATAGTATAAAGGGCTTCCTATGTATTTGAGGTGCCACAAGATTTGTATACTTTCCTATTCTTGGTGCTGAGCATTAATCCAATATAGCTTTGGATCCTACATGCAAATGTATAATAGATACTGCTCTGCAGTTGCTATAGCCCAAGAATGCGGGGAGTAAAGGCCTGTCACATATTTTGCTCAAACTTTATTTATTTATTTATTTAGATTTATATTGCCGCCCACTCACTGAGGCGACTCAGGGTGGCTTACAGTCAAAACAACAACAGTACAATAAAAATTATAAAATGCAACCACATAAAACAACCAAACCAGAACACAAACTAACTCTCATCAGGCTGTTGTTATGGGCCCAGAGGAGTGGGCAAGGTCCCCAGCCATTGCTAGGCCTTCACATCTTCTTCCTTATCCTTTCTAGATTTTAAAAAATTGCCAGGAGCAGACTAGTTAAATAACACATGGCAATGCTGAATACATAGATGTCACACCCTGAAAATGGGATCATAAGATTTTTGCCTTAATCTCCCTGAAACGTGTCATCATCACTGAAGCCCAGTATTGTATTAGTATATTCTATTTAGAGTAATGCTACTAGCTGCTCTTAGCATCATTTGGTGAGTAAATGGGAGATTTAAAGAATAACAAAATTATCTTCATTTTTGTAATGAACATTTCATGACCATGACATTCTCTTTATGTCTTAAAAATAGAAATTCTAAGCATGTGTAAGGGTATAACGAAGGACCAATTGGCATAGCAATTCTTCTTCTGGTTCCTGATGATTCTCTTCATTCATTTAACCTAGGGGACAATCACATTGAACTGTGGTGGCTCAGTGGCTAAGAAGCTCACCTTATTAAGATGGAAGGCCTGCAAGTTTGGCAGTTCAAGACCTGGGTAATGCATGACAGTTTGAGTGCCCATCTCTGTCCCATCTCTTGGAGCCTCATTCGGGTACCCCCTGAGTGGAGTTTCTCCACCAAAAAATTTTTCAACTCAGAACAATTTCTGACACAGTATTATTATTATTGCATGGAGAAAGGACCTAACTCATAGTCAAGTCAGCCAGTGCATAATCAGAAAACCTTCCAACTGTATAAATGGCTCAGTTCATGTTCACATAACTATCACCATATGGTAAAAGGATGGGGTGTGTGTCATGTGGTAGAAGAATCTGCTGTCATTTGGCAAAAGATCACTATAACACTGAATCTAAAGGCAGCAACATTAGCAAATATGCGTGAAATATATCTTGCCCTCATTCCATTATACTATGTTTCAAAATTAAAGCACCCTTACCTGTATAGATGAATCTTCCAGGTGTACCTTTACAAAACTGCTTAGATTTGTAGGACAATGTAACCTCGACCACGCCAGGGATATGTCGGGGTGGTGTCTGAACTCTGATTGCATGAGGCGTAATAAGCTAGAAGAAAATATAAGGGAGAAAATCTGTTAGATGCAGAATAGTTCTTTAATAACACATTTTCCTCAGATCACATAAACAAAGCGTTGGAACATGTAATTAACCTGTCAGTGTTTAAATGTATTCTTGACGTAACCAGCATAAAATCCAATGACAACAATATTTGCAAGCGCTCATCTTCTCTGTCATAATATTATTAACTCTGTTTTCATACATGGCAGGCATTTGTTTCTGGGTCTGAAAATTGTCTGTGACATGTTGCAACATTCAAATGTACTCAGCATGCTAGGTTTTATATTCATACATCCCAAGGGATTTCCATCTGGATTTTGGCATTTACAGTTTCCTTAGTGTACTATTGAAATCTTGTAGAAAATGCCAAGCACCCAAGATGTGACATGGGCTTTAGTTTGAACAATTGCACTAAAGCAGGGATGCCCAAACTATGGCCCATGGGTGGATCTGGCCCCCAACACAAATTCATCTGACCTGCACCACCCTTTCACTCCCGGAAGCAGAAGTAAAATGCACCTGGGTGCATTTTCTGCTTCTAAGAGCAATGAGGGTGGCACAGGTCAGATGAATTGGCTTAGGGGGCCAGATCCACCCATGGACCATAGTTTGGGCACCCCTGTCTTAAGCAGAAAAAATGACATCCTAAAATCTATCTCATCCTGTTGCAAAATAGATTGCAAGGTACATTTTACTTCCTCTTCCGGTGGAAGGAACCACATGACCAGCTCACTGAACCACATGAATGGCCCGTGTCCTGAAAAGTTTGGGCACCCCTTCACTAAAGCAAAGTCCTAAGCTTTATGGATATCAAAGGAAGAATTAAGCATAACTCCCATTTGAAATCTGTTCATCTTATCTGGCTAGATTGTTCCAAAAATTTATTAATATTTAGTAAAAAAAATAAGCAATATAACATAAATGCCTAACTATTTTCCTATTAAAAAAATTTTCTATTTACTCACATAAAATACTTTTTATCAAACTGATTTTATATTATCTTAAGATGTGTCCCTTAAAAGTTTATTGTTGTTATTATTATGTATAGTTCAGAGGTTTGTTGTTTATGGGTTATTGTTAATAACTTTTTATACTATATCATGTTTGATTTGTATTTATGGGTTTTTTTTTAGTTGTTGTACGCCACCAGATTGGGAGAATACCCCAGATGGATTAAATAAATAAACAGAAGTGACATTCCCTGTAATCTTTCCAGTATGATTGTATGTATTTTTAATTTTGACTAGTTTAATTTAACATTTTTCCTTGCCTTACTCTTTCAAAATAATCAATATTAGAACCTTGAAGTAATTAATTTTCCAATTATTCATTTCTCTAGTTAAATTACATGCATTTTCATGGTTATCTCATTAAATTAATAACATAAGGAAATTTATAAAAAAAAATCTACGAGATCCCAAATTAGATGAGTACAGAGAGGAAAAGATCTTGAGAAACTACTCTGCTGCACCAAACAGAGTTGTCTTGAAATTTCTGCAGCCATTGGCATTCTGCTACCAGACAACAACAATAGGGCATGCCATCAACAATAAGGAAAAGGCTCTAATGGTTGTTCCGTAAGCTGTATGTCCCTTGTTCGGGCCCTGAACTGAATGACTATGTTGGCTAGGGAGTGCTGGGAGATGGAGTCCAAAAAGAAAACTTTTAAATTTTTCAGTCAGATAATTCAACCCTGAGAAGGATTGTGACATAACAGAAGAAATCCAGGCTGAGCTCCTTACATACACAATTAGGAGCTCTCAGACATCAGGGCTAAGCTCTTCCCCCTCTGTTTGGCCTCTTGGAGACCACGGCCAATAATGGGCTATGAAAGGTGAATAGTGCTCAGTATAAGACAGTTCCAATATGTTCAGATTTATTCTCTCCTTTTTCGTTGTTGGTGTGCGTGTGTGTGCATGTGTGCATGCATGTCTGCTGAATCTTTACCGCATGTAAAGGTCTGCCACCAATTAAGTTCTCTTTCAACCTTACTTCATGGATTTCCCAGTAAAATCATGCTGGTTTCCATGGAGAGACTGACATATTTACAACACATTGTTGTACAGTGTTAGGGTTGGCAAGAGTTCAGCAGATCTGTCAGATGGTTCTTTTACAATCACTTTCTCTCAACCTTTTAAAAGAAGTTAAACAGAAATGATAGTTTTCAAAGCACAAGCCCAGTATTTCTGTTCATCCATATGCCACGATTTCAATTTCATAATGAAGAGATAATATTTATCACTGTAAATTAGGGTCATCTGAAATCTGGCCTGATATGGTATGCGGCAAGTAAAACTTGGAAGAGTAGGTTAAAAAATAAGTTATATTAATATATTGATTCAAACAAAGCACAGGCCCTGCTGCCTTTTCTTCCTAGCCAGAACATTTTTTTTAATGAAAATGTATCAGTCCCAGTCTCATAGGTCCTCTCTCCTCCATGCTCCTAGCAGAAAAACAAGGATGGCTTCAAGAATAGGTCTTGTCTGTGCAGATGCTGGCTAGAGAGTTAAAATGTCAGCTTGGAATAAGGGTCCTAGGAATCAACAGCCCCGCTCCTCAGCCAATGCTTTAGACCTGGCAATCCTATAAACTGCTGACTCTAAAAAAAATCATTGCCAAATCCGTACATGCACTGGTGAGTTGTCAAAATTCCTGCTACCCCACCATGACATCATGGATGTCGTGGGCATAGCCGATGTCATGACGTCATGACGTTGTGGGTGGAGCAAAATAAATAAATGTAGGTTTGACGAATGCGCAGTTCCAGGCAGCCATTTTGGCTGCCCGGAAATACATTTTTGGAGGGGGCCAGAGAGGCGACCAAACCGGTTGCCCGGGGTTTTACCACCACCCCGGCGACCCCTCCTGATGGGGTGCTAATGGTTCGGGCGAACCGGTCCGAACCAGTAACATCCCATCACTGCATACATGGGACTGCAGTCCTGCCATATAACTGCCATGTCTTTAATATTAGAGAACTAAAGTTAGTTCTATGTCCAGGAACATGTTTGGGAAAAGACTTCATTTCCCCCAAATTAAAATAAAAGATCATTAGTGTGCTGGTTGCCAGTATATCACAAAGAAAGACGGGAAACCCTATTTTCATTCTCTATCTCTATCTCTGGATCCCAAAATTGAAGTTTTTCAAATCAGGAAAATTAAAGTATCTCAAAATTAATGACGTGAGAAATGGACACCAATGCATAGCAGAAGATCATGTAGGATTTTGTCCCAAATTTGATACTGATCCAAAGCTTGTGATTCTCTGTAAACTGTACAGTGATTTTTATGTCCACATTTATTATTTCTTTTTAATTCCTTTAATATTATTGATAGTATTTAACCTGTGACTGGCTGAACAGCCCTCTATAGTAATGATGTAGACTGTATAGCCAGTGACTCAACGCCAAGTGTTGGATGGTAGTAAATAACCTGACTCCCTAAAGGAGCAAACAAGCTACGGGCAGATGAGCCCCTTTAGGTGGGGTGATGGTCCCCCTCAGTGGAGGAAATGCCACTGGAAACCATCAGATTGGGCCAAACAGCAAAATGAGCAGAGGAGGATTTCTGGTTCCCAACAGTCATGGAGGTGGAAGAGGCCATGCCAGAGGAACTGGCTGTCAAGGTGCACCTTGATAATATTCTCAAGGCTGCAGCAGTCCATTGCAGTCCCAGTGTTAAATCCTGCATGTCTCATTTCATATGTGCCACAGGAGATGGCTCAGTGATCAGAGTGTGTGGGTCACTTAATGACAAGCTGGGATCTACCTTAAACAAATTCATGCCAATGGCATTTTTTCTGCTTCAGGAAAAATGCATTCTTGGATACGAATTGCAGCCAATGAGTATTTAATCTTGTACTCTCATCTACTCCTTTAACATGCAACATGTTATGCTATCACCTGACATGACTATGTCTTTCTTATGCATATTGCTAATTAATAGGCCACCATTGGTTACAGTTATTGACAGAACTAAATCCTTCAAATGTTACTACCTGCTGTTTACTAACACATGCTTCTTTCACATATGTTCAACACACTTAGGCACTCTTTCTCCAAATGCATATTTGTGGGGGTACACAAATGCAGGTAGAGTAGTTTGGTATATGGATGGGAGGTTTGTGTTATTTGCCATGTTTCTTTCACTACCTCCTCTGTGGTGCAATGGAACATCCTTCCGCTTGCCCTAATTTTCAGATAATCCTAATAACCTTGTCCAATCCACTGCATATGAATGGAAAAGGAGTTATTTCTGCTACAGGCATAACATCTCCCGCTTCAAAAATGCCATGCCTTCCTGCAACAGTCTTCCACCTCCAACCTATCCCACCAAATCTTGTATCCTGTGACCTCTCTTAAAACATCCCCAAAGTTCTGATCTAAATACAATAGTAAACATTATGTGTAGCATAATGAGACATAAGATTCCCCCCCCCTCCGCTGCCTAGTCTCCTTTCTTCTTCTGGCACGAAGAGTTCAAACTAACCAGAGTTCTCTGATATGCCCAGTCTCAGGGATCTCTAGTTCTTTTAAAAGTAGAAGTAAAAGCTTCTAAACCAGCAGATGGAGTTATGCAGGTAGTGTCTTCAAAAGAATATAAAGGGAAAGTGGTGTGTGAGCTTGAAAAAATATAGATATATTCCTAAAAACATCTTTTAAAATAACATGTTCCTTGTAGTAAGGTCAACTTTTTTATTTGTTTCTCTTTCTCTTTTGTTGTTCTTCAGTCACACAGCTGAGTAGGACCATTTGTGACCCCATGGACCACCACACGCCAGGCTCCTCTGTCATCCATCATCTACTGCAGCCCAGCCAGATCTGCACCCACCGCTTCAACAATGCCATCTAACCATCTCATCCTCTGCCACCCCCTTCTCCTTTTGCCTTCGATCTTTCCTAGCATCAAGACCTTCTCAAGCGAGTCCTCTCTTCTCATTTGGTGGACAAAGTATTTGAGCTTTGTCTTCAGTAGTTTTCCTTCCAATGAGCAGTCAGGGTTGATTTCCTTCAAGATTGACTGACTTGATCTCCTCGCAGTCCAGAGGCTCTCAAGAGTCTCCTAAATGCTAACTCTTTTTCTACCACTAAATGCCAATATAGTGGCAGCGTTTGTAGTTTGGAACTGAATATTTATTTATTTATTCAGATTTATATCGCCGCCCACTCGCCGAGGCGACTCAGCTCACTTTTGCCTTAAAAAATAGGTGTGCATGGAGAAGAGGGCTGAATCAGTACCACAGCATGGAGCATATAGTTGTTTTCTCCTTCTTCTCTTGTCCCAGGTTGGAATCCTCCCCTCCATTGCAGTTTTAACAGGAATGGTTGGTTCTCTGCAGATAGTTGATATTAAAAATCATTGCCTTGGAACCTGGGTAAGACTGCATCTGATAGCCACAGACAGACATATCCTTACCTAAGTTGGCATTCATCATCACATCTCATAAAGGTAAAGGTCTCCCTTGCTTGAAAGGCCATCTTGTGGTTCTAATCTCCATTTACAGCCAAAGAGCCAGCGCTGCCTGTGTCTGCAGATGTTTCTGTTGTCATGTGGCAGGCATGACTAGATGACAAAGTGCATGGGATGGTGTTACATTTCCTGCTGAAGCTGTACCTATTTATCTACTTGCAAAATCTCTCTTTTTCTCCCTCTCTCTCATGCACACATTCAAAGAATATATAGCAAAAAGTTTGAGAGATACAGGATGGTAGATTAAAAATATACACAGAAAGAGGTTGCAGTAGGGTGAGATGAAGGCCTTATCAGAGATTTTATGGGATTCAGTGGGATTTACACCAATGTAACTGAGCGGTACAACACTGAACCATTAACCATACAAATTAAAGGCTGTCTCAGCTTTTAACTCTTTACACGTACAGAAGTAGTTTTGGCTCCCTTTGTAACTGATGGTCAAAATATCTGAGTGATAGAACTCAGTTAATGACATATTCTTTGAAATGAAATTATTTGCTTGTTTTAATTGGAACAAATTATATACAATTGCTGTTTGTGCATAAATTTCCTAATTCCAGCGAATAAATGATAAACTATTTCTCTTTACATTTCTAGGGGGGAAAGGTTGTCAAATAATTTTAGAAATAATTTTCATTATGGCAGCTGATGATTAATTGAAAGCCCCAGCCTCAAGTATCTGTATTTCCGCACACAATTAATGTAACAAATTATGTTTCAATGTACTTCCCTGAGTAAGAAAGGTTGTAATTATGTTAGAGAGTCTGTAACTGAAATGTATGTTTAAATAATAAATATGTGTTTCCAAAATCATCTTTCAATCTGGATATTTAGCATGCATCTCCTGTCTTCAAAGCTAGAGAAAACCCTATATTCTTCAATAATGTTTGCACCATGCAATTTTTAAAGAAATGGTTTAATACTCAGCTTCCATTTCATGCCTATAAATACTGCAATTAGAAAGCCTAGATGATATAATAAATAATTACAATTATAATACTTACACTGCAGATTGTGTATAGTGTGAACATTACTACAAAAAGACTATTCCTGAAATGAACACTTCAGCCTGTGTTCCTGTTTCTCAAATGTACAGGTAAAAGGCTCTTGGAAGGTAGAAATAGTAAAAAAAATCTGAATGAAAGTCCTTTAAAAATTATTTAAAAATTCTAGGCTGATTCATTATAAACATTAATGATAATTAGGTAATGTGTTTTTAGCCTCTTTTGGTTTATGTCTTATCCCTTGTCAACATTTTCAAGAGGATTAAATATATAGAATCAGCAGCAAAAAGCACTAGTTAAAATGGCATAGCAATTCAGAAAAAAAAATTAAATCAGTTTTTATGTTTTAAAATCTTGCCAATATTCATCAGGGGAAAATAAATAAAAGAAAATTCGGTTTTTCATAGATGGCAATACATCTAAGAATCAGTTTGTTTTTTAAAATGTGGCCATACTGTATTCTGCAAAATAGAGATGGTGTTTTGTGGTGATATTGATTTGTTTGCCACATTTGCCTAAGAAGAGAGCCCAGGATATTGTCATACTAAAAACTTCCTCAGCTTTGTGGAAGGACTGAGGAAGTGATTTTTTTCTTAAAAACTGTATTAAGGCAACATATATATATACTGCATCACTTTTAAAAATATGGAAAAATTTATCCTAGAAGCAGGAGGAGACAAGAGTGTGCAATGAGGGGGATTTTTGTACTTAAGAATGAACCAGCCCATTCCTGCAGAGGACCAAACAAAAGGCTAAAACCCCATGTAATCAGTTTCTATATCACCTTGAAATATTTCTGAATCTGTCGTGACAGTTTTCATACAACAAGCTGATGATGCATTACAATCAAATTCCCATAGTCATCAAATACAAAAGACCCTACATTAAACTTAGTCAAATACTAGATTTTCTGGAGAGTGGATGCAAATATAGAGGCAATCACACAGTTAAGTCATCTGCAATTGCACCAATGAAAAATAGTACGTACAGTTCCTATAAGGAGCCTTATATAATGAAATTTAGCCTAGTTTTGCCTACTATGCCAGGATCTGACCCTCCAAAATAACCAAACATACTAGAGGCTTAGCATAAAATCCCTTACATGCCAAGTGTATGTCTACTACTGAGCCAAGGCCTGTGCCTTGAGAGGATGTCATACTTGTTAATTTCTTTCAACATTGCTTCTTGTTTCTCACAATTTCTTCATCCCTACTGACAAATGACCATAGCCTTGACTCCCTTTCCTTTCCTGTGATGATTCTTACACTTTACCACAGATTCCTACACTTTACCACAATGGGTGTTTATTGTTTGCGTGAATGCACTGATACATTGAAGGGCTTACACAGCGGAGTAAAATGTACTTTGACAGTCTTCACATCTTACTAGTTCTTCAAATATGGTGAGACTCTGGCATAAGAGCTGAGTCAAGTGCTCTGCCATGCATATGTGGAGTTTGGCACATTAGCACATACACCATTAAACTGCTTCTGGTTTTGCTATTTTTGAATCCAGTTGTATGGCATTTTTTCACTATCATTAATAAAATTGTAGCTTCTTTTTCTTCTGCCATATCCAAATCCAAATATTGGTGATCATCATGGCAATCAGCTATGATGAGTGTCCTGAGAATATAATGTAGTGGCCTTTCATCTGCCTTCCACATCTCAGAGTGATACCTGTACCACTGATCCAGTTCCACAAGTCACTTTCGGGTCCTGAGCCCTTTTGGCACACAAAGTCCTCATCAACCCCAGGCCAAAATTGACAAAGCTGCTGCTCTCCATCAAGATTTAATCCACTTGGGGACCATCACCTATCCCTGTGGACTTCAACACCCAAGCCCTTAATCCTCAGGGTTGTCAGGTTAGTTAACCACCACCTGACGCTCAGTGTTGAGTCGCTGGCAGTATGGTCTACTCAATTGTGGCTAGAAGTATTAATTCTAGCAGCTAATGATTTAAGATGATAGTAGATGTAGAAGGCTATCTAAGGACCATAAATTAATGGACAATGGAAAAGCAAATGGAAAGCTGCACTAAATTAATAAAAAAAACTGTATGACTAAGTGATGACTGTGGAACACAAAATCAGTTACTAGTTTTAATTGGAACAATTTCATTAGAAAATGCATGATTAGGTTATGGTGTTTGAGATATTTGAGAACACCTTTGCAGTACACTCCTTACACAAAGATTTATAGGAACTTCCACAGAGATTACTCTCTCTAAAATGTCAGTAGCTGGAACTCATAAGATGAACCTCATAACATCTGGTAGGCACCCCAGGCATCTCCATTATCTTCTTTGTGCAAAACGGGGGGAATTGCAAAATGTTTCCATTGTTACTATAATAGAAGAGGAGGGCCTAAAAGAAAGAAAGATGTCTATAAACTAGACTACATTACTTGATATTAATGTGCAGACAACACCTACCTCACTCCAGACCAGCATGGTGCCGAATATGACCTGTAACCCATCAAAGAAATTGTCTCCTATGATGATGACAGTGGCACCTCCTGTAGTCCATCCTTCACTTGGACTGATGGCTTTGATACATGGTGTAGCTGCTTTCCAACACATGAAAAAAAAAGTATTCAACTGTTAGAACAAGATTTTAATGAAAGAAGACTTCTGAGGGGGAAGGGAAGATACAGCTTTGATTCCCCCCCCCCCCCCGGTTGAATAACATGAAGATTGTAGATCTCTCTCTGTCTCTCATTCTCTCCCTGTGTGTGAGAGAGAGATCCCAGGCCAGGTCTTTGAAAAGGGAATGTTTGCCCATTAAATTTTTATTTTGTTTCCATTGCTTCTCTTGAAAAGATAATCATGTTTGGCAGCCCTTAGAAAGAAAATAGCAGCATAGCTGGCTGTAGATTGACTAAAGAACAGAGTGGATTCTTGTAACATTCAGTTTGTGTTGTTATGAAACATGATCTTGGGTTCTTTCTCCCATAATGGAACTCATGGTTCCTTAGGCAGACATGCTGAGTCTACAATATCTTTCCTCAACATGATGTTTTCCTAATGTGTGGCATTACTTGACTAATTAGTACAGGGGTTCTCAACCTACAGCCCATGGCACCAAATAATCCGGCCCCCACCCTCGCACCAGCTGCCGCCTCAAATGACCATTGTAAACGTGTTTACAACAGCCGTAAACAGTGTGGGGAGAACCAGTCCAGCCTCCTAAACTGTTTGAGGGAGTGTGACCTCGCCCCCAACTTGAAAAGGTTGAGAACCCCTGCATTAGGGCAATGCTAGTTGACTGTGCAACTGAGCAACAAAAAAGTTGAAGATAATGGGAATTGTAGTCCAGTGCATCCAGAGGGCACTGGGTTGAAGTTTGCCTGTTCTCAAACAGCCAGGTAATCTAACTGCTTTAAAAAAAACTCGCATTCTTGAAAATATAGAACATTTATGGCATTTAGTAGTAGTAGCTCTCTGGGAAATTCTATTTTGCAAAATAATTGAGCAGGTTTTAATATTAATTGGCTTATACCATGAAATGATTCAACAGCTTTACTCTTATCATATCTTCCATGTGCTTAAAATGTGTTTCCACCCCACCCCACCCCCCAAGAAACAGCACTCTCTTTTATGAGTCTGTAGGTTGACAGATTATAGTTTACTCACCATTTAAAGTGAAAATACAAATGTCAATAATCAAGATAAAATCTGTCCAACAACAAGGGCAGAAGATTCTGTTCATAATGTTAGGAAAGATCTGTAACAATGAATTTTGCAGTACTAGAGTCAGCTTAGAAGGTCCAGATTTGACCCATATGAACAGGAAATATGATACTGTGGTGAAAAAGACCACAGGTGAGGCAGGGGCCTAGATCTTGAACAGTATGTACCTACAAAATCAGTACTGCTTGCTCCTCTAAACCAAATGGGTGGAAATGACACCTTCCAAATGTGTGGGATTGCATCACTGGACAATGCTAGCTGGTGACAACGGGAACTATAGTCTAATACAGATTATTATTATTATTATTATTATTATTATTATTATTATTATTATTATTATTATTATTATTATTATTATTATTATTATTATTATTCCATGCACTCCGGTGTCATGCTTGCCACATGACCACGGAAATGTCTGCAGAAGCAGACAGCATTGACGCTTCAGTTTTGAAACAGAGATGTGCACTGAACCCTAGAGTTGGATACAACTAGCTTTTGAGCAAGGGAAACCTTTACCTTAACCTTACTCAGCACTGTTATGAAAATAAAGAATGATTTAGCATGTTTTGCATACATGGTAAATAATTGGTCCTCCCTATGTAAAATAAATAACTTTTAAAGCCTGTACCTGTTGGTGCTGGTACTGCCCTCTATATTGATTTTTCTATTTTTTAAAACTTTATCGTAATTTATTTTGATTTTATATTTAATTTTTCCTTATTGGTTTATTATTTTGTATATCTGAATTTGCCTTAGTTACTTGTAAATTGCTCGGAGTAGTGTTTTTCACTAGAATAGTAGTATATAAGATAGATAGATAAATAAATAAATAATTGGAAAACTAGCAATAGAGCATTTTCCCCCTACAGATAAATCTCATTTAAAACATGTTAAATAAAAGTTGTTGCTTGATATATATGTTACAGTTAAATCCTGTTTTTAGTCAAAACTAGTTTTTCCTTGTCAAACTAGTTTTTATGAAATACCTTTGTTAAATCTAGAATTGACTGCCAATGAAATACGAAGTTCAGTTAAAACTATTTTCTCTAGTTACAATTAGTTTTCACAAAATGGCTCAGTGAAAACTGTATAGGATGTGTTGCCCTTTAAATTCAGTAACGAACTGTATGCTTTAAGATAGGAAAAACACCTTTTAACTGATAATGGGTTTCAACAGTTACCAAACAAAAAGGGAGAGGTTAATTGGTCATAGAAGTGGAGGGCCAGTCAACTGGTCATAGATGAGGAGGAATCTGGTGACTTTTTAACCACTAAGAGGCTACAATTTTTTAAAAAAAAGGGATTTGACACAGTCGAAACCCATTTTCAATTAAAATCCTTTTTTATCTTAAATCATATGGTTCTGTAGATGACAGCTTTCATCATCAGATGCACTGAATTGAGGGCTATTGTTCAGTAACCTGATGTAAAATACAGTAATACCTCAGATAACGATTGCATTGGATAATGCCGAAATTACATAATGATGCAATTTTTTTTAAAAAAATGTTGCATCGGATAACCATCTGTTAGTGTTATCCAATGCAATTGTTCATAGCAGCAGGGAGGCTGGAAAACTGAACGGGGGCTCCCTGTTTGGCTTCCCAGTTACCTGCAGCTACGGAGGCAGGGGGTGGCTGGAAAGCTGATGGGGGGGCTCCCCTGTTGGCTTCTCCAGCCACCCTGCAGCTGTGGAGGCAGGGGTGGGATGGCTGGGGAAACCAATGGGGGAGTCTCTTGTCGGCTTCTCCAGCCACCCTGCAGCTACAGAAGCTTTTTTGCCCATTTTGGGCTCTCTGGCACCCCTGGCACCTCTGGGGAGGTCGGGGGACCCAATGTGAGCTGTTCCCAATCTCCCCAGACCTGTCCAGGCACTGTGATCACAGCATGTGATCGGCGCTTGGATTGGGGGGTTGAACGGGCGCACCCCCAGTTCAACACCCAACCCAAGCAGCTGATCCCATGCTGTGATCTGCCTGCCTCTTTAGAAAGGGCAGTGGGGATTCCACTCATTGAATTCCCACTGCCCTTTCCAAAGAGGTAGGCAGATCGCACCCCCCCCCCCCGTTCCCTTTCCTCTTCGGAAAGGGAACAGGGCTTTTTTTTAACATTGTGCAATCAGTGCATCACACAACGTTAAAATGTGGATAACGACGAGACTTGTGGAACCAAGTCTCATCGTTATCTGAGGTACTATTGTACCTCAGATAATGATGACACTCCCAATGCTTCCCGGCTGCGCCGACGTCTCCGCCTCCCCCGGACGCGAAACACTTGCCCGGGGGAGTGAAAAGGACGGCTGGCAGGAGCTCCGGCCAGAGACACTCCCAACGCTTCCCGGCTGCACCGACGTCTCCGCCTCCCCCGGATGCGAAACACTTGCCCGGGGGAGTGAAAAGGATGGCCGGCAGGAGCTCCAGCCAGAGACGCTCCCAACGCTTCCTGGCTGCGCTGATGTCTCCACCTCCCCCAGACGCGAAACACCTGCCCGGGAAGTGAAAAGGACAGCCGGCAGGAGCTCCGGCATCGCCTCCACCCTCCCTCTGGGACCTTTTCCAGCTTGGCCCGGAGGCCAATAAAAAGACTGGTGGTGGCGGCGCGGAGAGGACGCTCCCGCATTCCCCGGGTCCTTTCCATCTCGGCCCGGGGATGGATCAAAACGGCCGCAGCTGCCGCCGGTGAGGCGTCGCCTCCGCCCTCCCTACGGGACCCTTTCCAGCTTGGCCTGGAGGCCGATAAAAAGACTGGCGGCGACGGCACGGAGCGGACGCTCCTGCATTTCCTCCGGGCCCCCTCCACCTTGGCCCGGAGGTTGATGAAGAACAGCCATCGGCGGGTGACTCTTGATGATATTTGTATTTGTGACATTTGATATTTGTATTCATGACACTTGATTATATTTGTAACGTGGACTGAATTTTTGCTATTATATTGCTATTGTTATTTTGCTATTATATTGTTATATTTTCATATTGTGTGTAATTTTTGCTTTATTGTTGGACCTTGCTAATTGTCTGTATACTTATTATGTTGTACACCGCCCTGAGTTGGTCACACCAAGTAGGGCGGTATAAAAATCTAAATAAAATAAAATAAAATAAAATAAAATAAATATTGTACAGTATTACTGAATTTAAAGGGCCATACCTTCTACACATTCACTCAGCCGTTTTGTGAAAACTAGTTGTAACCAGTGAAAACTAGTTTTAACTTAACTGCGTATTTCATTGGCAGTCATATACATTCATAGAATCATAGAGTAACTGAGTTCAAAGCGGCCTATGAGGCCATCAATCCCAACCCCCTCTTCCTTGCAAGAAGCCAAATCAAAGCAGATCTGATAATGCTGATACTTTGGGGAGCGGTCACATTAAAGAAAAATGAAATTTGGAGCAGATACTTTGGGTGGACAAAGAAAATATCAGAAGAACAGCTCTGTCCCTGAGCTACACCACAGCAGAATATTATAGTGCTGCATGGTATAAATCAGCAGATGCCAAACAAGTAGATGTGGTTCTTAATGATTCGTACAGGATTAATACTTTACTGTCTGAAAGCTACCTCCATGGACACAGTCTGTTATTTGGGTGGAAATGTCCTTCTGGAAGTCCATTGAGAGGTGCTAGCAAGTAATAAATGAAATAATACAGCAGTAAACCCATCAACCTAATGGACTCCAGTCCCTTAGATGACAGGTAAAATCAAGAAAAAGCACTAAATATTAAACCAGAAGAGCTAATAGGCTAATCCTATGGAGAGCAATGCAACACATCTTGCTGAATGGGTGAATGCCAAAGAGAGTTTTCCAACAGGACAAGATTCTGGCTGGACCATCTGGAAGTCACTTAATAGATTTCAAAGGTAAGTAGAAAGAATAATCAAGTAAAATGGGACTACCTGGATATAGGGCAAATTTTCTGTGAGTGTGAATCAATGTAGTACAGTAAAACCCCTACTTATGCAAAAAGTCTGTTCCGTAGGCTTTTTCTTAAATCAAAGCAAACCCATCGGGAATTTTTTTTTTACATAACTCAAAGCAAAACCGTAGGGAAAATGAAATTTTTATGTAACTCAAAGCAAACTCATAGGAAATTGTGTTATGTAAATTATTCTAAATCGGGACATTTACGTAAATTGGAACATTGTTTTAGCACAAAAAGTCGAATTTTATGTAACTCAGGGCATTTGTAAGTTGGGGTTTTACTGTATTTATGTTCATGAAATTTATGCCTCACCATGTTTACAAAAGAAGATCTAATAAATGGCTGAGATAATGCTATTGAAGCAGTCTGCTACAAGTGAAAAAAAGCCCCAGTCTAATCATGTTAACATTTTAATTTGTTTTGAATTTCACCTATATTTCACACATGACCACAATTTTAAATCAGGCAACAATGATGCAAATAAAGAAAGAGTTTGAAAGTTGCCACAAGACTCTCTTTATCTTTTCTGCTACGGTTTTTGGAATGGCTGTTGAGGAATCTGTGCACCCATAAGCCTCAATTGGACTGGCCACAGTTTTGCCCACAGTTAGAAGAACTTCAGCCTTTTGATGTCAGTGGATCTAAACACATTCAGCTTCGTCTTAATTGTGGTCAGCATATTGACATCTAAATGTACATTGCACAGGCAATTGAGATAAGCAGTAATAACGCCCAAGCAACGCACAGTATAGCAGCATAAAATAGTTCAAAATTATGGATATATTGAAATATTCAATTTGATTTTTTTTGATATTTTGCAAGTTAGTCAAGTGATGAAAAAAACCCACTGATTAACATGGTTGTCTATACTCCATGGAATATTATTGTTTTGTACATAGCACAGCCTTTTCTCCAGAGATTTTAAAGTTCTGTAAAAATGTAAGGGTTTACACACATATAGTGAAAAAAATCTAGTTGTGTTGTATTTTTTAAGGATAACAAAGGAAAGAATGAAAGTTACAACACTATGCAACTTAAAGCTCTGTATTTCACAACATCTTTTCCTTTAACATAAGCTAACAAAAGAAAATGTGTAACATTAAAGTAATGGAATTGCTGAGTATATGTGTGTTTTCACACAGAGGACTAACTTTGATATGTTTAATTTGGACTCAATGTTCACTCATAAAACAATGTGTAAAAACTCCAGCAAGCTTCTTACAATTTTTTAAAACTACAACTCGTGGTTCTGGGCTGACTTACAGCTAATAAAAGCAGCATTTAAAAATATCATCTCACATGCTCCAAGGAATCAAATGCTCTGATTAAATCAGAGCATCAGTAAAATTAAAATTGCTTCTCAATTACACACTTCCTGATGGTGCATGAACACACCCTATCATATAAGCTAAACATAACAAATATTCTATATGGCTTTATGAGGAGCTATTTTTGAAAAAGTTTCAAATAATCATGAGCTCAATGAACACAATAAAGCTTGCAGATCACCATTCTTCCCTGCCAAACGATTAGTAGAAAGACTTAGATTTGTGGAATGGGCTGCTTTCCTTAAAAAAAAAAATCCAAAATGAGGTCTGCCTAAGGTAGCCAGATATCACCACCTCACCAGAATGTCACCTAAAACAAGCACCACATTGGCTGAAAGAGAGAGAGAGAGAGAGAAAGAAAAGAAAGAAATTGAATGGGAACAGGATAGATTGCAATAAATGAAATCAATATTCTGTAAAAAAAAAAGATGTTTCTTATATAGAAAGTATAGTTTTGAGTAACAATTACTGAACTAGAGACATAGGCTACGGTGTCTGGTGTGAGATGATATTTTGGTCAGTGTGAATGTTCAAAATGATCAATGTCTCTTGACAGGGACTGTGGTGGCTCAGTGATTAAGACACTTGCCTTGATAGCTGGAAGGCCGGCAAGTCAGCAGTTTGAGATCTGGGTACTGCATGTCACAGTGAGCACCCATCTCTGTCCCAGTTCCTGCCAACCTAGCAGATTGAAAGCAAGATATTGCAAGTAGATAAATATGGACCACTTGGGTGAGAAAAGATCTGGGGACATGAAAGGAACCTTATTTGGGCATCCCCTGAGTGAAGTTTCTCCAGGAAAAATCCTTTCAACCGAGAATAATTTTTGCCATGCTTTTCCCCCCCAATCTAAACTATAAGCCACTTCACATGAACATTTAAGGTCAAATTAGGAAAGTAGGAACCAACAGAAATACACAAATTTTAAAAAATCAAACTTTGTCCTGATTCATTCCCAAGAAAGTACACTGTCCTGAAAAAGTTTCCCTTGCTGTATTAATAACTAATAACTAATAACTAATTGCTAATAACAATGAAATGTGATTGAACTGGAATCAGAACAAGGAAGAAGTGAAACTCTTTTTCTTAACATCTTCCAGTCCCTTCTACACTTGCCAAATAGTTTCTTTAAAATAATAGACTATACAGACAGTTAACACCATTTGGCCATTAGATGCCTCAATAGATTGCTGGAAGATGTGGCTATTTTTTGGCAAATTAATTGACTATTTAGGTATATTCAAGACTGGCATCTTGGTGTCAGAATCTTTTCACAAGCAATTTTTTTATCACATCATCACCATTCTACAAAGTACTTGTCTAGAATTCTTACTAAATATCAGAAAATTAAATGAATGCTCATTTTAAAACAACAAATAAATGTAAAATCCGGTGACTTAGGTATAGTACCACTATATCTCAATACTAATAATGTATATCAAAATCAATTCTGTGGTCTCTAGTGTTGCCACACAATCTGAATTCAAATTCTAAAGTACATGGTGAGATTCATGACCAAGTAATCCCGCTAGGAATTATGAAGTGGTATTTTTTAGGAATACAGTAATCTGCGTACTCTCAAGATAGGAACAAAATGGAATATTTTGAGGCAAATATGGTGTTTCTTGTTGTTCAGTTGCACAGTCAATTCCGACCCCTTGGGACCCTATGGACTATTGCCCGCCAGGCACCTCCGTCTTCCACCATCCTCCTCAGGCTGCCCAGCTTTGTGTCTTGCTCAGTCAAAATATCTCACCAATTTTGATGGGAACAGAAAAGGTTTTGGTAAAAACATCAAAGACTCCAGTGGCATCTTAAACACTAAATAAGAATTCAGGTTCCATTGGAATCATTGTTGATTTCCTATCAAAAAATAACATTGAAAAGTGATAAAACTTAACACATCATGTTCCTAAAATAAAATGATTTTTTTCACTTTTCACAGGTCACCATATGAAGAAAAAAATACTTCTGAGGGTAAATATATGTTATCTTTATGCTGCCATTTTGAAAAAGTAGAGCAATAGAGGCTAAGGATAATAATCATCCTCTCTATCCTGCCAGAAGCTATGAGGTTTTCACAGCAACTCTGGTGACGAATAGTTCTGTGCCATATCTAGTTTGTGTAGCTCTAGAACAGGAGTTCTCAAACCTTTTAAGCCGGGGGCCAGGTCACGCCCTCTCAGATAGCTTCGGGAGCCAGAAAGCCATTTTGCCCTTCCTCCACCACATGGAACTTCTGGGTGTGGTGGAGGCAGTGGGGGCGGGGCGGCCAACCGTCCCGCATTCTGCGAGGCAATTCCATTTAGGGAGGGGGTATTTCGACTTACCCTCGGTTCGAAAATCATCCGGACCTCTCCCGTTGCGTCACGGACGCACCTGTTTCCCCTCTGCCCGGCAGGCAGTTAAAGGGAAACGGAGCCGAAAAGGCTCCAATGAACTGCGCCTGCGCAGAAACCCAGTTTGGCGCCAGATTGGGTCTCTGCGCAGGCGCAGTTCATTAGAGCCTTTTCGGCTCCGTTTCCCTTTAACTGCCTGCCGGGCAGAGGGGAAACAGGTGCGTCCGTGATGCAACGGGAGAGGTCCGGACTATTTTCGAACCGAGGGTAAGTCGGAACTCCCCCACCCTAAATGGAATTGCCCCGCAGAACGCAGGACGGTTGGCCGCCCTAGGGGGGCACATGAACTGGTGTCATGGGCCACATCCAGCCCATGGACCACAGACTGAGAATCACTGCTCTAGAATTTATTTATTTATTTATTTAAATGCAGGAAGAAGGATTCTTCCATTTTTATAGCCAGTAATAGGAGAGAATTTCCACCCTTCAAATTGTGACAATAAAATTATTATCCCACCTCAGTTTAGCATAATGGTTCAGAAATGCTTGTAGCATATTGCAGACTTAAAATGGAAATTATTAGGTAGCTGTTCTTTGTTATAATAATGATCACTCCACAAATAAAAGCTCATCTCCCAAAGGTACTGCAAGGCACAAAATGCTAATTCTGAAGATTATGTGCACGCTTTTATTAAATATTACTATGCCCTGTTCTGTCTGAGGGCTTCACTGCTCTGATTGTTTTATGAGTGCCATGTTAATGTCATCCCCATCTTGCTAGCAGCAGGCACACATTTGAGCTTTTGCAGGAGAATTGATCAAAGGCTATGTGCTGTGGGAATTGCTGAGAAAACATGGACAAGTGGTAAAAATCTAACTGATTAATTGGTTTAAATTTCATTTCAGGGTGTTGAACTTTGGCTTGGGACTCTAATACTGCACTAAGAGTCAGGGCCTAATTACCAGATTTCCAATTTGCTTCAGCATAGTGGTGGGAACAGAAGGAAATGAATACTAAAAATAATTATAATGGGGAGGGGAAACTGTTTTTGTACTTGTTTAACCCCTATTGTTCTATGTATGCAAACAATTTTACCGGGAATGCCCCAACATCACTTGCTGAGCAACCATCACCACTAATGATGCAAATAAATTAACCAGCTACTGGCAGGGTCAAACACTATGATTTGATGGATCGAACAGATAGTGATTCAAATCCTCACAAACATCTAGTGGTCCAATCACACCCTTCGTTAGCAACCAGAATTTATAAGCAATGGGCCTGTGTTTCACCCTCAAACAGAGAAAAATCAATTTCATTGATATAAAACAATGAACCACAGTACTTATTTCAGAGTTCATGGGTGGCCTTGAAAATCAGGGTTAATTGAACTCAGAGCTGCAGGTTTACTGAGGCAAATTAGCAGTGTGTACAACTATCAGACAGGTTTTGCTATTGCTCGTATTGGTCCTTGTACTTCATTTGTGCTATGATTAATACCTAGTTTATACCTGTGCCTGTAAGACTAGGTCACCTCTTAACCTCTTTCTTTAGTATTTATTAGAAAACTTTGGGTAAGCATTCCTATGCCACAGAAAAGACTGCAGCAACAATAGATTTAGTCTGAAGAAGGGTATGATGTTGCCATGTCTGTGTACCTGACAGGAACTAAGTGGGTTAATGCAGTCTAACTCTATCTTTTAAGCTAGGGAAAATTAAATGTGACTGTCTGGCCAGGTTATTCTTCTATGGTAATAGAGTAGACCATACTGCCAGTGACTCAATGCCAAGTGTCAGGCAGCGGTTAACTAACCTGACAACCCTGAGGACTAATGGTCTTGGATGCCAAATTCCACAGGGAAGGGTGATGGCCCTCAAGTGGATTAAATCCCACATAAATCCATCTTGATGAAGGGCAGCAGCTTCATCAATATTGACCTGGGGTGAGGACTTTGTGTGCCACAAGGGCTCAGGATCAGAAAGTGAAACACGGAACTGGATCAGTGGTATGGGGGTCATGCTGCGATGTGGAAGGCAGATGAAGGGCCACTGAATTATATTCTCAGGACAGTCTTCATGGTATGGGTACACAGAAAGAGCCTCCTTGAAGATTGTGTTATTTCTGAATCACAGTCAAGTGTACCCTGGTAATGGTAACCTTGTGTTGCTGGCTAATCTTTGTCATGCTAGGTCAGGCCAAACGAACTGCAGAATGGACCCACCAAAAGATGGCTTCATTTTGGCAGTTTCATGTCTGTTCTAGACACAGAAGAAGAAGAAATGTGACAATAAACAACATTTTGAATTTGCAAAGCCAGAACACACTAGAACACTAGAATTATCAGTTGGGACTGTGCATTGTCTCAAGGCTTAATAATCTTCACAGTGAATGGGAGGGCGGGTAGGTAGGGAAATAAAACCATGGCTCATTCATACATTGAGAACTCACCTGTGCAATTTGATGGGCATGGCACAATTTGGACACATTTCATGCACCTTTTAATGCTATTCATAAGGAATGGCACTAACACTTGCTTTCTACCAGACTCTCCTCCCACAGCTCCTTGCAAAAATAAGATTGTATGACCAGGTGCAAAAACCCACTGTACAAGAAGGGGTATCTTTTATCTTTCCAAAGGCACTGGAAATTTCATATATGGGAAATGTTGAAACCCCCTCATAGGTTCTCATAACTCATGACTGGGATGACAAGTGTTCAACTTTTCTGGACACTATAAAAAAAAGCAGACCAACCCACATCCCAAATCCCCTGGAGGGTAGACCTAATGCCCATCTGGTTGGGGCCCAAGATATTGCTTGGATCAGGCATGGGTTGTGAGGAAAGCAAAGTCAACACAGATGAGAACAACTTTATACAGAGCTAGTAATGGGTGAAGGTGGGTTTTCAGTCTTTGAAGACCACCTAATATAAAAAAATCCCCTTCTTCACTGTGGCTCATCACAAGAGTTGTCTTCTCACCTGAAGACCCAGAGAAGTGTAACAACCTGCCAGCAGTAAAGTCAGTGTTTTGAAATCTGGCAGCCCTACATTCATACAAAGCTAACAGCCAGCCTTTCTGTGTGCTGACACTGCATAAAACAGATGCAAAGAGATTTGTACCAAGCCAGTGGGCCCTGGTACCAGCTGGGAAATGAATAAAGATGGGTGCACAGGCAGTACCTCATACAGAGAGATCAAACGTCCTTCTCCTCCAGTTCTACTTGGTTGGGATTTGTTTTGCCCACTTGAGAATTTAGCTTAACCTAAAACACAGCAACCCTCATCGTAGGCTATATTAATCCAAGAACATTTTTTAGTTGAGTAAACTGAAATAGCAACATTTAGCAAGATTATATTTCTATGGTAATAGAGTAGACCATACTGCCAGAGACTCAAGATCGAGTGTCTAGTGATGGTTAACTAACCTGACAACCCTGAGGACTAATGGCCTTGGGTGCCAAAGTCCACAGGGAAGGGTGATGGTCCCCAAGAGGATTAAATCCCCCCTGAATCCATCTTAATGGAGGGCAGCAGCTTCATCAACACTGGCCTGGGGCTGAGGAGGACTTTGCATGCCAAAAGGGCTCAAGGCGAAAAAGTGACTTGTGGAACTGGATCAGTGGTATGGGGGTCATGCTGTGATATGGAAGGCCAATGATGATGATCACCAACATTCTGATTCAGATACAGCAGAAGAGCCATCTTATCCAATCCCATGTGCTAAATGACCACAGTTTTGAAATCTTATGACTGCATTATAGCTGCAGTAGAATGATAAAGCATCAGGAGAGCAAAGAGACTTGAGATGGTAGAATATATGCTCAGGGAGAAAAAAAATATTGTACAGCGAAATTTCACTATCCTACTACTACCACCATCAGTACTACAAACCTTTTGGTTTCTTTTTGGAATCTGGTCCTGAATTAACAACAACAACAACAACAACAACAACAACAACAACAACAACAACAACAACTACAACAACAACTACAACAACAACTACAACAACAACTACAACAACAACTACAACAACAACAAAGTCAATGAAGTAAGTAAGGTCAATACTAAGTGAAGCCAATGTCGTAGATAATGAAGATGCTTTTTTAAAAATTCAAAGAAGTAGCTGTAGCAGTCTCTTTCTATGTGGATAGGAAGAAATAAAAACAAAAAATGTGCAGTGCCTTAAGGGCTAACAGATTTATTTCAGTGTGGACTTTCATAGATTTTTTAAAAAATATTTTCCCCAGTTTAGATCCCCCCCCCCCCAACTAAAACATCTTTTGGATCGATTTGGATTTTATAAATTACAGCAAAGCAAAATAATATGTGAAAAATGCAGTCACTTTGTAAGAATATATAAGAAAGCTGTTGGAGAGGGAGGAACTGTCATTTCGGCTTCTACAAATAAAAATCCAAGTGCTTCATAAACTCTTACTCTTGTTTTGATTTCTCTTTTAAATAAGAGGATACCATTTAATGCAATTTTCCAGAACCTAGGAATCATGAAGTCAAACATGAACAAGTCTACTGGAAAATCTGTGACGTTAATCTTGGCCTAAGTTGTATTTTTAACAAGCAGTGAATTTGTGCACTGGATAATCCAGATGGCCATAGAGGAATCACCCTGATAGGATTAAACCTTTGTGCTGAACTCTGCTCCATCTGTTCTCCACAGTTCGCGTCTGCTTGTTGGAATATAAATTTCTAGCCTGCTTTGCAGCATGAGTAACAGAGGCACTTTACAAACACACACACACACACACACCCTTGAGCACTTATTAGTAATGTGTAATAAAGGTAGCTTGAAGTTTACTGCTGAAGAAACATATTGAATTTATTATTCATCTGAAGAACAAAGTGCACAGTATCTAAATTTGAACAAAAAAGGATGTTTGTTGTTGTTCAGGGACTTGTTCAATTCATTAAACCATAATGCCACCATAAATTCATAGATGAAGATATGTCTGCGCGTGAAGCAAGGAGACTTTTAATCTCTAAAAACCTCTGTACGTTACTAGAATGCAAGATACGGATTTACTATGACACTCTGGGTGTTAAATATTCTGAATCAGTAAAAATCAGATGTAGGTTACTTCTGTTTCATTCTGGCTGCAGATGGGGATGGTTGGGGGTGGGGGTTGTGAGCAGAAGTAGAATAATACAGAAAAGGAACCTGGCTTCGTAAAAGAAACAGTTCCTAGTCTTATCACAGGTATAAACTACTGACACTACAGTTTCAGCATTTATTTTTGATGATACAATTTTCAGGAAGGATGTATATTTGTCATCTACAAAGATCTGCACCAACAAATAAACAGAAACAATTAAGGCTATAGAAAGCCTCAGATGTCCAGAACCTGGGCAAGAAAATGCAGATAGCAGATTTGGCTGCTTCTTAAATGTGCTCTTGATTAACTGAACAGGTGAATAGTCTGAATAGCCAGGAAGTCCTCCATATTCATGGGTATTGTGAACAGGGGAAGGCTAAAGAAAAATAAATAGAATTATTCAGTTGATACCGGTAATGCAGAGAAAGGCTTTGAAGTGGAATATCAAACTCAGACTAGTCCTCTGATGATGGCGGCACAGCACTACTAAGTCCACAAAAAGTAACAAGCCTGAATGAACATATACTAGCCTGCTAGGAGCTTGGAGAGAAGATGGACAGGTAGCTGTGTTCTCTTGTGCCCCTTTGTAGGAGTAGCCCACTGTATTTGTATAGTGGCTATAGGTGAAAGGGTCTCCATTGTTTTGGCTGCTTTCTCTGGTGTCTATACTGGATGAAAAGCAAGGGTGATGCACATTATTTGTTGCCTCCTGGCCCACTTGTCAGAAATCCCTTGAACTCACACTTTCTCACCTGCAGCTCTCTTGATTCCCGTGGCTAGCAGGCCAGGGGGTTAATGGAAGGCTTAACCTCCTGACTTGCATTTCAAGCAGTGGCCAATAATAACCCTGTTCCACTGCATGGACTGACCATAATAATCCCATTCACTATTTAACTGTATGCTAGGACATCTCAGGACTCTAAGGAGAAATAATTGGATGGCCTTTTAAATTTTCTCCCCTCTCCCTCTTTTAAATGGAATTTATACAATCATTGAGATATATGACCACTTAGCAGTGATCCTGCCCAGAGCAAAAATGTTAGCAATATGAAGACACTCTGACAATACATACAGAACAGGCATCCCCCCCCCCCACCAAAAAAAGTGTATGAACATTAACTAGAAGTATGTCCAGATGAGCATTTAGCCTGCTCTTTTGAACTCTTGGGAGTCATTCCAGGCTCCATCCATCCACAATTCATTCATCCACAATTCTCCCTTTGAGAACTTATGTTTGAAACCCTATTGGGGGGCAAAAGAAAAAGGGGGCGGCCAAAGATGAGATGGCTAGATGGTATTGTGGAGGCAGTGGGGGCAGAGCTGGGTGGGCTGAGGGGGATGGTGGAGGACAGAAGTGCCTGGCGGGTGGTGGTCCATGGGGTCGCGGAGGGTCGGAATTGACTGTGCGACAGAACAACAAAAAAATTTTTTATACAGTGATCCCTATACACTAATCCCAGCACCTGTGAACACTGGGAATGGCATACAAGGGAAAGCTTGCAGCCTTTCAATGCTACATCTTGGGTAAATACCCAGCATGCTGAAGGGTCTAGCAATCCCATCAGGTATTTGAATTATAAACACTTCTTCTGCTCCTCTGTTGAGTAGCAGGAAATGTAATTTCCCCTTCCTTTCTCCTGTGTAACTTTTTAAAACTTAACCCTAAAGACGTTGGGCCTAGCCAAGGGGACAGATGTCTTAGCCACATCCTGGAGGGATTACTGTAATGTGTTCTATGTGGGAGTGTTTTTGAAAAGTAGTCAGAAACTGCAGGGGATCAAAATGCTGCAACCAGATTGGTAACAAGGGGCTGGTTGCAAAGATGATAGCAACTCCACTGGCTGCCATTCAGTTCCAGGCACAATTCACTGCTGTTTTAACCTACAAAGTAGGTTGTCTCAGATTGCATCTTGCTTTATGAGTCTCCCAGGGTGCTATGGCCACCAGGGAGGCCCTTGTCTCAGTGCCACCAGCCAGCCTCACAGATGTGTTTGGTGGGGACATAGGTCTCTCTTTGCTGCTGCTGCTCCCATACTCTGGAACTGCCTGCCAGGGGGACTAGGAAGGCCCTGGCTTTGCTGTCCTGAAGGCAGTCAAGCTTTCTTTAGTGTAGGGATTCTCAACCTGCAGCCTATGGGCTGCATGCAGCCAGCACCACCATTTCATGTGGCTCACCACCACCTCCTGAGCAATGTCTTCTTTTATGCCATTACTCATACTCCTCTTTCGAGCAGTAGTACAGTAATAGTACCACTGTACTCAGTACTAGCAGTAATAGTACTGCTAGTGTAGTGTACAACTATTTGCATTAAAAAGAGTGGCACTTTAAGTAAAATTTAATCTACCCAATCTATCCATATGCTTATAGCACTGCATCACTGAACCAAACACCTGACAGCCAGATGCATCTTTCATTCTCTATTTGCCAGGACTTCAGAATAAGTGACAGGGATAAAAATGTCCCATAACGCCCTTTGAGTTATTGAGCAGGGCACTACCAATGACGGGCAAAGTGAATGGTCCTATCTGTCTGATCTTATTCATAATGTGGTTCGCCATGCTTGCTAGAGCTATACTTTATCATATGAAAAATGTATACTGTCAGGATTGGGTGTCTCTCCCCCCCCCCCACAATATTTTTGACTGCATCTATTTGTTGAGAGAAATACAGAATCAAAGCAACTGGGCGGGGGGACCTCTGTCATTTCAATAGTGCAGGGGGAAAGTGGGAAGGAAAAAGCCCAGCACTGCCCCTTAAAATAAGAGCCATTTAAACTGCTTGTCAGTTGTCAGCTTGACAAGGCCACTTGAATATATTCAGGCATATTTGCATAAATGCTCACAGTGAGTTCACCATGGTTGCTAGCGCTAATGGTACATAAAGTAATTTAGTCACTTCTCTCAGGCATCCTGTCACAGTGATGAGCACCTCCTCTTTGCCTTGTTGCACATTAGATCATTAGATAATAAAGTGTTAGAGCATGCAAACTGACAGGGTCTCCAGCACTATAATTTTGAGGCTACTGCATTATGCTATGAAATAGAGAAAGGGAGACAGAGAATCCAATTGCACAATCACCTTTAAATCCAAAGACATACAATCCCCAGGCTCAATAATTTCTCTGGAGCAAAGTTATTGCCTTCTCTATGGAGAAGTCAAGCCAACTCAGGGCAGGATATCAGTGACATGTATCTGATATCTTATGTTGCATAGTCCATTTACGGCAGAAACAGAAGATTTGAGCTAAACTCACAATGTGTAGCACTAAAAAAAAGTATTAACTCTTTTATTTTATACTAAGCACAACAGTGGGAAAACTATGACCCTCCAGACATGGATTTCTACACCCAAAAGCCCAAGCAGGTGGAAATAATCGTTATCCATTCCTGAAAACTGGAATTCTGTTTTCTCCTGTATTGTGCCATCTGCTGCCCATTTAACTGATTTTCAGAAATGTTACAGTATTTCAGTTTTCTTTCTCCTCATGTTCATTACTACTGGGAAGACCATCACTTTAACAATGGGGACTTTTGTCAGCAGGGAGATGCCTCTAATTTTTATTATACTGCTGAGGTGTGACAAAGCTAGCCTCCCAAGGAGTAACCATCATTTTATTTCATAGTCACCATCTGCAATGATCTTGGATCCCAAGAAAGTAAAGTATGTCACTGCTTCCATTTCCTCCCCTTTTATTTGCTGAGGAGTGATGAGGCTGGATACCATGATTTCTTTTTAATGTAGAGTTTCAAGCCAGCTTTTGCACTCTCCTCTTTCACCCTCATCAAATAGCTCTTTAGGCCTTCTGCACTTTCTGCCATTAGGGTGGTGTCATATGCATATCTCAGGTTGTTGATATTTTTTTCTCAACAATCATAATTCCAGTTTGTGATTCAACCAGGCCTGCATTATGCATGAAGTGGATGCGGTAGATTCACATAAATCTTACCACTTTCAAAGAATCAGTAGTTTTACAACAGCCATTCTCAATATGGAAACATCCTTATCTTTTGAACTACAATACCTCTCATTCCAGACTGATTATATTGATTGGGGGGTATGGGAATTATAGTGCAACACAATTGGTGGGCACCAGGTTAAGGAAGGTTGTTTTACCTTTTCCACCACCTTAGCTGTCTGTCTGAAGTCAATCTCAGTGAGGAGAGAAAGACATTCTGCATAGATAAGCTTACTGCTACCTCATCTTCTCCCAAACAAGTCTGAAGCCTTGGCAAGCTCTGCTTCAGTGTAATCTGAATGCTACCCTTTCAATACCATCCATGACGTTTGGTAGCCTAAAAGCCATTTCTCTACATTCCCAGTGCTTTAATTTGTTTATTTTGTAGAGTTATTGATGTTTGAGAAAGCAAACAAAACTAATTTTCCCATTTCCACACAAGTCTGTGCATCCAAAATTACCAAATGAAGATAACAACAGTTTTTTTTTTTGGGGGGGAGGGGGAGATATGAATAGAGGAGCCCACAGGAATAACAATCAAAGGGCATATTGTTTCATGGCAAGTAATCACTGAAACGAGTAACTGCATTGGTGCATGGTTATCAAAATATTATTAAATTGAGTTAATGGCACTAGGCTGACAACAACTCCTAAAAGCAATTGACTGATATCCAGTTTCAAAGAAATGTTACTAAAATATAACTAGTAGATGGGGAAAGTTGCTCAGTGTAGTTTTTCAAATTGTAAGATTTTATACTACACAACTTAATATGTCTAGTATGTATAGATATAAAAGTACACACACACACAAAGAGGAAAGAATCCATCCCACACAAAAACATTTTTAAAAAATAAATCTGATAAACTCATAGCTTAAATATAGCAGTTCTTCACTTCTCATACCATCAATTTCACCTTAAGACATTGTACATACTCAGCATGTCCGTAAGGCACACAAAATGCTTGAGGGAACACTGAAAAGAGTTCGGCTCAAGTCTCTTGATATCTCACATTCAAAACATGAAGGACAGGATGGGCAAGAAGGCTAAACTGCAATTTAACTTAATTTAATAGATTTACATACTGCCCTATGCAATGGACTCCGGGCAGTGTACTCAAGTTAAAACCAATATAAAACAATTTTTAAAAACCTTAAAACATAGCAATATTACCCCCAGCTGTGCCATTTACTATCTAAAAACAAATATAAACTCTACAAAACTTTAACATTAAAAAATTAATTATAGGAGCGGGGAGCCTCAGACAAGACATTAAGGGGAGCTTGTTGACAATCCCAGCCCCTAGACCCATTTTGCCGACCACATCTTCAATTCTTTCCTAAATGGTAACAACTGGGCCTGGAGGCATAGTTCTACCAAGAGGAGGTTCCATAGTGTGGGGTCTATCCTCTTCAAGGCCACAAGAGTTCAATCTTTGTCAATCCACCTTTTCATCCCTTGTCCTTCAAACCAGGAATGGTACTGGGATCAATGATTTTCAGGAAAAATTCTTTTGAAGATACATCCTGGAGTTCCATAATGATTCATATATGCTACTTTCTCCATAAAAATCTTGATTATACATAGACAATTTCAAGTCAAGCAAGGAAAAGCAAAGACATATTATTACTTGTTTCTCCATTTTCTGGCAACACAATAAGAAAAAGTGGTTGACAACCATGCTTTTGAATGTATGGTTTCATCAAAGCTTCATCCCCAAAGTTAAAAAAATCCTTGGTGAAGGAAGGGTTTCCATTTAAAGCCTTAATAGTAGATAATGTACCTGGCCATCCAACACCTCTTGCCATAGAGAATGCATGTCTTAAGCTTGTGTTTTTGTCACCAAACAGAACCTCACTGTTTAAGCCACTGGACCAGGGGATCATCCAGAAATTAAAGGCAACATACACCCACCTCACATTTGAGCAGATTCTAGCAGCAGTTGATGCAGACCTTAATTCAGATGGAATACTAGAAATCATTCACTATTACTGATGCTATAACATTTGTCAAAGTGGCAATGGATGAATTAAAACTAAAAAGTGTAAATGCCTTTTGGATGAGCTTATGGCATGAAGTTGTGAATTATTTTCAAGGGACGATTCCCAGATATTGATGAAGAGGTAAAGAAAATGATTTGCTATGCAAGAAAGGTTGTTGGAGATGGATTAATTGATATGAGGAATAGATGAACATATTGAAGAACACGGTAAAGTTATAGCAAATGAAGAGTTAGAAGAACTTGTCAAGTCATCAGCAGAGGAGGAGGAGGAAGAGTATGAAACAGACATTGGAAAAATTTGGCATTGTTTCAACTTGTACAAAATTTAAAAGAAAAAAATGTGGATGTGGTCCTATGATGGAAGGCAGCATTAAAGTCACCGATACAATTGGTAGAGCATTAGAACCTCTCTAGCAAATGTTGGATGAGCTGAAAAGAAAGAAATAACTTCCTATTTCATCTTTCCAAAAAGTTGAAACACAAATCATGTCCACTATCAAGGATCCTCAAGGATCAGCATTATCTGCTTGCTTCTGACACTCTTAAATAAATGCTATAAATTAATTTAAACATTTAAAAATGTTTCATTGCTGCATCAGGTCTGGAGGGTTAAGCTAGAAGCCATTTCATTAGTGCACATGAAAGCTCTTTGCCTACTCAGAAGGTGACCATTTACTCCAGCTTCTGGATTACGCTTTTATCCCTCCTACACAAATCAGATGTCTTTTCTAATATTAGGGAGCTCTGCTTTAAATGATGTGCTAATTGTATCATGTCGTTTGGGCTTCTGTGATTGGAAAAACTATGAAGGAAAAGCAACACACTAGTTCCAGTTTTAGAAAACAAACATATAATTATAGAATATGTGTTAACAGTGCTATGCTGAACTTGCCTGGCTAGGTGAAGTGTTTATATTTATTTTCCCCCAACACATGACTTCATTTCATGGAAAGGAAGGATGGGGAAGATTTATAGCAGATAGCTTTACTCTTACTAAATGAAAGAATAGGATTTTTGATCTGAAGGAATCTAGTGTTATGCTAAAAAATTGGCAGGTATTCCCAGGGCCTCTTGAGAGGAGGCTATTTTCCTTCGAAGCACACACAAAAATCAGTTTTTGGTTTACGCCTAAGATTCAAAGATGAATGCATAGATAGGCTCTGTACAGCTTTCTTTCTTGCTAATTAGTAAAATAACAGTTTGCACATTCCTTAGTAAAATCCAACAAAAATTATGACAGTGGTTTGTTTATTAAATTAGGTTGCTGGCAGGGATGGGAAAAATCTACTGCATGAGTGATAGACTAAAAATGTCTCACGGTCTACATGAAAAGTTAAAGATAAATAAATACAGATGTAAGTTATGTTTATATAATACAAAACACTGCTGAGCTAAGAATTTTACTGAAGAAAAATGCAAACGTGTGGCCCTGATCCATTATACGTAAGCCACATAACCAAATGTACCAATATAAGTAATTCTAGTTAACAGCAAAAGTGATGTTTTGCATATATGCAAAGTAAACTGGTAGGATTTAATGATATTACAGTATAACAGTGAGGCAAGAGAGCTTTCTCACTACCATCTGCTTGATTTGTCTAATGATGGGAAAGCACGCTTTCCCTCTGCAGTTTTAAATGTCACTTAAATTTGTTGGGAGAGGCCTCAACAAGCTTCACTGGAGGGCTCCATGAAAGAAAAGAAGAAAGTCAACACAAAAGATAACCTACATGTATTACTTACAACTGGAAATGTGATATACCAGCAACATACACATCTACATTCTGGGAAGGTCTTGCATGCTTACAGAGTGATCCCATGCAGAGGTTGGGAATGTTACATTTCTAGCTTGCATTGTTCAGCATCCAGGGTTCTGAGTTTCCAAAACGTAGGCTTTCAAAGTTCTTATGTCATTTCTTAGATTTTGCCAGGTTGCGCCAGCCACAGTAGACATTTGGAGCCTGCGTTTCCTTTTTTCTAATCTATTATTTCTCTCTGCCTCTGCCTCTCCTAAATTCCTGTCCATAGGTGTGAACTACAGATAAAATAAATTCCCTACTTCCAGGATTGGAAGAGCTGGTAAGTGTTAGTGCAGTGAAGGGGCTTAGGCAGTGGTGGGATGTCAAAAATTTTACTACCCCACTGTGACATCATCACAGTGTGGGCAGAGCTAATGTCATGATGTCATGACATCATGGGTGGAGCCAACATCATGACATCATGATGTTGTGGGTGGGGCCAAAGAAAAATAATAATAAAATAATTAAAAATAAAATAAAAATAAGCACACACACACACACACACACACACACACACACACACACACACACACACTTCAACTCACCCACCCACAACACAAACCTCTAAATAAATAAATAAATAAAATAATAAAATAATAAATAAATAATACAATAAAATACACCCACCCACCCCAAACACAAATCAAACAGAGCTTTTAAACCAAAGCTTAAGGCTTATTCTGACTAATCTTTGTCACACTAGGTCAGATGGAGGGAACTACAGAATGAACTCACCACAAGATGGCTTCATTTTGGCACTTTTCAACTTTTCAACAGTTAAATACAGTGATGGGATGTCCCCGGTTCCAGACAGTTCCCTGGAACCGGTAGGACCAATTCCGGAGGGTTCTCCGGGAGGGGAGTCCACTTTTGAGGCGTCCGGTTCCGGACGCCTCACCGAAAGAATTTTTTTAAAAAAAATTGGAGCTAAAATGGCTCCAATTGACTGCGCATGCGCAGAAACTCAATCTGACGCATTGCGCATGCGTCAGATTGAGTTTCTGCGCATGCGCAGTCAATTGGAGCCATTTTAGCTCCAATTTAAAAAAAAATGTTTTAGAGTTTCAGGACGGCGGTGGCGGCACCAGCCCTCTGAGGAGGGCACCTCCCCCGCGGCACGTTGAGGGCTGCCTGGGCCGTCCGCTGCCGACAAGCCCCATGCCCTGGGGATGCCCGGCGCGGCGCACCGCTGACGCCTCCTCCTCCGCCGAGCGCCTGTGGGCTGGGTGCCTGCAACCACCGTCCACCGCTGGCTGCATTCCTGTGGCCTCCTCCTTGGGCCGGTCCCTTTTTAGCCCAGCTGTGGCGCCTGGCGGAGGAGGAATGCAGGCGGCAGCGGTGCGGCATGGGGACGGCCCAGGGTGGCTCGGCAGCCGCGGCTGGAGCCACCGCCAGAGCCACTGCTGCCCGCCGCCCCTGCCCATGGCCGGAGCCAGGCTAAAAAGGTACCGGCTCGAGGAGGACGCCACAGGGGTGCAGGCAGCTCCGGTGGCGGCGGCTGTGGACGCAGTCGGGGTGCCGGGTCCCAAGAAAGGTAAGCGAGGGGTAATTTATTTGTGTTTTGGGTGGGTGGTTGTTTTTATTTATTTATTTATTTATTTATTTATTTATTTATTTGTGTCTGAGTGGATGGGCTGAGAGGGAGGGGTGTGTGTGTGTGTGTTTATTTTTATTTTTTATTTATTTTTATTTTTGGCCCCGCCCACAACGTCATGACGTCATGACGTCGGCTTCGGCCATGACGTCATGACATTGGCCACGCCCATGACGTCCGTGACGTCATGGCGTGGTAGTAGAATTTTTGTCATCCCATCACTGGTTAAATAAGTTAGGTACTAAGTCTTTGCCTAACCAGTTTTCTAGGATAATATGCCTTAATGTAAATGTAAAGCAGCTGTACCTTCTTAAGGGTTCCCCAACTGGAACAGCAATTGGAACAGCACAGGTGTAGCCAGGGCCGGATTTACATGAAAAGAGGCCCTAGGCTATTCACTTATGTGGCCCTTTCACCTCCCATTTTTAAGTTTGTAAATTACATGAGAGATAATAAATACATCATTACTGTGATATATATCAATATATAGGCCCCTCTTGATCTTGAGGCCCTAGGCTAAAGCCTAGTTAGCCTATAGGAAAATCCGGCCCTGGGTGTAGCTTATTGATGAGGTAACTCCAAGACTTTGCTTAAAAACCCCAAGCCAGGCCTGCTGGCCGCCAGGCCTTTTTAGAAACTGTGGTAGTACGTCAATATAGGTAAAGGTATTAAATACACATTAAAATACACACAGACACACCACATCCAAAGGTGAGTCATTTACCCTGGGGAGCAGGCTATAGGGAGCTTCAGGCTAGCAGCTTGTCTTCCTCCTCCCCACTTGGGAGGACAGCAAGGAGGCCATGCATACGCACCAAGCACTGTAGGCGTGCATGCACACCAAATGCTTGGCGCACATGCGTAGTGGGGGGAACCAGTGAAAAGGTAAGCTCCGAAGGTGGTTCCCCATAAAAGCTGCTACCGGTTCTCTGGGACACTGGGGAAAGTTACTACCGGTTCTGGTGAACTGGTGCGAACCTGTTACATCCCATCAACTGGGCTTAGGTCCAAAGAGTTGCCCCATCTCCCCTCTTTTGACCTGTATCTGAACTGCCCAGCAAAACATCCCAGTAGAGCTTTCTGCCAGTGAAGAATTGGGGGCTTCCCTGAACTTGTAGATGATACCTGACTCAAAAAGATCTCTTTCACCAGTGAAGCATCACTTCTCTATTATCCTACCACCTGCAGTAGATCTGTTCAGAAACTACAGAACTGCACCCTACCTACTAGCACCTTTGCACAAAAGCACACTTGCACAAAAGGTGGACAACAAAGTTTTAAATTATTACTTAGTAGGATTTATAGATAATTTAGCATTAACCCCAACGGGGACATTTATAAAGCATTGGAGCCCTAGGGGTACATTTATTATTAGATCCTTCAAAACAGGTCTCCAGTCTAGCACTTCTTCCAGCTGGGCAATAAATCCCACAAGTTCACTCTTAGTGGAAGATGGTGATTCCACATGTTTCAAAATGTAGCAGGTTGGGGAAAGAATGGGAGACCTAAAACAGAGCATCTCACCTCTGCTTCCTCAGAGATGCTGGTATACATCCAACAAGACTAATTCTCTAAAGGGCCAATAAATTATCTGAACACTTTCAAAAGCTTTGCCTGATGTGATTGGATATGACACTATAAGCTCAGCCCCCCCAACCCTAGCCTTACTCTCCCATAGGATGTGCCGATAATGACAAAACATTTCTATGACCTCCATCACCTCTACAGGACAATCACATAACTGAAAACTGGTGGTGTCAAGTTTTCCATGAATAATTTAGTATGAGAATTGCTTTCGAAATTTGAATTTGGAGCCAAACCAGCAAAAGGAGACATAAGTGCATGAGGATGATTTGCATGGCTCCCCCAAATGTCTCTCTAATGTGGAAAGCAAAGTAACAGAATAGATTCAAACAGATTTGGAAGGCAGCCTATCCAAATTTCTCCTACCTGACTTGTTCTTCCATTTTAATCCAAAGTGTTATGGTGGACAATCATTCATACATTAGCTGCTCTTCATGAAAAGACACAAACATGGCAAAGCTAATTATTTTCACAAGTAGAAAATTCATCAGCAATGCTTTTAAAACAATAGATAAATATGTCATTTTCCTCCCCTTTGACTCAAACAACAAATCCAGTATCAACATGGTAATTTAATGTGTTGTTTGCAAGCTTTGTTCTGGATAATGTGTGTTTGGGGATATAATTAAACATTCTTCCAGCACCTTAAGTTCTAGAAGACCCCGTGTTTTTTTTAAATGAGGCTCCTACATACCAGCAATTTTGTAAGAGTTTTCATTAATATGTTTTTAGTAGCCTAAAAAATACATTTATCTGAAACATCTCTGCATATAGCCAAACAAGACAATTAAACAGAGGGTGCCAAAAATGTATACACATTTTAAGAGGTGTTATTTATGTACTCTTCAAAGTTGAATTAAATTACAGTAGCAATGAGAAGTACTGTATAATGTTTGCTCAAAAGAATGAATGCTAGCATCAGGCAAGGACAATACAGTAATACCTTGGATAACGCTAAGACTTGGTTCCACAAGTCTTGGTGTTATCCGATTTTTAGTGTTATCCGATGCATGTTAAAATCCTATGGGATGGATCGGATAACGTTAAAGCTCCATAGAGATACATTGTAACCGCACAGGCTTTTAGCGGTTGTTATCCGATCCATCCCATAGGACCCTAACGTTATTTGAGGTAAACATTATCCAAGGTATTACTGTAATAGAAAATGGCAGAAGCACGTTTGTTGTTCAAGAAGCACAAGACCATTTTCATGGACAATGGATAGGAAGAATAGATGTGGTTGAGTTTTTCCTCCACATTCTACTTACTTAATACTGCTTGACTTCTACCTGTGAGGGTCCTTAAGAGATGTGGTGTACTGTAGAAAACTGGCTACACTGGTGGTATTTCAGGAAGGAATGGAAGTGAGATGCAAGTGGACACTTTGGTCGATGTTGCTCAAGCAGTAGTTCAACATAATCAGAAGTGTTTGGAGGCTGATGGTAACCATGTTGAGCACATCTTGGAATTGCAAAAGTCAAATGTGTCTTGTATTCATTTTATTTAATTGGTTATATTGAGTACAATATTATAATTTTAATAGTTTTTTCCTTTCTTAAAATGTGTATACATTCTAGCAGCCTCTGTATATGGAAACAGATAAAAGGAAATCTGCAGGCTAGGCCCAGGGCAGAGTACACAAGGACAAAATAACCAAAGATCTGCATCTCTGGTAGCAACATCAGAAGCCTTCAAATCCAGTGGCACACCTGCCTAGCAAGAGTCAGGGCTGACCTCCTATGAAAAGGTCTGCACTCTGTTTACTGTGGCCTCTTCCTACTTCTGCTGCTTCACAGGAAATGGATGTGCAAAGCAAAGTTTCCCAACATAGAAAATCAGTAAATTCAAACCCCAAGAGCCATCCAGGAAGTTGCTTTAGAGCTTCCCTTGTGGCATCTATAGATTGTGAGAAAGTATGGATCAGACAATGAAGAAAATTAAGTGTGGGTTCATATATAATTTTAGTTTGGGATCAACATGGGTTGTAACAATGATACTTCACACTAAAGTATGTTTCACAGCAAACAAACAAAAATACAATGTTATACCTATAATATACCAGTGCTGCTTTTTCTAGTTCCAGATAAACAGGCTTTTAAAAAAAAATCTCAAAAATCTTGCAAGGTAATTTCGTATTAACACCATAAAACCTGAAACCACCTCCCCCACAACTATTGTACATATGGATAGGATTACAGCTTCCATTATTATTAGCAAGTATGGCCACTGCACATATTTTGCTAGGAATGATGGGCACTATATTCCTATACATCCAGAAAGAAACTAAGGTGGGAAAATGCCCTGCTGATGTTTCATCTCTATCAAAGTCCAGATCAACACTCTTTGGGGACTAGACCAAAGTCCACAACACTCTTTGGGGACAAGACCATTACAGTTGTGGATTGCTTCCCTAATAATGTGTGTGTGTGTGTGCGTGTGTGCGTGTGTGCGTGTGTGTGTGTGTGTGTGTGTGTGTGTGTGTGTGTGTGTGTGTGTCTTTTAAGAGAAAGATAAAACATGCCTGTCTGAAGGATTTCCTAAGAGTAATGTGTCCAAATGATGAGTATAGTATCACTTTTGGCTGCATTAGTTTTTGATTAGTGTGTATCAGGTGTTTGAATTATTGATTTATGCTGTTTTGATACTTTTCTGCTGATTTGGATTTATGGGTTTTGCTATAAAATTTAGTGTTTCTGTTTTATTTATTCCTCTCTTGTAAGGCACAATGACAGGATACAAATATTTTAAATAATTATTAGTATTATATTTCTCACATTGCAGACAACAGGAATGAAAAGGCAGTAAATAATGGCGTCTCCAAGATAATTTTGCAGGTCTGAATTTCATGATCCAGTTCTAAAAGTATATTTGGAAAGCTATGCTATGTCCAAAGCTAAGTCCAAATCAGGATGAGAATCTTGGGAGGTACATGTAAACATTTTATTATAGTATTTGCTCTGCAGGCTAGTTTTTGAATTCTGAAAGTTGACCTCATTTCTTTCTGAGTCATCTACTGGCAACATCATTCTTTGATAGGTCATGTAAATACTTTCTTGTTGAGGCTCCAGAATAATTAACATTCCAGGAGTGGGGGCAAATATATGCTAACCAGTGGTGGAATTCAAAATGTTTTACTACCTACTCTATGGGCATGGTATGGTGGGTGTGGCCAGGGGAAAAGTCCTGTGTCACACCCGAAATACGACTACTTTATTTCAAAACTTGGATGAGCAGGGCCAGCCAGAATTTCTGCTACCGGTTCTGGTGAACTGGGGCGAACCTGTTGAATCTCACCACTGATTCTAACCCTTAATCACAGCATGAAAAATAACACATACTAAGTTTATATAGCATGGCCACAATATCTTTACATAATCACTGAATTCCAGTAGTTGCTACAAGCAGAGTAGGGAGATTTAGTGTGTGAACCTCTCTGTAAATACCATGGATTCAATCGATTATTCTAGTTGCAATTTACTACTGAATTCTGGCCTATATGTGGTATGTGCACCTTACCAAAAATAAAATAAAATACTATGTCTAATATAAACATTGGCTGGAGATAATATTTCTAGAAACCCGATCATCTTTTTTGAAAGGTGTGGGGTTTTATTAGAAAGTTTCTTGAATAAAGGAATGCATCCACACAGCAATATTTCTCATGTAACAATAGTAACACCAGCTCAATGGCCAGCTATAACTCCTACAATCATTATAGCTGGTATTCATAAATGTACAGAGACTCTTTCAGTTTCTTCTGCTTTATGGAAACTGTGATTCTTCAAAAATAAGAAGAGCCTCCCAGTCTAACAAAAGAGAATTCAGTAGCCCTTGGATATATAGAACACTGCATGCATAATTCGATTGCGTTAATTCTCCCTGTAATTTTTCCAAATGTGTAAACAATAACCTTAAATGTGGTGGAAGTGATTTTTCAACAATAAGAGCTCATGATCACTGGAAAACCATAACTGGCCTTCAAAAGAATGAAAAATTCTGCACTAGTTTTCAGCAAAGTACTCCTTATAAAGAAAAAGACTGACCCTTATTTAACATAACCTTTCTAGGATAATCATTAGTGTGGAAGTGGGCAAAGAGGAGAAAGCAGCAATAATTGAAAGGACTAAAGGATCAACAGTTAAAGAAACAATGGCAACCAACAAAAAATGCCTACCATGTTCCAGATAAGAAGGCGTACCTTCCGAAGGATCAAGCCTTCGAGCTCTTCGCCCATGTTTAGAGTTGTTGTGTACAAACATGTTATCTGACACTGCCAAGACATGGCCATCCACATTGACTGTTGTAGATACCACAACCTGGGAATGGAACAGCAGAAAAAGGAAATGCTTTAATATAAAATTAAATAAGCACAAAGTGTAATAAACCCAGAATCTTAAATAACAGCTGGAGCTGCAGAAAATTGCACAGCTATTTCGCATAATAACTAGTGCTTAGACGGTATGACTCTAACAAGAGGTGCTACTGACGAGTGGGTCTTTGGCATCACAGGCGTGTGATGTCGTTTTAAGTCAAATTGCACAGTTTGTAGCTGTATTGTGGAGCATATTCTGTTAACCATCATTTTAACAAGAGCGGTGTTATTAACAACTTCTTTTTTTAAAGGCTGGCTGCATTTTACCCTGCATCACTCTTCAGCATGCATGCCAGAGCAGATAAAATTGTTGCTGCTGCAAATAAGAGTTGGTTCATTTTTTTTAAAAAAAGGATGCTCTATGACAGGGATCACCAACCTTTTAAAGTCAGGGGCTGGGTCACGCTCCCTCAGACAGTTGAGGGGGCTGGACTGGTGGTCCCCCCACCATTTAGGGCTGCCGTAAACACATCCGCAGCTGTCATAAATGCATTTACAGCTGTCATAAATGAGTCCACTGCCAATTTTGGTGCAGCTTCGGAGGTTGGAGCAAGGGTGTAGGGCGAATGATTTGGTGCAATGGGCTGGATCCGACCTGCGGGCCATAGGTTGCTGACCCCTGCTCTATGCAGTTGGAATGAGAGCAGCTGCATTCATCATACTGTTATAGCTACACTGTAGCTGTAGCTGCTACAGCTGGCCAGGGGTGTGTTTGCAGTTCTCCAAAATTTTCCTGAACTCTGTTGTGCGTATGTGTAAAAAAGTCATTTCAGAGCCTAAATGAATACAGCCTTTCAAGTTCAAGCAGGCATTTTCTTTAGCAAATAGTCTTGTTTGAATTCACATGCTTTGCAAACTTTGACTTCTCCTAATTGATTCAAGCAACTTAAGATGGAGATAATATTTTGCAGGAAAGTGTAAGAAATCTTTTATTATAAAGTCACAGAACCACAAGAATGTACAAATATGGTTTGCAAACAGAGAGCTATTCAACTAACATATGATTCAGTAAATTTCAAATAATTTTCCAATGTGCATCAGGACGCAATAATCTAACTGAAACTCATTGTGAGTAAAATACAACCTCTTTTAACCCATTGAGATCAAAAGATCTTTAAAAAAGAAGATACTCGGATAAGAGAGAAAGCACTGCAGGCATCGTGTATATGGATGTCAAATATTTATAGACTATGGGACTGCCACTTCAAGACATTTCTTACTTTGTTGAAATGACTACAACTGTATTTACCTAGGAAGCCCAGTTCTGTTCTTTGCAAACCTGAGCTCCAGGGATCATGTGAATGAGATATATAAGGCAGAACTGAATTTCCCTGCCTTTTCTGATCCTGAAAATAAAGAGAAACCTCACACTCAGCTCACTGATTTGCAAAATATTTAGAAACACAAACCGCTGAGGTGCCCTTTAGGATGAAGCAAGAAGCTTAAGGTTATTCCATTGGAAACCTCCTATTTGGACGCTGGACAGCATATGGACTCCACTCCAACAGAAGAACAACCCAGGATTGTTCTTTGGACAAAGAGACAAAGAGGCACCTATGATGCACATAGATGCCAGGATGTTCACTGGTTCAAAATGAAAGTATTTGAAAGTGCACTGTGCAATGCTGGAACACAAAAGAATAAGAAGCAAAGATGAGACTGGGGAGAGTGTATGCACTTGGGCCCATTGTGACATTTAGAGCAATGCAGGGAGTGGAAGGCCAGCATTGAAATTCATGAGATTCCTCTTGTTGCACAAATCCTAGAAGCAGTAGCACAAGGCTAGGGGAAAAGCTCCCAGGCAGCCTTCATGAGACAGTCCATTTTACTCCTTCATCCCTTGGCGGAGACCCCGGCAACAGGCCAGCCAGGAGAAAGGCAAGGCAAGAGTGGGTGCCCAAGGAGGACAAAGGAGGAAGACAAACTGTATCTGGAAGGTAAGGATACTGCTGAGGTAGAGTGATGAAAGCCAGGCTTAAAGGGAGAGGGAGAGGAGGCAAAGGAAAAATCATTCATCATGAATAGGTTCAGAGGTCAGGTCCCAGGCTTGGAAGGATTCCCCCATCCTACCATGTTCTCTGTTATGGAACATTCTTGCTCCTTCAAGACCCATGGACAAGTGAATTGGTTGGCTCTGTGGAGGGGGACCTCCCATCTTTTGTCCACTAGGGCCCCCATGACAGTAGCCCAGGTGCCCAGCTGAGAACTCAGGAGGTTCATGCCAACACAAAAGAGGTGCTGGAGGAGGAGGGCTGCTGGGACAAGGGGGCCATTGTTGGCCAAACCTTATTGGCCCTTGCTGTGTTTGTTGAGAAGCTGAGGATAGTGCTTTAAATTTGACCCCAGCCTTGAATTGCAAACACTGATAAACCAGTGACAGCAGCTGAGCCCCAGTTATGGACACTAGGCAACAGGAGGCTAATGAAGGGAACTAAGTCCCTCTGTGGACAAATATTGTAAGTTACCCTAAGACTCATTCATCTTAAATTTTGAGCCTAAAATTTCATGAAATGGGATTCTGCTGACAACAGAATTATCCATCCTTCTCTCTGTCTGTCTAATGTTTAGGCTGCCTTTCTTCCAATGAGGGTAGTCAAGTTGTCTGAGACGTGCAGGGGCTCTGCATTCAGCTAAGAATTTTTGTGGCTGGTCTCATTTAAATCAAGGGAAAGCTCAACAGCAGAAACCTTGAGGGCTGAGAGCCCCTCTCTAGCAAGGAGCCATTTCTCACTTTTTTGCCTGTGGCTGTGGGGGAGGACACCCTGAAACAAAGGTGGACTCCAAAACCATGAAACACAGTTTCTGCCCCGCTATTTCCTTGGATTTCTTTTCTTTCTTTCTTTTTTAATAGTGGGGTTTTGACACAGCTAAAATGGAGGAAATATGTTCTCCTGTCAAGTTATGGTGACCCTAATAGCATGTTAAAATATGTGAATGTTGGAGAAGTGGTTTACCACTGACACCACTACCCAAGTGAATTTCCATGTCTGAGGAGATATGTGTAACCCTAAACCCTAGCCCAAAATCATATCCACAATACCACACTGTCTTTCTGTTTCCTAATAACTCATAAGATTCCAAAAACACATCTGGGTCATGCACAGTGGTAGTCAGCACTGGTGACAGAGGAGAAAGACAAAGTACCATCATCAGGAAGCACAGTCAGTCTGATGTCAACAAAAATCAGACTGTGCAAATGACCATTTGTGTGACCGCATCTCTTCTTTTTCCACAGCTCATAAAACATGACTCCTTCAATGAAAAGTTTCATGAAATTTTGTAAGAAATACTTTCTGTAATTGATTGACTGTTAGTATAATCCAGTGATGCCCAATTTTTTTTTTCGTGGGCTGGTCCCGCCCCTGACACACAGCTGTAGGGGCTGGAGGCAGGGCTGCTCCTACTGCTGACAGTTTTTATGTCAGCAGTGGCGGCGGCAGCAATTGTGCTTTGTCCCGGCTATTCAGAGCAGCCTATGTTTTTGTCTCATTCCCTCTGCAGCCTTTGCCAAAGCCATTTATTTATTTTTATTTTTATTTATTTCCTTCGACTTATTATCCCGCCCAATCGGGTCAAAAACCCAACTCTGGGCTGTGTGGAGGAAATGTATGGAGCCTCCCCTGTTTCAAAATCCACAGTGCTGGTAGGGTAAACCTGGTGCGCTGTGGTAACATCATCCCAGGTGCACCAGGTGGCTCTCCTAGCACTGTGGATTTTGAAGCAGTGAAGGCTCAGAAAATTTCCCTGACACGGCGATTGGCTTTGGCAAAGGCTGCAAAAGGGGATGGGACTGAGTTAGAGGTTGCTCGGAACAGCCAGTACAAAGCGTGATTGCCGCTGCTGACATCAGGCGGTGGCGGCAGGTGGAGGGGTGGTCTGCCATGAGCCTGTGTACTCACCGTGGGCCAAATTAATGATATGCATGGGCCTAATTGGGCCCACAGGCCATAGTTTGGATGCCCCTAGTATAATCTAACCACCAATCTCGAGCTGTCTTAAAATGACAACAATCCATCTAAAGCCCTTCTGCCCGTATCTAAATGAGTTGTCTCAATAAAAGAGAATGTCTTACATAACTGTAGGGTAGGAGGGATTCATAGAAGACCTGGTAGAACAAGCATCCGCTGCAGCCTTTATAAAGGCTGTTTGGGATGAATCCTAGTCAAATCATAGCACTATCTCACTGCCTCATAATGCAGTTCTTTGAACAGCACCACCTGTAGAGCTATAAGAAAGAATTGCAAACACTTTAAGTGTGGTCACTTAACTCTGTAGTTAGGTATCTGGTATTGAGCCATAAATTAGTAGTTCAGCTCCCCACTCTGTCTCCTAAGCCAGCCTATGTAGCCATGGGGAAGTGGCAGTCCCAGGGTACCCCTAGAAAAAAGGAATGGTAAACGAATTCTAAGTATTCTCTACCTAGAAAGCATTGGAAAACGTTGCAATTAGTCAGTAATGACTTGATAACATACAATTATTTAAAGGAAATCCAGTGCAGTGTATTTGTATAGACACAGCAGGCCTGGATTCAAATCCCCGATCAGTCATGGAAGTTCACTGGGGGTGTGCAACTGGTACAACTATTGCTTAAATATCTCACTTACCATGAAAGCTCTGTAAGTTGGTACTGTTGTGACTTAACAAGCCTAAAACAGACAGACTCAAATTCTCTAGTGTGACTTCAGAGTGAGGGAATGCAAGTGAATTTGCATTTCCCTTGCCATGTAGTCACACCGACAGAGAGTTGCATCCATGAAAGTAGTGAATGGAGATTTTGCAAAACTCTTCCCAAATCACTTGGCCAATTATATATCCTCTCAAAAAACAAAATCACAAAGTTCTCATCTTTTCTACTTCTCACTCAGTATTCCAGTCTGATTACAAATATGTTTCCCCATGAAGATGTGCTGACTTCCAGAACTTTGGCTAAAACAATAAGAAAAAATGACCTACACTTCTCCTTATATTAAATAAGGAAGGGGGATTAAAAATTGAAACCCACTGAGATATGTTTATTCATGCGACCTCTTACAACCAAATATAATAATTGTCTGTTAATTGCAGTTTCAGCTCCCACCTCATGCTTCAACATGTGAAACAGCAATCAGCCGGCTCCTGTTTAATCCACCTATTATGTTGACTAATTAACTTTGCTCGACAGTTTATTTCTTCCTCCATTATCAGCCCCTGTCAGCCGCAAGCACACCACCGCAAAGGGGGACCTTGGCCTCTTTGATTGATCACCGATAGATTGACATGCAGATTAATTTAATTAGAATCACCTCACTTGAGAAATGAAAGACAATGGGAAGGGGGCTAATAGATCTGCTCTTATAATGAGGCAGCCCTCCAAAGCCAAGGAAGAGGATTTCTGATTTATTTTCCTGAAATCCCCAGTCTCTCCATAAGGCTCTTGCTTTAATTGTTCATGGTATTGAGAGGCTTTAGCCTCTGAAGAGGTGAAATGCTTTACAAGGATTGGCAAACATTGCTTCAGGTCTCCAAGGAAGCTGCTACCCGCTCAAAGTTTCAGGAGCAGCAAGTTCTGCATGCAACAATTCCCTCACATTGCTTAAACAGAGGAAAAGGGGAGAAAAGGAAACAAAACTCTGAAGAAACCCCTCTTTTTTTTAACTCTAATAACCTTCTTTAAAACATGTTTTGTCAGATTTTGACCTACAATGCTGCTTAGTCAGCTGACCATTCCAATTTTTGAGGTGGTAGCCATGCAAGCATATCAGAGAGTAAACAAAACAAAAAGACAAAAATATATTGTGGCACCTTAAAGACGAACTGCTGTATTTTAGTGGACTTGATCCATGAAAGCTAACATTAAAATATAGTAGTTAGTCTTTAAGATGCCACAATGTTGTTTCATCTGTTTTGTTTTGCTTATTCTCTGATCATTCCAGAGTGCTCTTTCACCATGAAACTTAATAAGGCCTTCAAGATGGTGAACACAAAATGATCTGTGTCTAGAATGGGTATGCCAGAATGCCACTGGGTCACTTCACAGCTTGTTTTAATAGGTAAAAATAGATTTGGTCAAAATTAGGCCAGGAGAAGGTCTATGCCTGGCCAGGTTATCCTGCTACCATACTGCAAGCGACTGAACACACACGCACGCATGCACGCACAAGTAGCCAGGAGTTTGAGGGTGGGCACCCCCTGGCTATGGCCCTGAGTGTCAGGCAGGTGATGTTCCCCAAGTGGATTAAATCCCACTTGAATCCATCTTGATGGAGGGCAGCAGCTTTATCCATTTTGGCCAGGGGCTGAGGAGGACTTTGTGTGCCAAAAGGGCTCAGGATAAGAAAGTGACTTGCAGAACTGGATCAGTGGTATGTGATGCAGAAGGCAGAGGAAAGGCCACTGCATTATATTATCAGGACAGTCTTCATGGCTGATCACCATGACAATCACCAATATTCAGATTCAAATATGGCAGAAGAAGGATAAGGTGCCAGGTACATAGATGGGGCGGGGAAAACATTTCATTTAAAGTATATCAGTGACAATCATGCTCTAATGGAGAGATACAGTACACAGTTAGTGTGTGGTATAAACCTTGGTTATTTGTACAACCTCATAACACAACCCCCATGACTATGGGGGCGGGGGCGGATAGAGAACCTGGAAACATCCAAGAGAATCAATTCTTCTTTCAAACAAGGCACAAAACTCTTCATGAGCTTTGTTTGAAATCCTAAAACTTTTTTTTAAATGAAACCAGAAATTGATTTCTATCTACATCTTGTTTTGGTGTGTGCATGCGTGTGTGTGTGTGCTGTTTCAGTCTGCAGTGGTAATGACAGCTTTGTGTTGCCGGCTAATCTTTCTCACACTAGGTCAGGCAAGGAGAACTGCAGAATGAATTTACTATGTGGTGCCTTTATTTTGGTAGTTTTGTGTCTGGCATAGACACAGAAGAAGAAGTGATTCTCAGGAGTTGAAAATTAGCCCCTTCAAGATCTTAGCTACCACTGTTCTAAAGTAGCATGTCAAGATAATATTGCTATACTCATATGGTAATTATTCACTGTTCATGTAATTTTCAATTTCCCGCAAAACTGCAATCCATAAATGCAGTCTGCAGTACCAAAAAAGCGCACATGGATTAAAGATTACAGCCAGAGAGACAGGGTGATGCAAGACATTATTTATTAAACTCATCTAGAGAATGTTCTTATTAATGGTGATGTGGGCTCATAACCTGTTTATACTTCTCAAACATTTTCTTAAGAGAAGAACCTGCTCATCTCCCTGTAATTTATTTCTCAGAACTCTGCACAGTGCTGCACTGCAGCTGTGAAATACTGATTTTTTTTCAACAAGAAACTTTCAACAGTTAGTTCCTATATACTCATTACAAAAAAATATGTAACATTAAACAATAAGAGCTGACACAAATTCTCTCCATGATAAATATCTTAAATAGGGAAAATATCCTCTCTAAGAAAACAAAACTAAAAAAGACAGCTTCAAAGGTTAGCAATTATCTGCACTAGGAATTATGACTGGAACCTTGGGGTGTGTTGTGTGTGTTAAATTATTAATTATCCTTATCTTAAACAGAGACGCAAGGAGGACTAGAAAGTTAAGGGGACAGCTTGGGAAATAAAAAGTCATGAATCATAGTCTGTGAAGCAAGAATTTTTTACCATGTTTTTATCAAATCAATTATAAATAACAATAGAGAAATTCACATCTGCCCGATCTGGAACAGACTAACTTTGTTGCAACAGACTAAAATGGCTGCCAAACTGGAAAATCTCTAAAGTCATGTTGCAAAATGCAGATTCAAGAAAAGACCCCATCATATATCTGGGGTTTATTTCCAGAACCAGGATAATAGAGGGTAACCATTTGAGTTGTCAAATATACCGCTTTGAGAAACATGAGTGTTTTTCCAGTGTAGGTGTCTCTTCCTTCTCTGTCGTCAAGGTGGATGGAGTAGAAGTCACTCAAACTCTGATCCTATGCCATTCCTGCAGAGCAGCTAGTATTAAAGAGGGAATACTTAGCACCAGTCCCATAGTATTTCAATGCCATTCCCCTGAATGGTCCACCTACCTGATGATTGGAGGCCACAATCTGCTGCTGGATTTCTCAGGGAAGGAAAGCATCCTCTAAGAAAAGAAAACACAAAAAGACAGCTTCAAGGATGGGTAAGATCCCAACACATTTCAGACATGTCTTTATCGATAGAAGTTGCATGCCATGGTTACCCTAAGCAGACTGCTTAAGGAATGGAGAGGAGCATTTTTTCCTTGATAAAGACATACTGAAAATGCATGGGGATTTTCCAGGCTTGTAGCTGCCCTTCTATGTTTCCTTTAAACAAAAAGATTTTAAAATCAATTTACATATTTGGGAGATGGTCACAGCCTGAAAGTGTTATCAAATGTAGCAGACCAGGAAAGAGTGTATATTTGAGTGTTTCTGGATGCAAATGTGTAAAATATCAACTGCTTCATAATTATTTAATTTCAGGACACTAATGCAGCTTCAAAGAATTCTGTAACTTGAGCCCTGATCCTGTTAAAGTGAATGAAAGAACATTGCTCAATAAGACGTTTGGTCACCAGAGTAATATAACTGAGATGGGTTACTTAACTTTTCCTGCCCAACATATCTGCTAAATCTGTTCTCAGTCCAACTCATTTGTCTTTAAAACATGGCTTGAATTGCATAACAGAATCTTAATACCCAGTTTCCTCAAATAAAATTTGATTTGCTATACAGATACCATACCACAGTGGCTCTTTCAGAGTCGTTAGGAGAAAAGACTATAAAAGGAATCCCCTAGAGAAACAGTTTCCAGGATCAGGAAATGTGAAAAAAAGTGGTTATGTGGTTGTCTACTTTAAGAAGTGATTATTCATAGTGCACCTGTAGGAAAAGCAAAAACCAACATGCTCCTCATTGTTTCTTTACACACATGAAGTAATATGAACATTGATTACGGGGGGGGGGGGGATAATCTCATGAAAAGTCACTTAAATCACATAATTTTAATTTGAGTTACATAATTTAAATGTGACGTGACATTACAAAAACAACCCCAACCCCCCCAAAAAAAAAACCACACCAACCACTCACTAGTTTACAGTGGTAATCTATTTAGCCTAAAATAATCCTGATAAAGTCAACAGGATTTCTCTAGAGCAAATGAGTTGCTAAATGTGGTCTGTTTGTGTGTGTGTTTTTAAAGGGAAACACTTTAAAATTGTGAAATTACTGAGAAATCTTAAAATCAACACACATGTAGTACTAATTTGTAAAGGAAACATTTGTTACCACAGTTGTTTTCTTAAAATGAAACTAAGAGCTGTCATGTAAGCAGAGAAGGAACTTTTTGCCAGGGCACAGACCAACAGATGAGGAGGGAAAAGCATATTCCATCTTAAAAAAAGAAATGATGAAGTGCAAACAAACTTGTACAAACATGGGAATGGACAGGCCTGCCAAATCTCAAAACTATTCAAATGTTGATAGGAAAACTGTTTTCAATTTGAGATACACAAACAGAAAAAGACTGTGAACTTTAGCATCAAGTTCTCATTGATTGTCAACTTAAATCTTATACACAGCAATGAAAATTTAGTAAACCTCTAGCTAAAAAGGTTTCAGTTAAAACTGGCATTTAAAAGTTATTCTTATTTCTATTTTTGATATATAGCACATTTTGCAAATTATTTGAAAACCAATTCTTCTGCTTTTCCCCAAATAGTTAATTTGAAAACACCCTTTGAGCTAGTTCAAAATATTATAGAAAATAAAACTTAGAGGTGATGAAATCAAGTTGTTTACCTGAGTGAGAGCACAGATTCTATTTGTCTGTTATAGGGCATCAGGTAATATTTCAAGATGAGGAGTCACATTCTTGTTCATTTTTAACCACAGCTCATTAAGTTCTGCTAGCCAATTAATTCATGGGACATTCCTGGTATTTTTCAGTGCTTTCCCTTTTACTGGAAAGAAATTTATATTTTTGTTTACGCCTTCAAATGTTATGTGGAAGAAGCTGAAATGTCATCTATCCAGGCAGTTCCTCACACATATATCTATTATTACTCCAGTAACTTGAGTGCCGGGCCCAGGAAAGTATTAAAAGTTTGGCCTGTTTAGGAAGATGCTTGAAGCTTACTAATATGTAACCTCTTGTTGTTCTTTAAAATTAGACTTATGAAATGCCAAAGACTTGGCGGTAAAATACCAGTGACTGCTACTCCAGAATTTGGCAAGGCAGGCACAGTTCAGCAAACACGTCTCCAACTAAGAAGTCCAAAAGAAAACAGGCTTAAAAAGAAGCTTTTTAAAACTTGCTTGAATTCGTGCTGTTCAGGACATGTACAACTATAACTGTTTCATTACTATGCAGTGGGGCTTGCCTCAAAAATACACTTGCTATGTTCATATTGAGCAGATAATCTTCTCTTTAGGTACAAGTTTGGAAGATGGTTCTGAGATTTTACTGCAGAATCTGGCTATATACAGTAGTGACTAGTTAGAGTCTCTCTCTTGAAATGTTTGAAGTGATAGCTATGTTAGTTTGTGCAAGCATATCAGAGAGTAAACAAAACAAAACAGCACAAAAAGATAAAAAATGTGACACCTTAAAGACTAACTGCTGTATTTAAATGTGAGCTTCTGTGGACCAAGACCACTTCTGGTCTACAAAGGCTCACATTTAAATACAGCAGTTAGTCTTTAAGGTGCCACAACATATTTTTTTTGCTGTTTTGTTTTGTTCACTCTCTCTCTTGAATGTGTCATAGCAATTTTGCAACTCTTAACACTGGATGTCATTTTAACAATGAGTCTTCTTCAAAAACATCTTGAGGACATTCAGAGAAAATTGACCTTATTATGAACTACAGTCTGTGCCATTAGGATGATTCTGTCTTAGGGTGACCCTTTCCCGGGATTTCTAGGTAGAGAATACGCAGAAGTGGTTTCTAATACCCTGGGACTATACAGCTTGCTCAAGGCCACACAGGCAGGTTCTTCCACCACAAAGTACACTGGAGAATTGAACTCCCAACCTCTAGCTCAGCAGGCAAAGGCTACCACTGAAATATCCAGTCAATTATGAACAAAGCTCATGGAAATGTGAATGAAACCTCTCTAAGCATAGAAACTCAAAGAAAACCTCACATGCCAGTTTTCCAACAACATCCAGATTTTCTAAACTTGTTTGGTAAAGACATTTTTCAATGTGTTCTTTTGAATTAGCTCATCTGCCATTTTGTAGCATTTTAGTGCAGTTTTTGATATACAAACTACAATCTCACCTTTAGATGAGTGTTTTTATGTGCTCTATGTATGTAACATGCTATAACATATTTTCTCTCAATCCTTTGTGATTTGTTCACCATTATTATACTCTTATAACTTAAGAATGCTAGACAGACACTTTGGGGCCACAGCTGCCCTTTCAGGAAGTCACTGCACAGCTACTTTGGCCCTTACACATAGCAATAGCAATTACACTTGTATACGCTGAACCACCGGGGTTCATATTCACATGATTCAAGGTCTAGTGTGATATTAAACAGTGCACTTTAGCACCATTTTAAAACTGCACCAACAACTTTTGTCCTGGCTGGCCAATGCTGGGAGGCTTCCCAGATACTGACAGTGCCAGGTCAGGACACTACTGCTGCCACTACTGCCGCCAACATTCCCTCCCATGCCACCCTGTCTGGCCTGCCAACACTCTCCCCTCACACCGTCAACACTGCTTCCCTGCTTGCCAGCCTGCCGTGGGTGAAGAAGGGGTCCTGACTGTCCTTCCCATGCTCAGCCAGAGCAGCCCCCAGGAAAGACGCATGTGGCCATGTGCATCTGCTGCTTCCACTTCCGCCATCACTGCCTCAATCCTTGTCTCCTCTGCTTGGCTTGGCGTGCCCTTAACACTGCTCTGTAGCAGGGCAGATGTTGTAAGCCTTCTTACAACATCTCCCTGCTATGGAATGGCATTAGGGACACACTAAGCCAAGCAGAGGATACAAGGATGGCAGTGATGGTGGCAACAGCAGCGAGGACGTTGGCTGGATGGAGTGGTGCCATGGGCCGGATCTGGCCCACAAACCTAGAAGAACCCCTGCTGTTGACAGACCATTGTGTGAATTAGCTTCACCAGTATGAAGACAACATTAGTTAAAAAAAGAAAAAAGAAAGAAATGAAATACCCTTTCTATTCATGCCTGCAACTATGTAAAAATGCTTGAGATGAATGTCAGATATCTTATTGGGCAAAGAATGTATCACATGTGGTAGCTCTCAGTTCTAGAATTTAACACCATGGTTGCTTCTAATTGTTTATCAGCAGCTCCTGAACTGGAACTGCAGAGTCATGCCTGAATAAATTGTAAAGAGCTGTTAGGTATTCGCTGTTTGATCTGAACTGAAGTAAGCCAAGTAAAATTTATATGTTGGTTAGCAAAAGGTAGCTGATGGATTGGAAAACAGAAGGATGAGTTTATTACAGCCAGGAGGAATACATAGGAAGAACAACTAATCCCACCCAAGATACTTTAAACTTAAAAACAAAGTCAAAACGCAGATTCCTATTGAGTATTTTGACTTGAGACATAAGGAGAGCTCTGTGTGGAACTGGAAGAAAAACAATTCTTTTTCCACAGGTTCTTGTCTAGACTTAGCAAAATAAATACAGTCAAACCTCGCATAAAGAGTGTTTCACTTAAAGAGTAACTCGCTTAAAGAGCAGCATTTTCTCTGAATGTTCGCTTCGCTTAACAAATAAAACCAACCAAAAACTCGCTTAACAAATAAAACAGGGTTCGCAATCCCCCCCACAATTGGTCATTTACAATGGTGTTTCACTTAAAGAGCAAACTCGCTTAAAGAGCAATCCCGTGGAACGCATTATGCTCTTTAAGTGAGGCACCACTGTACACTAGTACCCCGGATAACGATGAGACTTGGTTCCACAAGTCTCGTCGTTATCCGGTTTTTAACGTTGTGGAATACATTGATCACACAATGTTAAAAAAAGCCCTGTTTCCCTACCTGCCCCAGAGAGATCAGAGGACCCGATCTACAGCTACAGTGTGGCTGGGGAAGCTGACGGGGACTCCCTGTCGGCTTCCCTAGCCACCTGCCCTTGCCTCCGCAGCTGTGGGGTGGCTGGGGAAGCCGACGGGGGAGCCCCCCTTAGCTTTCCAGCCACCCCACCCCTGCCTCCGTAGCTGCAGGGTGGCTGGGAAGCTGAACAGAGAACCCCGTTCAGCTTTCCAGCCACCCTGCTGCTAAGAACAACTGTATCGGATAACGCTAAAAATAACGTTATCCGGTGCAAATCTTCCCCCCCAATTTGTCGTCATTATGCGGTTTTAGCATTATCCGATGCAATCATTATCCGGGGTATTACTATATATGGTATCAACAAAAAGTTTTGCTTTTGCTACATTCAAGTAAGAGGTCCAAAACACACAGAAAGAAACCATACTGTCATTAAATAATTTTCTGCACACTTTGCTGCCACTCTGAATATTAAAGTATGGGGGGTGATTTGCTCTGCTAAAAGTGATTTTCTTCAAAATGCTAAGGTCACACTAATTGACATGGCCTATGTAATTAAGCAGTCTCTATTTACACAGGGAGAGCTCAACTACAGTGAGGCTAGGCTTGCCTGACAGAATGTCTTTACAAGTGGTGAGATCAGTAACCTCTCTGATGTCCTACCTAGTCGCCTACACAACTTGCTGATTGCTTCTCTGACAGAACAGGCAGAAGCATTACCATATGAAAATCAGTTTACATCTTGGGGGAGTTGCAAACTGGCAGTGCATAGGTAAGGCACGAACTATTGCTTTGACAGGCTTCGGCCCTGGCTGTTCACGCTAGATTGCCCTGGTTGTGAGAGCCTGTCTGACTGGAGGATATTCTCGAGGAATAGCCAAAGTTTAATAATTATGTGGCGACAGCAGGAGAGTCTGAAGGAATGCAGATGGGAATTCCTTAAAAATTCTCCATTGGTATTTCCAAATTCTGGGTCAAGAGTATACAATCTCTGTCACCACGAAAACAACTTTTTGTAAAAAAAAAAAAAAAGAGGAGGGGAAGTATAGAATTTAATTTATTAACAACAAGGTTCAAATTTTAAGGTAAATAAGAAGCACGTTGATATCAGACTCCATATCATAATGGTTCCCATGTTGCATGGATCCAGAATTCAGTTTCTCTCAAGTTAAATACAGGCACTGACTATGTCAGAAACAGTTTGCATGTGATGCACTTCTGGACTGTTCTCAAGAACAGGAACAGAGGTAATTTTATTCAAAATTGCACAAAAATTTAGGGTGAATAAGAAGTATAACAACCAACAGTACAATGAATGAAGTTAAGCTACTAGAGTCTAATAATATGCATCTCTTATTTTCAAGGCATTTCTCCTTTCCTGAGCAGCAGTAATAGTTTCAAATTGCTTCTGGAATCATCACAGCCTCATGAGGTACAATAGATTTGCCTTGTGCATTCTCACCCAATGTTCTGCTAACTGGACACATTCAGTTCTGTGACATCTGAATACAGTTTATTTAATTTCCCAGCTTTACATTAGGAGGAGATCTGAAGCGAGGAGTTGGATAAGAACATATTAGAAATGATGGGAATTACCTCCTGATGGATGCTATATTCATTCATATATACTCCCTCTCAGCAGAATATGGGTCATTTGCAAGCAATCCACAAAATGTTGTGTCCAAGCAGAAGACAATTTGCACAATGGCTATCAACCTACAAGGAATGCTAGATTCTGATGTTGCCGGACTACAAATCCCACCATCAATCTCCGCTGGCTATACTGGCTTGAGTGAAGTTGTAGTTGCACCTACATCTTTGGTATAATGTGCCTTACTGGATTACAGAGAATCGTGCAAATCAGGTGGAAGTCTTATACAGGAGTAGGCCAAGAACAATATAGAGCAACCTGTAACTCAATAAATCTCTGGCTTTTGCTGTTTGCCTGGGGTAGCAAAAAAAGCAGGACTGCCAAGCACCTAATGGATTGCATTCAGATTAGTAGGTCACAGCTTGCTTAGAAATGAAAATAAGTAACACAAAAATAAAACTACCATCTTTTTCTCCTGATGGCATACCAAATGTAGATGACCACAACTTTAAGCATCTCTCAGCTTCTTCCTCTTATCGTTTACCAGTACTACATTGCTGTGCAGCAGAAGGACCCAAGGTAGCTCAGAAAAATAAGACAAAAATATCAAACCACCATGCTAGATAAAGGCAGAATATAACTAATTAACCAGGCCACTTTGGCTGAAATTCTTTCCTAATCCACATCCTCAAAAGGTCCTTAATCATAAATGGAGGAAGTCACACTGACCTGAAATCTCCGCATGTCTCGAGGGTTTCCTGCATTTTTTAGGCAGTTCTGGTTACATTTAAGAAAAAATTTCAAGAAGAACCTGTTAGGAAAAGAGATATTATGTTTAGTACACCAGATGTTTGCAACTTGCTCAATTTTCCCCTGCTTATCCAAAAGTCATTTAATTATTTATAATTATCTGTCTACATGTACAGCATGAATAAGGACTTTTCTCACTCAGTTCTAATGCTTTGGAATACTGAGCCACAGAAATCATATATACACGTTAGCACAAAACACTGCTGCTCAAATCAATGTGGTTTCATGTGCTTTGAAACTTTCGCCACACAACAAAGATATAAGAGGTCCATAAGGTTTGTACTTTGGTAATCAAAATCATAGAAACATTGGCTTCATGTTGTGGATGCCTTTTTGTAACCGTAACAGTTTATAACAATATTTTACACATATTACACCTGAATATTCACTTTTCAATGTTTTACCATTTATTTTATTTAGAATCTAAATAAAGATGAATTTAAATCTAACACATGCTCCCCACCCAGCCAACATTGCCATAGACCAGGGATCAGCAAACTTGGCTTTCCAGCTGTTCTTGGACTTCAATTACCAGAAGCCCAAGTCTGCACACCTGCTGATCAGGGCTTCTGCGAATTGAAGTCTAAGAACATCTGTAGAGCCAGGTTTGCTGACCCCTGACATAGACTGTGCTGGCTGAGGATTCTGAGAGTTGAGGTGCAAAAAAAAACCCCAAAACCTATTGCAAGCTTTTTCATACTATCACAAATAAATATAGACATGCATATAATTACACAGGAGGCTGCAGCCAAGAAATCAGAATGCTAAGACTTAGAAGGCAGCTACAAAAGTACTAGAAAAGATCCTTAAGTGTAAAGATATATCACTGAAAACCAAGACCAAGGTAATCCATGCTATGGTATTCTTAAGTATGGATGTGAAAGCTAAACTGTGAAGAAAAAGAGCTTTGAAGATACCATGGATCATGAGAATGACAAACAAGTAGGTCTTAGATCAAAATCATGCCTGAACACTCTCCTGAAGCAAAAATGAAAAACCCAAGGCTGTCATACTTTCATCACATCATGAGAAGAGGGCTTCTTGGAGCAGACAATAACATTGAGAAAAGCTGAAGATAGCAAGAGAAGAAGAAAAAAAATATGAGATGCATTGACTCAATAAAAGAAGCTACAGCTTGAGCTTGTAATAACTGACTAGGGTTGCTAATGATAGGACCTTTTGGAGATCACAGCCACTTGGATATAAGTCGGAAGCAACTTGATGGCACATAACAACAGATAATTGATCTCTTGTTATCTAATTCAGCATGCCCATAGTTAGGGGTATAGACCAGTGGTTCCCAATGTGGGGCCCATTCCCCACAGGGGGACTTCAATTCCCAGAAGCCAAAGACAGTACATTGACAGATCAGAATTCTGGGGGGTTGACTTACTGTATATACTCGAGTATAAACCTAGTTTTTCAGTTCTAAAAATGAGGTCAAAAAAGTGGACTCAGCTTATACCCGGGTCACTGAGTGTGATAGAAAAAGGTGGTGGTGGTTAATAGCCTTCACCACCCATTTCTCCCGTCCTGTCGTTGCCGCATCCCAATTAGCATGGAGAAAAGTCATTTCTGCTGCATCTTATTTTCATGTACAGTAATACCTCAGATAACGTTTACCTCGGATAACGCTAAAATTGCATAACGTTAAGCAATCTGGGTTGGAGAATTGGATAGAATAACGTTAAGGGCCTATGGGATGGATTGGATAGCAACCACTAAAGCCTGTGTGGTTACAATGCATCTCTATGGAGCTTTAACGTTATCTGATCCATCCCATAGGATTTTAACATGGATCGGATAACACTAAAAATCGGATAACACCAAGACTTGTGGAACCAAGTCTTAGCGTTATCCGAGGTATTACTGTATTGTATTTTGATTATTGAAACTCACTAAACAGCTGCTGCATTTGCCACTCTCTGCTTATATTCAGGTCAATCTATTTTCCTGGTTTCTCAGGTCAAAATTAGGTACCTCAGCTTATATTCAGGTTGGGTTATACTCGAGTATATATGGTAGGCTTCTGGGAATTGAAGTTTTAAAACCAAAGGTTGGGAAACACTGGTTTAGACTGGAGCTGCCTTTGAAGAGGACTCAGAAACCATTGGTCTGAAAAGCAAAGATATTGGCAAACAACATCAAGGAGAAAGGTACTACAAGGGCAACTGCTTAGTGCCATCATCACACAAGACCCCATGACAACGTACACCAAACATATATCGTCAATAGAAAAGATGAAAGTAACAGACATGATGGAAACAGAGAGGCTTGATTTCTTCAGGGGTTCTCAAGTGCTAAAATTCACCCATAAGTAATGGCATGTGCCCTACAATATATTTTTTTTACTTATAGCCATTTTTAAATATGTGTATGTGAACAAAGGAAGCTGCCTTATGATGGCTGAGACCTAGCCCCATCTGACCCAGTATTCTCAAATTTGAATTGGAGTCTAGATGCCAGGATTTCTGCTCAGCTGGTAGTACGTTCTGAAAGCTTGCTTTCTCTCACAGTATAAAATTATCATTTTATTGTGCTATGGTCTGCATCTGTTGAACACTGCCTTGAAATGTTACAGAAATGCTTACAGAATATTTAAATAAAATAAGCACTCAAGCAAATCAGGCACACCTTCAACTGATTTATATACCTCTTTCAACAGAATCAAATTAAAGCTTGGATGGTGATCAATGAACATTGATGCAAATTAGCCTTGTCCATCAAAAGTAAAGAAACAGCGAAAGAAGCTGAGATTTAACTTTTCTCGTGGAAGTTACAAAATGCTTATTTGCAGAATATATCTAAGCAACTGGGTTCCTGACTATGCACAAATCAGCAAGTAGTTCCCTGACCCTGACACATTTCTTCAAGAGAAAAAGGCTGTGTTTTACAAGTCAAAGACAGAAAGCCTGCAGAAAATGTTCCCTTCAGTGTTTTGCATCAATGGACCATAAAAATAAAAGCTTAAAGAATGGTTGTCCACAGATTCTGAGATTTTTCCTTAAAACATAAAAAAACCTTTTAAAAAATAAACTACAGATCAATCTTGACTGCAGCCACACAATAGAACTGAAATTCCAGCACACACAACTCAGAAAAAAATGATAGATTTTTATGATCACTGTTGAATTAACATATATAAACCAATTTACTTTAGAGACAGTCCACCAAAAACCTCTTTGTTTTATGAAATAAATGCCACTGAAACAAAAATGACTGGTGTATAAGAATATGACTGCAGCCCCTCCCCATTCACTGAAATGGAGGTGATGGTCTAAGATGCTATGCACCTCCAGAAATAACACCTTTAAAGAGTCCTCCTATTTTTATTGCAGTATGAATACTATTAATATTAGTTACAAAGAGGGAAATAAAAATACTGAAGAATATAAAGCCCTCCCCCACAGTGTTGTAATAATAAATCTTTAAAGTGAAAGAAACAAGGCAATGATAAGGAAATAAATTCAATATACAAATGGTCACCTGGGACTGAAGAAAAGTTGGAATGAAGACTGGAGGGACTGTGTTTGTTTACATCAAATTAGAACTGGGCGTAAATTACGGCACTATTCCATCAAGTACAGCATGATATCTAGTAGCTGGCACTAGTTGATGTTTGTGTTTGTGAATGTGGGTGGGTGTTCTAAGTCTTTAATGGCCAGCTGTGACAGCTTGACCGTGAGTGTTAAGGAAGACCTGTCAGCAGAAATCCTGACATCTAGACTCCAGACAACCGCTTGCCACCAAGAAGTGGTTTGTACTGATGCCAAAGTGGATTCTGAGAGACAGGCATATAGGACATTAATTCTAGCAAGGATAAAATAAAAGGCTATGGAGATGGGATGAGAGTTCAAGGGTCTTGCATTTTGTGGATGAGCGCTTGATGGCTCCCCTGTCAACAGTTCATCATTTAGCTCTCCAGCTATGAAGGGCATGGACATTAGATCCTTCTTGCCCTAAGCTGGCCCTTCGGCGTGGAATGCTGGCAGAATCCAGAGATCACTCGCCTGTTGCCAGCTGAAATGAAAAGCCTGGCCATCTGTTGGGAGGCAAAGATTTCACTGTCAACTGACGCCGGGTGAGAGCCTTCAACAGGCCCTTATGTGGCAAAGTCTCTCAGAAGCCCTTATTCTTCGGGGAAAAGCCTGCTTTGCCCCAGAGGTTTGCTGGAGAATTCTTCAGAGTTTTCCAGAATGCAGGAGCTGAGCAGCTGACCACATTGGCCTCTCCTTCCCTAATGGAACAGATTATGAAGCACTGGGGGCGGCAGGGCTGGCAAGTGAGAGATGTAATAGTTAAAAATATATTTAACTCAGTGTGTTTTTTTAAAAGCCTGTGCAAAAGTAGAAAAGATGTGCAAGGGCAGTCATGAATGTCAGGGGCATGTGGAGATGCTAATTGGGCAAGAAGGGTCTTCTCAAACTGAGGAAGCGCCAGTGCTTTTTCACATCATTTCACAATGCACAAGCCTTGCTTTCTCCATGCTTAAAATAATAATAACTGTAAGTCGAATAAATAGAAAAGAGATATAGAAAAGCAGAGTTGTAACTAGCAATTTTGGCATCTGGCAAAGTGGTAGTGCCTGAGGGATGAACATATATCCACCACCACCCCTCAAAAAAGGGATCTCTGCTGAAGGGAATCCAGTGCCAACATTTGACTATAAAAGGATTCACCACCATCTTGAGGTTCCCAAAAGACCTCCCAAGGGCAAAAGGGAGCCTTAGGAAGCCTCAGAACCTCAAACAGGGGGATGTGCAGTTTGATCCAGTTGTCTCTGAGGAAGTGGACAGGCTCCTTGGATCTGTTCGCACCACTGCTTGCCCATTAGATCCATATCCCACCTGGTTGGTCAAGGTGTCTAAGGCAGTGTCAGGCAGTTGGGCTGGAGCAACAGTCAATGCATCTTTGTGGGAGGGGGTGTTTCCTGCACCATTAAAACATGCTTTGGTGTGCCCCCTCCTTAAGAAGTCAGTGCTTGACCCAACAATAATGGCCAACTATCAGCCAGTATCCAACCTCCCCTTTTTAGGGAAGGTTTTGGAGAAGGCCGTGTTGTGGCAGTTACAGGGGTTTCTGGATGAAGCGGATTATCTGGACCCCTTTCAGTCAGGATTCAGGCCCAGATATGGTACTCTGGTGGGAGTGGGATGGAGGTCATTCTCTGTCCTTGCTCTTCTTGATCTCTCAGCAGCCTTCGATACCATTGACCATGGTATCCTTCTGGAACAGCTCCAAGGATCCAGGACACTGTGTGGTCCTGGTTTGCCTAATTTCTGAAGGGCCAGACCCAGTCAGTGTGGTTGGAGGATGGGCTGTCCAGCCCTAGGCCTCTCCAGTATGGGATGCCTCAGGGCTCGGTGCTCTCACCTCTCCTAATAGCTGCATGAAGCCATTGGGGGAGATTATCCATTCCCACGGGGTGAGGTATCATCAGTATATCTCAGCCTGTGTTGGTCCAAGCGATGCAGTCAGAGTTCTATCCTGGTGTCTGGAGGCTGTTGGGGTCTGGATGGGGGACAACAGGCTACAACTGAATCCCAGTAAGACTGAGTGGCTATGGGTCAGGGCCCCTGCGTTATCTTGGGAGCTACCATCTTTGGTTCTGGATGGGACTATTTTGCCCAAACAGACCTGGTGCGTAATCTGGGGATCTTGCTGGACTCACGACTCCTGCTTGATGAACAGGTGGTAGTCATGGCCAGGAGGGCTTTTGCACAACTTTGTGTTATACGCCAGTTATGCCTGCTGCGAGATCAGGACTCCTTGCTCATGGTCATGCACGCTCTGGTCACCTCCAGACTGGACTATTGCAATGCACTCTACATGGGGCTGCCCTTGATGACCATTCAGAGGCTGCAACTGGTCCAGAATGCTGCTGCTTGGGTGGTGATGGGGTGCAGGTGGTATGCCTGTGCCTCACTACTGCTTCAGGAGCTGCACTGGTTGCCGATGTGCCTCCGGGTGCAATTCAAGGTGCTGGTAATTAACTTTAAAGCCCTATATGGTAGTGGGCCAGGATACTTAAGAGACCGTGTCACCCTGAGAACATCTGTCTGTCCCACCAGAGCAGACCGGAGAGGCTCTCTCATTATGCCATTCCCTAGGGAGGCTCATCTCTCTAGCACCAGGAGGAGGGCCTTCTTTGAGTCTGCTCTGGCCCTATGGAACCTCCTGCCAATTGAACTGTGTCTCCAGATGGAGTTGCTGTCTTTCAGGAAAGGGCTAAAAACCTGCCTGGCAAAGCAGGTGTGAGGCACCAGCGCTGTGGTGATCCCTGCCTGCTGGCTGATTTAGTAAGAACACTCTCTCCCTCTTTTAATCGCTTTTAATCTGTAGGGGTTGGAGTAATTTTTGGTGGCAATTTTAATGGGGTTTTTATTGGTTTTTAAAATGTGACCGGTTTTATTTTTTGTCAGCCACCCAGAGTCATTGGAGTTGGGCATCAATAGAAATCAGAAAAATAAATAACTAAATAAATAAATATGCATCTTTGAATTAATTTAGATTGGATTTTACTGGTGCTGTATGATGATATCTACAATTCTGCAATAAGATTTTGCTCTTCAGTTTACAGATAATTTATGTCACATTGGCTCTTTTGGAAGACCTTAGTGAAAGCATGGGTTCAAGTGCATATACAAATTTAGTTAGGGGAACACACATTTCTGTTATCACTAGATATATCTAGAAAAAAATGTTACTGAAGAGAGACAGGATTACTTAGTTTGACAGCTTTTATATATTTCCCCATTATATGGAAGTTGCAATTTCAGCAGTGTACATGGGTGTTTATCAGCATGAGGTTGTACATGAAAATCAAATAGAGAAATGGGAAGTCTCTATTTATCCACATGTTCACAGCTGGCATATCCATTTCTCCTCAACCAATAATCAGCATTAGCTACTCATTATGACAAACTGACTGCAAGAAAATAATTCCTCAGAATATAAATTGTACATTACAATGCCTAGAAATTGCTCAGTGGCTTTAGCAAAAGGAATTATAAATTTCTCCATCTATGCATGGTTAGATAGCCTTTCTGGTGTAGTGAATAGAGTGACTAGGACTGAGAGGGCCTGTGTTCCAATCCCTGCTCAGTCATGGAAGCTCACTGGGGCTGTAGAACTGGTAAAACTATACCTAATCATCTGAGTCATGATGAAAGCCTTATTAGTATCATCATAAGTTGATTTTGACTTGATGGCACAGAACAACAAAGCATGTGTATTGAGTTCAATGAGATTTGGGTTTGACTGAGACCATATATGCTCATGCCCAAAAAAGGACAGCTTCCCATGCCAACATTTTCAGGTGCCCCCCCCCCCGGTTCAGGCCACAAGCTACATTTAGTTCACATATATAACAACCTCATATAACAATAAACTCAGTGTATTGGCCCAACTTGTATGAAATTTTGTCACATCTGCCACTTCTGGGCACTGAGATGATGGTTTGTCTACATTAGTTTTTTGTTGTATTCAACATGTGATTTAATTCTGGGTTACTAGTCAAATTGTGAATACAAATTGATAAATGGGATTTACCCACAGTGTTTTCCACTTTGAATATAATGAATATTGTAGCTCATATAAGGTAAAATCTCAATGCCAAAGCCAGACACAATCAGAGGGGGGGGGGGGCGAGAGAGAGTTCATGGATTGTTCTTGGGTCCATAAACCAGAGATGGGAATGGTTTTTTTTTTTGGGGGGGGGGGGGTGGACTACAAAAATGTATCTGTAGGCAGCCATTGCTATTACCTCAATTGTGCAAAAATGAGAGATGAAGAAGACAATGATTTATAACAGCTATTTGGTGCCCAAAGGATTCATGATCTGCAAAAGAGGACTGCTGCTAAGACAAACAAGGTTCCAATCCAACTCCCATGAATTAGTTTTGGATTCTGTGCAGCTCATAGAGAGTTACAGTTTCTGATCCTATTATAATAGCCTTCTCTTAGCTTGGCAGGGTTGTTGTGTTTTGTTGACCTTTAAAACTAAACCATCCAAGATCCCTCTACCAGCATGACCAGTGAGGGTTCAAGAAGCTGTAGTTCAAGAAAAGTAACGTTGGCACGTCCTGCACCTTTTGGATGACGCCCCTAAACTAATCCCTTTCAGGTCCATGGTACCCATTCTCTTCTGTCAGAAGAGAAGACTCAGTGCCAGAAAGTAAAATCAATTGTCAGTGCTCACACATCCAATACAGTGGTAGTGGTGGCTAATCCTCTAAGCCCTGACTACTGAATCATATCTGAGCAGCTCAACAAGTCAGAGATCAATAGGGTGGCTCATGCACACAGAAGACAGAGAGGGACCTCATGGACCCATTAAGGAGAAACGTGTGGATGCTGCGTACTAGAGTCTTCTCTTGCATTTGCATGCCATCTACAAACGAAGATGTACTACAGTGGAAGCTAAAAGTGGCTAGGAAGTGTGTAACTGACATGTTTCTCTCTGAGTGGTATTTCAGTGATCAGCAAAGAAGTCTGATGCGAGCCTTCTGACTACTGAACAATGGACTGACACTTTCTAAACCCATTTCTCAGACAAACAAAATGGCTACAAAGGGGCCGAAACATGTGTAATCTTGGCAGCAACACAGCTGGCAAATGAATTAAGCTCATGGGGCTGTGGCAGCCTCTGGAAAGCCCTCCCTTTGTTCTTTCAGTCCTTCTGTGGAGCGGCAAATAAACTGAATAATAATAATAATAATAATAATAATAATAATAATAATAATAATAATAATAATAATAATAATAATAATAATAATAATAATAAATGACTTCAATATGACAGCAGCCTATCTCCTCTGGGTCTTTTGCTGGTGAGCGCTTCAGGACAAATGTCTCATTTGTCAAATAAGCAACCTAATCTCATATGATAATAACATGACATATTGCTTGATCTGATGAACCTTTTACTGGCTGCCACAACAGGTTGCCATGGATAGAAATGATCTTTATTTCAGCACTGCAAATAGTTGGAAAGAACCTACCTAATCACTGAAGCAGAAGCTAGTCTTGCCTAGAGGCAGCCTTCAACTACTCACAGCCTGTTTCACCAAAGTTTTCAAGTTGCTTTGCTATTGGCCTCCATGTGCTCTGTGCACTGGAGCACAGCACATACATTTTTAATCATGCAGCCTCTCTCTTCCAACTTCCCTACTTTCAAGAGTTGCAACACTTCACAGAAATTCAGCCCATTTTTAAAAGTATGCCAGGGTTATATTGCCATTCACTTCTGAGCGGATGACATCCTCACAGAAGTACTTGGACTCTTCTGATGAAAACAGAGGGCAGTATGTTAAAGTTCTACACAGAGACAGGACACTGTTACAAAAAAAACCCTACACAATATAATAGAGCAATAAGTTCTTATACCTTGTTTCTTCTAATTTAATGTTTCTTCTCATGGTCTGGTTTTACATTGATTTTCTTCCAAAGGGACAATATTTTATTTCATGTGGCAAGTAGTAGGCAGAAAGGATATAAAAGAAAGGCATTTACATTCCTTTCCCCAGTAAATACTTTTGGTATCTATGTGTATATTTTTTGAATACTACCTGTTCTATTAGCCAGGCGAAGTTTGGAACTGGTTCACTGAGAGGAACAGGCAAGTTTCATTGGGAAGGGAAGGGAAAAATAACCCCACCATCTGGGCAGAATTCCATCTGTGGTTTATTAAATCAAACCTAAGATCATTGGTTTTGAAGCTGTTGTGTAATATCAACTTTTAGCAACAGACCGGAATAGATTTAAGTAAATAAACAAGGATCCCCCCCCCCCAAAAAAAAAAAAAGTTTAATGTCCCACATTTTCACAAATCAAAGAGCTGGAGGGCAGTTTCTTATGGATCAGTTTCTTTTGACTAGTGAGTGAATAATGTATATTGAAGACGTGTTTTTATGTATAATGAGTAGACAGGGGCTTCTCAGGCACACGAGCTAAACCCACACTCTACATCAAAAGGAAAAAGAGCATGGCAAGAATGACAACAGCAATATTCATATAACAAAATACCCACTTCACAAAGTGTATCTGGAGCCCAGAACTACAAGCTCCTCCTTCACAATTCCACTATATGACACAAGAAAACAAGACAAGGGCATTTGCGCTCATGCAGCAGAAGCACCCAAGTCACCCTCTCCTTTTATTGCTCTGTAATCACTGTGCTGAAGGAACTAAGGAGTCATTTGCTTTAGCTGAGATGGTGGTAGGCCTCTCCAGAATTAGACTACTTTATTATCACATTAGTATAGGAAAGAGTCACATAATTAACAGCATTTATCCTCATTTATTCAGTAAAACCACTAATATTCAATCAATCTGCCTCTGTTTAATTACTTTCCTTTGCACTATTTTCTTCTTACTTGACCCTTCAAGTACTGCAGTACAGAAATGTGTGAAGACTCCCTTTAAATTCCACTTACAATGCTAGACACTATTTGTCTAAATATGCATAAAATCCAGCTCCAGAGCCTGCTACGATTCACAAGCTGCCAACCAGTTAGCAGTCATGCCAGTGTGATACTTTTGCTAGATCCTCTATTAAGTGATGACATATAACAGAATTACTACTAACTGTAATCTGACACTAACATCCAAGTGTTTGTTATCTCTGGACAAACTATTCTTATAGTAGTATGAGTGGCTAAAGACAACACTAGGAGTGCTTAAAGCTGGATTTACACATGGAGCAGAAATTGGGTAGGAATGTGATGTAAGAATCCAGAGGAGTTAGAACTAACTGAAACACTTGTTCAGGGGGTAAAAGCAACAATATTTCTCTGAAAGTAGAAAACTAAGTACAGCAAGAAGGCAGTGATTTCCACCTGGTGTGCTACCTCTGTACAGTACCTGCAAATTGTTTTTATCATGTAAGTGACCCCTATAATAAAATTACCTGTGCAACTAGCAGCATTAAATGATATCACCCATTCTACCACCTTGGGACTTTTTGTGTTCTATCTGCAAATCTGAAATCACAGTTCCTTAAATGAAACATTAAGTCTTGAGCCAATACATGGCAACTGATAGGCAAGGCATGGGTTCGCACCTGCTGACTTTTGAATCTCACTTTTAAAGTTGCCTTGTCTTTTCAAAAGTAGATGGACATGAATCACAAAAGCAACTTCCAACATTTATTCTATAAGTTCAGATGGGCAGTAAATTGAAAACATGAGAGGTTCTGCTACCTTTAAAATATAAGCATTTGAAGCCACGTCCAGGCTGTCTACCCATAACAGAACCAGACGATGGGTCTTGTCAGCACTACTGATAACACAATAAGATGAACTGAACTAATAATTGGACATAATAATTAGATTTTTGAGACAAATTTTGTACAGTTGTCACACATATGAAAGTTAGAGTTCACATGCAGGGGGGATCCAAATCAGCAATTTTGTTCAAATATGAGGACCTTCTGCAAATTGGCAAACACTTGAGCACAGTCTGAATCATTGTCTTTTGCCCCACCCCATACTACTGTAACAATTCACAGTTATATCAGCTATATAAGCCTGCTTGAAGGCAATACTTTAAAAGATACCAGTAATGTCTTTCAAGTAATTATGGTGGTATTCATGTCTAATTACTCTGCACAGACTTCTACTGTTTCAGGTCAATCATCATCAAAGATCAAACTGCCTTTTGCCAGCTTCCATATCATGTATTTTCTAAGGTATGCAATCAAGTCTATAAACTAGAGCCTTTCAACTTGCAACATTTACATGGGCACCATTATATATTGCTTCCACATTCTACCCAGAGCACAAGCTAAAGGCCTCTTAGCTTCAGCTGTTCCACTGTGTCAGGGAAAGTGTGAGATACATTCCTGAGACTAGGGATTAACCTCTGGGATGACACCCAGTTTCAGCCTTAGCCATGCTAAATCCTTGCCAAGGCTGTAACAGTCATGGCTGATTTAGAGCCTAAACTATAAATCTTTTCTTCATGCTGTCTTTCTAAAGAGATGAGTAGGAAGATTTGTCCCTGCCAACCAACTGAAATATTTTACATAATGATCCCTGCAGGTGCCACCATGAAGAAGCATCAGGGATACCTCCTTTACAGACAAATGCTTCAGCAAGTACAGTACAATATTTGCTGGCGTATAAGACCCACTCCCCCCCTTAAAACACACTGGGAAAATGGAGTGCATCTTGTACTGTATAGAGTGGCCTATAGTGGGCTATTTTGGTAATAATTGGGTGTGTCTTATACTTTGATGTTCCTTATATGCTGGCAAATACAGTATATGAGGAATTTTGTTATGGGAAATGTAGCAGCATTTAAAAAACTCACTTTAGATGGGTATTCAAAAAGATGGGTGTTCTAAAGAATTTTTAATACCACTGGGGAAAATATTAGAATATTTAAATGCAAAGATGATGTTGGTAAAATATAATTTATTTACTTATTATGACTTAGATGCCGCCCTCCTCAAAGAGACACAGGGTGGCTAACAAAGGTTTAAAAAGACATAAACTACAATATGAAATCTAATTTAAAATTAATATTAAAATATTAAAAACTAAGCAAAAATAGAAAGATTAAAAATTCATATTTTGAGAGAGGGCGGAGTCAGATGAGCCAACAGGCTGATGTTCCTGTCTGACCCAAACCCCATATTTAGTCTGGAATCCTGCAATTCCAGAATGCAGCAAAACTAGGGATCTTAAGGACGAAACACTGTATTTATAGTAGCTAGTGACAGCAGCAACAGAATTTCCCTTGAACAAGGGTCTGTTCTGTTATCTTTAAATGATTCTTATTATTTGAAACTTGTGGACAATCTTTTGGTCAACTACAAGCTTTGACTTCTACTGCTTCCCATAACTATCACTGCATACACTCTATCATCATAAGTGATGTTCAGAAGAACAACATCCATATTTTGAGGGGCACCTGAATATTTATTTATTTATTTATTTATTTATTTATTTAAGCAAACTTTTATGCCACCCTACTCAAAAAGATCCAGGGTGGCTAACACAACTCTCAACACCTAAAACACAATAAAAACATAATATAAAATCAAGATTAAAAGATTTAAAAAATTAAAAAAGCTAAAACAAGACAAACAGAGAGAGGGGGATCAAATGAGCCAACAAACTGGGGCAACTGTCTAGCCCATACCCCACACATGCTCTGCTAGTCAGGTCTTGACCCCGTTCCTAAAGGACAGCAGCTCCGTCTGGAGACACAGCTCACTTGGCAAGAAGTTCCATAGGGCCGGAGCAGACACAGAGAAGGCCCTCCTCGTGCTAGAGAGGTGTGCCTCTCTAGCTGGTTGTACAACCAGAGCGCCTCTCCGGTCTGCTCTGGTGGGATGGACAGTTGTCCTTAAGGTGATGTGGTCTCTTAGGTATCCTGTCTCACTACCATATAGGGCTTTAAAGGTAATAACCAGCACCTTGAATTGCACCGAGAGGCATACTGGCAACCAGGGCAGCTCCCGCAGCAGTGGTGAGGCATGAGCATAACGCCCACATCCCATCATGACCCGGGCAGCCACATTCTGGACCAGCTGCAGCCTCCGAATGGTCACCATGGGCATCCCCATGTAGAGTGCATTACAATAATCCAGTTGGGAGGTGATCCAAGTGTGTGTGATCGTGAGCAAGGAGTCCCAGTCAAGGAGCGGGCGTAACTGGCGTATTACATGAAGTTGTGCAAAAGCCCTCCTGGCCACGACTGCCACCTGCTCTTTGAGAAATAGTCGTGAGTCCAAAAGGACCCCCAGTTTACACATGGGTCTGTTTGGGGCAACACTGCCCCATCCAGAACCAAAGATGGTAGCTCCCGAGATAACACAGGGCCCCTGACCCACAACCACTCAGTCTTGTCAGGATTCAGCTGTAGCCTGTTGTCCCCCATCCAGACCCTCACAACCTCCAGGCCCTGGAAAGGACTTCCACTGCATCGCTTGGATCTCCACGGGCCAAGATATACAGTTGAGTATCATCTGCGTATTGATGATACCTCACCCCGTGGGAACGGATGATCTCATCCAGCAGATTTCTTGTAGATGTTAAATAGGAGAGGTGAAAGCCCTGAGCCCTGAGGCACCGCATATTGGAGCAGCCTAGGGTTGGATTTCTCACTCTCCAACCACACTGACTGGGTCCGGTCCTTCAGAAATGAGGAAAACCAGGACCACACAGTGCCCTGGATCCCCAATCCTCGTAGCCTTCCCAGAAGGATACCATGGTTGATGGTATCAAAAGCCACTGAGAAGTCAAGAAGAGCCAGGACAGTTGGATGTCCACCATCCCTCTCTCTCCAGAGATCATCCACAAGCTCGATCAATGCAGTTTTCGTACCATATCCAGGCCTGAATCCTGACTGGAAAGGGTCCCGATAATCCGCTTCATCCAGGATCTCCTGTAACTGCCGTGCCACTGCCTTCTCCAAAACCTTACTCAGGAATGGACGGTTGGAGACAGGCCGGTAGTTGGTCATAACCGCAGGGTCAAGGGATGGCTTCTTTAGGAGGGGGCGCAACAAGGCATGTTTTAAGCTAGCAGGGAAAACCCCTCCCAAAGCAAGGAGTTAATAATGGCCTTGACCCATCCACCTGTCACCACCCTGGCAGATTTTACCAGCCAGGCGGGGCATGGATCTAATAAACATGCAGTGGCCCATACAGCTCCCAGGAGCCTGTCCACTTCCTCAGGGACAAATGGATCAAACCGATCCCAGATAACATGACCAGACTGCACTTCAGACAAACCCAGATCTAACATTTCCACCCTGGGGTTCAACCTTGACCAAATCTGAGCGATTTTTTTCTGCTAGATAATCAGCAAAGGCCTCAGCTGACCCTTGCCAACCGGGGCCAGACCCCCCTCTCCCAAGGAGGGACCTCGCCACTCAGAACAGAGTTGCTGGGCGATTATCTGCAGAGGCAATGAGGGTGGTGAAATATACCCAGCTCTATCCTCCTCACTGTGTGTATGTACAAGCAACTGTTCTTATCCTCAACAAAAATAGGCAACTTGAGACACCTGTGATTCCCTATCAAAATATATAAACAAATTTTCAACTGTTGTGAGGTTTTTCACCCCTTCATACAAATGCAGATGCAAGACATTTTTATGTTGGCAGCAGCATTAGCTGAAATCAACTTTATATTTTTAATAAATATATGGTTGGGATTGTAGTATATTTGTATTTGGATATTGAGATAATTTTGTGAACCTCCCCTCTGGGTGGTATACAAGTTAAATAAATAAATAAATAAATCTTCTACTGATCATTTTTAGCATTTTTTTTTTGAAACTGTGTTTGAACAATCCTATTTTTAAAGTCTCTTGTTGCCATTTTTTTAATTATATATCAAAATCTATCCATTCAGTTGTTTGGATTAGGGATTGAGCGTTTGTCACTCCTAAAGCCAATCCTTGTCTTGGTCATCTACAAGGAGTTTGTAAGTTTGTTGGTGTACCTTGCAGGTCTGGTGTGAGATTTAAAAGTACCTAACCTATGAATTTTTGCACACTTTGGAAGCACTGCTTAGTCAAGTCAGTTTAAAATGTTGGGAGGTTGCTGGGGCAGGAAGATTCTTCTAGCTATCAACATATTTAGTCATTCTGACTTTACCCACTGCTGGGCAAACAGGGTAGTGTGTCCAAATGGTCGATATCCCTGAACCTGGTGATGTCAAGAATGAAATAAGGATAGATTTACACTTTTATGTGCCAATCATGCCTACTGCCTGTCATGTATTTAGCATTTCAAACTTGTTTCTCTTGATTTGATGCGAAGTTCAAATAATACTTTCACAATATATTATTGACTTCTTTTAGAAAACAGTTAAATAATTGAGAAGGTACAATTCATATATGCTAGCTACCCAAAGGGTTGTCCTTAGAAGAATTTGGGGGAACATAGGCACTACCTTTAATACTTTGGAGGAAACAGGGAGTAGAATCTGGTAGATAGATCAATAAATAATGGTAAAAGCTTTTTCATAATTCAGTGTTCTGAATTTGACATCAAACTGGTTTAAAAGGACAGTTGGAGATACATGTGACCCATCTTTACTTCACAAAATCTCTAAGTTTTATATTTTGTTTTTGTCAATGCTATGTCAAAGGCAGAGAAACCTCTTGATTGGAAGCCATCCAATAATTGCTAGCAACCACATTTACCATCTTAGCTTTCCTTGAATGCAATGCCTTGAAAATTTCATCTTTGTCACTGGATGAAAAATGTGTGGATAAGAAACAGCAGTTGCTATGAAAGCATAAGTGGCCAATGTCACAGAATGAAGGGAATAATGTGGCACCCCATTTTGATAAAATTAAGAGAGCAACTACATTCCCAGGGAGACTATAATGGTGGCCTTGCACCTGGCATCACCAATGGCAATAGGCCCTAATGCCTTGTTTTTAATTACCTACCACAAGCAGTTGCACAAAGATGCTAAATGGTGGCTGGGCATTATTTTTTATTATTTTATTTTATTTTTTAGACTTATACCCAGTGATGGGATGCAATAGGTTCGCACCAGTTCACCAGAACCGGTAGTAACTTTCCCCAGTGTCCCGGAGAACTGGTAGCAGCTTTTGGGGGGAACCATCTTCAGGGATTACCTTTTCACTGGTTCCCCCACTATGCATGCGTGCTAAGCACTTGGTGTGCATGCACACCTACAGTGCTTGGCACGTATGCACAGCCTCCTTGCTGTCCTCCCAAGCGGGGAGGAGGAAGAGAAGCTGCTAGTCTGAAGCTCCCTATAGCCTGCTCCCCAGAGTAAGTGACTCACCTTTGGATGTGGTGTGTCTGTGTGTATTTTAAAGTGTATTTAATACCTTTACTTATATTGACGTACTACCACAGTTGCTAAAAAGGCCTGGTGACTGGCAGGCCTGGCAGCCGGCAGGCCTGGCTTGGGGGTTTTAAGCAAAGTCTTGGAGTTACCTCATCAATAAGCTACACCTGTGCTGTTCTAATTGATGTTCACACTTGGAGAACCCTTAAGGAGGTACAGCTGTTTTACATTTACATTAAGGCATAGTCACTAAGACGCTGACTGGGAGGCGGAAGGTCAGCAGTTCGATTCCTGAGTACTGCAGGACAGAATGAGCTCCCGTTTCTGTCTCAGCTCCTGCCTACCTAGCAGTTCAAAAGCAAGAAATTGCAAGTAGATAAACAGGGACCACTTCGGTGGGAAGGTAACAGCGTTCCGTGCACTCCGGTATCTAGTCATGCCTGCCACATGACTATGGAAACGTCTGCAGAAGCAGACAGCGCTGGCTTGTTGGTTTAGAAACAGAGATGAGCACTGACCTCTAGAGTCGGATACGACTGGCTTTCGAGCAAGGGAAACCTTTACCTTTACCTTAAGGCATATTATCCTAGAGAACTGGTATGATGACCATATCCATCTTGCAACATGGTGCTGCCCAGGCACTTATACTAACAGGTAAGTGATGGGGTTGTGTTTGGGGTGGGTGGGTTGATTTGTGTTTGGGGTTGTATTTTAATGTAATTTTTATTTTATTTATTTATTTGATTTATTTAATTTATTTACGGGTTTGTGTTGTGGGTGGGTGGGTTGAGGTGTGTGTGTGTTTATGCTTATTTTATTATTTTATTTTATTATTTTATTATTATTTTTCTTTGACCCCGCCCGTGACATCATGACATCATGACGTTAGCTCCGCCCACACTGTGATGACATCACGGTGGGGTAGTAAAAATTTTGACATCACACTACTGCTTCTACCCCGCCCCACTCGCATACAGCGACTCTGGGTGGCTTACAGGATTGCAAAATATACAGTTACACAATCATAATAACATCATACATAGGTAAACACCCCAAATACAATAAATGCACAGTAATACAATATATATAATTTAGTACAAATATATCTAAATCAAACTACAAGCACAACATATAATAATACACTATAAAAATTATACAATATCAATCCAACAAGTACAATCCTTGACACAGAGAAGATACCATGTTACAACACCAATTTTAACAATACAATTCAATAACCATTCTATCCACCCCCAAATTAGTCCAAGGGGCGGCTACCACAAAAAAATCCCACCACCCGTCGCTGTGGTGGCCTTTAGAGTCCAGGGCCCGGGGCTGGTTGCCGAGGCAACCCCTCAGCCTGCTGCAGAAGCCTCTTGGGTGGAGCAGCAAGGAAGTCCTGTGCCTCGGCAGTTTTTAAAGTGGAGCATGCTCTGTTTGAAATCTTCACAAAAGGCAACTTGGCAGTATTCCTCGGTGAAGGAATAAAATGGGTTAGGAGCCACCAAACTTCAGATTTATGGCATCCTACTGCCTCTGTTTTCCCCAGAGAACTACTCTAGTAGTTTGTTGTCCTACTTCTTTTCCTACTTGGTTCAATGCCTGGAAATCAAAATAAACAGCCAGAGGCTTAGAGAATACAGCCAGTTATATTGGTAGCTCATCAGTGAGTCCTGTACACATCAGACCCACAGCTGTGAGATACACCTATTCCTGGTTTCCTATCCCTTTCCTGCCTCTCCTTTGGCTGCAACGTCACAGCTCAAAGGCAGCAGAGAAAAATCCCCCAAATAGGAGTAGTCATGGACTATCACTGCCAGGCCACCACAGGGTGATGCAGTGGCAGTAGGACTTTGCCTTCCCTTCATGTCTTCTGTTCCATGTATTTTACTTTTCCTCTCTGCTCCTCACACTTCAGGTATGAGCTGCCCTAAAGGGATATCTGAGAAGGATCAGTTCAAGAGGCTCTAATCCCCAATGCCTTCTGTAAGTTATTTAAAAGCAGATCTAACCAGTGGTTCCCCCATTGTTTGGTGGCACTTTGAAAATAAAACGCTCACTTCCTTTACTGCAGGGAGCCTTGGCAATGAGGATGGAATGTAGCATGTGGTTACTATTTTAAGGGCTGCAAGGAAGGAGCTGTATGGGGAAAGGCCAAAGTGCTTCATCTGAGCAGCATGTATAGTCATAGTGGAGCAGCAGGGGAAGCTATCTCCACTTCTGCATTAAAAGGATGGCTAAGTTCCACCACAAGTCGTTAACTGGTTCTTTTCCTCTATGGCATTTTCCCCTCCTTCCCAAGGAAGTAGAATGAAATAGATCCTGGAGGGATTTTTCAGTTGTTGTTTTTAAGGACACATCTTATTCCTACAGAAGATATGGTGTTCTGTTGTTGTTCTTGCCTTGTTGGTCAAGTGGTGGCATCTTAAGTTGCAGTAACACCATTAGATGGTGGCATCTAATTTTGCAGTAACAGGACTTTTAATTAATCATGGCAGAAATACCATCTGGAAGAATCCCATCTGGGTTCTTTAGTGATGCTGGAAGAGCAAAAAGGAATCAGTCCACACCAGAGGGTTTTTGAGAAGTGGTAAAAGGTGGCCCTACTGTTCAGGACGCTGAGTTTGGAAGTCACAAAAATGCAACAAACAATCATTTACCATACTGATAACTGTTCATTTCCAGAGGTGTTGTGGACTCTTGTAAGATGTTGATTTGATTGATTGATTGATTGGATTTGTATGCTGCCCATTCAGCATATGCTTTAGGTGCCAAAATAAATTGACTAGCATCTAACTTTAAGAGGGTGGTGAGCTTGAGTTGGCCTAAAATCAGTTAAAGAAGTTTTCTATGACAACTTTGGGTCTTTCATAGAACCTGCAGCTCCATCTGACATCCTACCTTGATTGCATGTAAATAGCACATAATTTGCTGTTTGGTTTTGGTTTTTTTCTTTGGGGGGAGGGGGGTCACCCCAGATCAGCATCCTAAATGGTTCAGCTATCTCTTACAGCATCTCAAAACGTGGCATCACACACATACAGTAGCAAAATTAAAGATAAAGATAAACAATGGAAAATATTTCATTACACTGTTCAGAATAAACCAAGACAATAATACATTACAAATCAGGTAGATCCAGGGTTTGCTCTATTCTAGAGCAGGGGTTGCCATCCTACGGCCCATGGGCTGGACTCAGACCCCGATGCCATCCCATCTGGCCCATTGCTGCCTCCGCCGCACCCAGAAGTGGAAATGGGTGCATTTATGTCATCTGTAAAATGCGCCCGTGGCTGGTGTAAATGTGGAAATGGGCGCATTTACATCAGCCATAAATGTGCCCACTTGCACTTCGGGGGGGGGCATGGTCTGGCCTGCAATGCTGTCCGGAGGCATGGTCAGGCCTGCGACAGAAAAAGGTTGGCCACCCCTGTTCTAGAGGAATGTGACCCTCCAAGAGGAAAAATGATTTTGCTGGTGAAAAGCAGAGCTTGAAAAAAATACTTTTAAATAGCAACTAGTTATCATTATAATTAGTGCCCTCACACACACACACAGAGTTAGCTATCATTATAGTTACACTTTTAAAGTAGCTCCTTCCTTTTCACATTATTAAAAAGAACCCAAATAGTTACCTTTTTATTTTATTTTTTAAATCCTACAAGTTATGGGTTTGTAATACAGAAAGCACACAGAGGTAACTGTAAAAGTAGTTAGAATAGTCACAAGATAAAAAGGGTGAAACTGTTGTTCACTATGTTAGGATTACAATATAATTTAGATATTCCTGAGTTGCTCCCAAAAATGCAAGCAAGTTTTTATTTGCAACTCGATGGTTTCAAGCTCTGATTAAAATATATTGGCTAAAATCCTGTTGTTCCTTATAGTAAGGCCCACTAGAACAACTCCACTAAATTAGTGGGGGTTTGGTGAGTCAACTCTGCTGGCAGCTCTGTTGATTCAAATGGAATCTGAATTACAACCAACAGCATTTCAACCATTTATTCATTTTTTTCTGGATGGACCACTAATGTAGTTTTAAAAAATTAAAATCAGTTCTCTGTGAATCCATCTTCTACTTCACAGGTTTATCTGGGCCAACAGAATACATATAAAAAACATAAAATGTTTTCTAACCTGTGGGATGCTTTTTGTTTGCCTTGTTTATATTATTGTTGTTATATCGTGTTGTGTCTATCTTTATATAATTTATGCATATTGTGGGTTGTTTTTGTTATTGTTAACCATCTAAACTAGTGTTTTAGTCTAATTATGGTGGAATCAATTAAGTAGTATTCCCAACTAATTCTTACAGTTTATATAGACTACTGTACAGCAGTAATACAAAGGTAATTCAGAGATAGTAGAAAAGTTTGACATTCTTACTTATCTTCAGTGTAACAAAGTACAAACATTTCATCTAATAATCCCAATGAGTGCAGAGTATTAAACATTCTAACCAGGCCTGTATCGCCTTCATAACTTCTTTGATAATTGCTATGCTGCCAACTAACTGAGAGCAGGGAAAATCAACAAAAATTTACAGCTGAGGCTCTTTGCAAGAACCTTGACAAAAAATTAATTCATCCTTAAAGTAAACTTAATTAAGCAGGACTATCCAAAACATTTCTATGAAGAAGCCAAGTCAGAAAGACTCAGAGAGAGCACATCAATACTAACATGTCAAGAGCTGGGTAGGTTGGGTTTTTGTTTTGTTTTGCTTTTTGTTATTTTGATGCATCATACAGCCTGCTAGGATGCAACAAAAGGATTATTTATTGAGATTCTAATTGCACCATAATTAATCTAGACTCTAAAGTATGTTAGGTTACCTATATGCAGTAAATGGGCTGACAAAACAATTTAAATCAGTTACTGCCAAAACAATGCAAATACTGTATAGGTGCTATTTATTTTGTACTCTGCTCTCTGTTGTAAATAAAGAACCCAGGATAGCTGGCTCTTACATCCAAAGCAAACCAAAAACACTAACAGTTGGTAACATCCAAGCAGAACATGGTGTATACTTCACAAAGTCATTAAGTTCTTCCAAAAGAACAATACAAACATTTTCATCACTATTGGTTCTCATTAAAATTACTATGAGAGGAAACTCCATCTAATATTTATCTAATTATGGAGCAGAATACTTAGAACTCTTCCATTAAGTAGGCTGAACTTTGAACTATTTGCTCATATCACTGTTTGATCATACTAAGTGCCTGCATCTAAGTGGTGAACCTGAGTTACTTTCTCTAACAAAAGTGAGGCTGCTCTCTCTTGCCTTTGGATGAAAGCAAATAGCTGCAGTTTGATCACCTTTAAGATGAGATCAGTTTCTGATCTCTCCTGTATCTTTACAAAGGTATTGCTCAGGCACTACTCAGGAGAGAGCCTTGAAGCACGTTGAGAAGGCAGTGCATCTAAAAAGGAATAGTCCAGGGTTCTTGCCCATATGCCTGAACACAAGCAAAGATATCTCATTTGCAGACATATGACTATCTACATATAGAAAACAGTGATAGAGTGAGCCAGGCTACATGTTTCCCTTATCCATGAAAATAATGGATGAATAGGACTATGAGAAGCAAAGAAATGCATTGATCCTTTCTTTCCTTTGTTGTGCTGCATTTCAACACTGAATACCCTTTACAGGAGAACAACATAATCCCAGAAGCACATAGATTAGTGTAGCATTTCCAAAACTTTGGTTTTTGGACTTCAATTGCCAGAAGTCAATTTCCCAAAGCAGTGATCAGCCAATGTACTGACTTAGGCTTCTGGGAATTGAAGTCCACCAGTGTTCTGCAGAACATAGTTTCATTCATAACTCCTTGTCTTATGTTGACTGTTTTAAAACATGAATGAAAAAAAATCTACATTCTCACAAACAGTCATTTCTAAACGTATTTTCTCCAGAGTGAATATTTTCACCTTAAAATATACATTTCCATGCACTATTTTGCAGTTTTGCAAGTTTAGAACTGCATAGCAAAATCCAGAGGACAGCTTCATGCTGTTCTGCGCGTTAATCTTGGTATGCAAGTCAGACCAGTTTGTGTTTGCTGCTCCAATTGCAAATTTCTTAAGAATCTATACAGAAGCATGATATGACTAACAGACATAAAGTTTAATTACATTTGTATGGAAGATAATTCCTGGTCTCGTGTCAAGCCCCTACCCTCAAAAAAACTTGGAACCTATGAGGAATCCAAGCCCCAAACCTTTTAATTAGCAGAAATATGCCTCTGCGACTTAAGCTCTTTCCCAACTGATGTGAGTCATGCAACAGGATTGTAGTCACAGCTTTAGAAATTATTTTCCTAGGTATATTTTAATATTTCTGGATGGGGTGCTTTAGTCAGGGATCAGGAATTCATTCTCCACTGTGCCTCCTGTCAAAAGAGCCCAGTGCCAGACCACCCTAGAATAAGGAAAAAGTAAACCATTTCTGGTTTACTGGTGAGAGCTTTACTTGGGTGAGAGCTGGACCATAAGGAAGGTTGAGCGCAGAAGAATAGATGCCTTCAAACTGTGGTGCTGGAGGAGGCTCTTGAGAGTCCCCTGGACTGTAAAGAGACCAAATCAGTCAATCATAAAGGAAATCAACCCTGACTGTTCCTTGGAAGGACAAATACTGAAGTTGAAGCTGAAGTACTTTGGCCACCAAATGAGAAGAGAGGACTCACTTGAGAAGGTCCTGATGCTAAGAAAGATCAAAGGGAAAAGGAGAAGGTGAGAACAGAGGGTGAGATGGCTAGATGGCATCATTGATGTGGTGGGCGTAGATCTGGGTGGACCCCGGAGGATGGCAGATGACAGAGGAGCTTGGCGTATGGTGGTCCATGGGGTTGCAAAGGGTCAGACTCGACTGTGCAACTGAACAACAACAACAACAACAACAACAACAACAACCCACTTCTGAGTGCTCTCTACCTTGAAAAACCTGGAAAGAGTCAACATACTTCAGAATTGACTTGACAACATATAATCATTAGGTATTACAATTATAGGAAGAAAATCAACTGAATCAACAAACAAACCCTGAAGAATCAACTGTGTTGCAGTGTTACCACAGTTTCTGCTATGACAGATGTGTCTCAGCCCAAACCCAGAATTCTGTTTATTTCTTATGCCAGCAGAAATGCAATGGCATAAACTGTTGCTTGTTAACCAATCACTGCCACTATGCAATGATTGTATGAGATGATGTGTAGTGTGGGACACAAGCAGTGATGTATCAACTGGCAGCAATTTTACATTGCAATTTGAAGCACTGCACTTAAGATGGCATAAGTAACAAATAGGATTCTGGCCAATAATTGTATCTTAGAAGCTTAAGCGTTGTAATTTAGCCTTATCCCCTGTCAGAATTCAAGAGGATTAATGCACAGAGAGAAGAATTAAGTGGCAAAAGAAAACTTAAATCCTGGTGCTAGAAAAGAAACCCAGTCCTTCCCCTGGGAGGAGAGTCCACTGTGCTTTCACAGTGCTCAAATGGAAACATATGTTTTTAAGCACCTCTCAAAGATCCTTCACATTAGATGATGACATTAAACTGTGATGCCTTTGGCTTTACCATAATACTACTCTCTCCCAGGGTCTGAGTGGCAGGCATGTACTTGTTTCCAGGCCACTTGACATCTCAATCAACCATGACACACAAATAGCCACACAACATGGATATAGCAAAAGGAACGAGATCCCACCACAAACAGAGATAGATGCCAACCATGTCCCCACCTCTACTCTGGTATTACCATCACAGTCCCAGCAATGAGACCCACAACATCAAATGTTTGTTTGTCTGCCAATCTGATTTATGTTGTCCTTTGTCAGCAGCACCCTCTGAGTTCTATATAAGTGACACAGAACAATCTCTATACAAGAGAACAAATGGGCAGAAATCCAAAATTAGAAGTGGTAACACTCAAAAATCCATTTCAGCCTCCCAGGGTGCTCTGTCACTGATCTGAAGGATGCTATTACAGAAAAAAATGGAATTACCAAGGGAGAATGCAGATGGAGCCAGCCAAACAAAATTTAATCCACAGATTCTAGGGTGTGTCAAAATTTCAGTAAAGATCCAGAACTGTAGATCAGAAACTTATTCAGAAAAATGCATGCCACTTATTTATTTATTTATTTATTTACATTTCTATACCGCCCTCCTCGCCGAAGGCGACCCACTTCCTGGCTCCACATTACTGCACCTCACAGGTAGACTATGCCACACAGGTAATTACTCTAGCTGTCCTAGGATATTTGTCTATACCCTTGCAGTTGTTTACTGCTGTTACTTACACTATGATCCCTTTGAAATGTCATTTTCTGTGCTTGTAGCCCTCAGTGCATACTTGCATATTAATATGTGGTTATATAATTTCATTCCACACGTCTGAGGAAGTCGACTGCAATTCATAAAAGCTCACATGGAAATAAATCTGCCACAATGGTTTTGTGTTTTAAAGTGAGTTTTTTTCTTGTTTTGGTTGAATTACATGAACTTTCTATACTAAATGTGTTAACCCAATGTTAGGCATCATAAGACATTCATTGAGATATTACCAGGGCACCAATCATTTCAAAATCTCTTTACAGTTTCAACTGGAAACAGTGCTACTGAGTGCTTCCCTCACTTCATTTGCTTTCTAACTACCTTTGCTTTCCACTACTGGAAGGACATTGGTTAAGACATCACCTTAATAGGGTCATGTACATCTCCACCCAAAATGCACCATCAGTCTTGAGCTGTCACAAAAACCTTTCAGCCTAACACTTGACTGCCTTGATCAGGTGCTGTCCAAACATTTTATTAAAACATTTAAAATGATGAATATATCCAATTATTACTATTAATGCAGCTAATACTGACTAATGAGGGAGAAACATTCTAGCTTGTGTCCTGCAATTCATTACCTCTGCCTTGTCAACAATTCAAAGCCCAAAACCTAATCATCCATACCAGACCCTGTTATATTTCACACGTCACATTTAATAAGTCACTCAGTGCCTATAAATTAATGTAACATGTCGGCGTTTATGACGGCGGCTTTATCGTTGCTAACAAATTATGTGCTGGCCCAGTCTGCTGCAGCCAGGCAATGACGAATGATAGAAAGTGATTTCTCTCCAAAATACAAAGTATGCACTGGAGACCAACGAAGTTACAGCTATATAGTCAGAGACATGCACTCAGACATACAGACACTAATCCATAGTCTTCCACTGAAAAATAACAATGAATATCTATTCTAGGGACACACAAACACTATCTTTCTGCATTTATTGAGTAAGTAAAATATTATCTTGGTCCAAAATTAGATTGCACTGAAATATTCAAAACACCTGCTTTGCTTCCTTGCACACAATTTCTGCTTTCATCCCATAAAGGCATCTCCACAGCAATGAAAAGGAACATCTCAGGGTAAAGGAAATTCAACACATGCTACCACAGACTTGACCAGAACAGGTTATAGGGTGAATGGGTACATTCAAATGAACAATGGCCACCAAACTAAAATGTCACAAATCATATTTTGCAACTTTTGAAATTGTTCTGCAAAGATTGGGAATGTTACAACTCAACTAAAAAAAAACCTTTGTTCTTGGCAATTGTTCATATTTCATTATGCCAAGACTCTTCACCAAGACTACCCCCACATCAGCAAGGTTTCCTAGTTTTCCATACAAGTGATATCCTGGCTCATGTTTTTCATACCTATTGTTTGCCACCCATTCTTTTTCTTTCTTTCTTTCTTTTTTGCAATCCTCTTTCTCAGGAAATCATGTGGATGAAAGATTCTATTTTATCCAACAGTTGTAAGAATTCTGCACAAACAGATTAGTTTTAATTCAGAGGGAGTGAGATGCTACAAAAAATCATGAAAATCCCACAAAATTTCTAACAAGGTTTCTTAGAGAGAGAAAAACCCTCTTGCACACAGAGAGCTCATGCTATAAAAAAAGAAAAGGGAAGGCAGATTTTTCCTTGGTTTTTCACCAAGATCAAGAGGCTACAGAATTCACATTTCAGCTGAGTGGCTCAAGTCACTAAGACGCTGACTGGGAGGTGGAAGGTCAGCAGTTCAATTCCTGAGTACTGCAGGACGGAATGAGCTCCCGTCTCTGTCCCAGCTCCTGCCAACCTAGCAGTTCGAAAGCAAGAAATTGCAAGTAGATAAATAGGGACCATTTCGGTGAGAAGGTAACAACATTCCATGCGCTCCGGTGTCTAGTCATGCCTGCCACATGACCATGGAAATGTCTGCAGAAGCAGTCAGCGCTGGCTCTTCAGCTTAGAAACAGAGATGAGCACTGACTCCTAGAGTTGGATAGGACTGGCTTTCGAGCAAGGGAAACCCTTACCTTTACCTTATCACACCAACAGGGGGCATTTTACTCATGTCAGTTGGTAATAAAAACAAATTATACTCTTGTTATGGAAACAACTAGGGTTGGGGAGAGTATCTGTGAGAAAAATATTTGTTTTGTTCTTAGGATTCATTCTCCCAACCTAAGAAATGCCCAAACGTATCCATGCTAATAGGTATAGATAAAATGAGGTGGAAGACCAAGTGTGCTATGTTTCCAAAACTCTGTAATTTGGAAACAAGGAACACTGGCATCAATTCTTTCAGAGTGCACATTAAGGTCAGACAATGAGATGGAGCCCACAGCACACCACAGCAAAGAGACAATTTGTCTTCCAGAGAACCCCAAAGGCATTTGCACAAGTTTAAAAGAACTGTATACCAACCAAGCTAGACAGAAGTAGTACACTTGGGGATGACAAGCATGCTTACATGCATGCATATATGTATGCACAAACTCACATGCAGGAAAGAAAGGTCCTTAACATATTGAATAATCAAATGTTCAACAATATAAACTGAATTTCCAATTAAACAAGAAGCTAAGAGTGAATGTTCAAGAGTATCATAGTTGTGGCATAAAGCACTTTATCACCATCTCCTATCTCAAACTATGCTTAGTTGGTATACAACCACCCTATCTCAAGCCTGTTATTGTTATTAATTGTTTCCACTAATATACTGAACCATAGTGCTGATGCACTCTCTGAGTAGTTCACTTTGAAATTATGCAAACCACAGTTTGCCTCCAACAAGCTGGATGTTCATTTGGAAAAACAAAAAACAGTCAACCTTGAGCCCCTCTGGGTCAAACTCAGATTGTGAGCAGTTTTAATCATTGCACCATGGGGCATAGTCCTGGCAGATACTGTAGTTGCTACAGAATATTTTCAAACTGGTTTGCTCCTGGACTGTTTACTTTTTTGAGTAATTTGTTACTGTTGTTGTACCGTTTTCTTACCTACCTACCTGCCTACTTATATTCATACGTACCCTGCCCAACTGATAGAACACCACTCTAGGTGGCTTACAAAGTACAGCATCAAACCAAATAAAACACAAGATAAAAATATCAAATCTTCCCCCTCACAAAGCATGCCGCATCAATCATAACAAACATATTTTAAAAGAAAAATTTCAAATTTGATTAATTGAGAAGCAAAGGCTTGGTGAAGCAAAAATGTTTTTACTTATTTCCAGAATGCCAGCAAGGTCGGCACTAATCTAATTTCTACTGGCAATTCATTCCAACAATATTTGGTTCTGCTTTGTTCTCTACTTTTGTGTTCCAGTTGCTCATGGTTATAAGTATGTCTTGCTTTGGTGTGTGATCAAATACTGTACCTTGTTTGTATAAAAGCTTTCAATTTCCTCTTCTTCAGTATCTGAGGTTGGAGCAGAGACTTGATCAGTGGTTATGCTGATTTTTTTTCTTTCTTTTTTTTTAATTTTTTTTTTATTTTATTAGGTATTAAAAAAAATAATACAAGGATACAAAAGTACAAAAGTACAAAAATACAGAAATACATAACAAGACAATTACAGAAATATCTAGACTTATGAAGATCATGTAAAGTATTTTATGCATAACGATATTACGTGTTACATTTACCACCTTTTTAGACATAATCTTCTACACCTTCTTTTCTATTAGCCCATTAACACCACCCTCGTGCTATATACACTGTCCAGGGAGTTCTGTACCTTTACAATTTCCAAAAGTCATTCTGTTCTTGTACAGGGGGTATGCCCTTTTTTTCCTCCAAAGAATAACTTATAAAAGGTTCCCAGATCCTCCAGAAATTATTACTTTGCATTTTTCCTTTCCTACAATTTATTTCCCAAGTAAGCTTTTCATTTAACGCTAAATCCCACATTTGTATATACCAATCTTGAATATTGATTTGTTCATTACATTTCCACTTTTTGGCTATACATAATCTTGCAACGGTCAACATTATAGTCAATAACTCTTTATTGTTCTTATTCATATCATAATCTCCTATATCTGTTAACAAGATTGTATCTGACCCCATTCCGATCTGCACTTTTAATATATTCTCTATTTCTTTTTCTATTCTTTCCCAGAAAGATTTTAATGCCTCACAGCTACACCACATATGCTCATATGTTCCCTTCATTTTTTTGCATCTCCAACATATATCGCTCAGATTACTATACATTCTGTGCAGGCCGACTGGGGTCCTATACCACCTCCATACTATTTTGTAATTATGCTCTTTGATTCTGACCGACATTGTTCTCATTATCCTTCTTTCCCACATCTTTTGCCATTTTTTTGTTGGTATTCTTATATCTAGTTCCTGTTCCCAACTTTGTCTTAACACCTCTTGTATACTTTGGTTATTATTCAGGATCTTGTAGATTTTACTGACTAATCCTTTAATACCCATTTCTTCATTCCTGACTTTAGCCAAAAGTATCTCAAATTCCGTACAATCTCTATTTAGTCCATTTTCCCTTAGGAATTTCTTATTCCAATTATTTATCTGAAGGATCTTAAACCAGTCTAATTGTAGTTGCGTGTACAGCTCATGCCTTTTTTCCTGATCTTTGCAAGTGTTAACCCAATCTTTTAATAATTTTACCTTCTTTTCTACCAATATATCCCTAATCTTTTTATCAATTTTAATTGGAAAATCCTGAAAATCTTCCACCTCTAAAATCGGTGAAATCCCCGGAGTAAGCTCATTCCTCACTCTGTTCCATGTCTCCACTGTTGTCTTTAACATCAGAACCTGAATCTCCTTTTTTCCTTTTTCCTTTCCATCCCATAAAAACTGCGCCTTACCCTCCTTTGTAAATCCTTTCCCTTCAATTCTTTCCCAGATTGTTTCTTGCCTAATTAAAATCTTTATCACATTTCTTATTTGAAAGGCCCTATAATATTTAATAACATTGGGAATCCCTAGTCCTCCCTCCTTTTGTGAGAGATACCACAGTGATTTGGCTATTCTAGCTCCTCTATTTCCATTACAGTACCTATTGATCATATTCTGATATCCTTTCAACTCCTTGTCAGTATGTCTTAACGGTAAAACATCAAACAAAAAATTCAATTTAGGAACTAACATCATTTTGCATATGGCTATCCTACCAAACCATGACAAATTTAATTTACTATATTGTGCTATTTTCTTCTCTATTTCCTTCTTCTGTCTTCCATAATTTAACTCTTTGAGTTCCCCAATTTTATGTGATAGCATTACTCCCAAATACCTCATTTTCTGTGTAATCTGCACATTATAATTCCTTTTTATTGACTCCTCGTCTTCTTTGTTCCCATTAACTAAGATCATTTCTGTTTTATCCCAATTAACTTTCAGTCCCGTTACTTCCTCGAAGTCTTTCAAATGTTTATTTATTTTAGCTATAGTTTTTGTTGGATGTTTCACCGTTATCAGTGTATCGTCTGCATAGAGGCTTACTTTGGTACCTTCCATTCCAATTATGTCCTCATCTTGACGAATTGTATTTGCCAACATTTCCATAGCCAATATAAACAATGAAGGTGACAATGGACAGCCCTGTCTCGTACCCGCCTCTAACCTAATCTCATTTGTATAAGATTCATTGAATTTGACTCTTGCCGAACCTTGTTTATATAACTTTCCAATAACCCCTTGAAATTTATCTCCGAATCCATATAATCTTATCAACTCATGAATCGTCACCCATTGTAAAGAGTCAAAGGCTTTGAAAATATCTAATGCTAAGAATCCCATCTTTTCCTTTCTTTTTTCAGCTAAATCCAGTATGTCCACTGCTCTTCTTATAAGGTCCGCCATATGTCTGTTTTTAACAAATCCCGCTTGATCCTTCTTAATATAATTGGCTATGAAACCATTTAATCTGTTTGCCAAAATCGTTGTAAAATTTTTTGCATCTTGATTGATCAGGGAAATTGGTCTATAAGATTCAATTTTTTCTATATTTTTACCAGGCTTGGGAATCAAAACTATAATCGACCTGTTCCATGAATCTGGAGTTGCATCTCCCTCTAAAATCCCATTATATAACTCATATAATCTCGGGGCAATCCAAGGCATAAAATCTTTATAAAACTCAGCTGGTAAACCATCCTCCCCAGGTGCTTTCTCCTTTTTCAACTTTTTTATTACATCTTCTACTTCCTTCATAGATATTCCTTGCTCCATTTTATTCCTATCTTCCTCTGTAATTTTTTTATTTTGTTGCTGTTCAAAGATTAGTCGCATTTTTCTTTGGTTTACCTCTTTTTTTGAATACAAATTTTTATAAAAGTTTTCAATAAGCAAAGCTTTTTCTTTCTTTTTGTTGCATCTTTTCCCATTCTTGTCTACCAAGACACCAACCTGCCCTTTACTCTTTTTATCTCTTGCTGCTTTTGCCAACAATTTAGAATTTTTATTGCCATATTCAAAATATTCTCTCTTAAGAAAGATCAAATCTTAATTTACTTTTTCAATATCTTTCCCATCCAACTCTTTCTTGATTTTTTTTATCTTCTGAAATGTTTTCTGATCCTTCTTTTTAGCATATTCCATGTGAAGGTGTTTTAATTGTTGTTCCAATTCCTGATTCCTATTTTGAATTTGTCTATTTCTAATACTATTCAGTTTTATCGATTCCCCTCTAAAGATTGCCTTCATTGTATCCCAAACTCCTCCCCGACTGACCTCATTATTTTCATTAAATTTCCAACTTTCCTCCCATTTCTCCATAATTTGTTTCCTCGTTGATTCCTCTCGATATAACTTCGCATCATATCTCCAAATATACCCTCCTTTTTCTATCTCTTTAAGATTTATATTTGCTGTTACTTTTGCATGGTCAGATTCCCTAAATGTCCCGATCTTTATATCCTCAATTGTTTTGACTAATTCTTCTGTTACAAAAATATAATCTATCCGTGAGTACATATCATGCACGTGTGAATAATAAGTATATTCTCTTTCCTGCGCTTTAAGTTCTCTCCAAACATCCTTCATACCCATGAATTTTCTCCATTCTTCTAATATGTACTTTTTACCTCTTTTTTTTACACTTGTACTGTCAATATCTGAACACATCATATTAAAATCTCCACATAAGACCATGCGTTTAGTCCCTTCCTTATTCAAAATTTTCCCCACTTTATCTAAAAATTCTTGCTGTTTGTCATTTGGAGCATAGATGTTAACCAACGTTATCTCTTCTTCCTCTATTTTTCCTTTTATTATTAAATATCTTCCTTCTGGGTCAGCAATAATTTTATTCACCGTAAACCCCAATTTTTCCGAAATCAGGATTGCAACTCCCCTAGCTTTGGATGTCCCATATGCTTTTTCATATATTTCGATTCCCCTCACCACCAAATTATTGACATCTGCGGATTTTTGATGAGTTTCTTGCAAAAAAATTATATCAGCCCTATCTTTGTTGAGCGACATCTGCAATCTCCTTCTTTTCAGGGCATTCCCTGTTCCCTTCACATTCCACGTTATTATTTTCAGTGACTTAACCATTTGTGTCTAACTCCACCTCCCGTTGTTCGTTTCCTTCCCTGGACGTGCTCCCTAAAAACCCTCCTGCTTCCCTACTACTAAAGAAATTAAACAAAGCAAAATATAATAATATCAAAAAACTAATTTCACTAAATAAAAAATAATAAAAAACAGACTTACCTAATCTTTCCCTTTCTTCTTCCCTCCCCACATCTTTCTTCCCGATGTCACCTTTGTTCTCCAAAGGGGGGGGGGGCGGAGAGAGATGGCATATACTTCCTCCAATAGCTCCCCGACTCTGACCATGATTAAATTTTACTTTTTATCGTCCCACCTGTTCCGCGCTTGTCCCTGGAATGTCCGCTCCTCCCACTGCTCCCTCCTCCTCCCGGCCCAATACCGATCCCATAACACCGACCTTATACAATTCTGTTCTCAAAAGAATCCAATCCGCGTCCGCCTCCTTGATCAGGCCAATTTGTGTTAATTTGATTTTTTTTCAATGGAGTCTGAATGGATATTATTTGGTCAGACATCATTTTAAACCTAACTGCCTGTACTACATCTTGCCTCAGTTTCGAACCACTCCATTTCTTCTGAGTCTGTTATTTCCAGAGTAGAACAATTTGTAGTTGTCTGATTGAAAATGTAACACTCCAGTCTCCTTTAGTTCACTGACCCCAAGAACTCCAATTTTATATGCTCCATTTCTTGCTTTGTGGTTTCTAACTTACCTTGACTTATGTGCCTCATGTTCCAATTGTATGTGTTGTGTTGTATCAAATTTTCCTTTCATTCCTGTGCATGTCAACCTCCTTTGGTCACAATTTAGTTGCCTCAATTAGTGTCAGAGATATTTATAAGTGTCCCTTGCTACAGAACTCCTTTCCTGGTCCTCTTATGATCAAGTTGTGAGTATGTTTTTAAAAACAGGATTGGGTCATTCCTGCCAAGTAAATTTCTTCTATAGGTTGCCTCCTGTATCCTCAAGGAATACATGGTAAGACCTACTGCAGACACCTGAAACCTCGGATAACAGTGATTCCTATATTTTAACATTGCAGTGGCCCCTAGTGGCCAACTCTGGTAATGCACCATAGAAAAACATATGTACAGTATACTATAGGTATTGGCAGTTTGAAACCTGGGTACTGCATGACAGATTGAGTGCCCATCTCTGTCCCAGCTGTTGGGAACATGAAAGGAGCCTCATTTGGGCATTCTCCTGTATAAATCCTTTTAACTAAGAATAATTTCTGACATGAAATTTATTATTATTATTATTATTATTATTATTATTATTATTATTATTATTATTATTATTATTATTATTATTATTATTATTATTATTATTATTTTATTGATTTATTGATTTATTGATTTATTGATTTATTTCAGGATTTTTTTATTGTATACTTTTATATCCACAGATAACCGAAACTATGAATATTGAACCTGTGGCTATGGGAGGTGACCTGTAATTTTTATTTATTTATTTATTTCATTTATACACTGTTCTCTTCAGGAGAACCCAGAAGTGCACAAAAAGCTAAAGCAGCATTCTGTGTGATGGTTGGAGGCTTCCAGAGACTTCAGTTTGCCCCAGTTCAACCAGCCTGGTAAATGAGGAGGGATGATGGAACAGTAGGAAATCAGCAAAGTGCAAGACCTCCATCCTTGCCATGTACAACGCCATATTGCTCCTGTGCTAAAAGGTCAAACTACTTAATGTGTTCTTGTTTCTTATCATGTGCTTTTAGTGCAGCACTAACAAAAAACAAGTAGCTATGCCTTTATTTGCACCCTAACCAATCTCTTATATATTCCTATTGATTTTTATGAGACTAAACATATAAACAGTTTTCAAAAGCCAGAAACAAGAATCATGTCAAAAACATTTGGTTTATGTTTATGGGTTTGTTTGTTTTATAAAAGACAGCATTTTTATTGGAGAAATGCTCTGGGTTGATCTCATCCTTTTTCCCTGCACCCACTACGAAGCCATTAACTAGTGTGGCAAACCTGGTGAAAAGGCCCACATGGGGAATGGGGGATGGGAGGATAAAAAGACAACAACAACAACAACACACACACACACACAAGCTCAGTAAACAGCTGTGAAAGCTGCACATCTGAATGTTTGTTAGCCATTAGAACAGGCAAATTGATCAATCGTGCAAAACAAAGGAGGCCAGGTACCAACGTGTGCCTGTACATGCCTTTCAATACATAATGTAGGATAGAAAGATAGGGGGAGGTTCCCCAGAACAATCTTTTTTGGGGGGGGGGGGGAATCAAGAACTAAATTGTCTCAGTCCACATCTTGATTTCTGAAGGGGGGAAAAACAACCCAGCAGGAATTATGGGGCTTAACAGCAACTTGACAATTAGCATATGATAAATACAAAAAGCCATAGATTAAAGTGAGAAGAGGAGGGGAAGGCCACCCTTTTACACCTACAGTAATATAATTCTACTACTTAATGCAAAGTAACAGGCATTAGGGTATTTGGGATCCTCTTGTATGGTGTGTTATCTGCTCTATCAGTAAATGAGACTATGTGAACAGTACAACCTATAAATAATTCAAGGCCTGAGATGGCAATTATAGAGCCATGCACAACCAGCATGAATATTTTATGAAGGCTAAAACAGCCCTCAGAATGAATCATGGATAGATGAACACACACACACACACACACACACACACACACATTTACTCACTCACTGACCACATATTGCTTCCAGACATGCCTTACATCAGAGCCTCAGATCATCTGCCTTTAAAAAAAATTTCAACAGACCTACCCTGAAATTCAGAAATACTATCTGATTCCGCCCCTCCCCCTATAAATTGTTGAAATAAATTTTAACTTTAAATGAAGGGGATATGTCAGTGGGGGGGGGGGGAGAACAGCTAAATTGCAAGAAGAAACCAATCAGCAATCTCTCTTTCTTTCTCTCTCACACACATATAACCAAAAAAATTTAAATCTCCCCTTTCTTTGGTGTAATATAAAATTAATTAGAATAACTAATGTTGTTGCTACATGTCTCAAATTGCCTCCAATTTAAAGTGACCATATGAATGAACAATCTCTAAGATGCCTCATCCTCAAAATCCCTGCTCAGTTTTTGTAAATGCAAGAGTGTGGCTTCCTTAGCGAATCAATTCATCTCATATTTGGTCTTTTCCTGTTACCCTCAACCTTTTCCAGCATTGAATCCAGCTCAGCCATCAGGCACTTCACACTCCATATAACATTAAAAGGTTGCAACACCTTGATGTTTGCAACACCTTGTTTGTTGCAACACCTTGATGTTTGGGAAATCAAAACAATGGTCCTATAGTTACATCACTCCTTAGCATTTCCCTTCTTGGGGTCGGGAATGTATATTAAATATTTATAGTACTGTATGTACAATGTCGTTTGGTATCCTATATTTGTTGGCATATTCTTGTTAAGATTTTAACAGATTCAGTGCTCCTTGGTAATTTATTTCTTCCTAGTGCTTTCAGAGCAGCTTTTACTTCACTTTCTGGAACAGGTTCTTAGTGATTTCTCTTCAAAGTTTTCTGCCATCCTTTTAGCTCTTCTATTTAGTTCTTCAAAACATTGTTTCCATCTTCTTTTTATTTTATTTTTTTCTGGTCAGATAATGTGTTTCCAGGTTTGTCATTCAACATTCCTAATCTAATTACAGTAAAACCCTGGGTTACAATTGCCTCAGTTTAAGTTTGCTGCAGTTTCAACAGTAAATCCTATGGAAATGCCATCCCGGTTTTACAAATTTTTAATTTTATTTTTTTTACAATGATCAATTCAGGACCACATTTTATTTTTCAATGCATCCCTATGGATGTTTCAGTTTACATTTTTTCGGGTTACAACAGAGGCTGTTGGGACGGACCTCCATCCTAACCCAGGGTTTTACTGTATCGTAATAGTTCTCCTTATTAGTGAAAGTCAATAAAAGACTGCATTCAGAGTTCTAACCATACTTCTGTCACCTTTTACTTTTGCTTTATCTTTCAGTGCTATTTCGTGTTTCATTTTGGACTGTCTCGTCATAGAGTTTTCATGGTATACAAAGTGCCGCAGGAGTTTTCAATTGCCACCTTCTGCATACACTAACTGTCAGTGTCATCTTTAGCTACCACTGCTGCCCAGCAGTGGGTGGATGCATCTTACTCTGGTGTCTCAGTTGTGACCATTTCTCCTTGGGTGACCTTGCTAGAACTCCAAAGTTGTAATGGAATTTGGCCTCTTGGTGACATTGCTCTCAGCTTCACTGACACAATGAAACTCCTTCACCACATTAACCATGTTCAACTGTGGAATGCTCAATTGGCACCAACATTGGCATTATTTCAGCACCAAGTCAAGGCATACTTGGGTTTCTCAACCTTTGGCCTCCAGGTTTTCTTGGACATCATTTACCAGAAGTCCAAATCAGTACACCTGCTGAGAAGAATCAACTCCTCTCATGATAGGTCTTCTTTTCCAAGAGCCTTCAACTTTCCCTAGCATTGCTGTCATTTCCTGAATTCTCATGATATGCCCAAAATGCAACAGCCTCCATTCAATCATTCTAAAGTCTAGGAGAAAGTTCAGGTTTAAACCAATTGTGCCCCCCACCCAGGCTCTTTGTTTCTTATCAGAGCATTGCACAAATAAGACTATTTTTGACCAGAAACAAGCTACTTCAATGATTTTATCTCAGCCACTTATTAGACCTTTTTTAAATACAGAAGGTAAAGAATAAATTCCATGAACATAAATGCTGCATGAATTGAATTTCTTCACATTCACAGAAAATTTGTCCTGTAGCCACCTAGTTCCATTTTACTTGATTATTCTTTGATCTTCCTATTTCATTATGAAGTCTACCGTGTTTCCCCGAAAATAAGACACTGTCTTATATTTTTTAAAACTCCAAAATATGCACGAGGTCTTATTTTCAGGGGATGTCTTATTTTTCCATGATGACGAAGAATACAGTACACATTTATTGCTGATACAGCGGATTGCCAGGGCAAGATTTAGGGGAGTGCCTTATTTTCAGGGGGGCCTTATATTTCCGAGGTGGGGGAAAATAGGGGGGTGCTTTACTATACGAGGAAGTCCTATTTTCAGGAAAACAGGGTATTAAGTGACTCCAGAGGGTCTAGCCACCATCTTGTCCTGATGGGAGACATCCTTCAGCAGTTGTCCATTTGGCAATGTGTGTTGTTTTAGTACTCCAGAGGTTTAGCATACCCTCTTCTGGTTGAATATTTAGCGCTTGGGAGAGTGCAGAAAACTTTTCATTGATTTTAGATTGATTCCATGATGTGGGTGGGCTTCAGTCTATAGTAACTTATTTCATTCATTATTTGCTAGCAGCACTCAACTATTTATGATGGGACGATTCCAGCCAAGTAACAGAATTTCAGTGGGGATAGGTTTCAGCCAGCTTGGTTCATTAACTACATTCACTTTTTTGGCATGTACTGGTTTACATCATACGATGCTAGCATATCCTGCTGTGGACTAGCATAAGGGCTGTTTTGCTTATTGTTTGTGGGTGTGCACCCCAGTCTGAGCCAACCAGTATGTTCATTATGATAGCAACTTTCTATTTGGTCTTTTGTAGGGAGATCACAGAAGGACCATACCCTGAAGATTGGAAAGTATTGCAAGCATACTCGGGCATCACACACACACACAATGGCACAGAGCTAGCTAATCCTTCAAACTAGAAGCACTAGAAGCTTTGTTCCAAAATTTACATTTGGAGTGAATCATTTTTTTCTCCTATCAGCTTTGTCCAGTATCCATCATCACCAAAGTACCATGAATCCTTGCTTATCCATTTCCCCAGAAAGCATTTGAAACATTGATATAAATTGAGAGGTGGTGTCAAAGGTGAGGGCCCCTGCAAAATTCTTGAATATCAATGGAGTGGAGGAGTAGTTCCTTTGGGTGCATCCTGGTCAGCAGCTGTTCTGTGTGATTTGCACTTTATCAAATAGCAATGTTGCCAATTCTTTTATTTTGGCAATGCCATGATCAGTTTTCAGATCTGACTACAAGTCAGTTGAGTTGGCAAGCACACTGGCAATTCCATTTTTGAAGGGCTGTCCTCTAATTTGTCCTGTGGTTTATATATAGTTAAAATCAAAGCGCAACTGTGTTTTTGATTGGTAAATGTAAATAAAATATAGTAAAAATGTTTTTCATTTGTGAAATGTAAATTTATTTTGGCAAATGCCTTGGGGAATAAATTTTAAAAGCCAGTGTAAACACTTCTTTACAATAAGTCACCCTGAGACTTATGTTCCTGCATCCACTAAGATTACTAGGTCAGCAGCATTCCATTCCCTCAGCTGTTAGGGCCAGATCCTGACATGGGGTGGAGTGGGGTGGGGAGGCCCTTCTATTATGGTGGAGTGGGACAGTGTGATGTCATGAGAACAAGCAGGCAGGGCAGCGAGAAGAACAAAAGAACTGTCATTGTAAAGATGTACATGTGCTGAATTTAGATAAATGGTCTCAGAGTCTGGTTTAAATCAGGCTAAGTAGACAATATGGCTCCCCAAAACTACCAGGAAAAAGCCCATTTTGAAGTGGCTGGGCAGAGAGCAAAATGTGCCTACAAGTGACAGCTGCAGCAATTACCACCACTTGTGCTAGGATGTAAAGCAAAGCAGTCACAACCCCACAGTGCTTAGTGCACTCTCTGGGCACTTCACAAGTTAATTAGCATTTTGCCCCAAATATCCTGGGTACTCATTTTACCAGCCTCAGAAGGATGGAGGGTTTAATCAACCTTCAGCCCTGGTCAGCATTGAACTCACAACCTTTTGGTTGCAGTACAGCAGTTTAATCACTGCACCACCCCATGATACATGGGGTCGTTTTCCCTGGCCCTTCACTGCTGCTTGGGTTTCTTAAAGATTCATTATCTTCCCATTGGAAGCATTGCAGTCTTGGGGCTTGGGCAACTAGAGGGCCTTGCTTCAAACTGCATGATGTGCACCCATGAGCACCCAACAGCTCTCTCCCCTTGGATTCTTCTTCTCATGCCTAGCTTTCTGATGTACCATCATTGTTCAGGCTCAAAACACATTAAACCACCTTTGTCCTGAGCCAGTGAGTACTTGGGTGAATGGTAGAGATCCGTGCCAAACTTTCTCCAATCTCATTGCTATCTGCACTGTTATCTTGTGTTCTGACAACTCTAGTAATCATACATCTGATGGCCAAGCTCACAGTTCTAAAGCCACAACATTTTCTCTCTAGTCCCATTCCACCATACCATACACCAATACAGTGGAACCTTATACAACAATCACCCTGTATAGCAACAAAATCTCATAACAATTAGGTTTTAGAGGGGAAATGGAGTCCCCCATAAAAAATTTCCCTATGGAAAAATTCGCACAACTATTTTTCAGTGTGAAAAAACACTTAGCAAAAAAACAAAAACAAAAAACAAACAAACCACCCATTGTATGATGTATCCCATAGGGAAAATCACTGTATGATCCATGCATCATTTAGCAATTGTTTTGTACAACAACGAGCCCCATGGAACAGATTAAAATTGTTGTATGAGGTACCACTATACTGCCAAAATTCAGCTTCACTATTAATACCAGCTGTTATCTTTTAAACTTGTAAAAATGCCTCATCTTTCTTACTTAGAGATGCTTCTAGTTTTTGCTTAGGGAGTGAAGTGGATAGGAAACATGAGCAACCAGAGCTCTCAAAGTTTGGAATGTTTGACATTATCTTCACAAACTAGGTAAAGAAACTATAATGTGTATCTAATGGTGAAGGAGAAAGGAGAAAGTCAATGAAGAAAAGCTGGAAATCATATGACCAGTTCTCTGCAGCAAGGTCATGAGGTCACAGAGATAAACATGATTATGAAGTTGCTGGAATAGTTAGTTATTTCACAGAGACTGCTGTAATTTTGTGGGTTTGGCAAACACAACAGGCAATTGTTCCAGATAGTTTGTGGTTGCCACCATGGGAGACATTGGGACTAACATTTATGATTGAGGGTAAAGAGTTATGAAATGAAGCTACAGTGGTGTCACTCTGAGTGCATGCTTGGCAAAAGACTTGTAATGTCAGGCTCCTAAGGGCAGGTTACACCATAGTTTTGGATACTGAGATGTGAACTGAAGCCATCATAAAGATGAATGGAGACAAAGGACACGAGCATGATGAACTGTTCAAAGAAGCTGGGGACTGTGAAAGTGTCATTGGAAGCTATTACTGCTTCTGTTATTCTATGCTGCTTGTCTATCCTAAAATTGCAAGTTATGCAGGACTCACTTTAGAAGAGCAGATTGTTAGGTGAGTGAGATGCTACTTTTAAGCAAAGATCCATGTTTACTTTTTCAGAAATTCCTGTGGGTTAAGACTGAAGGATGTGAGTCTGGACATGTGACCAGGCATATGATCAACATGTTATGGGCATTTCACTGGCAGATACAGCATCTGTGATTCCTCTTACATGCACCAAAATCACAATAGGATTTTAACTACTATGTAGAAAAATTTCCCTATGGCTAACAAACATATCTCATAACTAGGAGGGGAAATTGACTGAACTGATCCAGAAGAAGACATTTGGCTGTTCAGAAATAACCTTACTCCTTTCAGATAGTTCCTTAACCCAGTGATTTTGGTCTGATTAAGCATAGCACAAGATTCTGATTAATTGTAAGCACCAGATATGAGTAAAATACTAAAAAAGATATTATTAATAGTAAGCTATTAAAAGGTGTGTATGGTACTTACTTGTCCCACTTTCCATGTTTACCGATTCTTGGGCTTTTTCTTGTTTTTTATCAGCTTGGCATGGAAGAGAGACGTTGAAACAAACAAACAAAAAAGCATTCTTAAAGCTACACAGAAACCAAAATTGCAACCCGAAATGTGGAGCATCGTGCTCGGCATATTCCTGTGCATATGGAAGAAAGAATTAAGATTGGAAATATTTTTGAATGGAACTCAACAGATTGCCCTCATGGGTGGAAGGATCAGAAAGCATGCTTTCTCCAGATTTAAACAGCACAATGGTGGGAGGGAATACATATCATGAGACCACAAATAACAAGGAACTGCTCTATTAACAAAGTAAGTTGACAGAATAACACTTGGCAGATTTCCTACTTTTTCTGGATTTTTGTTTAGGCATTCAGAACTTAGATCCTGGGAGAGTGGGATACAGGCAACGTGCAACGATGTCACTTTGTTTATTTAGCAGAATCAACCTTTTTATTTGTTTAATTAAAACCCGTGAGAGCATTGGTTTTTTAAAAAAATCAATTCTGTGTGGGTTAATCTTTTGTTTTCTTTATTTTTGACATTCCTGTTTACCTTTTCCCAAAGCTATCATAGGCACAGTAAAGTGTAGGAAAGCTAAATGCTAACACATGGCCCATTCCACGGATTGTCAGGAATTTCTCTCATATTTCTTGCAAGTAACCCTGGCCAAAATAAACTCTGCAAGTTTGATTTTCTTCATCATGAATTGACAGCTTATTTATCTCCACAGAGACACATTCCAAACACTATAACATGTTCACAGGACTCAAGCCTGCTGACTCTTCCAAAAGATCTTTGCTTTGTAAAAGTCCAGTTAGGCTGCCGTCCTGAGCATACTAACCTGGGAATAAGTCTCACTGAACACTGTATGTGTGGACTTACATCCTAGCAAACATCCATATGGCTGAGCTGTAAAGCTCTCCAGGATGCCAATGTATACTGTGATAGGTAACACAAGTATAGCTACTTGATCAAGGCTCATGATCTCCTGCTTAAAACTCTCCTCGTGTCCTATAGCAGTGATGGTGAACATTCCAGCTGATCTTGAACTTCAATTCCCAGAACCCCTGATCATTAGGAGTGATGACTTGGGCTTCTGGGACTTGAAGTCCAAGAAGAGCTGGAGTGTCAAGGTTCACCATCACTGTCATAGAGTCTATGGAGGAGAAAATAATTTGTAAGTGATGATCTGGTTAAGCCATTCTTCATCTCAGACTCATTCTAACCACCTTATCTACTATAAAATCCCACTGAAATCATTTGAGGTTGGTTCCAAGCACTTTACGTATGATTAAGTGATGGGGAAAACATCCAAAATATTTGAATGAATCAGAAATTCATGTAAGCAGGAGTTTTATTCACAGAGGTTTACAGTGATTTGTATAATGGGAGTTCAGCTGTATAATGGGATTTCTGCGGTATTGTGGTGAGAAATATGACCCACCTCATTAATGCAGGATGATGCCTAAGTTCTGGTAGAGTAAGAAGGAGAAGTCATTTCCATCTGCCATCAGTTACAATGAAAATAATAGCTTTGGATGACTGTATGGCAGCTTGGCTTCACATGCAAATAGAAGCAAGGAGGTGCACTGGAAGAAACATATCCTGGTTGCATTTTTGTATACTGCTAAACCAAACTCTGATTCTGACACTCACCAGCAGACCATCAATGTTTGAACTAACAATGTTTTACAATCAACTGGCTCTACAGACCCACTCTTAATGTTTAAACCAGCACACACACAAAAAAGATAGATACCCATAGTGCTAAACTGTGTAAGTATTTAAATTGGAGAATGCATACCTGTGGGAAAGGGTCCTTTATTTATAACATGCTTGCTGTTTTACCTGTGGCACTGACTTTAAACAAATACTTTTAAAAATAACTAGGCCTCTAAGCTGCAACTTTTCTGCTAAGGTAGGGATATGTGACAGGAAAAATGGTTAATAAGAAGATATCCACTTCCATCTGGCCGATATTGAAATTCAGCATAATAACTGGCTAAGTAGAAATTTGGGTTTTGGATCAACTATGCAGCACAAAACCTTAAGATTTAAGCATTTCACAGAAATCTGTCTCTATTTTGCTAAAGCTGGCATGTCTTCACTGGAGATATTAGTCAGGTAATATGAATTCTATGGCAATGTGGTTTGTGATTATGTTCAACTCTTCTTCTCTTAAAAAAAAATCAGGAATCTTACTCTACCTTTTGTATTTGCATGATGTTATTCTACCACCATGTCATTGTCTAGCAAACAGATTTGTGAACTAGTCACATGTGTTCAAAGAATTCCAGATGAATATAACAAAAGCTGCCCAAGCTCCTAGCTATAGACATGAGAAGTACACACTTACTTTCATAATAGAACTTCAGCACACCCACCCGCCAGAAAAGGAAATCAAGGAAGTGACTGTGGTGGAAACCAGGATATGGAGTTGGCGGAGAATAAGTGAGTGACAACTGAGTAGGGAAAATTGATAGCCTGAAGAAGACTTGGAAGACAGGCTCTACAGGTTTCCCAGTTATTGATTCTGGAGCAGCTGCTACAGTTCTGTGCAGGATTCTGAACACATAGTGTTGGAAGATACCCAGTCCACATGTTATATTCACCTTATGCAACAATTTATGTAGCTTCCACCCCATTATTACTGACCTGGTGGGTGAATCAGAGGTTTTCCATGGTTGGCCACCACTAGAGCTAGCCATTTTAAATGTTGCTGTTGAAAGATGAGTCAATTGGAGGAGAACTGGGTACAATTTTCTCCACCACTATGGATGAATAATTGGCATTTTGATCGCTTTTAGTTTCTTCACCCAGTTTCTCAAAAATTAACAAAAGCCTAGTTCTTACAATCAGTAAACCAGGTGGGCCCTACAATTTCAAGAAGGAAGCAAGACCTGTCAGATTTGTAAGGTAAGACATCTAGGGAAACATTCTGAATTATGTTTCCTGGACATACATTTTTCATAGTAGAGTATTTTACTCTCTGAATGCTGTCCTGCTGTCTTTAGCCATCTGCTCTTTGTGAGAAATAGACCAAAGTGCTATAGGAATTTATATACAGTATGCAAAAAAAAAAGACTGATTTTTTTGTATACACACAGGAAAAAAAGTCTGAATATCGAGGCACAGCCTATCAACATCTATTACAGTTCTGTTTGTACATAATCATCCCCTTCCCTTTTGCCATCTCAAGAAGGCTAGATTTCAGGATAACTTTTCTCAGGAAAACAAAAAAACAAAAGGAGAACTTCCTTTCCTATGCCTATGAGGACATTCATGGATAAACAGAGAAATTACATTTTGAGCTCTTAGGTAGTGAGCCATTTGAGGAAAGTAATTGATAGATTTGTCTTTGATGAAATCACAGCAACTTGCCCTGAGGCCATCAGATAGGGTAGGCTATATAGAATGAATAATGCATCAATAATTAAAGAAACTTTAGCCTCGGGGCAAAAAACAATGAAATGCTGTTGCAAGTAAGGGCAAATAAAATATTGCATGCAAATGGGTACAACAGTGTTCTGGCAAGTTTATTTATTTTATTTTATTTTTACAGATCTGTGAGGACTGTGATTTTGAGTAAAGATGTGGTGAGGGAGGAGGAAGAGGACTCTGCAGAACTCTTTCCTCAGGAGCTATTTTCCCAGTCTAGCCGGCTCACCTCAACTTTGCCCTGTCCCCAACCACTCACTGTTATTCCAAGATATTCTGGTATTTCTACACACATTGCCCAACAAACCAACCCCAAACCACCACAAATGATGTTGGAATTCATGAAACATAAAGCTTTGGCAGAACTAGATTTCAGCCTCACAGCATATGACACGGGGGGGGGGGGGGAGGCTGTGCCACTGAATGAACTGGCTCTCTCATGTACTCTCCTGGTAGCTCCAAGGAACTTGGTTGGTTCCTAAACTACACAAAGTCTCTCCATAACCAAAAAGAAGCAGAAAGAACAGCATATCAGGCCAGGGCTAAAAGAAAACATCTTGGCATCTCAAGGCAGGCTCACATGCATTGTGAAGTGGCACAGTCTACCAGAGACTTCCAGTATCACTTCTGTGAGCCAAGCCAAAGTGGCTTCTCCAAAATTCACCTTGAAAATACGGCACAAACTTTCCACACTTAGAAGGGAAGGGAAGGGAAGTAAAAGAGCATAATGAAGCCTGCCTCTTTATCTGAACCACAGGCACATGTTGAAAAGTTGCCTGTTATGATCAAAAAACTCAGATTAAAATCAGGCACCACTCGAACCCTTCATGTAAAAGTTCCAGAGGATTCACAAAAGCAGCTATTCTGTATATAATAAATTACAAAAAAGTTCCTTCAAGAGACTGCCAACTTTGCAAAAGATTCGCAATAGTGCAATGTCACAATGGAACAGGTCTATTTTTTGAGAGGTAGGGAATAGATGTCATTCATTCTGGGCATACTGGGCTCTGTAGTGAAAGCAATTCTGAGCTTTAACAAATGTAACCCTCCCTCTCTCACTCTCTCTCAGTCTATGGGAATTGTTTGGAAACAGTTTGACAGGGATCTTGAAGCATACACTTCCAGGTAGCCTAGACAGTGCCTTTTCATTTCATAGCAATGTATAGAGAGATTATATATAACCTCATGTACACAATACTAATGTAAATTCCCTGAGTTTAAAACCATTGCGTAATACCTCAAATATTTATTAAATGTGATTTCTGGCTTACTACAATACAGGCAGACAGGTAGCTACTACAACAGCAGAATAATAATAATAGCAAACTGGCCAACAGATGGCAGCTAAAGCAAATCACCTGATTTAAATAAGAGCTGTATTCAATTCAGCCAAGCAAATTTCCCGGAGGAGAATTTAACTTGACTGCCAGAGGGAAACCATGTTATAGAGTAGGGGGGCAAACATGTACCTCTGCACAATATTACTGCCACTAATACATGCATTTAGAAGGCTATATTGTCATATGCTGAATAATAGCAAAATCAAGCTTTTGACAAATCTCAGTAGCTTTCCTAATTTAACCAGTTGTAGCCGACATATCCGCAAAGTTATTGATACAAGTGCAAACAATTGCCTTTCACCTTCATTTGTTTATATTTATAGTTTCATAAGGATCACATGGTTTCTTTGGGTTTTTTTATGTATACAACTGAGGAAACCAGAATTATTATTTTTTTATCAATGAGGGACATTTTGACATGAAGCTTATTTCTAAGGGCAGCACTTTGATTTATAATGTGAATGATATTTATAGTTTGTGTGACTGTGCAAATAAAAATGGAATATAGATGGGTGAGTAGAAAACAAAAAAACTTTCTCACCTGGGGTAAGAGGCAGACGCTGGGATTATTTTACATTAGAAACAAACCAGACTAAAAATTGCAATTGATAGCAGTTAAGTGTTAGTTAGAGGAAAGGAGGTTTGGTGTTCAGACGAACTGACCTGTCAATCAAATTCAGCTTCTCTTTCAGGGAAGGAAAGCTTCCTTGCCACATTTATGAACAGAGGCAGACAGCATTAAAGCAGCCTGTTTGTTGAGTTTATGTGCTCTATCTGGGGCCATTTCAACACTAGAATTCAAATAATAACTTGGAATTATCCAGGATTTGTTAACAGAAAAATATAGTATATTCTTAAAACTGTAAAAAGTAGCCAAGTTACCTCTTTGAGTCAAAAGCAGTAAAATATATCATAAAATAAAACAAATTCAACATCTTATTATTTATTAAGTCTTTTGGACCATTCATACTTTCCCTCTTAACTGAGATAACACATAGCAATCTAGCCCTACTATTCCTCCCTAGTAGGACATTTATCAAGGTACAATGCAATTAATTCCAGCCCAATTAAACCCAATTCCATAATCCAGTTAAAGCATCTGATGGCCTTGGCCCCAAAATCATTGGACAGGCTTAAAAAATCCCCAATGGATTTTTAAAAAAGAATGTGGTGGCAGAAATCCTTTCATGCTGCTCTGTATGTGCAATGAAAATGGCATCATTATCAGTGGGAAATTGCCGCTACTTACAAGTGATTTCAGGGTGCCTGTCACTTGTACACAATGCAACAAAGTCATGCACACCCTGAAATCCACAAAGGAAGATTTTAATCACCAACCTATTTCCTGTTCCTAGCATCATCACAGTTGTGCATGCAGAACTGTACAACAGGATTTCAGCTTGGCAAGTCCCTGCAATTGAAGGATCTCGGCCAGCATCTGCAAGACAGGAATCCATTGCTGCTGCTATAAAATATGGGTTTATCCTATCAATAGGCAGGTACCAGAGCTTAGAAGGAATGTGTTAGAAACAATGTTCATTATAACATTACCGAATTACCTTTCCACAATGATCCCTTCAGTGTATTAAGTTAATATGATCAATATCAACATCTGCTGAAACAAGTAAATCTTTACTTATGACTTACAAAACATTCGAGATTTTTTAGAGGGGAAGGTCACTGGGAGGATTTGGAGTAATTTTTGCATTTAAAATGTATTTGACTAACTTAGAGTAACTTAACAGCACTATATTACTAATGAACAAAGCCATGGTTCCTACCCTTTTAAAATAATATGGAACACAATAATAAACACCTTCAGCCCAAAGAAATAGAACCATAGAATAATTGAGTTGAAGGGGGCCTATAGGGCCACCAAACCCAACCTTCTACTCAGTGCAGGAACCCAAGCCAAAGTAGATGTGACAGTTGGATGTCCACTATTCTCTTGAATGCCTCCAATGATGGAGCACTCACCAGCTCCTTGGGTAATTGGTTACTGCTCTATATCTTCTCAAGGCTAAACATGTCCACTTCCTTCAATCTTTCCTCATAGCACTTCGTTTCCATTCCCCTGATCATCTTTGTTGGCCTCCCTTTCCTCTTCAACAGCAGAAGCGAATGGTGCCAAGCTGTAGAAAAAAGTTCTACTAACTTACAACAGTTTTAATTCTAAGTAAATGCACTTGATCTGAATTTTAAAGGCTTTCCATGAAACAAGTGTGAATTTGCCCATTCATGCAGATGGCTATCCACAGTGGAAATAACTGTAGTTATCCTCTTTCCATATGCATCTTGAAGAGGAGACAGCAGATATAATGAAACTCTGATGGAGTTTGGACCATACAGCAATATATGAGTCTATTCTATACTCTTTTTAAACCTACAAACCTGTTAGGTTGAATGAGTGGAGAGCGAATATGCCACAAAAACAGCACATTGTTCTATTTTTGAAAGGAAGTCCAGTTCGTCTTCTGAGGGACAGACAGGAAGAGATCTTTTGAAAAACATCAGATGTATGTTGCACAGACAAACAGAGCAGTGAGCTGTGACTCCAGAGGCAGAAAAAGAGACTTCATCTCTTAAAACCTCTTGAAAGCTATTAAGAGAAAAAGATGGGTGAAGATGCAGAGGAAGAAAGGTTAATCTGCTTTTTGTCTTAGAAACTTGCATTCTTTTCCTCGTGACCTAAGTTGACTTCTGTTGAAACACCCACAGATGCGCACACACATGCTGCTTTTTGCCTGTACAGGAAGAAGAAGAACCTGACAACAATCAACACATAACTTCATTGGAAATAGATTTATCAGGCTTCAAAGATTATTGTTTCCAAAGAGATAGTACTGTACACACATTACTATTTCACAGTTCAGCTATGACATTATTAACCTACTGTGCAAGGATTTTATTGCCAGATTGCTTCATTCATCAAAAATAAGGGAAATTGAAAAACCCATAAGGAAGCAAACATTTCAGCAGGCTTGAGTTTCGCTTAATGTCATTAATCTATCTATTTACACAAGAGGCAGAAAGGTTCATTTAGTAATGCCTTGGAGTTCTGTGTAAAAGCTTCAAATCAGTTATCAAGCACAAGCGCATTGATGTCATATTTATCGTTGTAACAAGTCTTAGCCATTTTTCTCTGACATGAGGTTTTGCTGGTAGAATCTTTTACAGCTAAACACATTTTTTATTTTAAATGATAACTGTTCTGTTTTTAAACTACTACTCCCCATCAAGACTTTCCATCTGGGTATTTTTGAAAGCTAAATTTGCCACCCACAGGCAGCCCTTCCTGCTACTCAAACATGTCCGAAGACACCTAGTCACCATAGCAAGTAGTATGATACGACTTAACAAACTGAGGTCCTTAGGCAGTGTTGACTCAATCATGAGGATGAGGATGTCAAACATGGCTGTTTTGAAAGGTCTATGGCTACTGAGTAGATACTGTGGTGCTATATTATTCCTATTGCCACGTCGCTGATATCGGTTTCTGTTTCGTTGGCTAGCATGCTTTGTGTGTGTTGCATTACTAGTTGTAGCACTTTAAATAAAACATGGCAGTTCACTATGTGAATTGGGCATATCAGAAAAAAACAAACACTGCAGCACTTTAAAGACTAACTGCTATATTTTTTGTGAGCTTTTGTGGATCAAGTCTGCTACTATGTGAAAAAATTCAACTATGCGAATTGGGAAACTGGAAGCAAAGGACACCTAAATCCCAGATACTGTATTTCTTTTCTCCACCCAAGCATCTCAGGGAGAGTTTGTACTAGAAAGGGCTTCATGGCTTTGTTCTACTTTAGAGTAAATAAATAAATGATCCAGTCAAATCGTGGTTTATAACCTTATGCAACAATACCTTTTTGGTTCAACATCCGCACACAAAGTTGTGTGTATAAATTATCTAGGCCTCACAACAGTCATTCAGCTCTTGATTACACCCAGATGGGACTACATTTGAAGATGATTTGGGAGCTTAAGCCACTTGTGGTGGTTAAGCAATCAGAGTTTATAATACAAATTCTATACCAGTTGCACTGTTTTCCACAGATCCTGTTGAAAGTATTCCACAGGTCCCTTTTAAATCTTACATGATTTGGGATCAGATTATCTGAAGGACTACCTGAAGGTTGATGGGCACAAGAGGGACAGGGATATTTCTTTAGAAGCTTTATTTTCAGAAAATACTCCTTTGTATACCTAGCCTGCTCTCTGACTAAACAAGTTGTAATGACATAGATTGTGCTGGTCATTGACTGTAATAAAGTGATTGAGTGATTGAATGACATAGATGTTTCAATCCACTTTTAATTGATGCCTGCCTCTTTTTCATAGTTCACATTTTTTGCCCTCAGCTTACTGTTGTGATTTGTATCTTCTTGTTTTCATTTGTTATTGTTCTGCTGCTCTTTTAGTTACAGTGGTACCTCACTTAAAGAGCATAATGCATTCCAAGGAATTCTCTTTAAGTGAGGTTGCTCTTTAAGCAAAACACCATTGTAAGTGACCAATTGTGACTTCTGGGGAGGGGGGATTGTGAACCCTGATTTATTTGTTAAGCGAGTTTTTGGTTGGTTTCAGTTGTTAAGCGAGGCAATCATTCAGAGAAAATTCTGCTCTTTAAGCGAGTTAGTCTCTAAGTGAGGTGCTCTTTATGTGAGGTTTTACTGTATGTATAAACATTATGATTTTATTGTACAGTAATACCCCGGATAATGCGAGTACCGGATAGCACTAAAACCGCATAACGTTACAAGATTTTCGGAAAAATCTTGTATCGAATAATGCGATTTTTAACGTTATCCAATACAGTCGTTCTTAGCAGCAGGGTGGCTGGAAAGCTTCCCAGCCACCCTGCAGCTATGGAGGCAGGGGCGGGGAGGCTGGAAAGCTGGCGGGGGGCTCCCCCGTCAGCTTCCCCAGCCACCCCACAGCTGTGGAGGCAAGGGCGGGTGGCTAGGGAAGCCGACAGGGAGTCCCTGTCAGCTTCCCCAGCCACCCTGCAGCTGTAGATCGGGTCCTCTGATCTCTCTGGAGTAGGAAGGGAACACAATCCAAGCTGTTTCTGGGCTTCCCCGACGTCGTCAGCCAGTGCAGCAAGCCAAAACGTCAGAGTTCGAATCCCAACATTCTGGCTTGCCGCAGCCTCAAAGAGGGTGGGGGAACTGCAAAAATAGCGCGCATCGGCTCTAGGGAGGTCGGGAGACCCGATGCGCACTAATTTTGAAGTTCCGCCACCCTCTTTGAGGCTGCAGCAAGCCAGAATGTCGGGATTCGAACCCTGATGTTTTGGCTTGCTGCACTGGCTGAGGACGTCGGGGAAGCCCAGAAACAGCTTGGATCGGGTCTCCCCACCTCCCTGGACTGGCAGGGAGGTCAGAGACCCCAAAATTGATTTTTAAAAAAGGACAGGTTTTTTTTACCAAATTTGGGGTCTCTGACCCCCCCCCCCGCCGGGTCCAGGGAGGTGGGGAGACCCGATCCAAGCTGTTTCCAAAGTTCCCCCACCTCCCTGGAGGCTACAGCAAGCCAAAATGTCAGGATTCAAATCCCAACGTTCTGGCTTGCTGCAGCCTCCAGGGAAACAGGGCTTTTTTTAACATTGTGTGATCAATGTATCGCACAACGTTAAAAACCGGATAACGATGAGACTTGTGGAACCAAGTCATAACGTTATCCGGGGTACTAGTGTATATGAATTGGGCAAAATGAACCTAAAAATTGAGACAGGTAAACACCACATGAGTTAGAAAACTATTGATCCATCCATTCATCGTCATAAGCAAAGTTATGCCCAACATGTCCAAACTCTGATTATAAGCTACAGGCGTGCTTGAGCATCTATTTCATATGAGCTTAAAAACTAAACAACCTCTAATTTCATAATTAAGAGTATAGTTGTGTGATTCTGAAAGTGTAGCTCATGGTAGCATGAAAAAAATAGAAGTGTACACTTCTGCAGTTACTAGCATTTACATAACCATCTTTGCACATGGTAACAGCAGGCTTGTGTAATGTTAACACATTTGTGACAGTGCAGTATGCACCTTTCACTCTGTAGATTAGTACTGCTTAGCAAATTAGTGTTACTTAGAAAAATGACAGCCTAAAGAGCCTAATATACACCGCCTTGCAAATGTAAGATGATTATACTGAATCATAATGTTTCATGAAGGAGAATTAGTACAAATTCATCTACATGCCCATGGATGAATTCATTGCAGATGATATTGATTTTCCTATTTAAATCTCTGTCACAAGAGTATCAAATACAGTAGTACAATAGAATTCTCAATACAAGTCGTAAAAGTGACAAAGTTCCACTTATATTTCAATTTGACTGATTACAAGCGACCACTGGATTCTACTTCTACTGAATTGCCCCCCCCCCCAATGCTCCATGGATGGTTCTGTTATTTTCAAATCAGATTTATTCAACATACAGTAATACCCCGGATAACGTTATGACTTGGTTCCACAAGTCATGATGTTATCCGATTTTTAGCGTTGTCCGATGCATGCATCGAACAACGCTAAAAAAACAACAACAACCCTGACTTCAGGGACAAACTGCTTTAAAGGTAGGCAGGGAAAGAAAGAGACCTCCCTGCCTTTAAAGCCACCCCCCACCCCCACAGCGGTCTCTGCGACTGCAGTAGGGTCGGGGAAAGCGCCTTTCCCCCGACCCTACTGTAGTCGCAGAGACTCCTTTTCTCTTTCTCTCCCTGTATTTAAACTACAGGGAAGAGGGAAAGAGAGAGACATGATTGGTTCTCTAGAGAACCAATCATCTCTCTCTTTCCCCCTCCCTGTAGTTTAAATACAGGGAGGGAAAGAAAGAAAAAAGCAGTTCTCTCTCTTCCTGTAGTTTAAATACAGGGAGGAAAAAGACTACAGGGAGAGAGAGAACTGCTTTTGTCTTTCTTTCCCTCCCTGTATTTAAACTACAGGGAGGGGGAAAGAGAGAGATGATTGGTTCTCTAGAGAACCAATCACGTCTCTCTCTTTCCCCCTTCCCTGTAGTTTAAATACAGGGAGGGAAAGAGACAAGGAGTCTCTGCGACTGCAGTAGGGTCGGGGGAAAGGCGGGTGCTTTTCCCAGACCCTACTGCAGTCGCAGAGACCGCTGCGTGTGGGGGGTGGATTGGGTTGTTCTACCCAAACCACCCCACACCCGGAGACCATTGCATTGGATAACGCTAAGAATCATTATCCATAATCGTTATCCGATGCAAGTTTTTTCCAAAAAACTTGCATCGTTATCCGATTCTAGCGTTATCCGATGCAATCGTTATCTGGGGTATTACTGTATGTTTCATTCGGTAACACTTGTAATGCATTGTTATGTGTTCACAGAATCACAGAATTGTGGAGATGGCAGGGGCCTATGAAGCCATTGAGTCCAACCCCTTTCTACTTTATGGCATATTACATACTGTCAAGTTGGAATCAACTTACAGCAACCTTAATAGGTTTTTCAAGATGAGTGAGATACTTAAGGAGTGTTTTTACCAGTTCAAAACTCCCCAATGAGTTTCCATAACTGAGCAGAGATTTGAACACATGCCTCCTAAGTCCCACTCCACCATTCTAACCACTACACCACACAAAATATCCCTCTCCTTCTTCAGGCACCCTGGGACTGTGCTGCTTGCCAAATGCCACACACGCCAGCTCTTCCGGGATGAACTGCACTTTTCTCACCTCTGTTGGCATTCCATCACCATTACATTGGACTTTCAAGAATGAAACTGCTCTTAGTTGTGATAAGAAGTGGCAGGGTTCATGGAAGATTCAAGAGAATATGGGACAGATAGTCTCAATCCCTAATAAATTCTACATAAGGAGCTTTAGACTCCTGTGAACTCGCTCACAAATCCCAGGCACAACTGGGAGCAGTTTCCTTCTTAAAAGGCCAGCATAATAGCAATGGACTCCCACATGGAGGTGAAAAGAGTTCTTCTTTAGACTACTGTTTTTGTGCTGTGTCTCCCAGGATTCTGCTTGGGAGAATCCCTGGTGAACTCTAGGATTTTCTGTACAGTATATTAAATAAAAAAAGACCCATACCTAACACTTAACCGGCTGAAATGTAGTGCTTGTAGCCTGTATGTTGGTTGTATCACTGGTTGTAGTATTATTGGTGAAATGGAAATAAATTAATTTCTTTGTACATCAGCTCCTCATATGTCACATAATCATGCCACTATTTCTTTTAAACTGCACAGCAGATAAATGAGAAAACCATGTGATCACACTAGCCTATGACAGACTGCTGTAGTCTGAAGGGAACTTTGCTAAAGGTAAGAAGTTCTGGATTTCATTAATGTAAGCTATTTATGATGCAATAAGTAATAAACACATAGAGGGTCTTCTCCCTATTTCTCTTGTGAAGTTATTTGGAGTGGGTTAGGGACTGTGGGAAATGAAATATAAATGTTTGAAAAAACACACATTTGGGTTGAGGAACTCCAGTGGGTTTCAATAAAAGGACCTACTCAAAATAGGCATTGGTAAAGAACAGATATATTCCCAAGTAATTCCTGGTAAATACATAGAAATGTTTTTTAAATGCTTATAAGATCATTTTGAGATCTCTGGTTTTACCAATAATTTTTAAAGCACTCCTTTTGGCGTTTTTTCCTGTAATCTTTTTTAGTTGCATAAAAGCATGACGGCAACCACCCCCAGCACTATTATTATTAGATACAAATCTACATTTGATTCACAGTCAAGGACTAGAGTAAAATTATCCGTTCAAACCCAAACCAAGGACCTAAGAACTGTTAAGGTAATGGCTGAGTTCCTAGTAGAGTTGTTGTTGTTGTAGTTGTTGTTGTTTAGAGTTAGGACGTTCACGTCCAATAAGTCCAAAATCTCCAAATATCTAGGTAGTCCTTTAAGTATTTCTCCAAGGGCTCCAATCACTATGGGAACAACAACAGATTTATTCCTCCATAGGCATTCGACTTCAATTTGCATTCTATTGTGTGATTTTCTCCAGTTGTTTGTCTTCAATTCGTGCATCTCCTGGTATATCATCATCATCATCATCATCATCATCATCATCATCATCATCATCATCATCATCATCATCATCATCATCATCATTATTATTATTATTATTATTATTATTATTATTATTATTATTATTATTATTATTATTATTATTATTATTATTATTGGCTCTTCCACCACTGCTACCATCACCATCCAGACTATGAATTGCAAACCCAAATGATTAACCTCTCTGTTAGGCTCCTGTTTCCAGGGGAAACAGCAGAAAGGAAGATTTCTATCCTTAAATCTCTAAATCAGATTGCACAGGGTAGTGCTGGCAGGTGATAGCTGAGCAAAGGCTACATCCTTTTGTCATCAAAACCTAACAAATTATTTATTTGATCACGAAAGAGAGAGGCAAAAGGCATCATATATTGACAGTTTCCATTTCAGGTCTCTGCGCCATCCTTCCCACTGAGGGAAGGAATATAAAAGGGGCTCTTAAAATGCACGAGGCTCTTCATACATGGCAGGGGTTAGCAGCCAGTGAATGTCAACACTACAAGTGAAACCAGTAGGCTAGCAGAATTAAATGTTGTGGGGACAGGGTGGTGGGAAAGAGAGGAAAGCAGCAGCAATGCACAGTAGAAAGGAACAATTACACTAAAACAGTGGAAGTCCTTTCCAGGTGACTTGAGGCTGTGAGGATCTGGATGGGGAAGAACAGGCTGCAGCCGAATCCTGACACTGAGTGACTGTGGGTCAGGGGTCCTGCGTTAACACGGGAGCTACCATCTTTGGTTCTGGATGGGGCAGTGTTGCTCCAAACAAACCCGGTGCATAATCTGGAGGTCCTCTTGGACTCACGACTACTGCTGAAAGAGCAGGTGGCAGTCATGGCCAGGAGGGCTTTTGCACAACTTTGTGTAATATGCCAGTTATGCCTGCTCCTAGCCCTGGACTCCTTGCTCATGATTACACATGATTTGGTCACCTCCAGACTTGATTATTGCAATGTGCTCTACATGGGGCTGCCCTTGGTGACCATTCGGAGGCTGCAACTGGTCCAGAATGTGGCTGCCCGGGTTGTGATGGGGTGTCGGCATTATGCTCATGCCTCACCACTGCTGTGGGAGTTGCACTGGTTGCCAGTATGCCTCCGGGTGCAATTCAAGGTGCTGGTTATTACCTTTAAAGTCCTATATGGTAGTGGGCCAGGATACCTAAGAGATCGCATCACCCTAAGGACATCTGTCTGTCCTACCAGAGCGGACCGGAGTAGCTCTCTAGTTGTACCATCAGCTAGAGAGGCTCATCTTTCTAGCACAAGAAGGAAGGCCTTCTCCGTGTCTGCTCTGGCCCTATGGAACCTCCTGCCAAGTGAGCTACGTCTCCAGATGGAGCTGCTGCCCTTTAGGAAGGATGTTAGCACCTGGCTGGCAGGGCATGTGTGGGTATGGGCCAGACAGTTGCTCCAGTCTGTTGGCTCATCTGACACCCCCCCCCCCTGTGTATCTTGCTTAATCTTTTTAAATCTTTTAATATTTTAATCCTGATTTTATATCATGTTTTATTATTAGGTGTTTTAGAGTTGTGTTAGCCACCCTGGGTCTTTTTTGAGGAGGGCGGCATAAAAGTTTGCTTAAATAAATAAATAATAAAACCTCTGTATACAATTATTTTCCCGTTCCATAAGGTTATTTGTATGTTGAAAAAATTGTATGTCAAAAACACATCGCATTACCAGAAGAGGCCACTAGATGTTACTGTATAATTTTTTGTATGTTGAATATTTCCTATTAAAAATTTGTATGTTGAATTTTTCAAAGCCAGGATTTCTATTTGTATGTCAAATTTTTTGTAAGTAGAACCGTTTGTATGTCGGGGTTCCACTGTACTCAAAAGTCTGTCAAGGAATGTTCTCTAGTTAGGCTCCATATGCAGTGGTGGGTAGCAAAAATTTTCGCAACCACACCCTATGTCATGGGCAGAGCCTACGTCATGGGCGGAGCCTACGTCATGGGCAATCTAGTCATGCCTGCCATATGGTTGTGTATACATCTGCAAACACAGGCAGTACTGGCTTTTTGGCTGTAATGGAGATGAGCACTGCACCCTAGAGTCAGATATGACTGGCTTTTGAGCAAGACCTTGAACCACTTGCAGTGACAAAACCTGGCATCAAATTTGAATACTAATCAGGGATTTTCTGTTATTAGGTAAAGGTGCCCTTGCTCGAAAGCCAGTCATTACCAACTCTAGGTTTCAGTGCTCATCTCTGTTTATAGTCAAAGAGCCAGTGGACTTGATCCACAAAAGCTCACATTAAAATGCAGCAGTTAGTCTTTAAGGTGCCACAATGTTTTTGTCTTTTTGTTTTCTTTTCTCTCTGATATGCTTGCACAGAATAAAACTTTTTAAATGGTAGCTGTGTTAGCCTGGGCAGGGCAGGGAGGTGGGCGTGGCCACCCAATTTCGCTTAAAAAAAAAAACCTGCCAGAAAGTTACCCAATTTCGCCACCACTCTGCCTGAAGGCCACCCAATTTTGCTTCCCCCCCCCCCCGCTGGGGGGTGCGAACCTGTTACTGCCCACCGCTGCCCATATGTCATTTGGAGTTGGTTATTTGCTTCATGTAACATAGAAAGAGTTGCATGTTGCCTCCACAATAAGTCAGGAGCATGGCTGTACCAGTCACCTGCATGAGCCCAGAGAGCTGGCTCAAAACACTTTGCCATTTGAGGCAACCAACAAAGGAGAGATCACCTCTTATACAGACAATGGCAACTAACTCTTACTTCAACACAGGTGTACAACTGCATCCTCCATAGCACCACAAGACAATGATCTGGTTTAGAAGAATACAGCTTCGCAAAAGGCTTCATAAGGCACTCAGTTTCACCTTCTCACAAAAGGAAACAGCTGGGGTCCTGTCACTGCCTCCCCTGCCTAGTATATTCATTGGGATTTGTTGGGTTTAATATCTGTGATGTTTTTATGATGCTATGTGAGCCACCCTGAGTTGCTTTGTGAGGAGGGTGGCATACAAGTATGAACAAATAAATAAATAAAACCTAAGCTAGGGTTTCCTGCAGGGGTGATGTTTCTAAACTGTGGTTCCCCACATCCTTCACTGCTGGCTTCACTTGGTGTGTTTGGCTGATGGAAGCTGGGGGCAAATGTTAGAGGACCATAGTTGTCCAGCCTGACCTACCAACTGAGTAGATTTTTAGGAAAGCAGGACCCAACAGGTTGCTCTTACATGCCTTCAATTTGGAATCAACTTAAGGCAAACCTAACAGACCTTTCTAGGTGAGTCAGATATGTAAGGAGTGGTTACACACCCCCATGTGAGTTTCCGCAGCTAAGCCAGGATTCAAACCCAGGCCCCCTAAGTCCTACTTATCCCCAATGCCACACTGGCTATCTCTTTACAGGCTAGACAGAAATTAAACCTGGATTTGCATTTTAAAATGCAAAATAAGATACAGATGCTCCAAATGTCACATTGCCACAAGAATAAAAAATGTAATTGACTTTGTAGAAGATAATCTAAGAAAATACAATTGACACATCTCCCCTCGCCCTGAACTTTTGTACTCATTTCATAACAGAGCAGCCTTTGAATGTTGCTTTTGTGAATGGTTGGGCATTTGTTCAGAATACAAATGTACAAACTCAACAAATTATGGAACATGATTAAGCTTTGTGCATAAATTCTGCTAATCTCAACATAGTCACAATTAACATATTTTCACTGGAAGTTTATGGAAGAGACCCACCCAGCACCCCCATGTACCATAGCTCATTTAATTATTGTGTGGTTCAAAGCCAAGCACTGACCAAACTCTTTTAGCAGCCTCTCATGGGGATCAATAATTAGAGAAGGATGCAGATTTGTTAACTATCTTATATTGGGTCACAGATACATGGCCCTTTTATAAACACCAAAATAGCCGACGTTCTTCATAGCATGTCACAGACCACCATCTGCTTCCTCCTATCAGAATTCACATTCTCAGCTGCTACAGATCCAAAATGGCAGTGGGAGCCTGTCCTTCTAATCGTTCCCTTGTGGGATCAAATGTATCTGCATTTTATTTCACCAGTGGGGCCACAGACGACAGTTTTGAAACCAACAACTCCAGGAAATCCTTACTTTCAACGCCTCTTCTTGTGATGATTTGTTGTTTTCATGTCATACAGATTCTGCTTCTTTTGCAGTTTGTTACCAACTACACTTCACTCCAAGGAAACTCCCTCTGCCTGTGTTCCCACAACCACTGCCTTCCCAGTTAGCTCTCCCAGGAACCTAATGATTCCACTTATTCCCTTTATTTTTTTCTTGCCTTGGAAAACACCACTCACAAATTTAGATTATATTTTAAAAAGAAAGAAAGAAAACAGGCAAGCAGGCTTCCAGGCTTTACTTTTCAGGGTCTAGAATTCACATTACTATCCTCCCTTTTTACTCTGCCAGTTATGAAAGAATATATGGTCAAAGCGATCTTGTTGTCACTAGGATTAAGAGTTAAGACATTCCCGACAAATCAGTGTAATCTTTCCAACAGGACAATGTAACATGGAGCATTCCTGTCTGCGTGGCACATTTTCAATTACTCTACATGTTTTCTACATAGTAAACCAGCTTAATTTTAGCTAGGTCACAATATTAGAACATGTCCTACACTTTAGGTGGGGGTGGAGGGGAAAGGGGGAAAAGAGCAATCTTAGTGCCCTTGTAAGTTGTTTAGCCTCTGGCACTTATAAATCCAAAAACACTGGGGAAATCCCTTTTCTTTGCTTGTAATATGCTTTTAGATTTATTACTTAAAAAACCTCCACTTAATCCCTTCACAGAAGTCAAGTTTCATCTGCATTCTAATAAAGCCTTCCAATGGAAAATGGAGAGTAAACAACAGAGTACACTAGAATGAAAAGAAACAATTGAGAGAGAGAGAGAGAGTACGCACACAAAAGAGAAATACATTCTCCAGTAAAAATTCTCTAGGAAACCAAAGTTTTTTTTAAAGGCAGGATGGTTTAAATTACTCCGCACAAGTCCAGACCATCTATCTTCAGCTGTTCTTTTCGACACTTGGCCGGGGTGGGCAGGGGAGGCTGAGGCTAAAAAGCTCTTTAGGGACCAAATTACTGTTTCAAAATGGGCCCTGTGCTTTTTGTGCTCCAAGAATATGACAATATTATCTGAGAGATGTTACAGAGACTGTGTGTCCTTCAGAGTTCTGTGAAAGCATCTAGCATGATTAGAGGCATATGTCACTAAAATATATGTTATATAATATAAGAGGGGGAAGGAGGCTGTCACTGGAAATTGACTTTTAAAGGTGTCCAGCCCGAACTCTATGAGATCTATAAAACATATTAGCATTTCAGAGCCATGATGATATTTGCTGGCCTTTTTGGGAAAACAAAAAAGAAGTGCAGCTATAGTTCACTCTCTCCCTCCATACTCTCTCCCCACCCTTTTAAACAAGCCTGGCTTTTCTGTTAAGACTTGCCTGTGGTACCAGTGTACCATAAATGCAAATCAAGGACCACCGGGATGACCATACAACTGTTTACATCTTACCAGTCCACTGGCTACTTAAGCATCATGACCAAGGAGAGTAAATTTATCACCAAAGCAGAGGACTAAGATGCTCTTGGATGGTGTGGCAAGTGCAACTTATGTGACAAATTCTAGATTCTTGTAGTCAAGATGGATGCATTTAATCAGCTCTTCAATTCCATGGAGCCTGTAATTGGTTTCCATATTAAACAATTCCAAAATAACAGAGCTACTCCATACATGTTTTTAAAGGCCAGCCCTGCCACTTGGCAGAGGGAGGAAGCTGGCTCATGTAGCAGATGCTAAGAAGGGTAGGAAGTGGCAGTCAGAGGTTTGAACGGAGACCTATGATTACCAGGTTCCTTACCTGACATACCCTGAGGTAGCTTTGACCCTTGCTGCCAAAGCACCAGTAGTGAAGCTGGATTCATCTAAGGGCTGGAATGGGAGGAGGCATCACCTTATCCTCTGCTCAGGCAACAAAATGCCTCGGGTCCAGTCCTGGTTTTCTTTAACTTCCTCCCGCATGTCTGATTGTTGCTGTGTGTCTCATTTTATACTGTTATGTACAATCCAGGAAACAAAGCAAAAAGCTTCTGGTGGCTTCTAGTGCAGATGTTTGCTGGCACAAAATGGCCATAAAGCCAGAAAATTAATCTGCCAGGAAAATCTCCATCTGGAGGAGGTCTCCCATGGCAGATCCTTTTACTACTTTTCTTCTATAATTCTTCTTTCCTTTTAACACTGGCAGCTTGGTGTTTGCATATGATAAAGCTTTGGTGAGTGAAGAGAACAAGAAGGAAATGGCAATTTGAGACAGAAAGATCAAAAGGGGAAGCTGGAATGTATTATACTGGAAAAGATAATGAAATCTTCAAAACATTATTCTGACTCTGACCAAGCTCCTTATGACAGCAAAGATATCCAATATTGGTCAATGGGAATTCTTCCTACTCAGAAACAACACAGGAATTGGTAGATTTGTAAAACAAGGTACAGTACTTTCTTAAATCGTTATCTAAAATCTGGAAAGAGAACACTTTCTGGCTGTACCTCCTCTGGTGTCCTTTGTTGTCACTTTAGGTTACAATCAATTTATTGGTTAAGATGCTGAGCTTGAAGACCAGAAGGTCGGGGTTTGATACCCGAGTACTGCATGACAGAACTTGGGGATATGAAAAGACCCTCATTCAGGCATCTCCTAAGTGGAGTTTCTCCAGCAAAAATCCTTTCAACCCAGAGTAATTTCTGACATGAAACTTATTTAATCAATTGTTTCCACTTATATACCCAACCACAGTACTAAGCACTCTCTGGGTTGTTCACGAAGTAATTATGCAAACTACAGTTTTCCCCAAATAAATTGGCTATTCGTTTTAACAGTCTTGGAAGGATGGAAAATCTGAGTAAACCTTGAACCCATTAGGATCAAACTCAGACTGTGAACAGAGTTTTAGTGCCATGGGTTAATTAAGGCTTTCCAGCCTATCATACAGTCACTTTTAATTGCCATCGAGCAATTATTTTACAACAAAAATAATTCACAACAAAGTAAAAACTGGTATTGACTAGTTTAGGAAAAAATAGATCCTTCCTCTAAAGCATTTTTCCTTAAAGCAGATGATAAGTAACAGTAGCAGGACACAGGTTCACAATCTAAAGTGAAAAATTAACATTTGAGATTGCCCATCATTAGAGTTGAAATTTTGTTGTTGTTGTTGTTCAGTCACATAGTCGATTCCGACCCTCTGCGACCCCATGGACCACTGTCCGCCAGGCACTTCTGTCCTCCACCATCTACCTCAACTCGCTCAGCTTTGTGCCCATTGTGTCTACAATACCATCTGGCCATCTCATTTTTGGCTGCCCCCTTCTTCTTTTGCCCTCCACCCTTCCAAGCATTAAGGCTTTCTCAAGTGAATCCTCTCTTCTCATTTGATGTCCAAAGTACTTCAGCTTCATTTTTACTATTTGACCTTCTAGGGAGCAACCAGGGTTGATTTCTTCTAAGATTGACCTATTTGTTCTCCTCGCTGTCCAGGGACTCTCAAAACTCTCCTCCAACACCACATCTCAAAGGCATCTCTTCTTCTGCGCTCAGCTTTCCTAATGGTCCAGCTCTCACAACCATACATTGCCACAGGGAATACCATTGCTTTGACTATGCGAATTTTTGTTTGCAATGTGATGTCTCTACTTTTCACTATGCTCCCCAGGTTTCTCATCGCTTGCCTCCCAAGAATCAGTCGTCTTTTTATTTCGTGGCTGCAATCACCATCTGCAGTGAGCTTTGATCCTAAGAAAGTAAAATCTGTCACTGCTTCTACTTCTTCCCCATCTATTTTCCAGGGACTGATAGGGCCTGTTGCCATTATCTTGGTTTTCTTTATATTGAGTCTCAAGCCAGCTTTTGCACTCTCTTCTTTCAACCTAATCAGGAGCTTCTTTAGGTCCTCCTCACTTTCTGCCATTAGGGTGGTATCATCTGCATATCTCAAATTGTTAATGTTTCTCCCAGCAATTTTGATCCCAATTTGTGATTCCTCCATCCCTGCATTGCGCATTATGTGCTCTGTGTATAAGTTGAATAAGCAGGGTGACAAAATGCAGCCTTGTCTTATTCCTTTTCCTATTCCAAACCACTCAGTCATTCCATATTCAGTCCTAACTGCTGCTTCTTGATTCATGTACAGATTTCTCATGAGGCATATAAGGTGTTCTGGTATTCCCATATCTTTAAATTACAGTACATTAAAATCAGAGAGTGGTGATGAAGGAAGCAGTCTTTCCCATGTTGATTTGTCCAGTCTCCGAAGAAAGCAAAATAATTTGCAAAATCCCAAAGCTTAAAGATGCTTGTGTTTTGTCAGGCAGATGTTCATATTAGTTAAGATTCTCCCTACTCTAGTAAGATGTTATGTTTAATGTTTCTGGCCTTAATATGCAAAGGAAAAGGAAAGGGGGCAAGAAGAGAAGCGAAAAATGACAAACACAACCATTAAAAAGTTCTTTCACTGAATGGGATCAGAGGAAGAGCAGAACAGGCATGGAAGGACACTTGAACCTTTTCCTTCCCAAATCACCAGGAAAATGTTTTTTTTAACATAGTGTTTTCTTTGAGCAGAAATCCCTTAAGCAGGGAAGGGGGGCATATTCCCCAGGAGTACGGTGTGTGCAAATTCTCCTTCCATGCCTGCTGAGATCCCAGTACTTACGTATAAACCATGCCAAATGATGCTATTTGAATAGCTAATAGTCCTGTAAACTAGAAGCACAGATGCATTTAATTAACATAATACATAATTTGGTCCTTAGATTATATGATCCTTTTGTATATTTTAAGGGCACATGTACAGTGGAAATGCTGTACTAATAGAGAAACTTGCCTAAACAGCAGATGGGAAAGAGAACTTTTTCCCACCAGAAACAGAAACAGGACAGGGGTGGGGGTGTAGAACAGGAGACTTCCCTATTCCAACCACAGGACACTGCTGGGTCAAAGATGTTTCTGTGAGAGGAGGGACAAAGATGTCTACAAACCATTGCTTTAGCATCTGACAGCTGCAGCCTTTACAACTACAATGAGCAGATAATAATGATTATCAACGTAAATTTCAGTGGCTAATGGCCACAAGCTAACATGTCAGCGTAGGCTTTTGCTATCACATCCTGAGTCATATGACTGGTATGCAACAATAATGGTCTATGCCAACTTCTCAACCTCTCACCAAATTTATCACAGAGATTTACACAGATGTAGATATGCTGGAGGAACTAACAGGATTCTGGCAGTTGTAAAGACAGAAGGAAAATTATGACATTTTAATAAGGCCAATCATTGCATACACACATATAAATGTAGCCTGTGGCTGTGTGGGAGTAAACATGGTTCCTCCTCTACTATCCTAAATTTATTTTAAAGAAACATGTGGGTGGGGATTGATCCCTCTCTTCTTCTCACAGCAAGCTTTCTCTGTGCAAGAGTTTCCTTTGCTTTTTGGTTAAGAAATCTCATGACATTTCTTGGATGTTTCTTAGTGATGTTTCCCACTCAAAAGAAACCACCATGTGGGCAGAATTATCCCATTCAAAATAGCATTGTTCCTTTGCACAGGACACCCTAGGAAGGACATTGAGCTGCACAAAAGAACTAGAAAGAACCAGGAACAAGGGGGGACCCCCAAACAGGGTCCTTCTGTCACTGGTAGCTGATAAATCTTACTGGTGCAAGGGGAAATCTTGGCAAGAAGTCTTGATGTGACAAGACCTGGAAAATCTCCAGGAACAGGGATTTAAGAAACAACATTCTTCATATCCCTATTGCTTACTTCAGTGAACTGGACATTATATGGCAGAAAATTACCCAGGACAATTTTTCACTTTTTATTTGGCATAGCTGCAAACATTACCTTTCTGGACAGTAGTTCTCAAAACACCACAGGACACCAACAGTGCTAGGTAAAAGATTCTAGTATATGTGATCCAAAAGTGACTTTCCAAGATTTCATACTTGTCTTCTCTGGGACTTTGATCCTCACCGCACTAATATGTCCTTGTGAATGTTTGTTCATTTATTGAATTTATTTATTGAATTTTTATCCCACCCCACTTATTATTAGACACTACTCTGGGAGGCTTACAATTTACAAGATCAACATACAAAGACCAAATGCAATGTTAAACAATCTAGATCATAACTTATTCTTCCATGTCTAGGCCAGACGTGAAAATGGCAAAATGAAAGCACTTCTTGGTGAGTTCATTCTGCAATTCCCTTTGCCTGACCCAGTGTGAGAAAGATTAGCCAACAGCACAAGGTTGCCCTTAACAAGGTACACCCATTTGGTGCTCAAAAATACCACAATCTTTAATGAGGCTCTATACCAGTCAATATCAAATAGACACAATTAGTAACAAAACATGCATACCTAGTTGGCACTACAAATATGAAGTCCTATTATTAAATATTGTGGTTCAGGTGTACATTAAAATAAAGCCAGACAGCACAAATCTTCAAATATAACTTATTACTGGGGATCTAGGTAGAAAAGGCCTTATGACATAAAAAGGTTTTTTAACATCTTTTGGAAAGCTTGTCATGTGGGGGCAGTTCTGATTTCTGGTGGTAATTCATGGCATGGATCAAGGCAATCATTCCTTTCCAGAACCAACTTCATCTGGTCTGCTACCACCCTCTCCACTAGCTTGGCCAGAAATGGTATGCTGGTGACCAGATGACAGTTGTTAAAGTATTTGTACCCAAATTGGTTTTTTCATGACAGACTGGATAACTGTCTCCTTCAGTCAGGGTGGAAAATATCCCTCCCATAAAAAGGTGTTGACAATTTCCATAACCCAACCTGTCAAGCCCTCACTGGCAGCTTTCAAGAGCCAAGACTGACAAAGATCTAGTACAGAAGTGGTGGTCTTGCAAACAGAGAGCATCCAGGAAACTTCCTGGGATGTTACTGGCTGAAACTGATCCAAGAAACATGGACCAGATGGAGCCCTGAAAATCTCCATCTGATCTATTTCTTTATCTTTGGCATCCAGGTCTCTCTAAATGGCGTCGATATTATCTTTAAAATGCAGGGTCAATTCATTGCAATTGTTGACCCCTGGATAAGAGTCCACCTAACCAATCCCCACCCAAGAGCTCTCTGCCAATTCTAAATAGCTTTCTTTGTTGATTGACTGAGATCGCAATATGAGTTGTATTATAATATTTCCTTGCCAATTTTAAAGAGTTGACATAGCTCCTGAAACATGTCTTAACTGTGGGCAGGTTGTCATCCCTGGGATCTTTTCTCCATTTGCTTTCTATCCTCCTCCTACATTGCTTCAGTTTATTTTTCTTCTGCACCTTGCACAGTTCTGTGGTGCCCAGCCTGATGAAGACCTGCCTAAATCAAAAGCTAGCTTCTGTTTGTAATTTTTTAGCAGGCAAATAAACGTATTTCTCTCCCTCACCCTTGAACTATACAGTCAAACCTCGCATAAAAAGCGTTTCGCTTAAAGAGTAACTCGCTTAAAGAGCAGAATTTTCTCTGAATGGTCGCTTTGCTTAACAAATAAAACCAACCAAAAACTCGCTTAACAAATAAATTGGGGTTCGCAATCCCCCCCCCACACACACACAATTGGTCATTTACAATGGTGTTTCACTTAAAGAGCAAACTCGCTTAAAGAGCAATCCTGTGGAACGCATTATGCTCTTTAAGCGAGGTACAACTGTATACAAAGACTAAGTGATTTTGTTCTTTTCTGTTGAATGTGTAAGATTTGATGTATCAAGTAACATGTAATAGCCTTTCTTTACCAAGATAATAACTAATGGCTGAGCAACCCTGGATGAATTACTTGCTTGCATGGACTGCAATGATTTTAACTTGAGCAAAGAGCAACAAATTTAAAAATGCTTCCAACCACTTGTCTCTAGATTAGGAATGCTGATTTTGGGCATAGTTTCCCCAGGGTAGCTCAACTGAGGTGGTGCTATACTGCTAAATTAGGAATGACAAACCAAGAGCAGAATGTTCCATTACTGGGAGGTAATTTTTAAAGTGTTTTTAGGAATTTTAAGGGTCTCTATAGTTTTAAACATTGGGGATTTTATGTATGCCACCCAGAGTCACATGTTGATTGGGGTGGCTATACAAACTGAATGAATGAATGAATGAATTAACATGGACTCCTGTAGACACCTTCATCAGATATTAACAACAATTCTTCTTCTTTTGTGTCCTGATCAAATGCTGGACTGCCAAAATGAAGCCACTTTCTTGGTTTTGTCACTGGATCAAGGGGTACACAGAGAGAGCCTCCTCAAAGATTGTGGATACTTTTACATTTTTGAAGCCCAATCAGACGTATCTTGTGGAATAGTTCTGCTGGCTAATCTTTCTCATGCCTGGTCAAGCCAAAGGAATTAACAACAATTAAATTAAATATTACAGAACAGATTCAGTAGGGATGTTTTATGTTTCTATTTTCCAGCCATTTATCAGGATGCAGAACATTAGACGAATATTTAACAGGTCACTTAAAAAAAATAAGCACATGCTGCAGTTATTATGTTCCTTAATGCATGTGCAGCCAGGCGCAGCCAGCTACATAACCACATGTCAGCAAACTATACAACTGTGTCAAATTTAGCTTCTTTGTATTTCCAAAAAGGAAAGCAAAATCTAACTTAATGCTCATCATCCACTCACAAATGCATGCACAGCATTTATAAGCAGAAAGGTACCTCTGACTTGTGATTATAAGCCAGCCATTCATATAATATTATTGCCAAGAACGCTGCCAGTGCATAGTTCAGTTATGTGTTATATGAAAAGCTTGATTTTTGTGTACAGTGGTACCGTAGTTTATGAATGCCTCAGTTAACGTAATTTTCAGTCTATGAATGAAAATCCATTTAAAATAATGCCTTGGTTTACCTTTTTTTCTGGAACAGAATAATTGATTTTCAATGCATTCCTATGGAAATTAATGTTTCAGTTTATGAATTTTTGCTTTCAGTGCAGTCCTATAGGGAACCACAAAATGCATTCCTATGGGGAACCAGTTTATGATTTTTTTGCAATACAAACGTCCTGGAGAACACATTACATTTGTAAACTGAGGTACCACTATAAGTGTACTGAAAAGTACATCTTGTGGAAATCCATCACACATACTCTCACACAAGACAGTATACCTGGGAGTGCAGTGGAACTATTGTATGCAGGCAGAATGTAATATTCCTTTTTGCTTGAGAAGCAGAACACCTGTTACAAAACTCAGTTGAAACTGGAATGTACTGTGTCATGTTATTGCTTTTCAGATGGAGATAACTCTTCTACTCTTTAAAAATGTTTTCCCCCTTTTATAAAAATTTCATTTTTTTATTATTTGTTGGTCAAAATCTTGTTTCGTGGTTATTCTGGGGGAAATGGCATAACTTGCAGTGACAAAATGTAACTAATTAACAAGTCTCTGGTTGGACTTGTGGACCGACATGCAAAAATAAGTCAAAGTGGGGATCTGTTAATTAGTGGCAATTTGCCACTGCAATTTACATCATTTTCTTTCCTCTAGTATAATTAGACCACAAGATATTGCCCCTTTTCCCTATCTTTATATACAGTCCTGTAAATGAAGCTCTCTCAGCAGTTCACAGACTAAGGTTAAAGTAATAAAGTACAGTACAAGAAGGTATTACAACTATGCTGTATTGTTATATCTGGAAGATTTATCCAACCTCCAGGTTTGCTAGAAAACCTATTGATACAATATTACTCTGTGCCTTTACTATATCCTTAAAGCCATAATTATACAACCTTGCCACTCACCTGCATTTTGGGTTGTCTCAAATTTCTACCCCCCTCTCAAACTATTTACAGAACAGAACTCTTAATTGACCACAACACAGTAGAATGTCTGTAAACTCAACTTCAACCACAAAATCAAGGACTTCCCTTAGAAAGAGCTAAAATGTTGTGGCTGGTGCTACATAAGAATTAAGACAACACACAGCCAGTAAAATATTAAGCTTTTGGCCTTCCCTACTATAACAAGTAAAATTAATGAGTTCTAAAGGGCATGCATACATTTCAGTGCTTCAAAAAAAAAAAAGGTTATATTTAGCCAGGACTATAAACTGAAAGCTGATTGGCTAGCTCAGTGGTTTAGGTACCTAGCTGCAGAGCCAGAGGCTGGCCGTTCACTTCCCATCTCTTTTCCTAGAAAACCCTGAAAAGGTTGCCATAAGTCACAACTGACTAGACAGCACATGATTATTACGATAAATAAAAACAAGTATTAGTTTAAAAGAAATGGCACGTCCCTTTGCATAGTAATGCTCTCTCTGTATGTGAGCAGCTCGGGGGCTGTGTGCGTCCAGAATGCAAGTTATTTGTAGTAGCAGCACAGCAAAATGAGGCAGGTTTTAAGCACTTTTATGTTCAAATGCAAGTCTCCCTTTTTATCTCAGCTAATAAACACACTTGGACTAGATACTTGAGAGAAAGAAAAATATCATTTACTCTCAAAATGAGGACAGAAGATACATGTGCTCAGGAGTCATGATGAGGTTGGTTTAGAAAGAAGTAAAGTCAAGTATTTACTTCTTCAACCCATGCGGCCTGGAAGATGGAGGAGCTCAAAAAGACATATTTCTTCTTACAAAGCAGAAAAGCAAGAGAGATGGTCAGAGCAAACAAAGGCTTAACACATGCAAATAGGGTCAGGTGATCCCTGAGGTAGGAAAGAACCTTTCTAATTGTAATTACAGGCCAACAATGCAAAACAACTTCCTTTAGGTCAGACTAATCTTTCCTGTCTCTGATCACTGCAGGCTGGGGTTGCACTGGAATACTCAACACAGAAAAATATGTCTGAATACATCCAAAGTTTCTGATGTTGCTTTACCAGGCTTTCTTATAGAGAAGAATTTCTTAAAGAGAAGAATTTTCTCTGAATTGTTGCCTCACTTAACACTAAAACCAACCAAAATTTGCTTAACAACTAAATTGGGGTTCACAATCCCCCCCCCCAAAGTCACAGCTGGTCACTTACAATTATGTTTCATTTAAAGAGCAAACTCACTTAAAGAACAATCCTGTGGAACATCTGTACCTTGGGGAAGCAAAATTTCACCAGCAATAGCACCTGAGAATATACCTAGTGGAATTTTCTTAAAAACACAACACAAATTCTGAGGAGCCAGAGGTGCTGTTGGAATTCATGGGGCTCTCAAAAGATGTCCTCCACATTCTGGGGTTCAGCTTTCCCCTCCCTTTCTTCCCCCACAGCCATCCTGTTTGTGCCCTTTCTTTCCCTGTTCCTGGCCTCATGGTGAGGAGAGGACATCTTTGCCCATTCTCCTTTCATTAAAGTTGTAATCACTGTCAGAGTGTATCCAGTGCTCTGGAGAACTGAATGAGCTCTTTTCCACCATCCTGATCCTTTTTAATTGACATGTCATGGATTGGGTATGGGATCTTCTGTATGCATAACCTTGTGCATAAGAGGCAATCCTCCACTACATATGAGTTAAAAGCATGCACTTTTTGCCCTTCAGGTTCTGATGCACCTTTGGATCATATAAAACCTGTCTGGAACAAACCAGCCTTATCTGGGATCGTACAGGTGCAGTCTTACATCAACCAATCTATGTATGAAGAACTGTTCATGAGACAGCAGTGCAGGGTCGTAGCCAGGATTCTAGTTGTTTGTTTGTTTGTTTTTTGGGGGGGTTCCAGGAAGGGCAAAAAAATTCAGGAAGGGCAACAATGTCACTCTCACATATATAACATTGGCATCATGGGGTGGGTTGTGGGGGTGGGCTGTTAGCTCAGGAGAGTCCCCCCCCCACACATGCTCCCTAGCTATGGCCCTGCAGCAGTGCAGTGTTGTTAGCCTGAGGGCCACTGGCACTTTTTGATTAGCAGGTCCATTGACACCTTCTGCCCCACTTCTCTGCCTGTTTCTTTTCTCACATCACAAAATGTTATTTCCCCTCCTTTAGCAACAATATGCTTTTTGTGGTGCAAAATATTGGGGGTGAGTGTGGGTTAGCATAACATTAAATAAAGAATTAAACCCATTAGCTTTATAAACGACCCGGTTTTTCTAAAAGTGAAAATACTAGAACTAGCTGGTCCATGTGGCTATGCCCAGTAAAAGTCATGGTGAGTACTTTCACTTCACTTCAAAATGGGGCTTTCTGTTAGCAGAAGGGGGGGAATAAACAAATAAATAGAAAGATGTAATTCCTCAATGAAATGCAGTGCAAATGACAAATAGGGCCAAGTAACTGAACGGCAGGAGGGACTGTGGTGGCTTAGTGGTTAAGATGTTGCAGGTCTGCAATTTGAGACCTGAGTGATGCACAATGGAGTGACCTCCTTTCTCTGTCCCAGCTCTGGCCAACGTAACAGTTCGAAAGCAAGAAATTGCAAGTAGATAAATAGGTACCACGTCAGGTTTCGTGCACTCCAGTGCCTAGTTATGCCTGCCACATGACCATAAAAACATCTGCAGATGCAGACAGCGCTGGCTCTTTGGCTATAAACAGAGTTGAGCACTGAACCCTAGAGTCGGATATGACTGGCTTTTGAGCAAGGGAAACCTTTACCTTTAATAACTGAACAGTAGTCTAGCTCCCTATCACATCTGGGGGAGAATGCATTGTTTTGCTTTCTGGGATGCAAGCCCTTTAGGGAAGGGGATCTCCTAGAGGAGTGTTTGAGTGGGCAAGGTTGAGAAATCATGCCATTAAAAGAAGAAAAACCTCTCCTTTCATCTGGCATTATGCTTCTACTTCAACACTACACAATTAAACCTTGCCATGTTGATGAGCGCAGGGAATTAAGGAGAGGTGGTGTGCTGCTATATTTGAAGAATAAATGGGCAGTTTGTTACACAAATTTGGCCAGTGGCATTCTGGCATCACACAGTACGAATGGGTGAGGGTTAAGTCATTCCTCAACGTTCTTTGGCAGTCTTTTATTATTTACAATATTTACTTCAGGGAAGACTTGGCACATGTCATATTTATCTTGCCGAAAAATGGCCCTATAACCAAAGCACATCACCTTTCAAACAAAGCAAAGCACTGTGCTACTAATTTGGTCCATGAAGTATGTAATTCATTCTCTGTGTGAGTGTGTGTCTGAGTGTGCGCGCGCACGTGCACGCACAGGGCCAGGATTTTTCTCCTGTTCTAAAAACCCTTCATAAAACAACATCTGCCTGGCTGGCATTTCTGAAGTGACAAATGTTCATCACAATCGTCAATGAAATAAAGGGAAACTGAAATAAGAAAGAAACCTATGCACGATGGGATTCCTTAACTATGTCACCATTTTCTCCCTCAAAGTGATGTGAAATGTGACTGACATATAGGCAACCAGGCATTTGAAAGGTTAAAGGCATTTGAAGGAACTGATATTTACCTGTACCCTGACCCCATTTAAATTTCCTTTATCATAGTTTCCATTCCCCAGACCCAGAAATAACTCTTGTTTTTTTAATTGGTGGGAAGAGAGCCCACAGACTCATGCAGCCCCCCCCAAAAAAAAAATTATTGTTGTCTCAGCGTTCCCCCTTTAAAATGTATTGTTTGCTATTGAATTCTACATAGGTTCAATACAGCAGTAAGCAAATCTTTTTGTCCCTGAGAATTTAGGAAGATAACTACAGTAGTTGCCATTCTCTTCCCAGGATTTAGCCTTGGTTATGTAAGTGGCAAATTGTTACTTAAAAAACAGAAGTCTGGGGAACATTAGAGAATCACACACCTATGATTCTTTTAGTGCTGCCACTTATTAAAGTAAGTGTGAATAAATATTTACATAATGGTGGACATTACTAAATAAGTTCTATTCAGTGGCTGAAGTCCTGCTGACTACCACAGTAGGTTGCATAAGAGTCAACTCCATTGATTCAAACAGTCCTACTTTAGTAATGATTTACTTTAGTACAGTCCAGAATGAGGCACTCAATTCACTAAGATACCCTGACCACTGAGGGAAACTTTACAAGACCCTTGCATTAACTGGCAGTGAAAAAGAAAGAGACAACCAGGTTTCATCCATCTTCTGCAGGCAAATGCCTGGACCCAACATTCCTTTATTTCATAGTGTCTGGGGCTCTACTTTGTGAATGTTTTTACCCTGAAAGCCAGCTAGAAATCTATTGGGGGAAATACAAATAAATTAATTAATCTCTAAGAACAACATTAAGAACTGCAGTGGTTTAATAGTTAAGATACTGAATTTGATGACTGGAAGGTTGGCAGTTCAAGCCTTGAGTGCTTCATGACTGAGTGAGCTCCCATCTCTGTCACAGCATCTACCAGCCTAGCAGTTCAAAAATAAGACGTTGCAAATAGATAAATAGGTATCGCTTTGGTGGGAAGATGACTGTGTTCCATGCCACATGACCAGAGAAATATCTGCAGTACATGGAGATGAGCATGGCACCCTAGAGTCATATATGACTGGCTTTCAAGCAAGGAAGACCTTTGCCTTTAAGAACAACATTCTTATCAACCACAAGCAATATTTGAGGATAACTATAAGGAAAACCTTCCTTCCTGGCAGCTGAAATGTACTTCAAATGTTAAGTCTGCTCCACAGCCTCTTCAGTATTCTCAGTTGCAGCAAACTATTTTGGACGGTTTGGCCCACCTGACACCACCTGAATTTAAACAGATCTTGTCTGAAGAAAGGGAAGTGAAATTCATGAAACAGAGTGAAATGTTTCTTTTCATGCATTTCGTATATTTTGTATATTTGTGTGTGTACATCTTTTTTGTATCTACATAGATATTTCAAAATGTTTTACACAAAAATGATTTAGAAGTAATTTGATATTACAGTGCCACAAAATAAAAGGGAGAAATTATACGAACAGCTTGCAAATACAGAGAATAAATACATACTTTTAGAGAATTGGAAGTGCTTAAAATAATTTCACTGACACATTCACTTATCACTGCAGGGGGCTTGGGTAATAGCTGTTTTCGCTTAAACTGCAGAAATGTTAGCAGCAGCAGTTGTTGATTACCAGCAAGATTTTTGGCACTTAAAAGTCCCATCAAAATGGATCCTCAAAAGTAAATAACAACATCAGGCTAATCCTTCCTACTTGAGTTATTTGGCATGTATTACGACAAACCATTTCTCATTTTGCACTATTTTATCATTTTGCACACATTTTGTATTCTTTTAAAAGGGAAATCTCCAAAAGCCTGGCATTTTCTAAGAACAGCTCCATAGTGCTACTTTCTAGTTTAAACCCAAACATTACATCAACACCGATTGGGCAAAAATGAATTATGGAAAAGACACTATTTGGTAAACTAACAAATTCATTCAAACCAGAATAGAGGACATTCTAAAAAATGCAGGAATTAAAAAAAATTATAGGTAACTTTTCGCAGTTAGTAAGACTGGCTGAATATGACTTGTTAATAATCAAAAGGAGAAAATCAGTAATTTCTGTGTAATGCACAAAAAAGTGACATATGAATATGAACATGTGGCCACGAGTGAACCTTATTGTTCAAGGACACTCCCGCCCCCCTCTAGGCCCCGCCACGGACACCAGGAAGAGAAGAAGCATTGTCAGCTGTGGATGGTGAGAACAACAAAGAACTGTGTTGCCGCTGCTGTGTGGTATCTGATTGCTTTGTTTACATTGTACTGATCACTTGTATTGCTTGGTTGTGTTGCTACATTTTATTGTCATTTTTGCTGTATCATGTTCTATCCCATTGCTTTGTTATATTCTATTGTTATCTTCTGAAACTGTTATGATTTGTGATAATGATATGTTTATTATGGTTGTGGAACTTTATTTGATATGTTTATTATGACTGTGTGGAACTTACAATTGTATATTTTGTATCTCTTTTAGCCGCTCAGAGTCACTCTGCGAGTGGGGCAGCATATAAGTCTAAAAATTAAATTAAATTTAAATTAAAAAAGAAGATAAATCCATCATCCTCATTTCAGAGCGCAAGGAACTAAACTGAGAAAAGATCCTGTTCTCTGATTTACACCTAGGATAGCCTCTTCCTTATAATCACATTAAGCCGCCGCCTGCAACTCGTATCCGAGAATGCATTTTTTTTCCTGAAGCAGGAAAAATGTTACTGGTGTGAATTTGTTTAAGGTGGATCCCATCTTACCATGAAGTGACCCACACACTATGATCTTGGAGCCATCATCCATGGCACACATGAAGTGTGACATGTAGGATTTAAGCATTAAGCATCAGTTTGGAAATTCCTCAGCAGCCCAATGATGTTCCTTCCATAATTATGGCCAACTACCCCATAATAACACAGTGACACAAGGTCAGTCCTGTAGGACATTCTTTTTGAAATTGTAACCATAAACTTGAGAGTTGCTTAAAAATTGTTGAAACACTGGATAGTAGTTTTGATTGGAAGGCATAAGTAAACAGACCTTCAACTATAACATTCCTTAGGTGAATCTGTCCCCCCCCCCCAAAAAAAAAAAACTTCAGTATCACCCACTCAAAAAAAAAGGTTAATCCAATTTCTTCCCTTCCCCAAGTGTAATAAAAGTGTAATTAAAAAATGTCTGGAATGGATACTTTGGTTTAATATAATTTTGGAATGGAATTGGGGGCAAGGGTATCATTCCATTGGTCAGTCAAAGAACAATTTACATAAAAGCCACTCTATTTTGTTTGACTCCACATAGTTACACAAACTGGTGTACAAGTTAAGGACAGAAAGTAAGAGAAGCCCCAGGGAGAAATCAAATTCTTCACGTTCTGTCACATGTATGAAATATCTCTTCCTCAATTGTTTTGTCTGTTTATCACAAATACTAGTTTGGGGTCTCTACAATTTTGCTCTCATGGAAATTATCTAGAGATTACTGCTGCCATGATGTTACCACACTAAAATATGTGGACTGATTTGAGGTCGGCAGTATTTCCCCTCTTCAGTTTGCTGTGCCACAAAAAATGTATGTGGGTGAAAAGTTCAGCCATGGCATTTCTTGTTGATGACCCATTCTTTCTTTACCTTGATCAAGTTCTTAGACGCCTCAGTTGACAACAATGCTTCTTGCCTTGACATGACATTGGCAAAACATACAAGGCACTTCTACCTCAGTCCTCACCACAGTCAGTTTTACCATGAGGCAAAGTAAGGGGAAACAAATTAGGCAGCCATTGCTGTGGTGGAGAAAGATAAGAGTTCTGTGTCACAAAGCTTGCTGTGGGTTTTCCCTTTCCTACCCTAGCTGATCTTCTTCCATCACTGACATTGAGATTCAACAGTCCATCCAGTTGATTTTTTGCACATATCATAAAAAAAAAGCACCATACATGGTCCTCAAGCAGCAATATGTGTCAGGGCAGTACTAGTCCTAATTACATATTGCTTCCATGACAATTTAAAAAAAAGAATCCCTCTATTCCAGTGGTTTCCAATGTGGGGCACAGGCACCACGGGGGGGGGGCATAAATTCTCAAATGCCTAAGTCCTTACATTGGCTAATCAGTGCTTTGGGGAATTGACTTACGCTTCTGAGAATTGAAGTCCAAAAACCAAAGGTTGGGAAACACTGCTCTATCCCAATACTGTCTGCTCGGGCTGGCAAAAACTCTGCAGAGCACCAGATATGAAAGACTGGTGTTTATCTTATTTTTCTTAAGTAGGGAAGTGAGGCCAGCCTTGAACTACTGGCTTATAAAGCACATGTTCTCTCTCCCACAGAGCTACAGTCCTTCCCTAACTGTATTTCTCACAATTAAGAGCAAGTATGAGCCTCAGAGTGTTACAGAGATCAAGGACACACTGAGACTTGTGCTTTCTTTTTGCCTCAGTAGAATTAGAGAGTACAGAAAGGAAGCAGCATAGTTAATCTAGAAAGCAGAGCTGTTTTTTTCAAATCATATATATATTATTTAGATACAAGTTCCTTTTCAGAATAAAAAATTCATTAATGTGTGCTGTCTAACTAATGTCAGTCATACCTGGTAATTTTTTCTCATCTTTAAATATTCCTCAGAACAAATGGCTTGAGTACTTAGAATAGGTTGAAGATGTATCTTCATTCTTGCTTCTGTTTGGGGTATCTCTCACTCACTGCTGTCTTTTATACAAGAACATTTTAGAAGTTCAGACTAGCCAGAGATGACATGTTATTTTAAGAGAAACTTGGACTCTGTCGTAATGTGTTATCTCAGAACAGTAGCTATTTACTTATTTTAAAAAGTGAGGTGAAAGATGCTCTGAAAGCACTGGGAAGAAATAAATCACCAGGAACTGATGGACTACTAATATAATTATTTCAAGCCTTAGAGAACAAACAAAAAAATGAATGAATGAATAGCAACAAAAATATAACAACACGTCTGGAAATCAAAACAGTGGCCAACCGTCTGGCAATGCTCAATATACCTTCTAGTCCCTAAGAAAGGAGATGCCAAAGAAGTGTAGCAGCCATAAATCCATTGTTTAATTTCCCATGCGAGCAAAGTGATGCTCAAGGTGTTGCAACAAAGACTTTTACTGTATATAGATTGGAAAATGTCTGAAGTTCAAGCTGGAGCTCTTATTGCCAACATCTGGTGGCTACTGAAGCATACCAATGATTTTCAGAGAAGACCAGTCTCTGCTTTATAGACTACAGCAAAGCCTCTGATTGTGTGGATCATGAGGAACGATAGTTTGCTCTGCAGAAAACGGCTGTATCTCAGGACTTGATTGTCCTAGTGCATAACTTGAATTGAAGACAAGATGTTACTATTAAGACAGAATACAGAGAGACAGAATGTTTTCTATTGGCAAAGGTGTCAGACAAGGTTGCATTTTATCCCCTTACTTGTTCAGTCTGTACACAGGACATGTCATACTGAAAGCCTGACTAGATTCAGATGAAAGATGAGCAAAAATGGTGGAAGGGGTATCAATAATTTAAGTCATGCAGATAACATAATCTTACTGGCAGAAAGTAACAATGACATGAAATAATTTTTAGTGAAATAAGGAAATGCCAAAGCAGGATTGCAGCTGCATATTAAAAATGCAAAAATCATGGGTACAGGCTGGCATTTACAAGCGCTAAACAGGGATGTTTTGGAGATCATCCATATGTTCCCATAAAACAGAGGTAATTTGATAGCATGTAACAACACATGTATGTTAAAGAGGGGGGTTGAATTATTTGTTTCACCATATGTCAGTTAGCAAATGCATGCTCAGTTGTCAAAGACCAGCCCTCCCCAATTTAATGCCTTCCAGATGCATTAAATGACACCTTTGATCATCCCCACGGACATGGTTACAGGGAATGATGGGATAAGTAATCCAACGAATCTGGAAGGAGCCAAGCTGGATAATTCAGTCTGGTGACACTGCCCTAACTCCTAAGACTTCATTCAGTCTCCCTACTTTAAGCACAATTTTATTAATCTTCTTAACACCTAGCTAATACTTTGCAAAATATTTCAGAAAATAAGTCTAATCTCTAATGCTCACTTAGCAGTCTTCGATTTTTATAGCAATCTCATGATTTGAGTGATTTTTAATTCTTTTCCAATATATAGGCTCTAGGCTCCAATTTTGTTTTTTACAGTACTGTTAATATTAGTCTGGCATTATTTCACACAACAGGAGGGCAAGCTGGAAGCTGTGTGAAAAATAATCTTCATCAATTGAACTAGGCTAGGGATCATACACAGTTGTGCAGCTTAGAATTAGCAGTTGCATTGACTCAAAATAGGAGAGAGGGCATGAGAAGAGACAGGCCAACCTTGAAATAAACAATTTTCAGAGTGAGGAGAAGCATCAGACATTTCCCCTCCATGATTATCATGGCAGGGCCATCTAGAAGGTTTATGGAGCTTAAAACAGGTATGCTGTTAGGGGGAAACCCTCCAGCCCCCTCCAGGTATCCAAGTATATGGGTGCAAAGATGAGGTGGGGTGGGACAGGTTATAATGCGAGAATTGATACAAGAATATCTAAATCTGAGAATTCTTGCCTGCATCTATTTTTTGCCTAAGATCAAGTAGAATCATAAGGGGTCTCTTTTTTCCTTATCTGGAGATGAGGAATGAGGAACTTGGTTGTGTTTCTCTTGAGCACCTCCCCCAAAGTCTAAATACCGGTACCTTCTGGCAGAACTTCCTGCTGCATCTTGGGGCTTAGTCATGTGGCCTGCTGCTGCCCTTTCCAGCTACTCAGGTCAGGAAAGGCTTCTCCCATTAATTCCCTGTGGCAACTGCAAGAGCAAATTACTTTCCAGTGGCATGGGAAAGATCTCTGTTGTCATTAATTCCTGAACTCCCTGCTTATATTTGGCCACCGTGTCAGAATATATATGCATTTCACTTCAGCTTCCTCGTTATTGGAAATAAGAATTTAGTCCAATCCAAACTTGAGATAAAGTGAAAATAACAGATTTGCCCTTTCTTAAACTACAACTCTTTGCAAAGCATTTCCAAATAGACCTCAGGGGTCTCAGAATTTCCCAACCAATTAAAAAAATGTAATAGTAGAAGAGTATTTCTACATCAAATTGAAGGACTATCTAGTGTAGCATCTGGCTTCCTATATTGACTAACCAGGTGACCAAGAGCTCTTCCTGACACTGTTCCCTACCAGTTACCATTCAGGGGTGTTCTGGTTCTGATTCTGAATATCTCACATTTAAGTCTCTTCCTCCCCAATGCCCAATACCATCTCCTTGTTGTGGTTTAATCTAGCTGATGTGGAATATATGAATATTCCAGATGTTAATGAACATGCTTGATCAGCATCTCTCCCTCTCCAATAGATTCTCTGCACTATAATTGGCTAAAATAGTTTAGCATGGCATCCATTTTTAAACTACATTTGGGCCAAGGAAAGCCATTTTTTTTTTCAAATTCTGTGCTTCTGTTTTTGTGGAGCAACATAACTACCATTCCTCTAATCAGCTGCAGACAGATACTGCATATGCTCATCCAAATAACAACTTAATGAGACTGAAGAATAAAGTCACAAAAATTACACCACCAATTTCCAACACACAAAAAAGGGAAGGGCAGAAGACCTTGGAGAATCTGAGGGTAATTTTCTGGGAGCCAGTTTTCTGGGAGGGCTATCAGACTACACATTGATCACCTCTGGCCAAAATGATAGGACGTTAAACTGTGGACTTCTCTATAACGAAACTTTAGAGAACATGTTTGTGTTTATATAACTTGTCATGTAGGTATGCAATTATTTGTACTTCCTTGAGGAAAATGACTCTGTGTGTGCATGCACGCTGGGCTACAATATAAAAAAGATAGCCCCCTTTGTCTGTACAACGATGATTGTCCAAAGCTCTGTGGCATCTATGCACAAGATTTGTTGAACTCTCAAATGGAAAAAGTTCATACAAACATATAGTTTTGTTTCAGCTCTGCACAGAATAAGTTCATCCATTTTTAGCTGCAACTATTCACTGGGTACAAATAGGGTGGACTATCTAAAACCTTGTTTTTAGAAATATTTTTTTATTTCTTTATTTCTATTGTACATGACTTAGAACAGGAGGGGTCCAAACTTTTTGGGCCGCAAGCTGGTCACATGGTTGAGTGGACCAGTTATGTGGTTCCTCCCACAGGAAGCAGAAGTTAAACACACCTGTGTATGTGCAAAACGCTGCCGTAAATGCATCCACATCTGTCATAAAAATGTTTACAACAGAGTATTGTACATGCATGGGTGCATTTAACTTCCACTTCCAGGAGTGGCAAGGGCAACATAGGCTGAATTATTAGTTTGGGCACCCATAGTATGGGTACACCAGACTTAGAACTAAAATGTTAATAAAAGTTCTTGTTAAAGGCACATATTATTTAAAGGGTGCATATGACACATGAGCTGGTTTAGGAATCTGATTGGGGATTGGATTCCCCACTGGGCTTCCATGGTGAAGAGTCAACCTGTGTAGCCCTGGGCAATCAGCAGACTCCCTCAATATCCCTCCTCAGAAGGGAGTGGTAGGCAACTTCTGTATTATCTACCGTGTTTCCCCGAAAATAAGACATACCCATAAAATAAGCCGTAGCAGAATTTCTCAGCAATTGCGCAATATAAGCCATATCCCAAACATAAGACATAGGGATAGGTGTGGCTATGCAGCGTCCCGGTGCGGAGTGGTAAAGAATTCGGGCAGCTAGCGGTGTAATAAAAATAAGACATCGAAAAATAAATATAAGTGTTTTATTTTCAGGGAAACACGGTACCTGGTAAGGGTCACCATCAGTGGTGGGCATCAATAAAATTTCTTAGCACACTGTGGGTGTGGCCATGTGACTGGGTGGACATGGCTTGTCAACCATGTTACTGTTCTTCACTATAGAGCTATGAAAATAGAAGCCTCTTCTATTTTCATTGCTCTATAGTGCACCTCCGAAGTCATCTCCCCCCTCGTCCAAGGCTTTTCTGGGGCTGTGTTTCAGCCCGAAGCCCCTCCCCAGCCACTCCATAGGGGCTGGGAAGGCACTTCTGGTTGAAACAGAGCCACAGAAAAGCCTGGGACGAAGGGGGAGATGAAGCCAACCCCCTCTGAAGAGGAGGAGGTGGGCAGGACAGGGAGGGGAGGTAGGCGTGGCAAGCCAGTTTTGCTACCGGTATGGATGATCAGGTGTGGACCAGCTCATGCCCAACACTGGTCACCATAGGTTGGAATTGACTTGATGGTACCACATCATCATCATCCATTCACAAACTAATCCACCTCTACAACTTCTATGTTCAGTCCCGTCTAGCAAAACCTCAGCCACTTCAATCACAGCCATTTGACACGAAATTCTAGTCACTCAACACTGTGTGATCAAACTTTAAAAATATCTAAGTTGATATTTAGTAGAACAAATTAATCCAACAGAAATAAACACATACACAAACTGAAGTCCAGAAAGTTTACTGGCAAAATAATGAAGGGAAACTGCTAAAAATAAAATAAAAATGGCGTAAGCAATGATTTTCTTGAAGCACTTTTTCCTCTACCTCACCCTCCACTCTGCTTCCCAAAGATGAATGAGATGACAGATGTTTTAAGAAAATCATTAAGATGTGATAGAAATAATTTCTGGGGATGTTAGTTAAATTCCTTGCTGACTTGGCCACTCAATATATGTCAGCACGCTTCTCACCCAAGGTGAGAGGGAAAAGATTAACTCATACAAAATTGGGCCCTGAAAAAGAGAAAAATGAAGAACAATGTGATATGGTCAAACAGGCATACATAAATATACCTGCACACAGGTTGAGATTTGGACTTTGGGGAAGGTGTTTATTAATATCACGAAGATGTGATTCTTAATGATTTGGGAACAGAGACCTATATAGGGGCTTGAGTAATAGCACTGTCTCATTGCCTGCATAGTTTGTGCTTTTGCCTCAGACAGGTTCATTTTTCACTGGAGGGGAAAGGTTCACACCACACGAGGGGGGTAACCACTTGATGTTACAAGGCTGACGATTAGCCCCCTTGCTGTTCCACACAACACTGGGAAGGACTCCTACAGGCAACCTTAATGCCAGCTTCAGCATCTTGAAGAAATTAATGAACACAGATTCGATGGCAAAACATTTCAATCAACCCCTACCAGCTGTGCCTATTATCTATTTTTGTTTGTTTGTATTTTAAAATATTTTTGTAAAAAAAAAAAAAACACACACACACCAGGTTGGTTAATAAAAAAAGAGTTGGAAAACATACCAGTCATTTTGTAGGGGAGAAGAGAACGGTGGGTAAGAGGAACAGAGAAGGGGAAGGACAATGGTGGCTAGTGCCAAAAAGATGTGTTACAGCCCTTGTGTTTGTTGAACAAATTAAGCACGTTCTGGTTTTTCACCTGCTGAAGTAGCAGCCGTGCATATGGCCCAGAAGTTAAAAATAAGGAAATATGCATACATTACCATACATAATGGGCGACCCCCTCCATTTAATATGCAAATTTCCTGAAATATTACTGAATGCCGTCTGTTCTAAATGAATAAATTTGAATTGCAATTAGAATAATCCTTTATAATTAATGAAAACTGTCAATTTTGGTTCATAAGTAATTTGATTAACTGGATGATGGGACACTTATCAAGTTCACTGGACTGCTAGGCTATGAGAAAGCTGACAGGGAAAATGGGGCGGTCCAGGCACTCAGACGCGACTGGAATATTATCCTAAATTATTGATAACGGAAGCCAATGAACTTAAGAAAGTGAACTCTGTGTGCCTTGCTGAAAGGGATATTTCAGCTGGACAATATGTGATGGTGTGCTTAGAGCAGCCTGTTCAGATTGTGTCATCATTACCCACCACAGAAGTAGTGAGAAGGGGGGGGGGACAATTTATACTCTCCAGCTGCTTCCATAAGAAGCAAAAAATGTTTACACCATAAATGTAAGAAGGAGCAATGCAACCCATGTGGAATCGAGTTGTATCATAATACATCAGAGGCGTCATTTTATATCAGACTTCCATTGATGAAAGGTACCTTTCTTATTTTCTTTTAAAAATTCAAATCAAAAGCCTAATGTTCTGTCCCAGTTTTCAAGAGAAAACACTGGAACAAAAGTTAGCAACTACCCACCAGAACGGACCAGAGAGGCTCTCTGAAGAAACCATCATCTAGAGAGCTGAGCCTAGGAGGAGGGCCTTTTCCGTTGCTGTGCCAGCCCTATGGAACCTCTTACCAACTGAGTTGCACCTCCATGCAGAGTTATTGCCCTTCAGGAAAGAACTAAAAAAACTGGCTGGCAAAGCAGGTGTGGGGCACCGGTGATGTGGTGACCCCACCCTGCTGGCTTATATAGTGTAGACCTCTCCATTCTTTTAGTCATTCTTCTAACCATAATTTTAAAATAATTGATGGGGAGGGTTGTCGGATACGACTGGCTTTCGAGCAAGGGAAACCTTTACCTTTAATGTTTTATGATTGTAATGTTTTCACTGTTGTTATGCTGCCCAGATTCACTCATTCAATTTGGGCGGCAATATATTAATTTGAATAATAAATAAGAGCAGCCTTCCCTCCACTGGACCACTACCCAGGCCAGGCAACCAACTGCTTTCAGAACTAAGAGGAATCATTTTCTGACAAGGTCTGAAATTTAGTCATCTCTATAGAGATAATAGTAAAATAAAGTGCAATAAAATTAATTTTGAACCTAAATAAATAGATTTCCACTCATTGTCTAAATTCTAAGGAAACAAATATAGAATGACCTTCCAAACCCCTAGAGACTATTCCTGCCCCTAAAAGAATGTAATATAAACTTCTGTTTGCTTTTGGTTTTCCAGACCAGAACTCCTCACACTTCCGATGGGAAGGGGGGGGGGGTAAATACAGTGGTACCTCGCTTGAAGAGCATAATGAGTTCCACAGGATTGCTCTTTATGGGAGTTGCTCTTTAAGCGAAACACTTGGAAAAAGTGGTGCCTGCACCACGGTAAGTGACTGATTGTGACTTCTGGCGGGGGATTGTGAACAATGACTTAGTTGTTAAGCGAGTTTTTAGTTGTTTTATGAGGCGACCATTTGGAGAAAATCCTGCTCTTTAAGCGAGTTAGTCTCTAAGCGAGGCACTCTTTATGCAAAGTTTTACTGTAAAAACAATGTCAAAGGAATGGAAATTACTAATTCTACCACAAATATAGGAAGATTGTAGTAACAGAAATAAATCCATCCATTTATTCCCTTGCTTGAGTCCTTAAGCGAGGCACTCTTGATGCAAAGTTTTACTGTACAAACGATGTCAAAGGAATGGAAATTACTAATTCTACCACAAATATAGGAAGATTGTAGTAACAGAAATAAATCCATCCATTTATTCCCTTGCTTGAGCAATTTTACAACCACATTTATTACTAGCAGGGCTGTCAAGCTATTTTAGTTAGTGGAGGCGATAGGGAATGAGCATTCTGCCACACCATGCCCTGAACAAATAGAATCCTTTGAGTACATTAAGGTCTGACTTGTTTCTTTTCAGAGGTATATCAAGGCATTTCGGCGCATGTCAATAAAAGCCCACCTGGAGTAAAGAATTACCTAGCAGTAGGAAGGGAGCTGAGATGACTCAAGGCTTTGTGTTTTCATTTCGTTCCAATCTGCATGTTGTTAAAACAAACGTAAAAAATTAGCCATATGGAGACTTAGTTTTGGTACAGTATCTTCATCTGTCACCACATTTGGAGAAAACACACATGCTCGCACATAGTGCTGGCACTGAGATTGGAAGGGAGGGAAAACAACACACAAGGAGATAGAGCTGAAAACACACACATGCTTTTGACCTCATGGGATACTGGCTTATGATTATTTCATAAATACAGTGAAAACCAGGCAGATTGTTGCTGCCGGGATATATTTTAAAAATCAGCATCTTATCATAAGACAGGCCCTGAGTCTAACTAGCACACCGTGCTGCTTAATTCAGCACAGCTTACTCAAATGAAATACACCCTTACACCCCTTATTTTGAATTCAAGCCTTAGACCCAGTGCATGTAAGACAGGGGCTTAATAGCTTTCCAAACTTTCATTTGGCCTCCGTTATACAACCAGCTGACACTGAAAATAATTAATGCCCTTTAGGACTCACATCTGCTCCTATGCTTCCATGTCAAGGCTTTTAATTGGGCTATTTTGGCATTTGGAGACAATGGCAAGGTGAAATAACCTTTCTTTAATATTTCTGAGGTCAGAAGCTAGTCCTGCCAAAGGTCACCCTTCAGGTTCACAAATGAGTCATTTGTATCACCTAATGCGATCTGTGACTTGCAAATTGCATGGGGATATGTGATAGTGCATTAATTAGTCCATGGGATGAATACAGAATCCATCATTAGTGGTTGCAGCTTCTATAGGTGTTCCAGGACTTGTTTTGGTGGGCTGAGGTAGCTGATTTTATTACATATTTTTCTAAATGAGCATCTAATAGCTGGAATAGTTTGCTGCTCTTCAAAGTGGCAGGGATAATCTAAATCACTCCTATATAGATTTGTTGCCTCTTCACTTTGATTTAAAGTAAAATAAAATTTCAACGTAACACTGGCTGCATTCAAACCAAAACATCATGATTTGTTGTGATGGGGTTGTGGTGGAATCTGGCCTCTCTTTTGCTGACACACATCATATACTTCCTCCTTTTCTTATCCTACTCTACTGATATATCTGCCAGACTTTAAACTGTGATTAACTGTAACTATGGTTTGTTAGAATAGTGCAACGTCATAAGCCATTACTTGAAACTGGCAAGTACCAACAAACAACTGTTAATATTGCACAAATGGCAAGCAATGGTTCATCAAAAATGGAAGAGGAGCTACACCAGAGGAGAGCGAAGTAGGAACTTGCATACCAGATCAGAGCTTAAGCCTTCTCCCATCATGAGAAATCATTGTTTATGCTGATATCTGATCTACCAAATTGCAGAGGAACATTTCTTTTAACAAGTTATTTAGGACAAGCAAAAGGTTCATAGAAAAGGGCTACCTAAATGTCCCTTCAGCCCAATTAATACAATTTATTTTAAATAAGCCACAAAGATGAAACACGAGTCACTATAATATTTTGGTCCTCTGTAGAGAGCATCACAATCAGTAATATGCAGTCAGTGCTGCTACATAGCTCAGATGAGGATGTTTTATAGTGGCAGCATTATTGCAGTGATAACTCCTATCTCAGCCACCAATGATGTCACTTATATTAAATGTGTATCACTTCCACCTTACAACACACAATAAGCTGCATATTTCTTATCCTCCACACTATTTTTGCCAGCTATAATATTTGGTTGGCAGAGCAGCATCCCCTCTGAGAATAAAGAAAATGGCCGCCATATAACTCTTCACTCTTGCCAGGAAATCATGTATGGGGTGGCATGCAACACCCCAGTGACACCCCAGTCTACCTCCCAGAGAATATGAGGCTGCTCCCTTTTCACGCTGCAGACAGGAGCTTGTCTTAAAATTGAGTTTATGGCAAAGGGGCAATAACAGCAAAGAATAGGGTCAGGAAGGCCAATTCGTGTACTGCAGAAGGTGCTTGCAAAATTGTTCCTATCCTTTTGTGATATCAAGTTTGATACAGTCAGAACTTCCACATCTTTCATAGAATGGAAGAAAATCTTAAAAAGTGAAATAAACACACCATGAAACAAGGATAAATTCCACATGTGAAAACAATGGCCAGGGGAAGAAGAAGCCAGGGCAGGTTGAGGACTTCCCCGCTCCTCCCCCTGTGCCCACGGCAATGGCTGAGGAAGAAGAAGCCAGGGCAGGTGGGTGGGCTGGATTCAGGAATTTTGGACACACCATTAAGAGGACTACTGGTTACTTTTACCATTTTCATTATTTCATATGTTACTGTGCATCCTATTTTGAACAGTTGGTTAACGATGAATGCCTTGTCTTTGAATAATCTTATTCCTACACATTCTTCCTTGGCTAGCTTTTCCCAGTTTCTGTGTACTGCATACTCCTCAAAAACAATTAGCTTTTTCCAATGAGGGCATTATTGTTATTCCAAGACCTATTTCAATCCCTCCCCCCTTTTCTGATTATCTAAACATACTAGGTGCTTTGCATCCTGCTCTTTGACATGTGGATGAATGGGGAGGGGGGAGGCAGTAGTGTATAACCATGCTTTGTAATTGTCTTTTAAATAAGTGATAAGAATTACTGTATATAATAAATAGAAGCCTACTTAGCCTATTCATCTTTACATTTGAAAGAAGAAAAAGGCTACTCTTATGAAAAAATATAACTTTTAGGGGCTATGTTCCCAGTCTGCAATTACCTCAAAATCACATTAAATTGAGCTATAACACTGTCAGGCCCGGCAGCTGGAAGACTTATCCATACATTCTAAGGAGACAACTATTAATTCAGAGCTCCACTGTGTGGCTATGAAACAAGGATGTCCATTCTCCCCAACATGATTTACTCTCTTTCAGGCTTCTTAAGTGGGAACCTCTAGAAAAAGATTTAAGTTAAGTGACTCTTATGCTGTGCTGGAGCTCATTTATTATTGAATTAAATTTTCATTCCTTTTAAAGGGAAAAGAGAAATATCACTTTATCTCAAGCAAGGTGAAGCTGTTGAAAGAAAGCAGTTAGTACAACATGGAAGGGAAGCTTCTATATCTAAAATTATGGCAGCTCTAAGATTTGGTACCAATTACAAGGTGTGCATATTGAGTGAACATACTTATTGTTGCATCTGTTCCTACATGCACATAGCTACTGGCTTAGCTGGTTTGGAAATTCTATGAGCTCCGGTCCAAAAAAAGTAGATTTTCCAAGCTCTGGTCTAATAACTACCTGGCCTGTAATTAGTAGAGATAAGATTTAAACAAAGGAGTTTCTGGTTCACAGTAACTGCAGACTAATAAGGCAATGATAGGGAACTGAAGACTTTTTGAAGAAGAGGAAGATTCCTGGTATCTGTTGAGAATAACCTAGTAACTAATTATTCAGGGGGAAATATTCTGCATGACAATTTCCATTTCCTATAATTTTCTGTACCTTTGGTGTGATGATTAGTTTTGAAATATGAACACTCATCAGGACAGTTCTCACAGCCACACCTCCATCCCAAAATGGAGGTACAGTAAAACCTTGGATAACGCTAAAACTTGGTTCCACAAGTCTTGGTGTTATCCGATTTTTAGTGTTATCCGATGCATGTTAAAATCCTATGGGATGCATCAGATAACGTTAAAGCTCCATAGAGATACATTGTAACCGCACAGACTTTAGCAGTTGTTATCCGATCCATCCCATAGGACCTTAACGTTATTCAATGCAATTCTCCCCCCCCCCCCCAGATTACTTAACGTTATGCGATTTTAGCGTAGGGAGGTAAATGTTATCCGAGGTATTACTGTATCTCCATTTGTGTTTATCCATATCTGTATCTCTCTCTGTACATGTGTTCACATTAAGAATGGAATTAACAACCATAGTTATTCTGATTCTCAGACAAAAAGGGTATCATGACACATGACAACACTCTGTTGAAAAATTAGCCAAACAGCATGACTCCTCACAGGAAAATGTATTATGTTTTTACCATAATGCAACCATGAAAAATCTCACAGGATTAGTTGCCCATGCGCAATTTCTGCACAAATTATAGGTTTTTGTTATATATATATATAACCTTTATGAATTTTTTTGCAAGCCAATTGGCCAAATACAAAAAAAAAACCCCTGAATACAAAAACAAAATACAAAACCCTCAGAAAACTGAAATACAAGTGACAACCCACCCACCCCGTATCCATGGGGGATACATTAGAAGACCCATCATTGAACCCTATATTTTATGTTTTAGGCAATGCCCTCTAGTAGCCAGATCTGGTAATGAAACATAGAAAACATACATTATGTATTTCAGGATTTTTTTCAATATTTTTGGAGCGATGGATAACTGAAACCATGGATAATGAAACCGCAGATATGGGGTGCGATCTGTAAATGAAAATTTGCATCTATGATACATTATAAAATGCCTATCAAAGACAGATCATGTATGTTAACCTAGTTATAAGGAACGGCTGATAGAAACAAGAGTAAACTGGCAATGGTTAGTGTTATGTTACACTGAGTTCCATTTTAATCTGAGATCTCATCTGAAAAGAAAAAGAAGAATGCATCATGTCCTCAGGCTGCATAAGACTAGAAGCTGAAGATAATCAATGACAGAAATATTTAATTCCATAGTCAACAAACCCATTCTAGGTTTTTTTTTCCATCTTTACAAGGGGCGGGTATTTTCTAGAGCTAGATGACCTGTTGTATATGCCAAGCAAAGGAAGCCTTAAACCCAAACAGCACTGTGACAAAGATAGTTCCCCAAAATAGATACACCTGTTGGGTGTAAAGAAAAATAATTGCACTGGTAGCATAGTGGTTAAAACTGCTGTACTGCGGCCAAAACTCTGATCAGGTTGTCAAACAGGGATTAAATCCATACAATCACCTCTGTGCCTAAAGAGCCAAAATGGTGTCTCAATGTGTCTTATGCAAAATCCATATAAGAGCAGCATCTTGGACCTAATTTTTTTCTGCTGATATTTTATCAGTGATTAAAATCATTATGAATGGGGGAGGGGGGAGATAAAATCAGAGAAGACCTCATCCAAGATGAGTTGATATTCTAAGTTTGGTGAGGTGTGGATGTGATGCCTTTTCATGTATTCATTGTATACAATTAAAAAGCCTTACACAAAAGCCTTCCTTTTAAAAATAAATGGCTAACCCATGGAATCAAATTGGCTAAATGTTCCAGAGGAAAACACACTTTAAAGAGAAAATCAACCCTGCCAGATCCCCTGTAATGGTGTCATTTACACTCCAGTCACATGAGCTTAAAGCGCAAGACCCTTTCATAATTAGGTACGTACACTATACCGGCTCCCTGCCTAATTAGCAAATTATGTTGAAAATAGCATCCTGCTAATTAACGGTTATTATGGCATTCCTGAAGCTGAAGCTTTAATTATCACCAACCCTAATGCTTGTGTACAGGGTAAAAAAAACTTTCTTTAAATGATCAATAAGGGCAGGAGATTATTATCAACCAAATCTGCTGACAGCTGATTAATTTATTTGATGCAAAGTTGCTGTGTGTTTCATATTATTTTATCGAAGTTGCAGGGAAAAGGTACATAATTTGGTTTCATTAGCAACTACTGCTATTTATCACGATAAGATGCCCCCTTCCTTTTTAGTTGTTTGTTCAATTCCCTCTGTGTTTTTGCCTGCACCAGCATCAAAGTCAAGAGCAAGGAAGTTTTAATTAAGTGACACTAATGAGGTCGTTGAAAATGATACTTCAGCAATTCAGCATGCTGTTAAATGTGTTTATTCTATAATGTCATCAAAGGTTATTGTTTTCCCTTGTAATAGATAAAATTCATTACCATAAGCATTGTATTTCCATGTGTAAGAAATGGAAGATGGGAGTTAGTCAGGTATGTTTCTGTTATATGTTGCTTTTAATCTGTTTTTCCAAATGATCACATGCTTAGACATCCTTTCAGAATGTAAGGCTGCTTTCTTTTTTCTTTTTTAACCTTTCAAAATGCTTATATAATTGTCAGTGCCATTCATAATTTAGCTCAGATTATACTTTTAATTTTATTATTTTTTTAGAAATATGTCTGTTTTAACCAATAATTCTGCCAGGAAAACTGGTATTTAAAGCAAACACATTTTTACCCAAGACAGGTGTGTCATACATTTTGCCTGTTGGTCATCTAAGCAATGTTAACATTGTTGTTGTTTTCTCACACATATCACGTCATAATACTCTATGGGCAATTCACAAGGTAATAATGCCAGCTACAATTTGACCCATACAAGTTGGGTACTCATTTTCCTGAACTTGGAAGGCTGAGTCAACCTTAAGCCTACTGAGATCAAACTTATTTATTTTGATTTCTTATTGGCTCCCTACTTAAAAAGCAGTCTTGACAAGGCAAGAACAGGATTCACAAGAGACAAATTGAGAATTGGTCATTATTTAATGAAAAATGGAGCAAATCCTGTTTGATTCAAAAAGTTAGGCCTGGGGTCTCCCTCAAATGTAGCCTCCCTCATAAGTGGGGGTTCCCAACCTAAGGCCCGTGGGCCAGATCCAGTCCCAGCTACATTTCATGTGGCCCCTCAACCCTCCAAGGGCAACTGAGAAATAAAATGGCTGCCTCTTTGAAGCTGTTGGGACAAAATGGTCACCCTCATCATGCAGGCAGCGCAAAATAGCCATCCAGCCCTCAAAGCTGACAGATAGCGTGACCCGGTCCCTGACTCAAAAAGGTTGGTAACCCCTGCTCTAAAGTTACAATCAGATTGTATCTCTAGTGATGCATTACAGAAAGGGATTACATACAACATCCGCTTGAACAATGTACATTCCCTGAATGTTTCTTCTTATTGTTTCTTACTGATACTGAAACTTAATTGAAGCACAACTAAAGAAAGAAGAGTCTCTTGGAGGTATCATTATTTGGACTCATAAAGCAAACTTTTTTCTTAAAACCAAAAAGAAATTCCACTGTTACATTTGTTGAGGAATACCTGTCCTCTAAAGTGTATTATAAATTTTATCATCATCCTCATTATCAATGCTGTTGTTGTTACTATTATTTCTAGGCTGCCCTCATGGTGGAATCTTCTCAAGGCCAAAAAAACAAGTAAAAAACAATGCAAAACACTGACCATACAATATACTGTATCCGTTTCTGGGAAACATTGTGCCCTTTGTGAAGGGTACTTATTGATGACTTCAAAATGCAAGCAAGCTAACTGATACAGGTGAAAGCAAACAACCCAGTAACTTGCCTCACTTATTTGCTTGTTGGGTGGCAACTTCTAAACAGCTATATTGTGTATATTAAACACAGCACACAAGAACAGTTCAAAAATTCAATAATGGTGGTGTTTATGCTTTTCTACAGAACACAAAGTGCTCAGATTTGTAAGACTCTAATGAGGTACATTTTTGTTGTCATTTCCTATAGCCCCAGTCTATTATTTGCAATAAGAGTAATTTCATATGACACAAGGGCCTTCCTAGAAAGCAGTGATCTGGCAACAATCATTTGAGTTTCTACAACCTCAAGAATCAATTAATGCACCTTGCTCTATGTGGGGCTCATTGTAAAGAGTATGGGTCAGCTACAGACAGCACAGAATACTAACACTTGCCTCTGAACAAGAGCCAATGGACAAGAACACATTCAACCCCCAATTTCAGTAGCAGCTATTTCTATACAAAACAAAATTCTGATTTAGTTCAAGCTGCTAGTTATTTTTCATAATGTTGTCATTACCCCAAGTTTAAAATACCTTCCTGACAACCTCTGTCAATTATTTGAAATCTAGGAGTGCCTTCCTTAGCTGCCCCATGATATGACATTTACGGTATGTTGTCCGCCTTCCCTGGAATTGGTTGCTTAACAACTAAGATTAGATCAACCTTGCTGGGGTCCTCCATTTCCTGCTAAACATTCCCAGGTAGACACACTTTTTTAAAGGAGCCAATGTTTACAATATTGTTGACTTTTAGTACTAGCTGAGATGTTTCCTGAGGTAGGCATTCATTCATCTGTTTGAAACATAGTAAGCCAATGTTGGGATTCAAAAAAATTTTTACTACCTACTCTGTGGGTATGGTATGGTGGGCATGGCCAGGGGAAAAGCCTTGTGTTGCACCCAAATTAGGACTACTTTATTTCAAAACTTGGATAGTTGGGGCCAGCCAGAATTTCTGCTACTGGTTCTGGCGAACTCGGGTGAACCTGCTGAATCCCACCACTGTAGTAAGCCCTGCCATACAGTCTTAATGAGGCATCTAAGGCCCTGCCCACAATGATCCTTGTGGTGTGGGCTGGGTTTGGATGCCTTGAGGATGGGAAACCTAAACAGCACTGAGCCAACTCCCTCAATCCCAACAGCACAAGTGACCTAATTGCCTGTACTGTGAAGTGGCTGGCGAGCCATGACTTGATATGGGCAAAATGAACACTTCCCCTCCTCTTTTGCAGAGGGCAGGGAAAGTGTAATTATTTTCCTGCTATTTGTTTGTTGTTGTGCTGCACTGCTTAAGGGACAGTGATTCCCCCCCTTCAGTCTTCTGTTTAGCACTGATCAAAACCACAGCTACAAACTGTTTCTCACTTGGCACTAATTGGAAAAAGAAAGATTTTTTTCTCCTGTCACTTAAGGAGAAAATAGCAGGGTGGGTGGGTGTGGAATCATTTTTCCTGCCCCTCTGTAGAGGAACAGGGGGCGTTTTCAACTTCCAGTATCCTGAAGCAGCTTGTAAGCCACGTCAGGATACCAGATGTTGTCACTGGAAGTAGCTTTAACAGCTGCAAGGCTTCCATATTTACAATTCCCATATGCTGGGAATGGAATATATGGGAGCACACCAAAACAGCAGAACTCTCTGATGGGGTTTAAAAGGTGCAAGATGGGAAACTCCAGCATCCAACATGTGTGGATGCCATAATAAATATTGACTGGCCCACACCTAGATCACTCCAGGAAGCAAACTTAATGTTTGTATGGATTACCCTAATGTGTTTCTCCAAGCATGCATAGAGCTGGTAGGTGGAATTTCACAAATATGGTAATAGGGAAGGAGGAAGCATCATAGAAACCTGGCTTCCATGCAGAAAAGAACGAGACAGACCACAGAGTCTGACCCTTATCGTGTACCAAGTGCTTGGCAGAGGCTATATGTCATCTATATAGTTGAAGGCAAGCAATTCACCCTTCCTTTGTGAAGCAGCTTAGACAGGTAGCAGAAGAGAAATAAATAACTAAAGCACAAAAGCAAGACATATAATTAAAACTCCCAGTGAATCCAAAAGCAACTTTAAGATTAGATTTAGGAGAATGACAGTTCTGGATCCTAAGTTTAACAGGATACATTTGAAAAGATTTGTGTTCTACAATTCAACAGTCTGGGGATTCAGGGTTTTCCTCCCTGCAGATGCATGCCCAACAATGCTGAAAGTGACCCATAAATTATTGCAGAGTCAATACAGCCCAAAGCCAAGAAAGGATGAAAGTCACGGAAACACTGTCCTTCCTTACACAGACAGTGGGGGTCCTGGGTGGGTTATGTCTAGGTCACATGACCTCTAATCTTACCTTCCTTTTTCCCATTGGGCTCCGTGACATTTGTCTGTTTCTATTCAGTGCAATCTGGCCTCCTTTGCCGTTCAGAAGCAAGAATGTTGTACAATATTTCCCAGTGACATACACAGTCTCCAAGCAAGATGCTTTAACTCCTAAGAATGGTTTGCTTCCTGTGTTCTTTTCTTCAAATGGGATTTTATGTTTTGTTTGTTTTATACAAGGGGAGAAAAAGGAAAGAAGTAACAAAAGAAACTTTTCCCCATGGGAAAGTTAGCCTCAAAGTATAACATTTCTGTGGCAGAATAAACCATTATCATCACTGCAGAGAACATAATTATAGACAAAAACAGAGACAAAAACACATATATACTGAACAAGCAGTTTTGTCACTTTAAAACCCAGAGGTCAATAGGCTGGTTGGTCCTAAATAATGCAAAGGCAGACATTAGCCTGTTTATCTTCAGGGATCCCCACAGACAATAATACCTGGAAATCAGGATGATTCTGGCCATTCCAGAATGTGGTATTTTAATTTGGAGCTCTTGCTCAGACAAAGACATGCCTTTGTGCATGTTTGCTTGCTCCTCTGATTCTAAGGGAAACTGGTGTGTTGATGACAATGGTGCCACTGGGACAGGAGAAGATGGTGGAAATCAGAGACCCTAGTCAGCAAAATAAACAGTAGGACACCTCTCCCCCAAATGCAGCAAATTTGTATTTGGATTTTGGATTTGTATGCCGCTCTGTTCGCCGAAGCAACACAGAGCAGCTAACCACATAGTTCACAAAATATCACATATTAAAAAAATATATCAAAGTATCATACATCACATATCAATAACGTATCAAAGTATCACATATCAATAACATATCAAAGTATCACATACATTTCAAGAAATCCCCCATAACAATTACCAAACAATATACAGTAACCAAAATGCACAGTAAATACAAAGTACTGTAATAACATAACATCATATGGTACACAAAATTCTACACACATTGTTGAAATGCTGTGTTGGCAGCTCAAATCTAAAGCTAAACTTTATAAATAGTAAGTGAGTTTGCATTTGTTTAAAGAAACAAATCCTCTGAACTCACTCTGCAGCATCAGTGGAATGTTTCTGGCCTAATCATATAGTAACCCCTACTTAGGAATAAGACTTACTCCTAGCATCCTACTGAGTTTGACAAGGAATCGAAGGAATTACTTGTGCTTTTAAAAGGTAAGCATTTATTTCTTAACAAAAGTATAACCAAAGAAGAAAAAGGGACCACATATGTCAGAATATATTGCTACAAAGAAGGAAGTGCTATCTAAAGTCATTCTGCATTTGGCATCTTAGCACACTGGATTGCAATCCTAGCCTGCAGGTCTATAAAAATCAGTAGATTTACTCGTAGACTAAGGTGCTACAATGACTTCTTCATGGAAACTTGAATTGATTTCCTTCCAGCTGCCTGCCTTCCTGTTTCAGAGAGTCAACAATATTTTTGGAGTTCTTTTTGTATCTGTGTATCAGACTCTTCCACATCCTACTTCATAAGCATTGATGTCTTATATAATTACCATTGTCACATCTGCCTTGATCCAAGGTCAAGGCTACTCCCTGCTATGCAGATGTTGGGAGGTTTTTTGTTTTGTTTTTTTGTTAATCATTGGCCACAAGACTTTTGAATGAGTAGATAAGAAGTTCTCAAGCATTCCTATAGAGAGGCCCAAGTCAACCTGAAAATCTGCCTATGTTGTAGTATGGATGATAAAAGCAATCAGAACAGTCATGTTGATATCTCTGGATCCAAATGAGAGTGATTCGCTTCCAGTATGTCTGTTGGTTACCCCAGAGGAACCACAGAAGCCAAATGCATGGGCAGCTCATGACTACAGCAGAAAGGACCTCATTCCAAGCTTACCCTGCTTGGATCATGTGGTACAGCGAACCAGACAATAACTTGACACAGGAGGTCAGATGCAGCCTTGACTGCAGGATTAGAAGGATTAATCCTCTCATAAGCAGAGCAGCTCTGTCCATAATCAGGTCTGCACCTAGGTCAGAGTTGGGCACCCACCTGCCTTTCTTATCTACCCATCACTCATGCTGAATTATTCTGCTGGTCAGACTGTCTGCAGCAGTGATGGCAAACATTGGCACTCCAGGTGTTCTTTAACTTCAATTCCCAGAAGTCCTGATCAGCAGGGAGTGGTGACTTGGGCTTCTGGTAATTGAAGTCCAAGAACACCTGGAGTGCCAAGGTTAGCCATCACTGGCCTAGGGGATTCTGGGATTGTAGTCTCCTTTCAGGCTCATGTGTTTTGGCCTCTCTCTCAAAGTCCTTCTCAGAGGATGTCTTTGGCTTCTCCTCCCTGCTTGATTTCAAGTAATAAACCCCTTTTTTATTTCTGTCAGATTTACACTAAAACAATGGGCTGAATTGTTAAGCAGTCTTTATTCTCTGTTTTAAACTGCAATATTGTTTTACTCAATTACAATAGAGATTGTTTCATGTTGTAGTTGTTTTTCCTACAGTATTAAATTAAGATATATTTTTTTACATTTAATCAAAAGTCATCTGGGCAAAGCTTGCAGTTTTACAAAGGGGCTTATACATTCATTATACATTAAGAAATAGTTTGGAGTCATAGTCATGAGGAGGGAGAGGACCTGTCAGGTTTAAAGTCAAATCATTTGAGGATCCCAGTGAAGAAAAAGAGACAGTGGGATCAATCAGAAAGGCACCGATTGCCCCTAGCTGTACCTTTTTGAGCCCCAAACAGGGGTGTCCACTGTTTTGGTATGGATAGGTGCCAAAATTGAGCTTAGCAGCTGTCATGACTTCTTCCCCAGTTGATTTCTGGTATCATGAAGTGGCTTATTAAGACAGCCACTTCAGGACATTGGCAAATTGAATATTTCCCTTGCTCCTCTCTAGAAGGGTAAAGGAAATTTATTTTTATTTATTTATTTAATTTTGCTTCTGCTAGACTATCACTAATGCACTGAATTACTTAGATTAAATATTTTTTCTTTGCCTTCACGTGAAATGCTGACCCAAACTGCAGCTAGTTTCTTGATCAGCAATATACACAAGGCACAAAGGGGGGGGGGGGATTTTAGTGATTCAGTGTATCAGTGTATGCAGAGGAGCAGGGAAAGTGTTCAACTTGCTGATATCCTGAAATGGCTTGGTTATTAAGCCACTTCACAATATTTGAAATATGGTATTTGACCTTGAGGTCAAGATTCCATTTGGATGCAAGTATCGCACCAAATGGCATATCCTCCCCGAAACCTCAAGTGACCTTATTTAGACCCTACAAAAATGATCAGTGTAGTCACATTCAGAATTACCTGGCAGGCCACATTTGCACAAAGTATGATTGTTTCTGTTTTGTGTACCTTTATCTGTGAGATACAGTTGGGCTCCCCTGCTTTCTGGCCAAACTGGACTATAATGAAAAGAAGCAGGGATTAAGTCATTAGGGATGTCTTCTTACAGAAGACTGTATTTACATACATAGTGCAATAGAAGCAGCCATTTAACAGACTACCAGTAAGAAGTTGGGGAGAGGTTCCTTACCATCAAAACTCTTCAAAATTGTTTTGCTGACATAGCTCATAGTTTATAATGATAGGCTCTCTTTCTAAGAATGAGCACTACTTTAAAAAGAAAAGAGACATTGTGATATTTGCCACCTCTATACCTTAACACAACAACCACACTAGCAGCAGATGCCTTTGAAAGCCAAGCATTGTTCTGCTGAATTCATTCTTCATCTATTGTTGGAGAGCCTCCTTTGACTGACATGTGACATTCTTGTCTTCATGGATGGGGAAGCAAAGCTGTTGATGGTTATCGACATAAGGAAATGTCATGTCTGAATATGTTTCAGTAGGACCTTTCTCTTAGTTACAGCCTCTTCCGCCTCCGCCTCCCCCCACCACCAATGCAGTTTGCTTTATTTGATGTCATTAAAGCCCTCAAAAGGAGGACTCGTCATCTAAACCCTTAATTATTCTCAAGGGTTTTTCCAAGCGATACTTAATTGCCAGACAACACTGACATTCACATTTGCCAAAAGTGTCTCCTGCAAGACAAAGCAGACCATTGCTCCCTTCCTTTATGCTGGGAATGCTTGGTTTAAAGTAAAAGGCCACTTCTGGGGTCCAAAATATTTTACAGGTCCTTTTCTTAGCAGTGCTAAGCAACATATTTTCAAAGTGAAAGAAAGCATAATTTCCGTTAAATTGTAAGTTTTGAAATACAGTCAAACCTCAAGATAAGAACACCTCAACTTAAGAAAACCTCAAGACACATCCGGAAATCTCACGAAAAAAATCAGGTTCAAGATACAAATTTTTAATAGGATTTTTTTTTGAGATATGAAATCCAATTAATTCCTATGGGAAATTCAAGATAAGATAGATAGATATATATATAGATACAACCAACCTTGAGGAACAAATTAAATTCATATGTTGAGGTTTAACTGTTTCCCATCTGATGGTCCTAATCCTGGAGAAAAATGGTCATGTCAACCTCTGGCTCAATAATGTAAGGATAAATACGAAGGCACTATGGTTCCACATTTAGAGTGCTGGGCTGGGATGTGGAAAATTTAAGCTCCTGCTGAGCTGCCATGACAACTTACTCTGAGATGGTGGTCCCTCTCAGCCTGTCATAGGGTTATAGTAAGGGCAAACTGGGAAGAAGCAAATTATCTCACATGAGGAAAGTCTGAACACACATAGAATGAACGGCCCAGATATGATGGAATAACTGTAGAGTAGGCTAAGGCTCTTTTCAGTCCCGAGTTGTTCATAGAATTGGGTTCTGGAAGGCATTACTGATGCGGCTACTTTAAAGTGATGGCTGGCTTTCCAGTTGCAGGAGGGACCAGTCCTGGGTGAAGCTATATAAATACCTGGTAACATAGGTATCCTTAGAGTCTGTCTCTCCTCCACTTCAGCCTTCCTTTAATGTCAAAGTGGCATGCAGGAGTGCACAACAGAAAAACCAGGTAACCAAACAAACAAACAAACCACTTTGACATGTTGCAGTGGCATCTCACACTGAACTCATACACAGCTTAGCCAAGACTGATTTTTAGCCATGTGAAACTGTCCACAGAACCATCCAGAAGAAATACCTTCTACAGGGTGGCCCATAAGTCCCTACCTGTCCCGAAAGTCCCTACCCTCTGTGGGCACACACCGTCTCCCCAGGATTCATCCCACCACTCTGCCCCACAGTCCAATGGGAGTGCTTCCTCCCTCCTCCAATCAGAGCCCTACTCTCTTTGTGTCTAAACAATGTTATAATTCTAATGAAGAGTTGAAGTCTGCTGTTATGGCATTTGGAACAATACCTCTGCTATGATGAGGGAAATGTCTCACAGAACATGGTGTCACGTAATATTATGCAGTGAGAATGAGGGACAGCACACAGATATACTGGATATATAAGATATATGGATGGGTGGGGACTTTCGGGCCAGGTAGGGACTTACAGGCCACTCTGTACTGTTACTAGCCCAGTAGCTCAAAGAAATTTGCAGAATCCTACTTCTATTCTGAGAGATATTTTCACTCTCAGTGTTCTGTTGGTCCATTTTTGAGTGTAGAATGTCAGATGGCATTTTCAACATGGCACTTGCTTTAGAGATAACTTTGGAAACACATTGAAATGGTAGTGTTGGTGGTAGCGAGAGGGGGGGAACTAGCAAGGTGTTCAATTCCCAATTGCAAAATTAGTGAAGGAATAAAAAACTAAGTCAGGCAGACCCAAACACAGAACCAGGTGAGATGGTTCTGTAGTTCCATCACTTTTTAGAACCCATAACTATGTTCTTTATTATAGTTATGGTCCAGAAGAACATATACATATATTTAAATAACTAGGCTGCTTGTCCACACTACATGACAATTGCACTGAGGTCACCTTCACTTAGATCACCTCAATTATTGACTACATCATCCCTGAAATGCAGCGCTATCATGTGGCAATGCTGAAAAGTGAGTCACCATTACCATCACTAGACACATGTGGAAAGAGTTGATCCCTCCTCACATTTCCAAACCTGCAAGACAGGGTTTCTCAACCTTACCACACCACAGGCTGGACAACTCCCCCTCAGACTGCACCATGGGCTGGGCGCAATGGCAGCAGGTACATTTGTGCATGCACAGGTGTGTCTGCTTCCAGGATCATCGCCACAAGCTGGATGGTTGGGCTGGGGCCATCCTGCAGTTCATAGGTTGCAAACCCCTGCTGTAAGAGTTCTTTGGGATAAGAGAAACTCAGATTCCCCACCACCATTGGTTACAGAGTCAGGGGGTGAGGCTGTCAAGATCCACTGTGCTTCTGGACCTACTGGACCGGAGCCAACTAAGAGGGTATGTGAGGTTTATGAAATTCTGTGTCCTGCCACCTCTGCAGCCTAAAAAAAAGTTGTATGGTTCCAGAGCTGCCTCAGAAGAAGAGACTGGCAAACCTCTTTATACTTAGAAATCCCTGGAAAATATTAAAATTGAATGGAAGATACATGCCCTTTTAAAATCCTCAAAAAAAACCCTCAATTTAAAATACTTCTGTTGATTCTGCAACAGAAGAACACTCCTGAGGACATCAACCTAATCCATATTATTTCTTTTCAGCTCCAGATATCTTTCTGTGCCCTTTGTATTACTCCTCTGCGTTTGACGCAGCATAAGTTTCTTTGGTAAATGCCTTAGGACCGGGATTGTGTGTGTTTATCTGTATTGCTGAGCATCTGTCTGCAGCAATAAACAAATTGCCATTAATATAATTATTACTATTCTCATTTCCTATAGCACTGAAATCTAATTTTTGAACAATTCAGGGCCCCCCAAAGTGCACAATTACAATTATGCAGAAGTCAGTGATTTTCCAAAGCTGTCATTTGGCTCATTATTTCTTGGAACTGGCCATGGTTAGCATCACCATATTTAAACTGGGTTGAAATATACACTCTGCCTGAAATATACTCTCTGCCAGTTATCTCACCCATTAGCTAAAGGCCAAAGCATGCAAATTAAATGGAAACAACAACAGCAGCAGCCACAATAGCACAGCCTGGGAATACTGAGTTTTGGAATAATCGGCTCTTCAGCTCTATCTATTGTCAGCCAGTTGCACGAAAGACCATTTATGTACTTAGATACATACTGTCAGCCTAAAACCTTTCCCATTCTTTATACCTTGTGCAATAAACTTACAAAGCCAGCACCGATATGTCGGGTAACAAAGAATCAGACATTCATTTAAAGCTAGCTCCCAAAACTATATCTATCTACCTACGGTTGAATGCTGACCATATGTTGGATGAGGAAGCCATCTGGCAACCACTCCCACTAGCATCTGCATATGTGGATCTATGCTTCACATGATGAGCTTTCAGGGCCAGGCTTTGATTTGTTGCCCTTTGTGCTCTGTGTTGCACGATTAACGTAAAAGGGAAAGTGAGATGCTGCAGAAAAATAAAAGTAAAAAATCAGTCCTTGTCCCCAAAGAGTCAGAAGAGTGATTAACCCACTAGATATGAGAAGTGAAGCCCTGGTTGCCGTGGCTGGGTGCGTATGCACATAATGCCCTGACTTGCCATCATATGACTTATCCCAGATGGGTGGGACATAAATGTAACACACACACACACACACACACACACACACACACACACACACACACACACACACACACACACACACACACACACACACAGACACACACACACACACACACACACACAATCCACGAGGATGGTACACCCATTTGGTTTACTCATCCATTTTGTAAGATTCAGGCTTTCTCACAAGTCCAGAAGTGGAACTGGACAAATGACAGTATTAGAGAGACACGGATGGAGGGGGTGGTTTGCAAAATGGGATGCAAAATGTGAAGATCAATACTATTTGATTTTAAAGTGTGTAGATCAGGGGGCCGGTCACTATGGCCTGGGGTTTGGATCCAGCTTCTGATGCCAATTGATCTGGCCCGCAATGCCCTCGTCGCTCCTGGAATACATGAATGTTTTACTTCCACTTCTGGGAACAACAAGGGCTTTGTGGGCTGGATAAGTAGGTGTTGGGGCCGGATCTGGCCCCTGGGCCATAGTGACCAGCCCCCTGAACCATGTGACTGGCCCACAGCCCAAAAAAGTTTGAGCATCCCTGGTGTAGATGTTTGTAGTATAGGGCAGGTGTGCTGTAAAAGTAAGTTTTCCAATGTTCATTATTATCAGAGGCTGTCTCTGTACAATCTACAGGGATCAGACCATCAGTGACATTCTCACAAGAGAATGGGAGATCTATTCTGTTTGCATTTTAAATTGCATTTGCCAAGCCAATATACAATTTGAAATGCAATTACTTGTTGGTACATATAATCCTCTGAATTCTGCAGCACAACTTTCTGGTGAAACAGTGTACTGTATATAGAAATGAGCATACTAGTGGAAATAGTGTGGAAAATGTAGTATATTGGCAGATAATGCTTGAACAAATATACATGAAGCAACAGTATGTACAAAGTGTTTTAGTTGGATTGAGTCATACAAAAATGCAGACAAATGTAAATGCAATATTTTAAGAAACACACACTTGCAAAATGCCAAAATGAGCTTAAGAATCCAATTTCTCCATCCAGATTCTCTGAGGATCTACTCACTAAAATAAAATTAAAGATACAAATATCACCATTTGTATAATTTGAGAGTGAGATGGGTAAATCTATATATCAGCCCATCATTGGGGCAGTCGTACTGATCAGAGCCTATCCTTCTGAAATTCTCCCTCAGACTATGTCTGTGGAACTGTATGTGTAATAATATACTTTGGATCATTCCCATGCTATAAGAGCCCTGGTGGCACAGTGGTTAAACTGCTGTACTGCAGGCAAAAGGTTGTGAGTTCAATACCTATGGGGATCAAGGTTGACTCAGCCTTCCATCCTTCTGAGGTAGGTAAAATGAGTACCCAGCACACTGGGGGCAAAATGCTAATTAACTTGTGAACCACTGCCAGGGCTGTTCCCAAGCATTCTTGGTCACATATTAAATATATCTATACGGTTGCTACCTCTCCCAGATGGATTAAGATGGGTCGCTGCACATTTGAAAGCACTGCAACATTTGAGTTTGTGAGTCAGCTTTCAGACTTTTGTAAATGGACAAGAAATGACCCTGATTAAAGTAATTTAAAGTGAATAAAGGAGCAATACTGATAATACAGTAATACCTCATATAACATTAGTATCGAATAACACGAAAATCGCATAACATCAAGGAATCTGGGGGGAAGAATTGCATCAGATAACATTAAGATCCTATGGGATGCTTCAGATAACAACCGCGAAAGCCTGTGTGGTTACAATGTATCTCTATGGATCCCATAGAGGATCAGATAACACTAAAAATCATATAACACGAAGACTTGTGGAACCAGGTTTTAGTGTTATATGAGGTTTTACTGTACCTACTGTTTGTATTGACCCCCAGCTCCCTAGCAGAAAAGGTAAACAGGGAATGGGGTTTCCTCCAATCAGCTGTTCATACCTTGTGAACCATCCAGAGTGTGCTCTAGCAGCTATGGGATGGTATATAGGTATAATTGCTACTACAGTTGCTATTTGATTGAAACAAAATCCAAATCTTCCCTTATGTAGCTTTTACCATTTGTCACAGTTCAGCCTATCAATCTCTACTCAAATCTTGCTCACCTTCTGAATGTGTTCTCTATCTTAGAGTTCTGAAGGAAACATGCATATACAGTTAATTAAAAACATAGTGTTTGGAGCTTTTGAATGAATGCTAAAACCTCATCTTCTCCTGGGGTCAGCTTGGGGACTGTGCAAAATTGGAACTTCAATCCCAAACTTGGTCTGTGTGGGGTGTGTGCCTCCTCTCCTCCAACCACAAACTGATTATGCGCTTAGCTCAATTGTAGGGAACATGGAGAAGTTGCAGAAGACCTCTAGACTGGAGTCTTGCCCAATCCCAAACACCTCATAAATATAAATATAAAAGCCTTCTGTCTGAATCTCTGGAAAGCCACTGAAATTGGGAGGAGACAGTTCAGAGCTAGATGGACTATTCAAGATAGGCTGCTCATAAGCTTCTTATATATCTGGCCTTATATATCTTACCTTCTCTGCATATCATCTGTTCCAGTTTCCACACTGCTTTAATTTATCTTCCTAAACTATCTTTCTCACATCAGAGCAGCTCAACCTGTTACAGTCAAAATGACCGGGATCATGCTGCTAACTCGTCTGGTGCAGTGGTTACATTGCAGCACTTCAGCCAAAGCTCTGCTCTCAATCTGAGTTTGATCCCAATAGTCTCAAGGCTGACTCTGACTTTCCATCTTTCCAAGTTCAGTAAAATGTGTACCCAGCATATTGGGGGCAAAAATACTAATTACACTGTGAACTGCCCAGAAAGTACTCTAAGCACTATGGGGTGGTATATAAGTGCATTTGCTATTACTAACTGGTATTGCCCAGCCTTTCTGTGACATCAGAGCAGCCCATCCAGTTGGAATCAAAACTCCACCAAGGCAACAGGTTCATAATGAAGTTTAAATCTGACCAGTTCCATTCGGACCGTCACACTACTGCTTTGCCTTTAACCTATTGCAATGATCTTTCTCAGTCCTGTTGCAGTTTGGTGGGACTTCTATTCTGCAGCCACATGAGAGTTCAAGAAAAGCAGTAGCTCTGGAAGTGAAACAGAGGAGGACACTGTCATTGAAAACAATTGTTCAGGGTCCTCAAGTTTCCAAACCCATAAGAGTTCTTTGTGATAAGAGAAACTCAGAATCCCCACCATCATCATGACTGTAAGTAGATCTGTAAGTTGGGGATTCTGTGGGCTGTAGTCCAAATAGTAACTTCCCCCTCTAATTTCCGTGAATTCCTTTAAACATCAAACATCTTTCTGACATCCATTGTACAGTGATATGCCAATTTCAACTAAAAAATCTCAGCCTAGCTGCCATAACTCAATGGGTTAGAACTCATGGTTACAGACTCATGGGGTGAGGTTCTGAAGATCCACTGTGCTTCTGGACTCAGAACAGTATTTTGCAGAACTACCTTGTGAAACACCCTGGGAGTACTAAGGACTATGGGGCAGTTTATAAGTAGAAACAACAATAATATTAACAATGATGATGATGTATCCCACACCATTATAATCATTGGAATATTAGTTTTCTCCTCATTGTCCAAATGTCTGATTATCTGCATATTTTGGATGCCTCTCAAGCTATGTGACACAAAGAAACAAGACTGTGATGTATCATGTTAACCCTGTCCTTTGTAAAAAGCCAAAAGATTGGGGGGGGGGGTTTGCCAGTGAGTGCTCCCAAAGCAGTTCTGATTTAGAAAGGGCCAGCAATTTCCATCATCAAGGCCCCAAATGTAAAGGGGGCAGTCAACACTACGGAGCCATGATGCTAAGCAAAAGACAGGCAGCTTACCATCAAAACAGTGCTGCAGACGTTCCCCTTCTGGTTGATTTCAAAGGGGATATATAGCAAGCACACAGCTTCACTTTTATCAGCTGGAAGGAGGGGAGGAGGGAATCAATCTACCCTACTGTTTAGAAGTCTATGAGTTCTTCATCCTGAAAGTCCAGGGTGGCTTCGGCATAATAATAAAGACCGTATCTCTTAATCATGGTAATGTTCACCACCCAGCAATAGGAGCTCCCAGGGAAGGCCTTTGGGCACTCAGAATTCCTCCGCTTAGAAGGTGTCACCGATTAAACTATCGCATTTCAAAGGGCTCCCATACAGTAAATAGGGAAGAAAAGGAAGAAAGGGAGCTGCGGCCTTTTGTTAGTCAAAAAGCTATGGAAAGTGATAATTAACCCATTTCTGTGTTGAGAAATCATTTGGACAAAAGTCAAGCCATTGCCACCCTGTCAATTGTGAAGGCTAGATAAGGACAATATATCCACGCTGAACAAAGGGCGACTGAAGAGAATGAATGGAAAGTAGGCCATCACACTACCACTTTTTCCTAACCCCTGCTGAAAAGAGACTTGCCCCCCTCCCTCCCACCCACCCTCCCTGAAAAACCAGTAGTGGCAGAGAAGGGAAACCTTCCCCCATTGCCTTACATTCTGGAAAAAAAAATCACCAAGAAAAAACTTCACGATGTGCATGTTTTTGCATTTTGTTAAATATTCAGAGATACTGTGCAATTAGCATGTCATTAATGAATAATTAATTGCAGCTAAAGCAGCTTTCAGATTTTGCAGCTAAATTATTTAAACAGCAAATATAACAATAGAATGTTTCTCTCCCTCCTCCTCACATATTCTCAATCTTTCCACCCACTTTTTTATCCACACATGATTCAAAATATGTTATGAGCTGAAATCTATCTATCTATCTATCTATCTATCTATCTATCTATCTATCTATCTATCTATCTATCTATCTATCTATCTATCTATCTATCTAAGTTTGGATTCACTATTTTTCAATACAAGGTAATTTCATTCTTCATCATATTATCTTATCCTCCAACAAAACTGTGCTGGACTTTGAAGGAGGGGATTTTCTCTCGCTCTTTCTTTTTTGTAATAAAGAATAACACTGGTCACAAGCAACTGCAAGTTAAATTTTGAAGAAATTTGGTATCTCTAAACAAGTAAGGTGTTCAACTGCTTTAGCTTTCCTCCCCACTCCTCCAATTCTGTTCGCAAGAAATTAGATATGAAAATTCCAGAGATTTCTGTCTTATACGTACAAGCTATATGCTCATGCATGCAACCCTTCCCTTCCTCCCTACACACAAAAGTAAAACAGTGGGAAATACATCAGGTATGGCTTTTTTGTATGGGTTTGAAGTGTTTGCTGTTCCCAGGTTCTGCTTCTGAGTTACTACTTCTGGCTTGTTTGGGAGCAAAGAGCCAAGGATGCTGGTGTGGATGACATGATGCAAAACAATCCAGTTCCTACTTTATTTATTGGTTTTGTTAGTTAGAAAGAATAAAGCAGGGACAAATTAGTTGTGTGTACCCAAGCACAGCTCCTTCACAATAGCAATAGCAATTACACTTATATCCCACCTCATAGCGCATACTGCTCTATGCCCAAATACTCAATGATTGTTATTCAGTGCTGGAGGAGGGCAGGACAGTAAATGGTGGGTTGCATAACACAGCTGCACACAAGAACATTAGCTTCTTTAATGATTTAATTACTAAATTCCAGTAATTTTTACCTATATTTCTTGTTTATAACTTGACTGTTAGAACATTCACTGGTTCTATTGACAGCTATTTGGTCATTACAAACTATAACACTTAAATAGGAAGTAATTTGTTGCTACTTGCTGATATACATCACCAGTGCGACGTTAGTTTATATTTATAAGCTGCACATCTGTGGATCAGTTGGTTTATCCATCTGTTAACAGCACCAGTAAACAGTAAGTCAATGTGTCACTCCCCCACCCACCACACCACACCTCGCCTAGCAGCTTCCTCGAGCCCTGTATTTATGTGCAGCAGGGTTCCAGTCAAAAGGATCTTCTGGAGAATGGGCATAATCTAGTCAAGTACCTCCTGAGGATAAGGTCCATTGAAATGAATGGGAACTATAACCCAACAAAAAGGTGCAGAAACAAACATGAATAAAGTCCTGATACTGTTCATATTCCTTAAATGCAGGTTACCCAGAAGATCTCTTAGGCTGACCCAAGACATTTTGTTTTCTGAGTCAGAGCAAAAAATTAAAAAGACTTTCCCTCCACCAATGGAAAGTCCCTATTGTTTTGCCACCCTTGACTAGACTAGAGGGACTTGTGGACAGAGCTTCCAGGGCTCCATGGACTTCATCAGTTATCTAAACCATAATGACCATCTGGACAGTGTCAGCATCCAGGACTGTATCTTGCACAACCCTAGATCCTGATATATTATTAGCCGCTATTGTACATGTATTGAATCAACAGTATTTACATGAGTGTTGATTTAACAAATTTGGTTTGTTCAATATGTCTAATCCAGATGCAACTAACAATAGGGCTTACTCCTTCATCTTAAATATACTGCTTTTTAAAAAATAAATCTTGTGCATATATATTTCCAACATATTAAATAGTTTTCATTATGTAGTATGTTAAGTCTTTTGCACACATTGTTATATTGTAAATTCATAGTTTAATTCTTTTTAAATTGATTGTTAAGTGATTTTGAACCTTAAGGTTTTAATTTATGAATTTGTAGGGGGATTGTTTAATTGTTTTGCATTGTGTATAGTCTCTCCCCCTTTTCTGTAAGCCACCTAGAGTCAGGTTCGCCTGATTGGGGCGGGATAATAAATCTAAATAAATAAATAAATAAATAATAAAAATATTGACCTGGTGGCGAACCTTGGTACTCCAGGTGTTCTTGGACTTCAATTCCCAGAAGTCCAGGTCAGCACTTCTGCTGACCAGCGCTTCTGGAAATTGAAATTCCAGAACAGTTGAAGTGGCAAGGTTAGCCATCACTGTTATATTGTATGCCAGTTGTACATTTTCTCTAATGAATCTGATGTGTAGATTTACAAAATTTACATTTACAAAAATATACTACTGGTTACATAAAAAAGCATTTCCAGCATGGAGTTACAAAAACAGGATGCAAATACATATTTCGGGTAAAGCTGAAGATTAGATCTTTGAAATGTGAAAGCATGAAGAAATGAAATAAACATTTCTTCCTATCTCTAGTTAAAATAGGTCTTCAGCAAATTTTATCTTTCTTGTCCTACCAATGTGCATTTTAACTTCATCTAGTAAAGGTCAAAAATAATACCATAGAAAGACTGGCACTAGATCAGGCCAGAGGCAAAAGGAAGTCCCAATTTCTGTTCCAAGATTACTTGATGAAATGCCCAAGGACAGTCTTTACGAATGCTATGGGACATTCCCACTGGTGTTTTCAAGCAACTGGTACTCAGTGTTATGCCTACTGGTAGCTGGTAATATGTAGCCAAAAGGAAGTGTAGTAAATTAAAGCAATGCCACACCCACCCCAATCTGTCAATTCCCTTTTTTAACGTCATGTTAAGAGGCCATTACTCCATCTTTTGGTAAACTGATTTCAGATGAAGCACAAGTCTCAACAAAGCCAGTGAAACTAACATTTAATATTGGCAGGATACAAAACACCCATTGAAAGCTTAAGGAAATACCTTAGAATTAAGATACATGTACTGAAAGAAGCTACTTTCCCCAATGGTTTTTCTTCCAGTGACCAAAATGCTAATGGAGCTGAAATAAATTCACAGGTACTATACTTCTCTTACTTACAGTACCTCCCTATTATTCAAGAAACACCCCTCCCCATTTTTCCCTTTGCACCATGAGGGATTTTTCAACTTTTTTAAAAAATAAAGGCTTTACTATACTCTTGCATACAAAGTGATGCTTAATTTCAAGCAGCATTTTGTTATGCCATCTATTTTCTCTGAGGAACTGAAAGTAGAACTTATCTCCCTACTTATTGTGCTAATGTAAATGGTAACATTTTCCACTTGATTAAGCATCATTTTCTTTGGGCCTTTTAGACCCAACTAACTACATAAGGTAAAGGTAAATCAATCCATCATGGATTCCAGGATCCAAAGTCTTCTGTATAACAAAATCTCAGCTGAGATTTATCCAAAAGTATGGATCTCAACAACGTTTACATTTCATCACTCTGAAAGAGAGCTGCTGTGAAATAATGTCACATATTTTGGGTTCTTATTGAAAGCAAAACAATCATGTTAGTGCATGTTTACACTCTGAAATACAGAACGTTAACTGCTATTCAACACACCGTGTTGGCCATTGCAAAAGACTAGCTATAGCCACACCTACTGGCACAAACAGTCTCACATTGTTTCCAGGAGCTCCCAGAACATTATGTCTTACAAATGAGTTACTTCCAAGTTCAGCATCTGTTGTTTTTCTAAAATACAAACAAACTTGACCATCCTCTCACTTTTTTTTGTCTCTGAAGCAAATTCCAGCATGGTCCCATCACATTCCACTGGAAAAGAAACTCCCACTGTCTTCTGGCATTGCTATTTCCCCAGATCTTTTATGGAGTCATATCCATGTTGCTACAAACACCACAAATCAGCTGTGGTTTAAGACTGGCTTCTTTGACTGTGCCCTTGTCGAACAGTCTATCTATGACATCCTTCACACAACTGCCAATATTGCCAACTTATTTAGGAACTGGCAGAACCCTATTAACAACTTTCTGGTCTTCTCTGCACCCAGCTACATATTTTTACATGGCTTGATTGTTCAGTTTCTTAAGACTGTCTCAAGGAGTAACTACAGTAAGACTTAATATAATAAATATATCCGTTGCTTGCTAATATGATAGATTTCTTCTTTCTAAAGCCTTCCTTAAAATAGACAAACAATTTTAATCAGTGCTTATCAACTCCTGCATCCCTAACAGCCCTCCATTTCTCATATTCACTATGGGCCAGAGAGTCCAAGTTGCCCACCCTGAATCTAGACTGCGCAGTTGATATCTAGAATGAAGCACACAATACCTGCAGTGTTCATTGTCATGGATGTTGCTGGTATCATATGTAAACGCTTGCCTTTGTGATGGCAGATGGCAATTTTAGAACTGAATGGGTACCAGAGGCATTGTTCTTGTGCTGTGAAGGAACTTGCAATTTCCTAGCCTGGAGTAGCACAAATGAAAAGCTACACCACAACCACTGTCTCTGGAGAGGAAAACAAGTTCTTGACAGATCTCTTTCCACATGCCTTCGATTTTAAGACAGCATGGGGCATAGCCCTTGCTCTTGGAGAAGCAGTGTTCATTTTTGCACAGACTTTTAAAGTATGTGCAAGCTGGAATTGTAACAACAGTATGTGGCAGGAGCAGTGTGCGTGTGTGCGTGTGTCTGCATGCACTAATGTCCACACAGAGAGGCGGGTGGGGAGAGAGAAAGCTTTATTCTGACACTCTATAGCAGAGAAAGGAAGACAGGCATCTGTCAGAAAACATCTCCTCACTGCATTGTGATTGATATCTGACAGAGCTCAGTGGGGTCCTAACTCCGATGAATTTAAATGACAAGCCTTCCTTTATCAGCGGTGGTGCTCTGGTTACAAAAGAACAGCATGATTACTTAACAGAAAGAAGTAAAAGGGGAAAGAAATGAAGATGAATCAAAGTTTGTTTTTTTGTTCCCTGGTGGTATCACCGTCCTGCCAGGAGGTTGTGACCTCCCCTTGTTAATCCATGCAAATCAAATGGCTCTAATTTGCGCTACTGATTGGGCTGCCCACATCTTTACCTTCAATTATCAGCTACTGGCATCATAGCTGCCTCCGAGGCTTAACATCACCTTGCAACACTATTGTCCACTTTTATTTGAAAGTGGGACATGTTCTATCACACTAAGGGCTGGATTCCATATTCCCACTCATCTGTTCTTGATTAACACTATATGTTTTATACACAAACATATTTAGATTGCAATTACCACAACAGTATCTCCTCTCTTCTTTCTCCTTTTCATTCTTAAAAGTATCCCTGACTGAATGTTGAAATAGGCATTGCTGCCATCATTGCTCCACTAATAGTGACCCATCTACTTTTATGGTACACACACACAAAAACCCCTTGTTATTAACACTAACAAGCACCAACTCCAACTGAGAGATATTATGTCAAACTCTAAGGCCAGTTACAAAACTTTCTCCATTCACATAACTTGATAAGACTTTGTACATCAAAGGGGGGCTTTCTTTCTTTCCTCCCAAAACCTATAAAGGGTTCCAAAGTCCTGTCTGGAGTTTGCATTTTTTTTTCGTAGCTTTAAAAATCCTTGTGTTTTGACCAGAATCCAAGTCATGGATTCATTTCCCCTTCTTTACATCTGATGTGGGGGTTCAAACTTCATTTTGTATGTGCTGTTTGTTGCTGTTGAGCTTTTTGCGTAGGAGGCTAGAGAATAAAATACAAAATAGAATTCATGCGCACATCTTCCAATATATATCTGAGGGAGTAGACTCTTAACTTTCTTCTTACGAGGAGTACAGCAAGCTTACAGCTTCTGTGATACGCCATAAACCCATACGTATCTTGCAGCTTTACTGCTTTCTGCAACGGTTTAACCAGTTTTTTAAAAATAAATGCAGAAGGTTGCCAGAGTGACAGATTTGGACCAATATTGATAGTAGTGTGGGAGCTAGTTGAAGCGATTTGATAAGCCTGAAACAGATTGAGGGGCGGTGTCATTCCAAACATGTAAACCACAGAGTCAACAACCCACCTATCAGTAAATGCAGCCTGCTTTCCCTCAGCCATCCATCTAATACACACTCTTTGTAGAAACAAATTAACAACAAAATCCTCCCCAATTGGAATCAACTTGATATTGACAAAGGGAGGATTGGGGGAGTTGGTTTTTGTTTGAAATGCTGACAAACAAAAACCTGCCTTGATAATTTGCCAAATCTGTAGGCAACCAACACTATTGGACTTTATTGGTTCCAGACTCTGAGAATTAACACTTTGCTAAACTTCTCTTTGTTTGGGGAAACCACACACACCATAAATAGCAGTCACACAGTCCATGATATCAAAGGAACCCATATTCCCACAATATCAAGGTCCTTCCCTCCAATATATTTTTAAAGAAAACATACAAGCAAATATGGAATTCCATTCCAAAATGCATGCCACCATATACAAATACAAATGATACTCACCAGACTAGTATTAGGCTTCTAGAGATAAAAGAGAGAGAAAAAATGTAACAAAGAAGAATACTACTAAAAGCCACCTGTCTTTGAAAAACAGAGATGGGCACCAAGATGACTTGTGCGCTAGCTGCAGCCCAAGGACAATTCTTACAGCTCCTACTGCTCCTATTTTTAGGAGTGATAGACAAGATTGGAACTCACGTTTTTAGGATCAGCAAATGATTTTCTTTCAAACTACATGTCACAACTCAACTGTAAGGTAAAGGTCACCCTTGCTTGAAAGCCAGTGATCTCCAACTCTAGGGGTCAGTCCTCATCTCTGTTTCTCAACTGTAGTCATGTGTAAAAACCATTACTTTGGGGGACTTTCTCTGGCAAAATATGGATGGCCATGCTCAGAGAGAGGCATCAAATTATGGACTCCACTAAAAGCTACCCCACCAAGATCTATTCTACACTGAGATCTCCTGAATAGAGGAAATGCATTTTAAATTACAAAGTTATGGCTGGGCTTAGTTTGGTATGGTATGGACAAAAGCCATGTAGATCTTGGGATACAGGATATCTGAAGGACCCCATCTTTCCACAGGAATCTCCTCAAAGATTAAGATCTTCAAGGAAGCCCAATTCTTGGTCTTACTTCTCTCGTATAAATGTCTGGCAAGGACACAAAAGAAAATCTTTCCAAAGGCTGTTCCCAGGTTGCTGAATTCCCTTCCATGGATACTAGGTTGGTCACTTTCCAGCTGTCCTGCTTGGCTCACATTCTCTTCATGTAGGACTTTCATAAACTGAACTAGGGGCTGCGGTAGCTCAGTGGTTAAGAAGCTCACTCTGTTAGCTAGAAGACCAGCAAGTCAGCAGTTCAAGACCTGGGTACAGCATGACAGATTGAGCACCTGTCTCTGTCCCAGCTCCTGCCAACTTAGCAATTCAAAAGCAAGAAAATGCAAGTAGATAAATAGGGACCACTTCAGTGGGAAAAGATATTGGGGACATGAAAGGAGCCTCATTTGAGCATCCCCTAAATGGAGTTCCTCCAGTAAAATCCTTTCAACCCAGAATAATTTTTGACATGAAATTATTATTATCATTATCAACTGAACTGGCTGCTGGAAAAGGAGCTTCTAATGTGTGCTTATATCACTATATAATTATTTGTATGATGTATCTTTTAAAATGTGACAACTTATACAGTTTAACCAACCAACATCTACCAGTAGTTGCCTTCAGTTTCCATATTGGGAGAAATGATGGATAAAAATAAAATAAATAAACAAACTAAATGAATATATATTCACTGGTAAGGTGATGTTTTCCCTATTTTCCCTTGATTTTATTGCATACAGTAAAACCTCGCATAAAGAGCGCCTTGCTTAGAGAGTAACTCGCTTAAAGAGCAGAATTTTCTCTGAATGTTCGCTTTGCTTAACAACTAAAACCAACCAAAAACTTGCTTAACAAATAAATCAGGGTTTGCAATCCCCCCCCCCCCCGCCGCCGCCCAGAAGTCACAATTGGTCACTTATAATGGTGTTTCACTTAAAGAGCAATCCTGTGGAACACATTATGCTCTTTAAGCAAGGTACAACTGTATTTGAATACATGCAAAAGAGTTGGCTAGCTTATCTTTGTTACTGGAAAGCTGTGTCATGCAGATTTCCTAACACACCCAAATGATCTCATCTGTTAGTGACAAACACTAAGTTACTATGCTCATTTTATAAAATATACATGATGTGCCAACAGCAACCTGAAGTTAAAGGGTATGTATGTCAAAACCCATTTTAAGAGGGAGTTTCACAAAGTCCTTCTGTTAGTTCTTGGATCTTGCAACAACACTGAGGTCTGCTTTAATCAAATTATTAGGGACTGGATCTATTACTAATAGATGATGTCGTCTTCACTGCTGCAGAACATTCCTGCATTGACACAAATAAAGAGAGAGCTGCAGTGCATGAACATCCTAATGTTTGAAGCCACTGATTTAAGAAGACTCCATGCCTCTTGGTGCTTCCATGCAGCTAAGTGCCTAAAGTGCATCTAGTTAACAGCTTCCTGTGTTCTGATCCTAGTCATTCAACTGATATCTGGCCTTTAGATGTTACCTGTATTGAGCTGTGGGACATCATGTATGCAGCAACTACTCCTTCAGCAACCACTCACTCACCCAAAAGAGAGAAGGTTGTATGGAGGCTAGTGGTTAAGACACTGAACTTGTTAACTGAAAGGTTGGCATTTCAGGGGTTTGAGACCCAAGCGCTGAATGTCAGAATGAGCTCCCAGCTCTGTCGCAGCTCCTGCCACCCAGCAATTCAAAAGCAAGAAATTACAAGTAGATAAATAGGTATTTCTTTGGTGGGAAGGTAACAGTGTTCCATGTGCCCCAGTATCTAGTCATGCCTGCAACATGACCACGGAAATGTCTGCAGGAACAGACAGCACTGGCTCTTTGGCTGTAAACGGAGATGAGTCAGATACAACTGGCTTTTGAACAAGGACAACCTTTACCTTACATTAATGTTCCCTTCCATTACAAAGCAGTGCTACTTGAATCACTCTCTCATTTGTTCCTGGTTTTATTTTCAAGTTTGTCTATTATTTTTAAGTGTGGTGAAGGATGCTTCCCATTGCCAAGGTTGAAATATAGTAATACAGTAGTCAATTTAGCAGTCCAGGTAAATGGCTTTTGTACTTTGTCCCATCTTTTTCATCTCTGCTGGCAAAACTTCTTGGATCAACTTAGTATAAACCTGTCCTGTGCTATGGAATATTTGGATTAGCCTTCCACACCCACCCTTCCATTATTCAAAGAAGAAGGGATAGGAACAAACCCCCCACAACACTGTCCGCTGTTTAAGCAGAAGCTAAGGAGAATGGGGATTTGGTTCAGACAACTCTGCTGATTGTAAGCCTGGCACCTCAATGGAGTAAAACAGTGAGGAAGGATAGAATTGGAAGAACAAATAGCATGGTGGTGTCTGCCTAGCATGTTGTAGGGCATGTTGTAGGGCTGACCTATACGTGGCAAAGTAATGATTTAGGGCTTGATACAACCTGTGCCAACCAGCCATCTTTCCTATTACATTTTTAAAAGGACGTTAAATTGGATATCATATAATTTTTTGAACTGCACAATCCTCAAGGAATATCTCATTTATTCGTAAAGGTAATAAAAAATAGGATACCATACTTCTGCTAACCCCTTGCCTATGACCAGACCCATATGCAAATTTCATACAATAGTATTTAGTAGTGTAATTAATCCCTACTTTATGTTATGAGTAATATTTCCTATTCCCGACCCTGCAATGTCCTTTAAGAAGATCCATGTTCTAATTAGACTAGCCCATCGGCACTCTTTTAATGAGCAAATTAATCATTCAGATGGGTACAGTGGTGTCATCACAGGTTTTAAATATGATAATCTACATTCTAATGGTGCTGCAAAATCCTTGGCTCTCAGCAAGAAAGGTAGGAAGAACTGAGAAGACCCTTTCCCCAGCCCACCATAGTCGTTATAAAAGACATCTCAGTGACATGGAACCCATCCTGATGTCAAAGATTAGAGAAAAGAAACCAACAAACTGGGCCCTATTAGTTCATTTGCAAGCATTTGGCTGAAGCGGCAGATTTCTTCAACTGGAGATCTCTAGAGGAGATCACACGTTTCTTGGCAATTTAGCAGGTCAGATTTTGCACTTCAACTCTCCCACTTCAGCTAGCCACTTCCTTGAGCAACAAAGCATGCACTGAACCCTAAACGTATCAGACTAGCCATTAATCCAATTGCAGACAATTGAGTCTTTCAAGTATAATAATTTTGTGTCAGAAGTTATTCTAGGTTGAAAGGATTGTTGCAGGAGAAAATCTGCACAGAAGATGCCCAAATGAGGCTCCTTTCATGTCCCCAAGAGCTGGGACAGAAACACTGCGCCTGGGTCTTGAACTGTCGACTTGCCAGCCTTCCAGCGAACAAGGCAAGCTTCTTAACCACTGAGGCACCGCAACCCCTATTCTTTCAAGTTGTGTGTGCTTATCTAATTCCCAAGCAGATTCCACCCCAAATGACATCCAGTTGGGAATGTTGTTTTTTAAAAAAAACAACCACACAAGATCTGCTGCCACTATGTAGCCACACACCTTGCATACATAATTGTGACATAAAGTAGTACTTTCCTGCACTGAGAACAGAGGCAGATTCCTATGTGGCATAAACTGATTGCATTCCATGGGATACATGGGAGACCATTGCCCTCAGCTGAAATATAGAAGGCAGGACAAGGAGAGGCTTAGGGACTGCAGTGGCTCAACAGGTTAAGACGCTGAACTCGAGGCCGGAGTTCGATTCCTGAATACTGCACAACGGAATGAGCTCCCATCACTATCCCAGCTCCTGCCAGCCTAGCAGTTTGAAAGCAAGAAATTGCAAGTAGATAATTAGGGACCACTTCAGTGGGAAGGTAAACAGCATTCTGTGTACTCTGGTGTCAAGGCATGGAAACATCTGTAGACGCAAGCAGCGCTGGCTCTTTGATTATAAACAGAGACAAGCAATGAACCCTAGAATCAGATACGACTTGCTTTCGAGCAAGGGCAACCTTTACCTTTACAGTGAGAGGCAAAAGGCTATCTACGTTTCACTGATCTTCTAAGGTATCTTGATTTGTAACGTGTTCTGCTGTTTCTGATTCTTTTTTTAAAAAATAGGAGACTTCTTACATTTTGTGAAGCAGGTACACCCATTGATATTACTTGCTGTTTCCAAATTAGTAACTGCTAGATTCTTCCTCTTCCTGGGGAGGCAGCAACCCTATATACAAATTAGTTTCTGGTAAAAATCTGGCTCCAAAGTCAGTCTGAGGGTAACAATATAATTTACATAGCATTGACCAAATACTATAGGTACTGAAGCGCAGCAGAATATCCTGTAGCAAACATGTGGCATGTAGATGGGATAAACCAGGGGTGTTCAAACTTTTCAGGCCATGGGCCGGTCACATGGTTCAGCAGTCCAGTCACCTGGTTCTTCTAAAACACACCTTGCAATCAGTTTTGCAACAGGGTGAGATAGATTTTAGCCTGCCATTTTCTCTGCTTAAACCAGGGGTGACCAAACTATGGCCTGCAGGCCAGATCCAGCCCCCAATGCCAATTCATCCTGCCCATGCTGCCATAATCACCCCTGGAAGCAGAAGAAAAATGCACCCATACGGGCACGTTTTACTTCCACTTCTAGGAGCAATGAGGGTGGTGCGGGTTGGATGAATTGGCATCAGGGGCCATATCTGGTCCACAGGCCATAGTTTGGCCACCCCTGGGATATACAGTCACCCATTTTGAAGGACTGATATGTGCTGCCTGGGGAAGTCTGATGGGGCCAACACTCACTAACATGAGAAATGGGATGCACAGAGTATTTGTAATGAATACATTCTTAAAGAGTTAGTCTTGGTACAGCTGAAACAGTGCCAGCCTCACAAAGAAGGGATGAATCACAAGGTTTGTAGAAATACAAGAAATCCTGGGGGAGAACAAAAATGAAGACCTATGCAAGCTGAACATGTTTAGTAGGACCAGGACAATGACTAACAAAGATGTGGGGAGGGTGTTACAGAATGCAAAACTTCAAAGTAAGGAAACTTCTGGCCAGGTTATCTTGCTATGGTAATAGAGTAGACTCTACTGCCAGTGACTCAATGCTGAGTGTCAGGTGATGGTTAACTAACCTGACAATCCTGAGGACCATCAGCCTTGGATGACAAAGTCCACTGGGAAGGGTGATGGTCCCCAAGTGGATTAAATCCCAGTTGAATCCATCTTAATGGAGGGAAGCAGATTCATACTGGCCTGGAGCTGATGGGGACTTTGTGTGCCAAAAGGGCTCAGGACCGGAAAGTGATTTACAAAACTGAATCAGTGATACGGGGGTCATGCTGCAATGTGAAAAGCAGAGGAAAGGCCACTGCATTATATTCACAGAATAGTCTTCATGACTGATCACCATGATGATCACCAATACAGTACAGTACTTGGATTTGGATAAGGAAGAAAAAGAAGGAGGAGGAAGTTGGGTAGTAGAATGGAGTATCCTGGATGAGGACATGGTTGGTTGACATGGGCCTTAAGGAGAAACACTGCACTTCCACAAGTTTTGTACATTGTTTTGTTGTTTATTTGTTGTAGGAAATATGCTAACAGGAATCATTATTTATCACATAAATATGAAGGTGACCTATATCAAACTCTCATTTTCACAACACTTATGCCCATTATTATTTCTTTCTTTATCTGCCATGCACATTTTTAACAGACTCTAATTATTGTACACATTTTCCAAATCTATGCACTTTTGTGAACACTTTTTCAAAATGCATATATTACCTAGCTATTTTCTAATGAATAAGGTGTCTTGAGTGCATAGTTTTTCAAAACTATTTTGTGCATTTTTTAAAAAAAAATGTTGCTGCCTATATTATTGTTGGGGCTATGTGGCTTAGTAGTTAAGATGCTAGGCTTGACAACCAGAACATCGGCAGGTCAGCAGTACAAGACCTGAAAAGGTAACAGCATTCCGTGCACTCTGGCATCTAGTCATGCCTGCCACATGACCATGGAAATGTCAGAAGATGCAGACAGTGCTGGCTTGTTGGCTATAAATAGAGATGAGAACCATCCCCTCCTAGAGTCAGACATGACTGGATTTCGAACAAGGGAAACCTTTGCTTACTATATTACCTTACCTTACTATAGCAGTGTTAAGATTATTATTATTATTTACACTTTTGTACACATTGAATTGTCATCTTTGGAAATGCAACAGATTCAGAAGGCAAACTGCACTCACATACATGCTTAGGTTCAGGGAAAGGTGAGGAAGTAACTTTGACGTTGAATCTAAGCTGAAGAAATTTCTCATTCGGCCTTTTTCAAAGCTTAATTACCATCCATTAGTTAGGGAAAACATGGAAGGAAATAGGTTACCTTGGGAAGAACGGCTCTAGCTCAGTCCAAGAAGGTAACACCTTGAATGTTTCAAGGCAAGAAGAAGGATTAGCTTTTGTAACGATGCACATATATCGAATGGAAGGATGACACATCAAAAGACAGGCAATAATCAGTAATGTCTTCTCTGTGTGTGTGTGTGGTTTTTATCCTTCAGGCTCTGAGTCAAGTCCTGATGAAGTCATGGTCCAAACAGTGGCAATTACTTCACTGGTGTCTGACCTCAGAGCATTCAGCAAAGGTTGTGAGGTTATCTTGCTTGAACTTCGGATGATACCAGGGCAGGAAGCAACAGAAATGTCTGCTTGTTCAATGTGAGACATCTTGTTATGGTTTTATCCAAAAAAAAAAAAAAAAAAACCACACACACACAACTATTTGGAGCTACAAAAGTCTATTTGTCTTCAATTTATGTTGCTTCAATCTTCCCTGCTAAGGTAATTGTTAACAGCTCGATTTTCAGCCTTTAAAAACCAGCACTCACTGCTATTTTTTTTAAACAACAGGAAACCTTTTTATAAAAAAAAACTTCTATAGAACTTCTGAGTGGTGTGAAAGTAACATACATTGGCCTCTTGCCTGATATAGTACGATTCAATGTGCACTGATACCAACAAGATACTTTTTTCATTATTATTATTATTATTCACAACAGCAATAGAACATCATAAAGGATGGAGACTTTCCACCAACTTCAATGAGTCCAGGGCCAAGACCTTATTTTATATAGCACTTTCAAGGTGCACTCTCTTAAATCAGTTTCGAGATTATCCATGGCAGGTGGATGTGTTAAAATGAACTCCCTCTATCACAAACCAAGGGGTGAGATAAAAAGCATTCAGCTTGTAAACACTCTAGATTATTCAACAAAGGCGCATGTGAGTCCATAACACATATTTCTTATCTTTCCTGGTCTGGCCATCCTACAGTTATCACATATGTACATCGTTAATCCTGCTTTTTTGCCCCCGAGAGCAGAGGTTCTCAACCTTTTCAAGCCTCAGGCTGGGTCCCGCTCCCTCAGGAAGCTAAATGGGCCAGACTGGTGGTTCCCCTGGCCATAAATGCTGCTGTAAAATGCATCTGGGGCTGTCATAAACAGCAGAAGCAGCAGCTGCGGAAATAGCTGCATTTATGACAGCCATAAATGTGGATACGGCTGTTTCCACTGCTTCCGGAGCTTCCGGCGGCAGCAGGAACAAGGATGATGGGCCACATGAAATGGCACCATGGGCTGGATCCAGCCCACGAGCCATAGGTTGAGAACCCCTGCCCTAGAGACATTTTGGCCACTTTTGAAGATTAATGCTACTAATCTTAAGGTACTGAATGCCTGGTATAATGCAAGGGAACTGAAAAATAAGATCAGACTATTATACTCTGTGCAGATTAATCTAGAATAACTCCCACCCTTTGTCCTAGTATACATACTATATTTAATAGTGTATTATGGTGTCTTCAATCATATTAATCACATAATGGTACCAATGAATTACAAGCAGGGGTGCTAATTTTATGGCTAGCTTTGCTCCTTAGCCTTTATTAGCAGGTTGGGATATAGAAAATTTACAATGGAATCATTTACTGTCATCTGATCTGCACAACTGCAAAAGCTTTACCTGCTCCATTTTTTGAATATCCAGCTGGTGTTCAAGACAAATAACTGGACCAAAACAAAACTGTAAACCTTAAGTACAAGTGGAACCAACCATCACTTGCTGGTGAAAGAGATACAGGCTTTCCTGTTGGGGATTGCCAGCTTTCCAGCAGCAGCTCAACCTTTCACAGCAGCTTAATCTGCAACATTCAGAAGAGTTAAGCTAAAGTACTTTGGAGATCAAATGAGAAGAGAGGACTCACTTGAGAAAGCCCTGATGCTGGGAAAGGTAGAAGGTAAAAGAAGAAGGGGTGGCCAAAAATGAGATGGCTAGATGGTATTGTAGACATAATGGGCACAGAGCTGGGTGGGTTGAGAAGGAGGATGGAGGACAGAGGTGCCTGGTGGGCAATGGTCCATAGGGTTGCAAAGGGTTGGAATCGACTGCGACTGAACAACAACAAAATGTTCCTTTCTGTGCTGTCAAAATCATTGCATATACAGTACTGCAACTCTCTATACATCCAGCTGCTTTTAAAGCTGGTCAGTTGGCCATCCAAGAGCAAGAATATGCAGAGTTCACAGCCCAGTTTATATGGCAATTCAATAATACTATGTTTGATTTCATTTGAATGTTTTAGCTTACTGACTTTCCAGAACTTTAAATATTCTGGAGTCCTCCTTGGGTCCCTATATTGATAAAAGATGGAATATAGGTAAGATAAATGGTTCAGCAAGACATTCATATGGCTGCTATAAGTTGGAAGCAATTTGATCTGACATAGCAAAAAGAAGGATAGACACCTTTCTATTGTCATTTTTAAGGGTCCCTGGAGCAGAACCAGCAGGTCCTAATCAACCCATCATCTCATTCTTGCCCTGAAGCACATGTTGGGGTGGGATTCCTGTCTACCTTTTTCTTTCAATCATTTCAGCTTGTTGTTAAGGAAATATGCATGTAAATGACCTCAAGTAATTGCGTAAAAATAATGGTAAAATTAGTTCTAGAATCATAACCCGATGCAATTCATTTAACATCCTGACCATCATCCCAGCTCCAGAAGAGTTAATCAACCATAGCAACCTCCTAATCAGAGTGGTGAACTAATGATCCTTTTTCCAAGTAATACCAGCCCAATAAGGCTCTCAAAAGGTAGTTAACATTACTTTGCTGGAAAGGCATGACAAGTGCAAGTTCTTGCAGTGAGTAATGCATCATTCATGCCCCCTCTCGTTCTGACATTTTAACGTTATCTTGTTTTACTGTGTCGGCCTAACACTGCCACTGCAGGCAAATTAAACTGTGAACTTACAAAGTGGGTGGCAATAAATACAAATTATGAGAGTTCAAAAGATGTCCCTGGAGGTGTACTGCCAGACATGGAATGTCTTTGGCTTTTCTGTCACATAGCAATAGACAAGACAAAGTGTACCATGAGCTTTGGGGGGGGGGGGAATTAACCACACAATGATGAAAAATGAGATGAGAAAGAAAAGGATAAGGGAGAGAGGCAAATAAAAAAGGAAGGTTTAAAGAAAGGATGAGACGAACAAAAGAAGAGCATACCCTTGAAAATATAAACATTACTCTGGTATTCACCTTGCAAAATGAAAGCTATGCAAATCAGGAGGCAACAAATGCCTTTTTGCCACAGAGACCCTCTCTTTAAAAAAATGCTGTCAGTGTTATTACAGAAAATCAGAAGTGCTTGCAATGAGGAGATGCTGAGCAGAAAGGGTAATGGGTAATCTTTATAGAGACCTTGTTTCCAGCAGAAATTCCATCCTCAGATAGTCACAGCTGTCAGATGGCAGTGGGGGAGGCAGGGAATTTTTCCGCCAATGCTCATGAGTTGATGAGAAAGGCAAGTTTCCCCACTGGGAATGAGTGACAGTTTTGTTAGGTTCACTTATTTAAAATATGAACTTTCCAAAACTGTGCACATTTCTGCCTCGGATAAATGGAGAGGAGGGTGAGGGTGGAATATTTTTTTAAAAGTTAATAAAGTCCAGAATATTAACCCATCCAGACAAAGATCTTTAGGTGCTTGACTCCCAAAGGTCTCCCTTTGAATTTCCTATATCATTGATGGCGAATCTTGGCACTCCAGGTGTTCTTGGACTTCAATTCCTAGAAGCCCTGATCAGCAGGAGTGCTGACTTGGGGTTCTGGTAATTGAAGTCCAAGAATACCTGGAGTACCAAGGTTCACCTTCACTGCCTTATATATTCAACCACATGAGTGATCCTGAGTTAGAGTTGCCACATTTTCTTTCTGACAGGCTTTTCATCTTCCACAGGTTCATAGACAATGGATATAGCAGGATGCTGCCCATACTGGGTAATAGCTAGACCCATCAAATCTGACAGTACAAATGGAAATTGTCATGTGGTTCATTTTTGGTAGGAGCTTTTCAACGAGTAAGTCGATTTCATAAATATGAGGGGAAGAATGTGGAGATTTGAGCAATTTCTCCAATCCTGTTTATCATCCACCACTTCCTTGACAGAAGGGCTTTGGGGGGGGAACCAAGCCAAAGGTCATAATGTTGACTGCAGTGTGGGAAGAGATGACATCAAATATGCCACAAGTAACTCAGTTGCAATGTTTCATAAACAAGGTTTAGTGTGTACATGTAGAGATGTATCTACTTCAGCAAGAGCTGGGAGAGAAAAAAGCTGAATTCCTCTCATGGCAGTTTTAACCACAAGTTTTCAAAATAAGAACTCCAGCCAATGAGCCACCACTAAGGTCATGAGATTACATCAAAATACTACTTTAAATGGAATGTTTAAGCTTCTTAGCAATGTACATTCAATGTCATACCAAAAACATATGTGACAGAAATGATTTTTCAAAAAATGTCACATGTCATAAGAAACTAGTTTGGAAATTAATTTTAACAAAAACCAAATGGCACATGTACTGGTAGCTGTACTTATAAATGTACTTCCCACTTTAAAGACACTGGGTGGGGCTTTTCTATTAACATGGATGGGGGTTAAACAAAAGAAAGACTATTAAAAGAAAGCTTATACTGTATTAACAAGTTTGCTACAAATGCTACAAAACTGGGCTAAACAATAACATTTGGTATCTTTTATTGCAAAGTATAGACCATATTTTTCCCAGGCCCATACTGTTCGTAGGAAATAGAATGGATTCAACAAAATACGTACTCATTTATGTGTAGAGAAGTGTGCAGGCAAAGAAAGCATGGTATGCAAGGATAAGCAGAGGCAGAGTGGCATGCTGTGGGTGGTGGAGCTATATACAAATGTGTTTAAAAATGAGGAGACCACTAGTGATAAGAGTTTTCATTTCTCTTCCTTTCATTCTTCTTCTTTTATAAGTTGCTTATCACTGGTTGGAAACAGACATTAAGGCTAGCCTGTAATTAGAGCTAAAATATATGTTCATGTTGGAGAGAGGTGTCTAATGTATGTGAAATCAGGATTTAAAAAAGCAATCCATAACTTTAGTCTTGAAGACAAATTATCAGTAAGTTTATTTGCAGACTTCCAAATGTAAGAGAAACACTTGCTGTGATGCTCAGATGTTTTCATTAGTTATGGATTTTCCTGTTCTAAGCACAAGCTATCTCTAACACCTATTCCTGGCTGCTGGCTGAGGTCACCTCCAGCCCTGGTAATTCTACAATTTGAATAGATAAGCAAATTATACTGTAGAGAAAATGGTAGAAAATGTAGGTGGAATTGCACATTGATAACTGTGGTATCAAAGAAAGATAAGGACTATGGAAATCTACATTTCCAATTTAACAGATTTTATTTTTTCATCTTATGTTAATTTTTTAGACTAAAACAACCTGGATTCTAATTCCTCTGAGATCATAGTCAAGAGCTTGAGAGTGTAAACACTAAGGGTATTTTGAAGCCATAAAGCTACATAGTTAGAGTACAGATTTAATGAACACAGCAGAGGCAAACCTTTTGTAATTTTCCTCCCTTTCCTCAGCAAGATAAACCTTATGAAAGCAATTAATGAGGTCAGAAGAAATCTAATTTTTAATACCTCCAATCCACAAGACTTACCAAGCCTAGTCCAGCTCCACTAATGAATCTTATAAAACATTTTATCTCCTCCTCCCATGGTCACAAACCACTCAGACAAGGCTTGGAAATCATAATAATATCTTCCCAAAATGCAGATATCACTCAAGCCCATACACAGTATTGCTCTGTTTACTCTCTCCCATAAACCACTGGTTTCATCAAAACTCATTAGCATCACCTGTGTTAATTACACTAGGAAACCAATCAACAGCTCCTTCTTAATTAGGTTTTCTTTATTAAAGCCGGAAATTGCCAAGGAGACAAAAGTCAACTGGGGAAATTATATGAAACTAGTGTTTATGCCAAATTGCCACATGCAGAAAAAAATGACAATAATAAAAGGAAACTGGGTTTGTTTACAGGAATAGGAAACAATAATAATTTTCAAGGTCACTGGCACATTTTAATAATTATCCCCTACTCACTTTGTTGTAACAGTCAAGGCATTAAATAAGGCAAACAGCTTATAGGGACTTTTGACCATGGTGGAGGATCAGCTGCCATGATGACTGAATTTGAGGAAGTTGGCAGTAATTTCATAAGAAAACACTCAAAATCATGTGGATGATCAAATTACTGGTAAGCCAAAAATTACAGGAACTCTGAAAATTCTCTCTTGAGGAAACAAGGAACATAGGAAAATTCCAGGCTGCCTCAAACTCTTTGTTTAATATAAGGGAGGGGAATGTCAATCCTCAATTCTGTGCTCTGGACATTGCATAGCTGGAGGGAACTCAATAGTAATTAGGTAGAACATCTTCCATTATCCAAACTTGTTTTTGCCAGTCCACATTTTAACAGGAGGATCTGTATATGGCTACTTGGCTGGATCACTCTGTAGTTTAGGTACCTGGAGGAGAAGAGCCAGCCTGAGTCATCAGGGATAAGCTGCACAGTCTCAGGGCACCCCAGAAGAAGGGAACAGCAACCCACTCACTTCTCAGTACTCTTTACTTAGAACACTCTGGAAAGTGTCACCATACATCAGAGTTGACATGACAACACACCATGATGACAATGGTGATGTCATTGATGGAGGAGGAGGAGGAGAAGAAATGCCCACAAATAATCATAGTGGAAATCATGTGACTACTTACATTCATACAACTCTTGGAGTAATAAGCAGGATGGGTGATTGGCCAGCCTCCCAACCTGTCATTTCCCCCCCCTCCCCGCCACACACACACACACACACACACACACACACACACATCAAATTTGCCATGAAAATGTTTCTGCTGGAAAAACACCTCTTTGTTGAGCATTAAGCATTAGCATGTCTCAGCTAACAACTGATGATCTCTTAAATTAGATTTGAATTAAAATGTGTCCATGTCCTCACCGTCCCACTACATTGCTTGCTAACCAAGAGAACTTGATATCATCCAGGAAGCTCTGTTGCGTTTTAAAGCAATTTTACACTTGAGCATTCCAGGGCGTGCTCGGCACTTCCTTCTAAGTGTTACCTGTTGTAGACAGGTTATGTCTGGCTAATTCAAGCTTCATGGATCACTAGCAGGATTTGATTATAACAAAAGCATAAGCACCAAGAGCACAAAAAGGATAATGTAATTAGGATAAGCTCCACACCAAATCTAGTTTCTTTCCAAAATGTTTTCTTTTAACAGTTTTCTCCCTTCTCCAAGAATGAAATTAACTGCTTAGTGTCTGTTAGAAACAGAGAAAAACATGCCTATATTACAGATGTATTTTAAATATATATTTTTATTTTGCTTTAATGCTGGTTTTTATTGCTACAAAGAAATCTGGAAGTCAGACAAAGGCTAAACACAACATAAACCAGTTATATATAGCCTAAAATGTATGGTTCAGAGCTTAGAAAACATTTTTCCTGTTTTCAAATATCTTGCTTTAATAATTATAATTACATGTTATCAAATCAATTCTGACGTATGGTGTCCATTTCCAGGGTTTTCTAAGCAAAGAATACATGGAAATGGTTCACCTTTCCTTTCTTCTGGTGGCATCCTGGCACTGTGCAGCTTTCTCCAAGCCACATAGGCTAGGTCCATGATGGTGAACCTTGGCACTCCAGCTGTTCTTGCACTTCTTCCCAGGAACCCAAGTCACTGTGAATTCACACAAATGGGTTTACTGCACGTATGTGCAATAAAGTCATTTGTGTGGATTCACAGAGACTTGAGCTTCTGGGAATTGAAGTTCAAGAACAGCTGGAGTGCCAAGTTTTGCCATTTCTGGGCTAGGTCTTCTGAGATGCATGGGGAGAACTGAACTCACAACCTCTGACTCTGCAGCCAGATGCCTATTTCTTTGCGTAAACTTGCCGTACATTATGTAACTGTCATTGTGATAATCACAATCACATTTTGAAACTCCTGTGGTCTTGATTTATTTCTTAGGATGTCCTGATGTTTTTTAATTTGCAATTGTTATTGGAGATATATATACTGTACATGTGATATTTGTAATTTACTATGTGATATCTGTAATTGTTTTTATGCTATGGAATGTGCTATGTAATTGTAACTGTTTCTTCTGTAAGCCGCCCAGAGTCACAGTGCGAGTGGGGCGGTATATAAGTCAAAAAAACAAAAATATACAAATACAAATACTTTTGATACCCAATGTAAGTACAGTATAGCGATAGATTTACTATACCCAGGCGGTCTGGGTTCAAATTCCCATTCAGCCATGGAAGCTCACTGGGTATTATTATTATTATTATTATTATTATTATTATTATTATTATTATTATTATTATTATTATTATTATTATTATTATTATTATTATTAGCCAGAAATTATTCTGGGTTGGAAGGATTTTTGCTGATTAATGGCACATAACAACAACCTAGTCTAATTTAATAAACTCACCATAATAATTGAGGAAAATGTTTTTATGGAGTAGCAATTCCAAGAGCACAAAGAGCTCATGTATTTATATTACTAAAAATATATTAATCTTTTTGGAATGATGCACATCTATTAGGACAAGGGAGGTTAAGCAAAGCTGAGTCCAGTTGTCTTTCTTTTTTTCAGCTGTCTCCAGAAAGTAGAGATTTCAGATATAAACCATGTTATCAACTCAACTTTGGTTGTTGATTTTTTAAAATCTAAATTGGCTGGGAACTCAAAAAGGGCAAAAGGCACATAATAAAACTTGCTGAAGGAGAAAAAAATACTTCTCATATATACAGTGGTGGGCAGCAAAAAAAATTGCTACCACCTCATGGGCGGAGCCTATGTCATGGGCAGAGCCTATGTCATGGGTGATCTAGTCATGCGTGCCATATAACCATGTAGACATCTGCAAACACAGGCAGCACTGGCTCTTTGGCTGTAAATGGAGATGAGCACTGCACCCTAGAGTCAGATATGACTGACTTTTGAGCAAGGGAGACAATGAACCACTTGCAGGGACAAAACCTGATGGGGTGGGGCAGGGCATGGAGCTGGGCATGGCCACTCAATTTTCCACCCCCCTGCCCAGAGGCCACCCAATTTTGCTTTAAAAAAAAAAAAACCCTCCCATGGGGGTGCAAACCTGTTGCTGCCCACCACTGAATATATATTTATATTTATATTTATATTTATATTTATATTTATATTTATATTTATATTTATATTTATATTTATATTTATATTTATTATTATTATTATTATTATTATTATTATTATTATTATTATTATTATTATTATTATTATTATTATTATTATTATTATTATTATTATTTATTGCATTTGTTACCCCGCCCCAATCGGGAGAACCCGACTCTGAGCGGCTTACATCAAAAAATAAAAGCATAAAACAATCTACATCAGTAAAAACATCAGGAGTTAAAAGTCATCAGAAGTTAAAAGCAATACACAATCCCACGATCAGACCCAGGGGTGGCAATCCATTAAATAAGCCACCTGGTATGAGAACCCACGTTCCCGGGTCCCCAAACTTGCCCTGCCAGCCAGGTTTTTAAGCCCTTCTGGAAGGGCAGGAGCTCTGTCTGAAGGCGCAGTTCAGTGGGCAGGAGGTTCCAGAGGGTCGGGGCGGACACGGAGAAGGCTCTCCTCCTGGTGCAGGTGAGGTGCGCCTCTCTCGCCGAAGGAATAACAAGGGAGCCTCTCCGATCTGCCCTGGTGGGACGGACAGATGTTATTATACATTCTACATTTACATGTTAACTCAGAGAAAGGTAGAAGTTTTTATTTATTGTATGTCTTAAGATTACTTTAAGAGTTATTATTTAACTTTAACTTTAACTTTAACTTTAACTTTTTACTGATTCTTGGAAGGCAAGCGACGAGAAACCTGGGGAGCATAGTGAAAAGTAGAGACATCACATTGAAAACAAAAATTCGCATAGTCAAAGCAATGGTATTCCCTGTGGCAATGTATGGTTGTGAGAGTTGGACCATTAGGAAAGCTGAACGCAGAAGAATAGACACCTTTGAGATGTGGTATTGGAGGAGAATTTTGAGAGTCCCATGGACAGCGAGGAGAACAAATAGGTCAATCTTAGAAGAAATTATCCCTGACTGTTCCTTAGAAGGTCAAATAATAAAGATGAGGCTAAAGTACTTTGGACAGCAAATGAGAAGAGAGGATTCACTTGAGAAAGCTTTGATGCTTGGAAGGGTCGAGGGCAAAAGAAGAAGGGGATGGCCCAAGATGAGATGGCTAGATGGTATTGTAGTGACAATGGGCACAGAGCTGAGGGAGTTGAGGGGGATGGTGGAGGACAGGAGTGCCTGACGGACAGTGGTCCATGGGGTCTCAGAGGGTCGGAATCGACTGTGCGACTGAACAACAAAAAGTATGGAAAACAAAACAATGGATGTCAGACTGAAAATATTCAATCTCCCCAGAAAAGGTCATGTCAAAAATCACAACAACTATCAGATCATTGCACTGGACTACCATGAAAGCAAAGTTATGTTTAAGATCTTATTACAAAGACCTTTACTATAAACGAAATAAGAAATGTGTAATTTTCAAACTAGATTGAGAAAAAGAGATGATATTGCAAATATATATTTGCTGTTGGAGCGTACTAAATAATTTCAGAAGCAAAACAATTTGTTCTTAGAGTAAAGCCTTTGACTGTGTGGATCAGGAGAAGCTATGGTGTGTTTTGAAAGAAATAGGTGCAGTGGTGGGATTCAGTAGGTTTGCATCAGTTTGCCAGAACTGGTAGCAGAGATGCTGGCTGGCCAGCTGGCCAAGTTTTGAAATAAAGTACTATAGTCCTAATTCAGGTGCAATGCAGGGTTCCCCCCTGGCCACGCCCACCATGTCATGTCCACACAGTAGGTAGTAAAAAATTTTGAATCCCACCACTGAACAGGTGTTCCATAAAACATAACTCATCTGATGTGTAACCTATATGCTATAAAAGAATGTGGAGGAACAGATGGATACCAGTTGGTAAAGATTGGTGATCATATCCTATGGAAAGCTAATCTAGATTCAAATAAATTAGTACTGTAGTAGAAATTTGGGTAAAATAATTTAATGCAGATAATATAACCTTATCAGTAGAAAAAAAGCAATTATTTGAAATGATAGCTGAAGAAGGTTAAAGAGAAATGTGGAAAAATAAGATTATAGTTGAATACAATGAAGACAAAAGTCATGACCACAAATAAATTACATAACTTTAGTGGGATTTAATGTTACTTTAATGAAGAAACTGAAATTGAGAGTTTCTCTGCTTTGGTTCAATCACTAGCAAAAATGAAACAAATAAATCAAAAGGAGTTTGAGACATGTAAAGGCAGCCATGGGAGAACAATATTCCTTAAAATGAAGATGTGTTGCTAGAAACAAGAGCAAGAATATTCAGACTAGTATTTCTGATAAATAAATAAGGCTGACAAATAAAGAAAATTGAGAGGGGAAAATCAGTCCACTCAAAATGTGGCAATGAAAGACAAATTTTATAAATACCACAGATTCCCAGAAAGATGAGTAAAAAAGTACTAGATCAGGGTTTGGCAACCTGTTAAAGTCAGGGGCCAGATCACGCTCCCTCAGACAGTTGAGGGAGCCAAAATGGTGCCCCCTGCTATAAACACTGCTGTAAATGCTGCCATAAATGTGTCTGCGGTTGCTGTAAATGCCTTTACAACTGCCATAAATGTGATGGTGGCAGCAGTGTTTGGAGCAAGGGTGGGGGCCAGATTATTTGGTGCTGCAGGCTGAATTCGGCCCACAGGCTGTAGGTTGCCAACCCCTGTTCTAGATCAAACTAAACCTGAACTCTCACTAGAAGCTGGTCAGTTTTCAATCATCACAGAATGCAGGATGTGTAATAACGGGTTCAAATCAAACGAAGCCAGATATAGCCTGAAAATCAAGAAAAAAACTCTTAATGGTTAGAGCAGTATGACAGTGGAAACAACTACCTCAAGAGGTGATGAATGCTCCAACACTGGAAGCATTCAAGAGAGAATTGGACAATAATCTGCCAGATCTGCTTTGATTTGGATTCCTGCACTGAGCAGGTGGGGGGTGGACTCAATGGCCTAAAAGGCTTCTTCCAGCTCAGTTATTCTATGATTTTATGAAATGTTAGGCCAGGGATTCTCAACCTACGGCCCACAGGCTGGATGCAGCCCATAGCACAATTTCATGTGGGCCACCACCACCTCTACCACACCCGGAAGTGCCATGTGGTGAAGGAAGGGCAAAATAGCTGTCCGGCCCCTAAAGCTGTCTGAGGGAGCGTGACCTGGCCCCCATCTTTAAAAGGTTGAGAACTCTTGTGTTAGGAAGTAGGAAAAAGGAAATATCTAATATGAGTTACTGTCTCAAGTACAGAAATCACAGCCCTTGGTCTGTAAGACCTGAGTTTAATGCCAAGACATTTGGAAGCCATTAATTCATAGGATCACTGGAAACTGGAAGCAACCTGACAAATAACTTGCAATTAGACTTGCTTTCTTCTCAACTCTGCCCTACTTATGGTCACACATGCGTTGGTCACCTCCAGACTTGATTATTGTAACGCGCTCTACATGGGGCTGCCCCTGACGACCATCCGGAGACTCCAGCTGGTCCAGAATGCGGCGGCCCGGGTAGTGGTGGGGCGTGGGCGTTATGCTCATGCTTCACCGCTGCTCCGGGAGCTGCACTGGTTGCCAGTATGTCTCCGGGTGCAATTCAAGGTGCTGGTTATTACCTTTAAAGCCCTATATGGTAGTGGGCCAGGATACCTAAGACACCGCGTCATCCCAAGAACTTCTGTCCGTCCCACCAGGGCGGATCGGAGAGGCTCCCTTGTTATCCCTTCGGCGAGAGAGGCGCGCCTCGCCTGCACTAGGAGGAGAGCCTTCTCCGTGTCCGCCCCGACCCTCTGGAACCTCCTGCCCACCGAACTGCGCCTTCAGACGGAGCTCTTACCAGGCGTGAAAACCTGGCTGGCAGGACAGGTTTGGGGACCTGGGAACGTGGGTTCCCACACCAAGTGGCTTACATAAGAACTGCCTCCCTGGGTTGGAATATGGGAATACTGATGTGTAGTCCTGCGTTGTCTTAATTCTGTGATGATTTTTTAATTCTGATGTTTTTTAATTCTGATGTTTTTAGTGCTATTGAGTTGGGTTTTATTTCTGTTTTTATTGGGATGTAAGCCGCCCAGAATCGGGTCCCCCCGATTGGGGCAGGGTATTAAATTTAATAAATAATAATAATATTAAAAAAAAACCTCATGCTCAAAAGATTCTCTGCCTGTATGGCATATAACAGTGCCTTAGGGTAGTATCACTATTGATAAAATACCACGTCCTTAAATAAATCAGATATTCTAGACCTCAGGGACAGAAGCTGGATTTACATGGAGCAATGCAGGACTAAGATGAGAAAGGAAATGAAGCGAGGACAACTTGGCAATATTCATTGTTCACCTAAAATAGACTTGGCCAGTTTCTAGCCACCAAACTAAATGCTGTATCCTGTTTAGCACCACAGAGTATGATACCTGCTGGTATAATGCTCCATGTGACCATGCCTACATGCACATATCATATACCTGAAACAAAAGAGGCTTATATGTGCACAAAAAGGTATGAAATGCTTCCTGCCAAAAGTTCAGAAACTGTCCAAATGCTCACACAATGGAGTGCCAATTGAGTGAGAAGAACACACACATCTCTCCCCTAGATGGATAAAATGCTTATTTACATTTACAGGACCAATAGTACCAGCAAGTAGAATTAAACTGCAATTGGCTTGCTCTGTTCATACTGTTATTATGAAGTATAGCAAGCCTCATCTAACATCAGTTCTGTGTATAATCAGGATTTCTATATTATAGTTTATCAAATTCAGGCAGCCTCTACTGTATATCATGAAAATTACTAGCTAATTATACAAGGTGTGCTGGGGATTGCCTATTGATTTACTAATCCAAACCACCCTCTTCTATGCTTTACAGTGTTTTCCACTTATTTTTCCAATGTAACTCCAGAGATCCTACACTGCTGGCTATGCAGGTTAAGGGTCATGAGAACTGCAGATCAACAAATTTTGGAGGGATACTATTACCCACTTTTCTACTCTTCTAAATAAAATGTACAGTATTTGAATGCTTATATCCAAAAGTAGATAGGGCGAGTTTGTTTTGCCTGTAATCCTATACACACCTCCCTGAGATAAATAATTATTTCTTTGTGTGTGCTGATTAAAACCATGGCTGATACAGTAGTTCTGACTGAAAATACATAGACATGTTTTAAAAAAATAATTAAAAGAAGTGATGCATTCAGTGATGGGATGTAACAGGTTCTCACCAGTTCGCCAGAACCAGTAGTAACTTTTCCCAGTGTCCCAGAAAACCTGTACCAGCTTTTGGGGGGAACCTCCTTCTGGGCTTACCTTTTCACTGGTGCATGCATACCTACAGTGCTTGACACATATGCACGGCCTCCTTGCTGTCCTCCCAAGTGGGAAGGAGGAAGAGAAGCTGCTAGCCTGAAGCTCCCTATAGCCTGCTCCCCAGGGTGTTTGTGTGTATTTTAATGTGTATTTAATACCTTTACCTATATTGACATACTACCACAGTTCGTAAAAAGGCCTGGCAGCTTGGCTTGGGGTTTTTAAGCAAAATCTTGGAGTTACCTCATCAATAAGCTACACCTGTGCTGTTCCGATTGCTGTTCCAATTGGAGAACCCTTAAGGAGGTACAGCTGTTTTACATTTACATTAAGGCATATTATCCTAGAGAACTGGTAAGGCAAAGACTTAGTACCTAACTTCTTTAACTGTTGAAAAGTTGAAAAGTGCCAAAATGAAGCCATCTTGTGGTGAGTTCATTCTGTAGTTCCTTCCATCTGACCTAGTGTGAGAAAGATTAGCCAGAATAAGCTTTAAGCTCTGGTTTAAAAACTCTGGTTGATTTGTGTTTGGGGTGGGTGGGTGGGTGTATTTTAATGTATTATTTATTTATTTATTTTATTTACGGGTTTGTGTTGTGGGTGGGTGGGTGGGTGGGTGGAGGTGTGTGCGTGTGTGCACGCGCTCATTTTTATTATTTTTTAATTATTATTTTTTTGGGTTTGGCCCTGCCCACAACATCATGATGTCATGATGTTGGCTCCACCCATAACATCATGTTGTTAGCTCCGCCCACATTGATGACATCACGGTGGGGTAGTAAAAATTTTGACATCCCACCACTGGATGCATTGCTTTAGCAATTACTAGCAGATGTAAGAAAGTATTTCACTTCCCTTAACCATTCAACAATGATCAGGGGAAAAGTTCATTAGTTCCTTTAGCTTATCAGATGTTTACACTGGAAACTTCCTTTGACAGCTGCAAGGTTCCAATATAAGTCATTCCCATCATCCACATGTGCTGGGACTGGCATGTATGGGAACATGCCAAAAAAACTGAGCACCTTAACTTGGGCTCAAAGGTTTTGCATGAGGTATGTGTGTGACTGGGACACTGGGATCCAGCAATTGTGGAAAGTGAACCAGTCCACACCCAGATCATCCCAGAAGCAGACTTAATGCCTGTCTGGATAGGCTTTCAATTATCTGTCCAGCATTAGCACAGGCAAAATAAAGGTCAACCATTAACAAGCAGCAAAATATAGTGATGAATTAATTCCTCATTAACACATTTTTAAATAAAGGAAAATTGAAGAAGTTTGTGAACGACACAAAATTGAGTGGAATAGCTAATACCCTGGAAGACAGAAACAAAATTCAAAACGATCTTGATAGGACAGGAGTACCCAAACCTTTTGGCCATGGGCCAGTCAAGCCCCCAACACCAATTCATCTGGCCCACTAAGCCCTCATCGCTCCTGGAAGCAGAAGTAAAATGCACCTGTACAGGCACGTTGTACTTCTGCTTCCAGGAGTGACAAGGGTTTTGTGGGCTGGATGAACTGAAATCAGGGGCTAGATCCAGCCCCAGGGCCATAGTTTGGACACCCCTGTGATAGGATCATGCACTAGGCTAAAAAAATGGAATGAAGTTCAACAGGGATAAGTGCAAGGTTCTACACTTATAGAAAGTAATTGCAAGCTGAGTATGAGTCAACAGTATGATTTGGCTGAATTAAAAGAAGCATAGTCCCTCCATTTCTGTGAACTGCTAGTTCCCTTCTATTCTGGAATGGTTGGCTTTATCTTGAGTACTGTGTCCAGTTCTGGACAATGCCTTTTTGAAAGGATGCATAAAAACTTGAACAAGCTCAAATGAGGGCAACAAAGATGATCAGGAGATTGGAAATCAAGCCCTATGAGGAAAGAACAGAAGAACTGGGCAGACCTGTTTAGCCTTGAAAAAAGAGACTGAGAGGGGACATGATAGCACTCTTCAATCACTTGAAAGGCTGTCATGCTGAGGAGGGTCAAGATCTGTTCTTAGTTATTTCAGAGTGCAGGACATGAAACAATGGGTACAAATTACCAGATCCTGGCTTAATATTAGGAAAACTTTCCTAATTGTCAGAGCAGTATGACAATGGAACTAACTCCCTCCAGTGCTCTAACACTGGAAGCATTCAAGAGAGAATTGGACCACCATCTGTCAGATCTGATTTGATTCAGATTCCTATATTGTAGGCGTGAGACTTGACAACTTTGCAGGCTATTCCAGCTCCATTATTCTATGATTCTATGGTCCTAAGCATTCCTAATGGTCGACTCCTCCATTTTCTTTGGTAGTTTTATAATAATAAAAACCTCAAATAAATAAAAATTCAATATAAAACAAAGTCTTTTAAAAAGCATGCACTTTTTTCCTTCTACAGTATTTTTTGTTTCCAATATTATCAAGGTGAAAGCCACTGTGATGTAGCTGGTAGGATGTCAGGAGATCTGGGTTCAAATCTTTGCTTGGCCATTGACATTCATCCTTAACTAGTCCTTGTATCTGAAATATCAGTTGGCAGTAACTTTGATGGCATGAAACAACAATTATCCAATTACGTTTCCCTTCAAATGTTTCTTACATCTAACAAATTACTCTTTTGCCAAGGTGGACTCCACCTCTTCCAAATAAGATTTCAAATGAACTCTGATATTCTCCAAACAAAAAGTGTGTCCAAACTCATCTCTATGGCTACCACTGCTCCCCACCATCCTCCTAAATATCTTAGCCAATTTCCAATCAGTGTTTCATATTTAGTGGACATAACAAAGACATATACTTCCTCTTAGCAAGGAACCTGATATAAGCCGCAAACAAAACAGAAAAATAGATCATTTAGCATAATTCCAATTGACTAGGTTTTAAATTATCTATATGATGATCACGAAAATTCACACTAATGTGCTAACATTGCAGTAAGTCTTATCAAGTCCAGAAAGTTTTATTCAGACAGTGAATCACACAGATCTAAATCCAATGTGGCACAAACAAATGTCTCCTAGTGCAATAGGACCTTCTTCCCACCCCTTCCGCCACTCCCTGCCCCCCGCTGGCTTATATGACAGGCCATTCAGGTTTTAGTTTTAACCTATTGTGAATGTTGGGAGGGCATTTTAATTGCTTTTAAATGTTGTTGTTGTTGTTGTTGTTGTTGTTGTTGTTGTTGTTGTTGTTGTTGTTGTTGTTGTTGTTGTTGTTGTTGTTGTTGTTGTTGTTGTTGCTATTTATTGCATTTGTTACCCCGCCCCAATCGGGAGAACCCAACTCTGAGCGGCTTACATCACATAAAATAAAAAATAAAAATATAAAACAATCTCCATCAATAAAAACATCAAAAAGTTTAAAAAGTCATCAAAAGTTAGCAACAAAAATTAAAAACAATTGCTGTAGGGATGTTTTTATACTTGAGTGTTTTTTATGGTTGATTGTAAGCCGCCTAGAGTCACTTCAGCAAGGGTGCGGCAATAGAAATAAAAATAAATAAATAAATAAATACCCCTTCTCTATCCTGCCCAACCTCTGGACCAGAGCATGCAAAGGTGAGAGAACCACATACCTCTTCATTCTTCTGACAGAAGTAGTTCTACCTACATGGAGCTTGGAAGCAAAGATTTGCAAATAACATAGTTGTGGTTAGAAGTTACTTTTCTTGGCACCAAAAGTGAAATGAAGTAACATTTCAAAAATAACATGGTAAATGGAAATTATATTACTTTAATGGTGTAATGAGGCACCATTTCTCCTTATTTTTAAAAGGCATTTGGCACCTCAGAGGGCTTTCCATAACAGTTTCTCAAACTTTAAGCCATTCTATCATCAGTTTTAAGGTTTCTCCTCAAAAATAACAGAAAGGAAGGAAAGCATTATCAGTAAAAAGTAGCAAACAATAAAACATGCCAGGGAAGTTTAATTTTACTGTTGTTGTATGATTTCATCCATGATAGGTTGATGTTATTTGCTTTTCATTGTTGTGAGCCACTCAGACTGGTGCTTGAACCAATTGAGCCGGATACAAGTTAAATAAGCAAATAAGCAAATTTTAAAGCAATCAAAGGAATAACAAGAAAAAACAAATTTCCAAGCTCTGTCTCCTCAAAAGAACAGTTCAGGATCACCCCTGTACAAAATACCTTGGCTAGGATGTAGAAATGCACATGAATGCTTGCATCCCCCCCCCCACCTGAAGAAAAGCATCTCACACTATATTCAGAAGTATATTCACATTTTTGTTGTTGTTGTTCAGTTGCACAGTCGAGTCTCACCCTTTGCGACCCCATGGACCACCTCAACCAGAAGCCTCCTCATCCAGAAGCTACTTGGATACACAAGAACACAGATGTCCACAGTGTTCCCAAAGGCCCATCTTTCCCCCTATTGACTTTCAGATCTGGGAACAAATACAGAAGTAGAAGCTATTGTAAATGTATGGGCGAGCTTCTGCTGACTCTAAAACCAGTGGACAAATGTACGGTGGTTCTTTGTACATGCTGGGATACCTATAGAGGATGCAAACCATGGCAGCTAATGGCCTTCAACCAGGGCTGCTTCCTCAGTTACCCCAGCTGAAAAAAAAAGTAAAAATGATGTCTCACAGACATTTATGAAAGAAAACACAATTTTAAAACTATTGAAATTGCCTTTATAGTATATGGCATGTAAGCATCGTGTAATAGTTGGCAGCCCCCCATCCAACATGTGAACCCTTGCTGAAATCACATGCAGGTTACAGTCCACATTATAGACTGAGAAAAGGGGTGGGGGTGGGTAGGGGAAATTGCTGTCTTTAAAATTAAGTGGAAATGCTAACCTTGTCATATTTGGCAGGCAAACAAAGGGGAAAGAAAGCTCTCCATGGCTCAGCCTTTCCATGGGTTAACTGGCATTTCTAATACTTTTCACCTAGGCTGACTTGACAGATGCCTAACCTTAGCTACTGAGCAAAGACAGGCTGATGGGCCTTGGCCATACAAGGGGAAAAATTTTGATGCTTCCCACTTATGACATGATTGATTTTCTTTCAGCGGCCCTTCACTTTTGGCTGTGGCGAAGGCTGCCTGACTGAGCCCCTGCGCGCCCTGACCTCGACATATGGCCGCTGTGAGGCTGAAAACTGATGACGGCAGAAACCTAAAAAATCAATAGGCCCTGTCAGTCAGTGGGGAGGCGAGCGTCTTTTAAAAACCCAATCACGACATGTACTGGGAGCATGGTGTGCGTCTACTGCACACTTGAGAACACACTGGATTTCCGGGTTGCTGGATTTTTTCCTCCTCTCTTTCTCTCTCTCTCTCCCTTCTTGCTTTTTAACTTCTCTACTTCTCTATTTACTCCTTCCCATATAATACAGATATGAGAAGAGAGAAAATAATCTTTTTTAAAAAGTCAGAATCCTTGTGTGATATCAACAAGCGGAGAGGATATTTTTTTCTGGAAAGTGAATAAAGAGCACTTTTTGCATGCCAGGATAAACACTGACATTGTTGTTTTAGACAGTATCTGGAATGAATTTAGAGAGAAAGGAGTTTAGGAATCTGAAAACAAATGAGTGTGGAACTGATTTAATTCCTTTATATAGAGCGTCAGGTATTGCTTTGGTTTTGTTTTCTCTGACGGACTGACTGAGTCCTCTCCCTCTTTTTTTTCTCGCTGCAGCATTCCTAGAGATGGACTTGTGGTGTATTGGATAACAGACTGGTTAAGACCACCCCTTCTGTTCTACAAATACCACTTCAAGGCAGTCAGTGTCTTTGAAACTTAGCACCACAGAGCATTTTTGTGTGGTTCAATCAAATACAAAACTAGCACAATGAAAATCACATTTTGAAATTAAAAGCAAAGAGAAATACAAGCAAACATCCCAGTTTCTTGATGGAGCTGCCTATATATATGAGCCTCAGGCTAAACTACTTCAAGTTACACAGGTGGGATAAAGGACACTAAATGTGTCTTCCAGCCATTTCCCTCAACATACAATTTGTCCTTTTAATAAGTCTCTATGGTCATTCTTTAGAATCTTTGCAATTAGAGAACCAGGAAAATGGGATTCGTAGTGCATTTGTGATGGAAACACAGTTGCTCAGGCAATCTGTAACTGCTTCCTCACTGGGTTGTGATACTTGTCTTGTCCCATGTTCTTGTCAGTACTGTGCCATTGCAACATCACACAGCCTAGAAATTATTGAAAATTCCACACTCTGGGTTTTGTCTGGGACCACTGTGCAGACTAAAAGAGGTAGAGTATCACCCAATTTCCCCTTGCCTGTTCTGTGGAATGAGTCACAGACACAGCATGTGCTCATAATGGAATGCAAAGTGCTGTAGTAAACTTCATTCACTAGCATGAAGTTCCACCACACTTTCCCTGATAGCTATATACCTGACATGTCTCAGAAGCCTTCACAGAGAGTTCTACACACAATGCATTAAAGCCACCCAATCCCAGCTGCTATCAGAGCAAGAATAACAGGCTACCTCTGTCAAGGAGATGCCCGAGGCACAGCGTCAACCTAAGTTTCTGAAATGCAACATTGCCAGCAGAAACTATATCAATCCCTACATCCTTGATCAGACCAGAATTTCTATTTGCTTTACTAATTTGAATGCTTTCTTTGTCTATCAAAAGCTGTAATATCCCAAAACACCTTCTCAATGTTCTGCTTTCACCACTATAATGACAAAATCACAAAATCATAAAATTTTAGTGTTGGAAGCATATGACTCACGTAGCTCAACCGTTGCTGTTGTAGGATATACAGTAGTCTGTTAAAGTACCCCAGGCCTACTACCATGCAACCCTTGTTGAAACATCTCCAACATCTTCCAAAGAAGTCAATTCCACCTGAGAAGTTGGGTACAATTGTTACAAATCTGCATAACAGAAGCTAGCTTTTTCCATATCACCTCTTCACCCTTCCTTTCCTTTCTCCTATTAAAATGTCTTCAAATTTATTTCAAACAGTAGGGACACAAACACTGATGCAATCCATCCCAAGATTCTCCTAATCTTAATTAATGCCTCTGAAAAGGATTACAGAAAGTAAAACAAAACACAGAGAAATATGCTATTGCAAAATGAAAATTACTATCTATAAGAATTTCCTCAAAAATCAGGAAAGAGGCAAAGAAGGCTTTCCCAAGATGGGCTAAATAAGAAACAGAGAGATATACCTTGTAATAAATCAGATAGCAGATCTACCCAGGCCAGTTTAGTTTGCTCTGACTTCTAAGTAGATCAGATGAGGTCTATTTTTACAAACATAAGAAGCAGCAACTAAACAATTATTGGGCTCATATTTTCAAACTAAGACCAATCTAAGGGTTTATTTTACTACTGTGAGTTGGACAAGCCCACAGTTCCATCCTGTTGCAGTGGGTGTGGGTGTGTTTAATGTAATATTAATGAGCCAGGATGGAGGGTCATAAAAAGTGATAGGTTTTTGCGATGGTAAATTATAAATCGGTATTGATTTTTCCCGGCACTAATGCAGCCAGCTTATTGTAAGACACCACAGGCAAAGTGCACTTTATCAGATTAGGCTGGAGCCTCGTATCAAATATACATGAGAAAAAGGATGCATTTGTGAGTTAGACTTGACTTTTTCTTTAATAAAAAAAGTATTTTCTTAGAGAAAGAAAAAAGTGCAGAAACACCAAGAGGTTCTCAACAATACTCCAAACACCAATAAATGAAATTCACATTCTTTTATGTGAAGGGAGGGGGAATCCTCACATGACACATAGAACTGATGATATAGAAGATATGAACATATAATAAGAAAGGAACTATGTACAGAAACATACAGCAGTGGGGAAAACAACGTACAAAACATGTACCAGTTCTATGGAAATGGGATGGTTTATAATGATTGATGTGTATATCCCAGCTATCATGATTCAAATGTGATTTATTGAGCCTAGCTGTGCGTAAAATGTCAGTCTTCCTGTATCTATAAATGAGGATATAAATGTATACATCTTTTGGTCAAACTATATGTTACCTATGGGTTGTATATCTTGCCTTCTGATTTGGTTTACTAGAATCAGGATAAGGTTGATACAGATTAGGAATGCAGTGGATAAGTGGGTTGGCTTAATCCTCCCTTCCCATAATACAATCCTTCCAAACTGCCTCTAAGCAGCCAAGAGCGTCTTTCTTTCTCTTTCATTAAAAAATGCTAGCAGGAAATGCTGTATATGGTGGACATGGATGATCCAGAATGGTCATAGCTGGGAAAGAAGATACTAGCTCTCCACATATGAGAACCTGAATCCAATCTAGTTACTTTAGAATCTACAAAAATCATACTTAATTCATAAATAAACGAAAGTAAACAGAGAAAGGCATGCTACGATGTTCACATAAAATTGTCATTTGCCCATTACAAGCCTTATTCATTCTTTGCTACTAGGAGTACCATGAAAAGTTATAATATATTAAGTCAAACCTTCGGTATTTATAGAGTGGATGTGGTGGGTTGCCAGACTTCGACTTGTCAGTCAGACTTTAAGCCATCTCACTTCTTTGACATGGGACAAAAATATTTGGCTTTCTGTCCAGAACTGTTTGGAAATGACAGCCAGTTGGCAACTGAGAGGCAATCAGGACTGGGGTTCCCAGGTATAAGAACCTCAGCTGAAGTTTCAGGGAATTGCTTTAATTTTCCAGCTTTGCTTCCCCAGTTTCTCCCAAATGGATAATAAGAGGTGAATGAAGGTGCAATTTTGATACTGCAGAAGGTGACTTTGAAATCAGGGGGACCCAGTCCTCCTTTCCTCTTCCAGCTGGGCTGAGTCTCATTGGCTAGGGCTATGGAAGCAATATTCTGATATTATACCCTCCCCAGCTCCACATGTGCCATCCTAAGACTCTCAGGAGTTTCCCCATGTTGAAAGGCACATCATGGGAGCCCAGGAACCTGATTGGGAACCATGAATAGGAAAGTTTAAATTCAAGTCCATGGCTGATGATGTCTTTAGTTTTTTCACAAAGAGCTGCACAACTTGTTTCTAGCCATAGAGTCCCATGATTGTAGCTCAAGAAGAGACTTCACAGATCATGAGGCCACAGCTTTGTTCTGTCTCATTTTGTTCTTTTTGAATGAAAGCTTGGAATCTGAGCCAAGTGATGAGAGAATTAGGCATTTAGTGACATGTCTAAAATCCTGGTAAAACCCATACAAACATATACAATGGCAGTCCTGTTGCAGGATCAGGGTGAAATTGTCTGTATGTGAGGTGCACAAATATTTATTTAGCAGATAGCATAGCCAACATTCTCACATACACAGGTAATGTTTTGCAGTACTGAAAAAAGTTCACCCCTTGTGACTTCTCAAAAGCTGTCAAATTTTGGACCTGAATCCTCAGTAAATGAGAAGCTGCTAACTTGGCATCTGCAACTAGAACAGAGAGCTCCATCGTCTTCCAAGGATCACGTCCAGCAGATGCTATCCTGGAAGAAGCTGTCTTTACAAATGCCATTTCTTCTAGTTCAACAAATAGCTGCTGCCAGAGAAAAATGATTTTATGCAATTCTAGCCTAATACTGCTGTCCTGTGTTGTCTGCTCTATAGAAAAGGGATTGTTTTATGCCCACCGGAAAAAGGGCAGGGGGGGGGGTATCTCACACAAATTCATGGTGCCTTCATGACTTAGTCTGGAGACATTTTGTGCTCCTTCAGCAGGAGTTGGAAGGATAGATGTCAAGCTATCATCTTTCAGAGATGATTGAATCAAAAAGAACCTCCCACAAGAAGTCTACTTTCAGCCATCCAGAGATAAGATTGATTACACTGGGGGCAGAATGAACTGGGTCTGATAATACAGGTATGCCCCTCATCCAAAAGTATCCCATGATGTCTCAGGGAATTGCTATCCTTCTCTGGGTCTTAGGCTAGGGAAAACCATCTCAGAATGAGCAGGATAAATCTCTTTTTTCCCCCTGTGTGTGATAGCTTTGCAGTTACCATTTCCACCTATTCTAGGATTCACTGACTCAATGGGAAAGTATTGCATATGTGTTGTACATTATCAGTATAGCAAAGAGCCTGGAATGAGAGAAGGGAATTGGGACTATGCGGGTGCATGAGGGTAAGTAATATCATGACTTGTGAACCTCTTTATGGCACAAATCCTAGTAGCACCAGGGATAGGGTCTGAGGAAGAATACCCAACAGGCTGGTAAGAACCTTTCCTAAAGTCCCAGCAGGATTTTAGAGCCTGGAATAATTCTCTAAGTTTCATTTGCTGCCTATCTAAGTTGCCAAAAAGTAGCTCTCCACCCACCTGTTCAGCCAGGTTTGTACTTGGACTTTGTGATCCTTTATCCAGGCTGAGCTCTGTGTCCATACCCACAATCAGCTGGCGAAGAAGCAGTTTCGTAACCTTCCCTTGCCTGCTCTTATAAGGATTCACATAACAAAGAACTGTCCACTGGCCTCGTGTTTTAGCCCTGAAATTTCAGGGAATGGGATGCTGCTGACCTGGAAACCCTAACTAGGCATCATCCTGGGCTGCTCTATCCTCATATGCACAATCAAGTCCACAGTGGTTTCTTTCCCTGTATATAGAAAAGGTAGAGAAAATGTTCATCTGACATCTTACCACCCTACAGGGGGTTCTTTCTCTGTTTCTTTTAATTAGGTAGTTAGCACAGAAATCTAGTGGTGTGATTCAAGTGGAATTCTGCCCTAGAAAGGACAAAACTTAACCAGCTGGGTTTTGGGACTATTATGGAGTAAGAAGACCTTTGTACTGGCTGTGTTTTACATTGTTCTCTGCCATAAAAATTGAGCACTGGTGAAGTTTATTTCAGAGAAACGGCAAAAAGTCATGTATAGTCAGGGAAAATGATTACGTGAATTTTCACTGATAACTCGGCTTTGGTTGCCCTCAAATTGAGGATCCCTACGTATTTATGTATTAACTTTTTTAAAAAACCATACCCTGTCAGATTAGTTCATACATTATTCCCATATAGGGAGGTTATTTTTTATCTCTGATTCATTATCCCCAAAATGCTGTTCTGTTCCCTCCATAATATTTACTATTATTCTACCCATCTAAAGAGTAAGAGCCTTCTTGTTGTACTTTTACTACATATTTCATTATAAAATAACATTCCTTAAAGGCATTCTCACATTGACGTTTAAAGCATTAAAAAGATCAGTCTGTAAAATTGAGGTGTACTTGGAATAACAGGTCATGTGATTTTTAAAAATTGTGATTATTCTTCAACAAAATATTTAAGCAAGATGTATAATTCAGAAAAGAAATCAAAGCAAGGAAATGAGGGAGAACAACAGCTCAACATCATAAATGTTCTATGTGAATTCAAACAACTGGCTTTTACTTCCAACTCCTGAGAATTGCAAAGAGATACAATGCAACAGAACTTCTGTATTCCTTCTCTCTTCTTCTTTTAACTCTCCTTCTTGCTTTATGGAGAATTCTAACAACACCCCTTTTTCAAAATGCTTCACAGGTCCTTCCTAATGACCATAGGCATGTCTCCTGTGAACAATCTGCCAGGGCTCAGGCACAGAGTCTTTTCACCCTATTACAGAGAGAAATGGTTGAGCCATTCTAAGCCAACAGGCTGATATGGTCCAACTTCCCTGCATCACAATGCTTAAAACAGTTCTCGTTCAACTGAGCATATTAAGAAGAAAGCTATATGTTCATTGGCAGTTCATTAACAAAAGAGCAGAGGCCCACAAGCTGTTTACTCAAGAACTGTAGTCAAATAAAGAAGTGTGAATATAAACAACTAACAAAGGAAGAATGTGTTAAAGAATCTTAGGGCATCTCTTGATATTTACTATTTGCCACACAGACTGAGTGGCTGGATAGTTTCAGCTAAACTACGGTAGGTATACAGAGGGTGCCAAAACATGCATACAAATTTTAAGAAAGGAAAACTATATTAAAATTATAATAATCAATATATGCCAATAACAAAAAATGAATACAAGTCATATTTGACTTCTGCAATTACAAATGGTTCTCAAAGTGGTTACCATCAGCATCCAGACACTTCTGATTATGGTGAACTACTATTCTAAGCCAACAGGAGCAAGGCTGACCAAAGTGTCCACTTGTATCACTGTGCATGTCATTTCAATACCTTTCCAAAGTACTAACAGTCTAGCCAGTTTTCTACAGGGCACCAAATCATTTAAGCTTCCCCATAGAAGTAAAGGGTTGTTAAGTCAGGAAAATGTGGACCTCTTCAAAATGGTCTTGCGCTCCTCAAACAACAACCATGATTCCACCATTTTCTTTTACTGTTGTGTCCGTCACATGGTGACACTAGCATTAGTTCTTTTGAGCAAACATCATACTACACATTGCTGCCATAATTCTATTCAATTTTAAAAAGTAAGACATAGATAAAATCTCTTAAAGTGTGTATACATTTATTTATTTATTTATTTATTTATTTATTTATTTATTTATTTATTACCCTCCTCACCGAAGTGACCCAGGGTGATTTCACAGCAAAACATCAATAGCAATTAAAACCACTTTAAAAGATTATTAAGTCAAAAATTAAAACTAAAACAGATTAAAAAGATTAAAAGGTTAAAACTAGGAATTATAGTTAAAAGATTAAGGGCAAGGGGGGGGTCAGATTAACCAACTGGCTGGGGTCATTATACCCCCTGTCCCCGAGACCCGACGCGCCAGCCAGGTTTTCACCTCATTCCTAAAAGGCAGCAGCTCTGTTTGCATTCATAGCTCAATTGGTCGGAGTTCCATAGGGCTGGGGAGGACACAGAGAAGGCCCTCCTTCTAGTGCCAGAGAGGGACACCTCTCTGGCCAATGGCACAACCAAAGAGCCTCTCAGGTCCACTGTTATGTTGATCTAAAATGCAAACCATTGATAACCTATGGAATGATAACTATTAAGTGATGGAAATAATTAAAGACATGCTGGTTTTTCTAACATTCATCCCAATGCAAAATGCTAAGAAAATGCTAACAACAAACAAAACAATTATACGCAGATCATCATAAACACCAAGGATTATAAAATCTCACACTTTCCTTTCAGTGGGTCATCTTGTTCCAAAAGTGCAAGTCATGACAAGGCTAAAAGAAAGCTATAATGAGACCCCAAATTCCAGTAGCATTCAAGTGAGAATGTTTTTTCCAAGAACAAAATTAAAGAGGAAAGATTGTCTTTATATATATTTATGTATTATATGACTAAGTCAGAAATATTCATTTTTAACCCAACTGATAGACTGGTTTTTTTCCAAAGCACCATGCTAAACATCACACAACCCACTTTTAATTCAATCCCCCATTTCATTGAGATGAATTCATTGTATCAAAGAAGAAAATACACAAAGTACCACTAGTACAAAGACCCACTGTGGTGCAGTGTATAGACTAGGGGTGCCCAAAGTACGGCCCATGGGCTTCATACAGCCCATGCCACCAATTAATCCAGCGCATGCCAGCCTTGCTGCTCCTGGAAGCAGAAGTAAAATGTACACACGTGTGTGCAGAATGCACATATGCAGAACACTGTCGTAAATGACACGCAGCTTTCATAAACGTGTTTATGACAGCCACAGATCATTTACAGCAGTTTTCTGCACATGACCTGCATGCTCAGCCACATGACCGGCCCGCAGCCCAAAATGTTTGGGCACCCCTGGTATAGACTATCAGACTAGGAATAAGGAAACCTGGGTTCAAATCCCTGCTTCGCCATGGAAACTCACTGGAGGCTGTCAATGAAGGTCTAATTTTGCAACTAGTAGCTTTTAAAAAGAGATAGGGGTAGAGATAAGAGGTAGAGATAACTCACATTGGGTATCTATCTTCTGTGATAAAATCTAAATAAGAAACACATGTGTGGGTCCCAAATCTAGTACTCATTGCCCTCAGACAGTTCATTATATGATTGCAGCACTCATCCAGTTGTTTATTTTAAACTTACTTTTATGTTATAACAAAAATACAAAATGGGAGGTATGTGGGTTTAAAAAAAAAAGATGTGATGCTAATTTTATTTTATTAGCAATGCTGACATCCTCATTTACATTTTTCATAAAACCATGCCTTGAATTTTCACTCCTTTAGGGATACAAATAATAAGCAAATACATAAATTAGTATATTTTAATTAAATGTTATTCCATGAAAGGAGTGTGTAAGTAATGTTTTATATAGAAGTGGAGAAAACACAACCTAAACTTAAAAATGTGCATGATATTGAAATACTGTATTGTTAACTCATTAAAATATATTTTTTAACAAAACAAAACAATGCATTTCACCCCGTATTTTAACATGTCTACTTCTGGATTCTATTATTAGGTGTGTTGATACGGCATATTTACTGTGGTACAACATCAGGAGTTATCAAGCCTGTTATTGAAACCTCTCTTGCTCTTCACTGATAGCCTCATTTAACATGGCTTTAAACCTGGGTCCACGAGATGACAATTCAAGCCTAATGACTCTCCAAATTCACTGGATATCTTTACCTATTTATTATCTCTCAAATCTGTCACTATCAGTACTACAGTAAACACCTTGTCATATTTATTCCATACATGAAGACAAGGGCCTTTTGTATTTTATTTACACAGTACAGTATTCAATTTGCAATGGAATCCAGACTTTCAAGGATTCAATGACAGGTATTTTGGAACAAATATGCATTTCTTACTGTAGTAATACAGGGATACCTGCCCACACTCTATCACACTAGTACCTCTCTCTATATTTTTGAAAAATAATACCTTCTAAATCTTGTTGGTTAATCAATATAGAATCCCTTCTCTATTTTTTTTGTGGGCCATACACAGAAAACACAGCATGAACCCACTCATTTTCTCTAAAGTTCAAGTTCCTAAATCCTATTCTGCCTCCAGAAAATTTATTAATCAACAACAAAAATCCTTGCAACTTGGGAAAGAGTTTCCTGGGATTGACATGAATATCTATAATATACAATATAGTGAACTGTGGTTTCAAAAGACTTTAAATATTAGAAAAGATGGGACTGCTCAACTCTGTGGGGCAGAATGTGTCTTCAAACTAAAAGTTATTTTTAATGAAATAATACACAATGTACAATTCTAACAGACGGCCTATTTCTTCAGCTATGCAACTCACTGTAAAAGTGATTCTCCCTTAGGCTGTAATCTTAACCGGGCAAGTATCACATTTTTTAAATGTTTGTTCAAGACTTTCCAAGAGGTTTATGATGGGTGAAAACATTTTTTAAGGAAATGATTTTTAATGAAAGTTTCACACTCTTTTCTGCTAGCCACACACATCTACCCCAAATAAATATCAGAAAAGAAAAAGAGTAAAAATTGGTGTTCCATCCAGTGTTGAGCAAGTGGAAAGAAGTCATATCTGAGACATGGAGAAGAAAGACCTTAGATTTACAGGATCCGAAGCCGTCCTTGTCACTAAAAATGCCCCCAGTTGGAGCTGGGGCATCTAACCAACCCTTAGACTGGCATAACAAATTTGCAAGTAATAGAGAATCAGTTTATCATAAAATAAAATACAGGCAGGGAAGATAGCACCACCTGTCATGGTTGGAAATATTTCAAACATTCCAACGTAAGAATCTGACCCTAAAAGCAGGGTTGCTGTGCTATTGGTGTTTTGACCCTTGTAACACTAATACAACTGTCAATTCAGAAGTCCTGCTTTCTTAACGCACCAGATATAGTGGAAAGCAACCTGCATAATATATAAAGAAAATGGGAAATTGTAGCTAGATGTACAGTACCTTTATTTACAAAATATTCATTACAAAATCTTATAAAATATTCTTTACATGTTGGCCACCTCTTTCTACACACACACATTCCAAGATATCTGGATACCACAAGCCCTGGTGGCGCAATGGCTAAACTGCTCTACTGCAACCAAAAAGGTTGTGAGTTTGATCCTGGCCAGGTTCAAAGGTTGACTCAGCCTTCCATCCTTCCGAGGTTGGTAAAATGAGTACCCTTATAACACCAATACATGTTGAGGGCAAAATGCTAATTAATTTGTGAACCATGTGAACCAATTTGTGAACCAATTTGTGAACCAATTTGTGAACCAATTTGTGAACCAATTTGTGCTATGGGGCAGTGTATAAGTGTGATTGCTTTGCTTTGTTATACAAGTAATTACATACGTTTGTTAATTTTTCGAATGTATGGCAACTTTTGGAACACACTGTACATATGACTCTTCTCACAGTTCCTTTAGCATGGATCCTGTTGCCTCTCTATCCCCAAACTGTATAATAGCTTCAAGCAAAATAGTTTCCCCTGCCCATTTGTATTTAAACACTATATAAGCTATGTCTGGCTCCTTATTATCCAGTCACTTGAATATCCACATGGATAATAATGTTTACACTTGTCTAGATTGATATGGGAGAACCACTAAGATGTGCTCATACTCTGATTAGGAGTGGTATGAGGGCTGTTATAGACACAATTTATTGTCTTCAATTATAGATCACAGTGATGAGGCACAGGTAAAGAGGTTGCCTTTTAAAGTGTGCCTGACCCAAGTGGAGCACTGTCTTTAAAAATGCAATTGATATTGAGGAGAGAGAAATGTCATGTTATTTTTTCTTATTTTATTTATGGCATTTCACATTTTAAATGAAATTTAATCCTTGTATTTCAAAGAACAGAAAATACACTCTACTCACTCTGCACAATTTTATGATCAGAAGCCTATTTTAGCAGTAGAAACTTGGTAGTGATTTGCCATAGATGGTAATGAAAATACTATTGGTAAGTTACACAGACAAATGCTTCTCAACAAACTGAGTTTGCTGCAGTAAAATCTGATGTTAGAACAGTGTGCATAAATAAGACAAACATCCTCTTGGCAGTTGTACTGTAAAGCTTTGTCTTATATTTGGTCATGTTTCATGGAAGCTAGGGATGGGGTAGAACCAGAAGCAATGAGAGAAATTTTTTGTGTACCTAAGCAACAGATTTTTCCAAAAGGTACATTCATTTATCAGACTTCCTGAATCCATAATTGACTCTGTACTTGGTTCCAAAGCTATTTCACACCACAAGCTGAACTGCACAGATGTTATACCATGGGACTGGCAGTATCCATTTCCAATACTGGAAGAATGTTCACAAGAGACCTATTGATTGCACAGTGGTGGAAATCCATGGGACAAAGCCAAGCTGATTAAATGATGTTGAATGTCTCAAGGACCAACATTGTTTCAAAGTACACTAAGACTGCAATTCCTGTCCTCATGTGTATTTTGGATGGATGTAAATTATAATTCAGGATCAAATCAAAGCGTCAAACAGAAATCTAGACATAACAGTGTCACATTAGGCTAGTGGTTCTTCAACCTTTGATCCTAGAGATATCTTAGACTTCAGCTGCTAGAGTCCTTCACCATTTGCCATGCTGTTTCCATTTTGTGAGCTTGAAGCCCAGAAGATGGACAACCATGATGCCAGACAGCACCTATGTAACACCACTATGGCCATACTGATGGATCAACAAACAAACAAAGATAGGTGAACATCCAAAGAGAAAATGTATATAACATGAATAAGGGATCCCTACAATCCATTTACAGAAACATTTATGTTATTTGGAAGAGGAAGTTTATTTTTTCAGACACTAACACACTAGTTCCTCAAGATTTCCGTTAATAGAATCATTTTTAAATCATAATATGTTCATAATTTTCTCCATTAATTTACTTCAAGATATTAGATAGATAGATAGATAGATAGATAGATAGATAGATAGATAGATAGATAGATAGATAGATAGATAGATAGATAGATAGATAGATCATTGTACAGTACTTGTCCTCTTAATAGATCAAACTGCAACTATTGTTACATTTAGCTGGTTGGATAGCTCAGTGGTTTAGATAGCAGTTTGAAGTTCAGTTCCCCACATCGCATCCCAAAAGAGGAAGGCTATGTGACTAAAAGCAAACTGCAGAGCCCAAAGTTACCCCAAAAGAAAGAAATGGAAAACAGCTCATGAATATTCTCTACCTGAAAAACTTTGAAAAGATTCGCCACAAATCAGACTTGATGGCACATGGTTATTTTTTAAAAAAAAATTTAATTTATCTACTTTTAACCATGCTTTTAACCTTGTTCAATGTTTCAGTACACTGATTTTGAACTTGAATTGTCCTGCTACCAGCTGCTTTTAGGTGTCTTTTTTAGAACAGAAAGAGAGAGAGAGATTTTTAAAAAGGATAAATTTCTCCCAAAAGAATAGTTTGCCATTTTTGGTATTTTTCAAAATTGGGTTGATTTCTTCTTGTTTTGTTTTTTGTTTTTGCCTTAAGGAAAATAATCCTTTAAGGCTTTTTTTTTTTTTTGCTTCTAGGGCCAAGATAGACAGAAAATAAATTATCCTTCCCTTTTTTTTTTTGCCTTCTAAGTCCTTCTAGCAAAACATCTTAACTATAAAAATAACATAAAAGTATGATAAACTATAAAAATACAGTTTAATGAAAATGAACTAGCAAAAAAACCCTTGGAGTCCAAATATTAAATTAAAAATATCTGTAATTAAACATTTTCCTGTCTATTTTTATTTAAAGGCAATTTTAGCTAGCTACAGAGTTCTTTGTATTTTATTGTATTTTTTATTCATTATATACTGTTTTAATGTATGATTTTCTGTACTGCCTTAGCCATTTGAGCCACAATTCGATACCTGAAAACTGTAGGATGGAATGAGCTCCCATATTATTATTATTATTATTATTATTATTATTATTATTATTATTATTATTATTATTATTATTATTATTATTATTATTATTATTATTATTATTATTATTAATGCTTGTTTATCGCCCCCTCCCCAAAGTGACTCAGGGCGATTTACAACACATCATTAATAACAATCAAACAATTTAAAACTAATTAAAAGATTAAAAGATTAAAAAGAAGATTAAAAGATTTCCCAGCTCCTGCCAACCTAGCAGTTTGAAAGCAAGACATTGCAAGTAGATAAATAGGGACCACTTCAGTGCTTGCCACACAACCATGAAAATGTCTGCAGAAGCAGACAGCGCTGGCTCTTCGGCTATGAAACAGAGATGAGCACTGAACCCTAGAGCTGGATACGACTAGCTTTCGAGCAAGGGTGACCTTTACTTTTAACTTTCTGTACTGTAAAATGTCCTGTGTGTGTGTGTGTGTGTGTGTGTGTGTGTGTGTGTGTGTGTGTGTGTGTGTGTGTGTGTGTGTGTGTGTGTGTGTGTAGGGGAGATTGGTTGCTTCAGGGTTTACGGCATACTTAGTGTGGCATGGTATGACCAACCTGGCTAAAAAGCAAAATCTGAACAGATGCCCTAAAGAAGCCATATTTTGGGCTAAGTGCTATTTGTACTAAGACGTTGGAGACAAAATCATGGATGAAATCCAGTTGCTTAGCATGGAAAGAAATTCTAGAGCAGGCTCACTGAATCAAGTTCTATTGATTCGAATGGATCTACTCTTCCTTTAGACTTATCATATTAACATACAGTATTTTAAGCCACTTTAACTGGCACCAAGAGTTGTTTTAGCTTGTCAAGTAGCCTGCATCTAATCTTTGTATTGTATGTTACTGAGGAGAAAATGAAGCAGCGTAGAACAATCATGTTATTTTTGATCAGGGAGCTATTTTCTTCTGTAATATATTAATCTACACCTCAGCTGTGTGAACTCCTCTCCTTGACATTGTACAATAGTTAAGGATTATATTCCAGTTTGTACGAATATGTGTTCATTCCCTGCCCAATCCCACCTGACACAGTCAGTGAAAATCTTAACGAGGTAGAAATTTAAAAAGAGTAAGAGGAGGAGCCAAGAAAATAAGGAAAAGGAGAATATGCGTCCCCATAAAACTTGCCACTTTAGGTGGTTCAGGACATCACTTTGCTTTATTATGGAGGAAAAGAAGAAGCCGTGTACACACATGGCTCTCTAACATAGCTGAAAGGAAAGGGATAGAAGTGTGGTTCATTTCAACTTTTTATTAACTATAGCTTGAAGCTGAACTTCATTGCCTACAACACACACACACACACACACACACACACACACACACACACACACACACACACACACACACACACACACAACAATAGTTTCTCTGGACCTTACTTTGGGCAAGGAAGGCAGGAAGCGATAGTGACAACTCACAAGACTAAGCTCAGCACAGTCTGTGTTTCTAATGTCTCTAAGCACACAAACACTACAGATGTTACAACATTGCAGAGAATCCCAGGAAATACAAGTCAAAAAAGAGGCTAGAGATGAGGCCAACAAAACTGGTATTCATACCAAATTACACATCCCAGCATTCCCCAAAGCCCTGAGCAAATGACATAAAAATCTGATACATATATGTAGCATCGCCATGCTCTGTGGATACACAATGCCAAATCCAAGTCCATCCTCGGTCTGCTCAAGGTTCAGCAGCCTCAGCTCATCCAAGAAAAATTTAAGCACAGTGATTTTACTAAGCCAGCAGAAGAGGGCTGCTGAATGGGAACTCCAAATGTTAATTTATTGACATGATTCATCCTGCCAAACAAGTTTCTCAAAATTATCTGATTGTGACAGTTCAAAAATCCTTTAAATCTGTTATATTTCATTTTAAAACAATCCATAGAAAAGGATATTCCCAAATGATAACTGTCTTAAGAACAACTATTTATTTTATTCTCTTTTTTAAATGAAACCAGGGGAGGGGTGGGTAGGAAAATTGTTTTGTTGTCAAGAAAACACATTTAACAGCAAATGGTAAGGTTGCCAAGAGATGATTCTATTTGGCACTATCTTAAGTTGTTTATCATTTTAAAAGTATTTATGCTAATGCACAGAAATAAACCTTCCAACATTTCAGTCACTTTGTGATTAAGGCAAATCATTAGCTTTGTCTCTTTTTTTCTTGTTTTTGGTGTACATTAAATTTTTCTTACAAAGAATTTCCTTCCTTTTTTCTTAAAAGTTAAATGTCCCTTTTTCTTACAAACAAGTACTGTATGTGCCGCTCTTTAAAAGTTGGGCTCGAGTTAGTAGCAGGCATTACCCTACAATGTCAGCCTCTTAAAACTGTCATTGAATATATTCCTAATTTCAACTGAAAACATTTTAGAATACTGTATGTTAAATAGGAGTCAAATGGGCAAAGAAAGAAAGAAAGAAAGAAAGAAAGAAAGAAAGAAAGAAAGAAAGAAAGAAAGAAAGAAAGAAAGAAAGAAAGAAAGAAAGAAAGAAAGAAAGAAAGAAAGAAAGAAAGAAAGAAAGAAAGAAAGAAAGAAAGAAAGAAAGAAAGAAAGAAAGAAAGAAAGAAAGAAAGAGATTTTTAAAAAATTCTAAAAGCATCCTGGGCATTCCAAAATTAATGCATCATCATGCTTTCTTGACTTTTGACCATTTCTATTTCTTGCTTTATTCTATTTTGAACCTTTTACAAAAGTTGACTTGCTCTGAAGTGACTTTGTATCTTTTCTCTTTTCCTTCCTTCACTTTATAAAGACATGGATGTTTTTTCCCCCTGACATGCCTCATGAGCTCAATCTCAAGTCCTGCTTAATAGATACCACATGTCTGCCCACTGCTGTATAATTACAGTGCTAAGATTCTTGGCACTGCCAGTAAAAAGGGCACTTTCAACCCAATTAGAAATTATTTATTTACATACCATTTTTAAATAAGAATTTCTATTAGGTTGATGATGTGAAGATAACTTTCTCATCAAGTAGCAGTAACTTTTCTCTAGGTAGACTTTTGAGACTGAAAAATATATATGTGTTGGAGCTCTTATATTTCTTGTTTTCATTTAGATTACACATAAGGAAATATTCCCTATAAACAAAACATCTGGGAACAGCATCATGCAATGAATCAGCCCTACTTTCACTTTGTACTTCAGCCGATGGAAGAGATCTGGAGGTGGTTGATTCTCTGAACTCAATATAGTCATTATTTCCATCGCACCATGGTGCCTCCCAAGAGCTGTATGCCTTATTTAAAAGAGGGGGGTCATAATGTCTTGGTCTGTTTACACTGCCTTATGCTAAAATGGATTCCCTTCTGTACATTCTTGTTAATATAGCCACAGGACATTGGTTGAAAACAAAGTCCCTCAAGAAGAATGTGATTTTGCTATTTCCTGTGCAACCTTTCCCACATAACGGTTGTTTACTAGCCACCTAGTGTGAAATCACCAGGCTTCCTTCACTCACTTTCTGTAGAGCATCCATGTTCATCATTTAGACATTGTCATCCTGTGTTTTCCCTGTTGTTCTATCTTTTCTTGGAGTGCAGAGAAAAATCTTTCTTAGAAGAATGGAAGAGATCAGGAAAAGAACAACTACTAGTCTGGAAAGCAGATCTGAAATAGCTCTTCTAATGACATGAGGATGAAAAACTTTGGCGCTTGTAGTCATGCTTAGAGTTGAAGAGACGAGACATCCATTTATAGGTACCATTTTAACATAAATGGATGTCATCTCCTGATGGCTAATTATGAACAATAATTTTTGTTATCAAAGATAAGAAGATAAAGTGGAAACAGAGAAAGAATACTGTTTGCTACATAAATTATATTGGCATTATTTTAGAGTAAACAGTTAAATTGTTTTACTGATTATTATTCAGTTCATACTGCAGAGTACACAGAAATAGCCTTCTTGAATATTCTGATATTTTTGAATTGTAATTGGGTGTGCCCCAGGCAATGGCAACCTTGTGCCTGCTAATCTTTCTCACACTAGGTTAGGCAAATGAAACTGTGGAATGAATTCCCCAAGAGGTGGCTTCATTTCACATTTTCATGTCTGCCCTAGACATGGAAGAAGAAGTGCATAATATCATTAACTGGGGAAGCCTGTGTGCATCTACTCAAAAGTAGGCCCGGCTGAGTTTAATGGAAATTATTCCCATCTAGGAGTACACAGGATTGCAGCATAAATTTAAATCTAATTTACTACACAGTAAACCCCATCAAACACAACTGAGTAAATTTCCTCAAGAACCTGTTGTTAGTTCTCTTAATGCTTGTTATTGGTTAGCTATGGGCTAGGCACTCTTAATGTTTCTATCTCTACTGCACTGATTATACCTCCACTATTTTATACTTCAAGATGAACCTTTTATTGTGGAATAGGTCAGTCTTACATTCATGGGATTTGATGGAAGATCACATTGACAGTGCCTTCTACTTGGAATATTCCAGTATTTTGTTATTTTCTATTTTTAGCTTTCTAGCTTCTTTTGTCATTTTGCTTGCAAATTTATTTCCAAGGAGGGGAAAGCTGAACAGTGGTGCAAAATCTTTTTAAAGGTATAGGTTGAAGACAAAGTTTGTGTTGCATTCAACACACACTATGAAGAATGAATAAAGTCTATAGTTTTTTAAAGGACAGAATTAAAACTTTAAGGGATACAGTTACCATTTGCATGAAAAAGACCTGTATCCAAAAATGTTATTATCCCAATGCAGAGTACCCCAGATAGCAGCTCATGTGCCGTCACACAGAGCATCTAGTTCAAAAACAGCTGGAATGCCAAGGTTTGCCATCACTGACATACACCATCCATGATGTTCTAGATATAATGGATATTTTAATAGTATTTTCATTCTTCACATGGCACAGCATAAGAAGGCTAAATGACTGAATTTCTGACCATATCACTTCAGACAATAGGTAGGAAGAGGGTAATAGTTGCAAATGCTTCCCCTCATAATAAAAAGCTGTCTATAGCTGATATAGGAACACAGGAGAGCAAAGGCAAAGCTTTCTTCTTGACAGATTATTAGATGATCTGGTGGGCTGAAGTCCAGCTGTATGATGCTAAGAGCGTTCCTGCTGTTGAGTTATTTTTGCAGTACATCTATGGTAGCCAGTTTGAAGGCAAAACATGTGCCTAGGAAACAAGATCTAAATGCAAATAATAAGCAGATTCTGCACATATAGGACAAGGGCAGTGAGATCCTTCTTTCTCTTACTCAGAATTGACATTGTCTCATGAATTGGGTAAAATGCTTGCATACATTTTACTTTCTAACTTTAGGAAGTTTCATGCTAAATCCTTTGAAGCAACAAAGCATATTTCTAGCAGATTTATTACAGAATCCTCTTTGTAGTTCCATCCCAAAGCAGCCCTCTTTTTGCTGGACCTGAAAAAAAGAGAGCTATAAACAGCTATGCCCAAGCTGAAAAAAGCAATATGTCGTCAGTCTGACATATACCTCGCTTTTCCGCTCATTGTCAGTGCCGTGATTGATGGTGTTGTTCATTAATGTGGGACGATTGTCAGCTTTTCCTGGATAAATATAAAAAGAAACAAAGAAATCCCCACCCTTTTTTGAGCCAGGGCGAAATATTTCCTCTTTTCTTCTGCCTGGATATGAGGCACACACAAAGGCACACCCACTCCCCCACAAACACTCACTGCCATTTTTTTTACTGCAGAGCATTCACAACTGGGTGACACATTTTTAAAGCAAACAAAACAAAATCTACACTTGCTGAGAAGAACAGAAAGCAATAATTTAGGATGTCTGTTTTTTTCCTAGACAAAAATCTGAGACATGGCAAAGTATTTACCATTTGAGCACATACCAGAACACATTGAAGATCACCAATCAAAATTGCTATTCATCTTTTCATTGCATATGAGTAGCGTACTCTCTGCGGTTCTGACAAAAGGGCCGAATTCAGATCGAACTTTTGGTTACTATAGGATTTCAAAATCCTAAATCTTCGCCCATCTTTTGAAGTTTTATTCAAAATTTTACTGTAAAGGTAAAGGTAAAGGTTTCCCTTGCTCAAAAACCAGTCATATCCGACTCTAGGGTTCAGTGCTTATCTCTGTTTCAAAGCCAAAGAGCCAGTGCTGTCTGCTTCTGTCTGCTCTTAGCATCATACAGCTGGACTTCTGTGGTCATGTGGCAGGCATGACTAGAACCGGAGTGCACAGAATGCTGTTTAGATAAATAGGGACCACTTCAGTGGGAAGGTAAACAGCATTTTGTGTGCTCCAGTTCTAGTCATGCCTGCCACATGACCACGGAAACGTCTGTAGATACTTGCATTTTCTTACTTTCAAACTACTAAGTTGGCAGGAGCTGGGACAAAGATGGGAGCTCATTCCCGTTTTACTGACCATGATGCAAAGGGTCCATCCATGCAGCCTGTAAGAGAAAACTTTGCAAGGTCTATACTACCTTCCACACTGTAAGCTTTTACTTAATTAATCTGGAAATAAGTCTTATAACTCTGTCTCCTCTTAACTATTACCCCAGTTCTTCAGCTTCAGTTTTCCTACATAGTATCTGAAATCCTGTTGCTTTTTTATATGTGCAGAAGGCAGTTTCTTTTTGCTGGTAATCAACAAGCCTCCACTAAAGGAAATTTCATGCTAAACCAGCAAAAATTGATGCCCCAAGAATCCCAGTGACAGTTCATTAATTGCAAGTGATTGGATATTATACCATTTGCCTTCCAGGTGTATAACAGAGCAACAGGATTACAACTATGTTTTGTGGTAATATTTTGTGTTGTTTTGGTTTCTCTTTTTAAAGACAGGCTGCATGAAGGATACGTCATGGGGTCCAAATTTTATAAATCAATAGCAAGGAAAGAAGATGGGAACCTTCATGTTACCATAAACTTTTGGAAACTACATGGACTCATTACTGAAATAACATATCCAAAATCTACACAATACTGTTCCATCACACAGTAAAGGCAGCTTTTAAATAATGATCATCACCCTGTGAACAGCTTTTTAAAGAAAAAGTTTAAATTTACTGTCTATAATGTCTTAGTAATAGACCTAAGTCACATATTTGTCTTTAAATGTTTACCGATTTAATGTCTATACTTTAGTAAAGATGGAGCATAAGTTAGAAGTTGAGAAAGGACGACCAGTTTATAATAGGAGAACAGGATCGAAAAGAAATTGAAGACTGCATTTTTTTTCTTTAAAATGTCAAAGTCCTTATGTGAGGTGTGGGCCCCATGTTGGGAACCACTGGTCTAGATTACTGCTATATGAGAAGCATGGGATCTGAAAAGAAAGCAAAACCAGAGACACTACAGATCATATCATTATATATTGGCTGAAATCTTGTTGTTTAGTAGTAAGATACAACGAGTGGTGGACTCCAAAATATTTTACTACCACACTGTGGGCGTGGTATGGTGGGCATGGCCAGGGGGAAAGCCCTGCGTTGCACCTGAATGATGACTACTTTATTTCAAAACTTGGATGGGCGAGGTCAGCCAGAATTTCTGCTACCAGTTCTCGGTGAACTGGTGCAAACCTGCTGATGCCCACCACTGGATACAACTAAAGTAAGGCATTGAATCAATGGAACCCACAGAGGTGATGCTTCACTGGACCTCCTCTAAATCAATTAGTCTATTCTAATGACAATTTATAGCACTGAGCAAATAGAGCTCAGACATTGACTATTGGCTTGTACCAAAGAATTACAGAAGAACATCTGCTTCTGTTTTAGAGATTACAGTAAAGTTAGGGACTATGCAGGAAAATCTGTGGACTGTTCTTAAAAGAGAGAGAGAGAGAGGCATATCACAACATGTATAACCTGTACTCTAGACAAGAGGCTACTGCTAAGATGGAACATGTAGAAACAGAATAGCTTTCAAGTGGCAGAGTCAGACAAGGAGATATTTTCTCTTCTCCCTATCTGTTGATAGGGAGAACACAAAAAGCTGGGTGAGAGTCTGCTGAAGAAGGAGAAAACATGCATGGAAGGAACATGAATAATTTAAGATATGCATATTACTGGCAGAAAATAGGAACAAATTGAAACAACTTCTGGTAAAGGTTAAAGAAGTGCAAAAGCAGGATTACAGCTGAATGATAAGAAGACAAAAAGAATGACTACAGGAAAAAAAATCTTAACTTTAATGCTAACAATGAAAAAATTGAAATTGCTAAAAATTTCCTATACCCCAAAGTTAAAACTACACCCAGGTAGCCAGAAGAAGACTGAAACTTAGAAGATCAATTATGGAAGAACTAGAAAGTATGTTGCTGGAAACCAAGGCCAAGATCATCTATGACTAGTTATCTGTAAACTATTCCAATGTCATCTATACTATTCTATACTATTCCTGGCATTTCTGTACTATATACAGATGTCCGAGCCAGACAGCAAAGAAAGGTGACAAAAAGCTTGATTCATTTGAGATGTGGTGTTGCGGGAGAACTTTATGGACATCATAGTATACCACAAGGCAAATAAGTGAGTTCCAAATGAAGTCAAACCTGAATTCTCATTACAAGGTAAAATGACTGAAAAGATGATGATGCTAGGAGAAGTTGTAAGTAGTTAGAAAAGAGAAAGGCCTAATAGGAGACAGACTGACTTGATAAAGGCCTTCAGTTTGCAATATCTAATCAGAACTGTTAATGGTAGGACCTTGTGGAATCATTAATCCATAAAGTTGTTTTAAGAGACTTGACAGCATATAACAGCTGCAGCCTAGACTTTTGCTATTGACTTAAGAGATATATCAGACTGAAGAAGATCTCTTGTCTCAGTGACACCTATATATGCTTCCTCGTCAGAGAGTCTAGAGCTATGGTTCTCAAAATACTGTCCTCCTTCTACATCCCAAGAGGCTCAGACAGCATGTCTCACTATGGTCCAGCATTCCAGGAGCTGGGAATCCAAGATCAGGAACTATATTTTAAAAGAATAAATAAGAAGAGATAGAGGGCATGGATGATTACAATAAAGCAAACTCTGAACTTTGTAGATCAAGCAACTGGTCAAGGTCAAGAATTTGCCTTTCCAATGTCCTTCTTTAAAGGGGAAGGATGTTTTAGTGAACAGCAGAATTAGCTGTTACATAAGAACACCATTGTTCCTGTGACAATCTCTTGTTTAATTTCAGAAAAGAAGAAGCATCCTTATTCCACAAAGGATGTAGCTTGATTAACATAAACCAGCCTATGTTAATGGGCCTAAATCTCTCCTACCCTGTTTAGCATCCAATCAGTCATAGATAAATTAGACAAACAAACAGTGATACCTTTCTACAAGCATGCTGTCAAGCCAAATGGACCAAAGTGTGTGAAAGATATGGGTCACTCAGATCTGTGGGTCAGCCAAATATGGTGTTTAGTTATACTAAACACCATATCAGATCAGGAAGGCCTCTTATTGTCTCATCTCACTTCAGGAATATGATAAATAATTAAAAGTTCCTCTATGACAACACTTGCAGATTATCTTATCCTGGTTATGGAAAACTGCCTGGAAGGAGAGAAAACACTTCAATGGGGCTACATGACTCTTGGCATCTAGGATTCAAGGTGTGATTTGAAAATTTAAAAAGGAGTAATTTCCAGACTTGATACACAACATTTCATTGTTGTAGGGGGAGGAAGGGGAGATTCCACTTCTGAATGTCTATTGTTCCTTTCTGGTCCAAACAATAGCAATATGCTTTTAACAATACCAGCCATATGCTTTTCTAGCTATAGTTAACATAATTAACTATATAAATTGGATGACCTTTATTTCTCTGGCTAAAAAAATGCAAAATAAAGACAACCTTTCCACCTATTTTCCTACTGATTGCTATCTTCTCTCTTTGCTCAATTATACAATGCACTGCCACCCTTACCTTTCCACTGGCCATAATCTTTACAATCAGGTCATTGCCCACATTGTTAGTGAGAGAGTCATTGCTCACCATATTCCCAATTTTTATGTTGTTTGACCCATAACAACAAACTATCCAGTATTGTAACATAAATCAGAGGAAAGGAATCCTAAAATGAACCAGCAAGATTTCCATTTTCTAAACTTTTTTGGCAACAACAGGTTAATGACAATAATATTTTCCAGAAGGAATACATCTCCTGAACTAAATGGTAAATTATTTTGAATACCTCTGTAAAGTACAGGAAATCGAGAACCAAAGGAAACCTGGCATAATGCCATCAATTGAACATTCAATCTGACTGTAATAGAAAGTGATTATTGAGGACTAGCAGACAGATGATGGATAGTTTCCTGTTAAAATGACAGGTCTGCTGCTGTGTATCAGCAGTCTTCCTACAGCACAAAAGCATAGGTCGGCTTTTGTGGCTTCTTAAGGTTGTGGGAAATGGATTCCAGGCCTGTGAGGAGGATCACAGGCTGACAAGGGCATGTTTCAAGGATTGAGGAAAGGGTTTTAGTGGTAGAAAATCTAATAGAAACCATGCTTGCTAAATTTTGCAGCCATTCCCTCAAGAAGTGACAATAAAGAAAAATGACCCTGCAATCTTAACCTAGTCAAAACTCCGATTAACATCAGAACAGTCCGTGGAGAGGGGGGAAAGGAGGGGGGGGACATCCACAAATAATAATTTTTGGGGGAAAGTATTAGCTCTCAGAATTCTTTTACATTTTCTTCTCAACATAAACTGAGGATCAGCTGTTGAATGTTTCCCTGTGTACACTGTTCCTACAAATATGTTGGGAACATTTTTCAGGGGAAAGTAGGAAAAGGAAATAATGAGATAGGCTTTGTTTCTTTAATACAGTATTCACAATGTTGATCCTTGAGTGCTGAACCCCTTGCAAATCTTACTTTGGAAGTATCCCTAAAGGATACTTTAAGATTCTGTCTTAAAGACAATAAAGAAAACATGGGTGAAATGTCTACTTCAAGATTAGAGCTTGCAAAGTTAGTTTTAAAAGAAATTAATTCCTGCTATTCACCAGACAAGTTGAGAAGCAATTCACCTAAATTCCTTGCTACAATTCCAGAAAGTAATTTCTCACATTGCTAATTAATTTTCCACAATTTTCTGTCATTTTTTAAAAAACCTCTAAGGTAAATGGCATAAAACTTGAAAAACTGGTCAAAATGCCTCTAATTAAATATATGGGAAGCAGAAAAATTGCTTGTTACATTTTTGGCAAAGCAGTATTCTCATTTGATATACAGTACTGTATTATTTTTCACTAAACCCATTACACCTAACTCATTTACTTGTAGCTTTTTACTCCCAATATCTCTTGTTATATTTCTGCAAAACCAGACATAATTATTATATCTCCCTCTTTTCACTATATCCCCAGTACAGTGATACTCAAAACTGCTTTTTACAGTTTTTTTAAAAAATTGTTGAACTTATGCAATAATTAAATATCAAATATATTCAACAATGAGGTTGGGACTTTAATCCAAAGAAGCTCCATTTTTTTAAAAAAAATCAACATTGAGAACACAACAGAAGAAAAATAGGAAAGAAAAATAAGGCAAGGATAAAAAGAAAAGCAGCAAATAATTATTTCAGTTAGATAGGCCTAGCTACAGGTTGAATTACACTCAAAGTTTGTAAAAGGCAGTGCCAAAATCTTCATGGTAAAAATGGTTTTAAAAAGGGGATTCAACAGAAGTAAAATAAAAAATGTACATGAAAATACAAATTTTCTGTAGCTACTCCATGATCTTCATTCACATAAGATAACTGCAAAAATATGTAACAATTTTATAACAAATATGTGTAAATCACATATATGTGAAGCCATTAAAACACTATGAAACAATAACAACGTAAACAATACAAAACGATATATAAGAAATGAGATACAACATTAAAATTATTTGTCAACAGATGAAAGGGCTGAAACAACACCAGGAAGGTCTGCACAACAAGTATTTTGTGTGGTTGTTTTTATGTTCATCACCCTAGGTGGTCTTTTGGTATATAAATAAAATGAGTCAACAATCAATCAATAAAAGAACTGTTGGAGAATGTCTGGTAGAGGGAAGATGATCTCTTACAAGAAATGCCACCAAATCAAATGTCAGACTTTTAGTCCACTTTGGCAGGAATCTGGGCTACCCCTCCACAGTTCAGTCTCTGGATCCCAGCTACAGGGTTCCTAGCTAATTGATCTTATTTTATTTTACTTTCCCAGTCTTTGAACATGTGAGCAATTATAAGACATTCTGTTTCCTAGTTAAGAAACGTTTCTGTTTCTCATGGCTGCTGAAAGAAGAGTGCTGTTAAATCCAGCAAAGACACACAAGAAAAGAATAATTCAACTCTGCATTTATTTTTATTGCTGAGTCTGCAATAATGTTATGTTATATGGAGAGTTAATTGCATCACAAAGACCTTGTTTGTGACTAAAGTTCCTTAAAAAGATATTGAAAATAAAAAGCTGTCATTGTCATGATTTTCATGCAAACAGTAAGGTTTCATAAGGCAGAAATAGTTTTCATTAAAGAGTGAGATTGATAATGCCCCCTCTTTTATTTATTGGTCAAAATCCTGTTATGTTACAGCTATGTAAGGGTGATGATGTCAAAGATGGGGGGGGGGGTTTACAGGTAATTAAAGAGTTCTATTTTGATCCCAGGATTCTCAGAACTTTTACACAATCACCCTCATTGCATGCAAGTTGGGTGAGCCCCAGGAACTCTTTACACAGGCATTATTGAATGGTGCCATTTTTAAAAAAATTATGACCTGATAATTCAGAAAATTTAATATGATTAGTAATTCAGGTCAACTATATAGACAGTAACCTTCTGGAGATTACTGAGCATAGAAAAAAGGTTGCAGAAACAGCAAGGTACCATCATCTACCTGCAAATTTAATTTCATGTTATAATCCCCCACAGGACACTAGCCTATGAAATTTAATAACATTTTTATATATTATAAAACAGGGGTGAACAAAAGGTGGATGTCTGGGCAATCTGCAGTAAATTGACAAGGATTTCTTATTCTGTTTATTTACCAACAACCAGATAATTGCTGTTCATTCCCAAACCTCCCTCGTGCCATGGACATGAAGAAAACAGAATTTCTATTTTTATATTTTTAATTGTTTGGGGTGGCTTAGTGGTTAAGATGCTGAACTTCATGACCATAAGGTTAGCAAGTCAAGACCCGAATACTGCATGACAGAGGTCAAAAGCAAGGAACTGCAAGTAGATAAATAGGTACCACTTTAGTGGGAAGGTAAGCAGCGTTCCATGCAATCCGGTGTCTAGTCATGCCTGCCACATATCCAAGGAAATGTCTGCAAATGTAGACAGCACTGGCTCTTTGGCTATAAACAGAGATGAACACTGAACCCTAGAGTCGGATATGTCTGGCTTTCAAGTAAGGGTGACCTTTACCTTTACTCTGAACGTTGTTCATTTCTGGTAATAAAAGACATTCATGCAGATAGATGCATGAAATATATCCCACAACTCTGAAGTCTCCCTAACTTTTCCATTTTTAAAAGCACTGGTGCTAAACGGATTGCAGTCCATTTCTTCTCCTCCCTCCCCTCTAAATGGCTACTGCAGGTTAAAGTAACAGTAATCTACCATGTGTTTTGAAGAGGGAAAAGTGCCATCCAACATAACCCAGGCCCCGTCCTCTCTGTCACTTCACCCTGTTCAGCAAGCTACTGGCTTCCCACTACCTTAAATAATAAATCAGTATATTTGCATGCTCTGGATTCTGTCAGGACCAAGCTCTGACACAGGGCCAAAATTCCTGCAAGGAAAGAAATAATCCATAAAAACAGTCGATTTATCAGGCAAATATGGTTAAAATATTTTGTGCTGATAAAGCTAATGTATCTTGAAATTAACAGTAATGGTTCCTGCTGCTAAACCATCCACCATATATTTGCACATGGAGAGCTTTGAACACACACAGAATGTTGTGCAGTTGCTCATTGCTCTTACCAGTATTATGTTACAGCACGCAGGCAGTACTTTACAACAGGACTGGCATCTAGAATCATTAGGAAAATAGATATTCTTTCCAAAAGGTAAAGGGGCTTAGAGAGAGAAGGGGAGAAGGGCAGCAAGGGGAGAAGAGAAACATATAAGCTCAGCTTTAGGATTCTTGAATGCTCCTTATCCTACACAACTAGTGAAGCCTCCCAGTTTGAGTTTAGGTGTTTCACGTTTCTCCAGGGAACAGCTGGAAGGCAAAACATTTGGATTTTTCCCAAAAGGCATCTGAAACTTTAGAAAGCTCTTGTTGTTCAGTCACATAGTCGAGTCTGATCCTTTGCCACCACATGGACTGCTCTAATAAAGGTTTGTCTGCCAGAGTTCCAAAACTAGACAACAAGCACCAACATCTCCCTTTACTGCTACATTGTAGCATTCCTCAGTATTCAACGTGCTAGCTAGAGCTATTGGAAGTTGCAGTCCAATTCCTGCACAGATGTGCTTTGCTCACACATCATGGAGGGAGGGCAGAGGCGTAGCTACCGCCGTATCAGCCGTATCAATTATACGGGGGCCCCGGGTACGGGGGCCCCCAACGGCAAAAAAAAGAAAAGAAAAGAAAAGAAAAAAAGAGCAAAAATTTACTGTGCATGCGCAGAAACTCAATCTGACGCATTGCGCATGCGTCAGATTGAGTTTCTGCACATGCGCACTTTATTAGAGCCATTTTTGGCTCCAATTTTAAAAAATAAAATTTCGGAGTCGGAGCCGCAGCTTCTCAGAGCGGCTCCGATGGTGGCCCTCAGAACAGGGCACCTCCCCTGGGGCCGCCCAGCTCCCACGGGCAGGTTGAGGCCTGCCTGGGCTGTCCGCTGCTGCCGAACCCCCATGGCCTGGGGACGCCTGGCAGAGTGCGCCACCGCCTCCTCCGGGTCCGGCGGTGGTGACGGCGGCGGCGACAGTTGCGCCTTCCTGCCTGCCTACCACCGCCCCCGCCAGGCTGACGTCTGAGACTTGCAGGAGCGCGCTGTGGAGGGCGCGCGCGGGGGGGGGCGCGGGGCAAGTGGCTCCGGAGGAGGAGGAGGAGGCTGGAGTCGGGGGCAGCGCACCTTGCCATGCGGCCCCAGGAGGGTAAGTGAGGGTTTTGTGATTCAGGTGGGTGGGTGGTTTATGTGTGTGTTGGGTGGGTGGGTGGATTTTTATTAAATTTTTGTTTTATTTCTTTATTTATTTTAATTATTAAAGTTATTTACGGGTTTGTGTTGTGGTTGTTTGGGTGGGTGGGTGGGTTGAGGTGTGTGTGTGTTTGTTTGTTTGTTTGTTTTAATTCTATTCTATTTTATTTATTTATTTATTTATTTTTATTTTTGGCCCCGCCCACGACGTCATGACGTCGGCTCCCCCCACGACATCATGATGTCATGACGTTAGCTCCGCCCCGCATATAAAGGGCCCCCAAACAATTTTTATACGGGGCCCCGCCAAGGTAAGCTACGCTTCTGAGGGAGGGGTGGGTATGTTCTTGCCTTACATGTATTCTAACTTGCAGAATTTGCAGGACAGCAAAAGCCACAACAGAATCTAAACTGTAAAGCAGGGGTACTCAAACTATGGCCCATGGGCTGGATCTGGCCCCTGATGCTGATTCATCCTCCCTGCACCACCCTTGCCACTCCCAGAAGCAGAAGTAAAATACATCCACGCATGTGCAGACGCTGCCATAAGTGCACCCCGGGCTGTTTACAACAGCTGTGGGTACATTTATGGCAGTGTTCTGTGCATGTGTGGATGCATTTTACTTCTGCTTCTGGTGGGAGGAACCACATGACTGGCCCACTGAACCACATGAGTGGCCTGTAGCCTGAAAAGTTTGGGCACCCCTGTTGTAAAGCAACACCTTTGTTTAGTGTCAGCCCACTACTCTACAAAATGATATGCTGGAAGAGTGGCAGCAAATGTTTATAGCAGAACACTGCATGCCATTATCAGTGTATGATATCAATTTAAATTTTACTGGAACAGAAACCTTTTGACCCCCTTCCAAACTGGATCCATTACTAGGTTTATACATGAAAGCTTAGAAAGGAATTAAATTAGGAGAAACATTGCAAGGGAAGTGTATTTGCATCTATTGCATTTAAGGCTAGAGATTAGCTGACCTTTGGAAAAGGGGATTAAAGCTGTTTCGCCATCAAGAGAAGACAATCTGTGTTCTTAAGACAATCATATGGGGAGGGTAAGAGCCTCTGAAAGAGGAATTGAAAGGAGAAAGAATCTATGGCTCATTTGCACGGTTTGCATATCACTTGCACATGAACTGTGCTCCAACTTCAGCAGGACAAAGAATCTTACAGCATTTGAATTTTTTCATTGACTTCTGAAGCACTGGTATGTAAATGTGGGAACTCTGTCCATTTTTACAATCTAATTTTACAATAGATTAACTCCAGACAGGGTATCAGTAGATAGTAAAGACACTTGTTCTACACATAGGGTTTCATTATCAGAGAGAATACACTGCCAAGAAGCTTCCTCTTACTTTGATCTCCACCCAAAGAAAAATGTCAAGTACAATAATTGCTGTATTGGTATCTAGTAAAGTGGCCACTCTGAGATAATCCACATCTAGAGAAGAAATAAAGCTCATATTGGTCTAATGGTCTGCATAAATGAGGCTTATAAATAGGGTAAGTATCTCTTTAAAAATACATAAAGCAATATACATCCCTGCAAATAGAGTCACTGCATAAGGTCCTTTGTGGATTGAGTCGCTAGTAAGAAAAATTACTGAACTGTATTGAATGTTATTAGTAATGAAGCAACAAAGAGGCAAAAATTTCCCATATGGAAAGTTTCCATTAGTCTAACTATCTGTGCAATTTCTTCCAAGCCATTCCATTTCTTCAATTATTGTACAATTCTGGCTTAATTGTGTGTGTGCATATTTGTGTAGCAATATCACATTCATTCTACAGTACTATTATAAGATCAGATCCTTCTCCATACGATGAAGGCATATAATTTGCCTGTACCTGTATTGGTTGTTAATTTTTTATTTATACAGTATTTTATTTATTTATTAATCATATTTCTATGCCGCCCTCCTCACAAATGACTCAGGGTGGCTAACAATAGTAAAAAAAAAACCAATCATTAATAAAACCAACAATAAAATACCCACCCATCTAATAAAACTAAAATTTAAAATTTAAAGATTAAAAGATTAAAAAAGGAAAAGATTAAAAAATCACAGATTAAAACTCACAAGGGGGAGGGGAGGAGTCAAATGAGCCAATGGGCCTGAGCAACTGACTGGCCCATGCCCCATATCTGCCCTGCCAGCCAGGTCTTCACACCCTTTCTGAAAGACAGCAGCTCTTTCTGGAGACACAGCTCGGTTGGCAGGAGGTAACATAAGGCTGGAGAGGAAACAGAGAAGCCCCTCCTTCTGGTGCTAGAGAGGCCTGCCCCTCCAGCTGATGGTACAACCAGAGAGCCTCTCCGGTCCACTCTGGTGGGATGGACAGATGTTTTTGAGGTGACGCAGTCTCTTAAGTATCCTGGCCCACTACCATCTAGGGCTTTAAAGGTAATGACCAGCACCTTGAATTGTACCCAGAGACAAACTGGGAACCAGTGCAGCTCCCATAGCAATGGTGAAGTTCGAGCATAACGCCCGCATCCCATCATGATCCAAGAAGCTGCATTCTGGACCAGCTGCAGCCTCTGAATGGTTACCAAGGGCAGCGCCATGTAGAGCGCATTACAACAATCAAGTCTGGAGGTGACCGAAGCGTGTGTGATCATGAGCAAGGAGTCCCGATCTAGCAGCGGGCGTAACTGGTATATCACACGAAGTTGTGCAAAAGTCCTCCTGGCCACGACTGCCACCTGCTCTTTGAGTAGTAGTCGTGAGTCCAGGAGGACCTCCAGATAATGCACCAGGTCTGTTTGAGGCAAGACCACCCCATCCAGAACCAAAGATGGTAGCTCCCGAGATAATGCAGGACCCCCAACTCACAACCACTCAGTCTTGCCAGGAGTCACCTCAGTGAAGAGGGCAGTGTAGAAATGTGAATAAATAAAATAAGATAAAATAAAATCAGTTGTAGCCCTTGTCCCCCATCCAGACCCTCACAGCCTCCAGGCACCTGGAAAGGACTTCCACTGCATCACTTGGGTCACCACGGGCTGAGATATATGACTTTGCCACCGCTCCCCCTGTGCCCACACCAACGGCCAGGGGAAGAAGAAGACAGGGCAGGTTGAGGACTTTGCCGCCCCTCCCCCTGTGCCCACACCAATGGCCAGGGAATAAACCAGGCCAGGTTGAGGATTTTGCTGCCCCTCCCTCTGAGCCCCCATTAACATATTATATTGAAATCTAATGTATTGTTTGTAAGCTGCCCTGAGTCACTACGATGAGTGGGCGGCAATATAAATTCGAACTAATAAATAAATAATAAACTGGGTATCATCTGCATATTGATGATACCTCACCTCGTGGGAACGGATGATCTCACCCAGTGGTTTCATGTAGATGCTAATATATATACAAAAGTAAAAATAATAACATGAATAATAACAATCATTATCATTATCACATTCTGGCTTACAGTGATAGTAGGGTCTTCGGGGTATATGAGATATTTAAGCAGTGTCACCCCTCCTTGATTTTCCATGGTCAAGCAGAAATTTGAACCCAGGTTTCCTGCATCCTTATACTTCACTCTACCATACTAGCTCACCATCTAATATGTTTACATGTGTTTATAAAATCATGCTTAATTAGAAGAATGCTTCCATTTAAAACAACAACACCTGCTTAGGTATTCAGAATAACAGAGGTAACTTACAGCCTCTAAAGATGTGCGCACACACTTGAGGGAAATATGTTCATTATTACAAATTGCCATGAGGGCCTGTGGTGGAACCAATGGCAGGACAGAGACTGCAAACAAACCCAGAGCAACAAGGTGCAGAAAAAGGAGGTACAAACAAATGGTGGGGATGGTGGTGAACAAATGCCCTCCCAGTTGTTCTGGGGTGCAGCTCACATCATTTCACGGCTTTATGTGGGCCTAGAGCTCACATTCGAACCATGGCTATTTGGGAAACCCAACAGATAAATATGTAGCAGTTATTTCAATGAAATTAATGGAAGTTAAGGTAAAGGTAAAGGTCTCCCTTACTTGAAAGCCAGTCGTATACGACTCTAGGGAGCAGTGCTCATCTCCATTTATAGCCAAAAAGCCAACACTGTCTGCATCTACAGATGTTCCCATGGTCACGTGACAGGCATAACTAGATGACAGAGCACATGGAATGCTGTTATCATTCCTGCTAAACATTACCTATTTATCTACTTGCAATGTTTTGGTTTCGAACTTAAGAAAAGAGAACACATAGAAAAAGCAGTATACAGTGAAACCTCAAACACTGACTTTAATGCATCGTACAACAATTTTTTTCACTAAGCAGTTTTTCCCATTGAAAAATTGTTGTACGATTTTTTTCCATAGGGAAAATTGTTATGCAGGATACCTTTTTTAAAAAAAAAAACCTAATTGTTATGTGATTTTGTTGCTATAAGGGGCAACTATTGTATGAGGTTCCACTGTACCTCTAAAATGGGTCTGATACCTATGAAGGGCTAGAAGAGTTATTATGTATTCCTATATAAATCTATTCAGAAGTAAGCCTCATATGTTCATGGTTACCTACACCCTAGTAAGCGTACAATGATAGAATGCTATATTTTGTATACTATGGTTATATGCTGTCAAGTTGCCTCCGATGTATGACAACATTAGGATTCAGAGCTCTCCAGCATGTCCTGTCCTCAACAGCCCTGCTCAGCTCTTGTGGACTCAACACTGTGGACCCAACTCTTTAGGCCAGTGAGTAAGGTAAGGTTTGGTGCTTTTTGTTTAATGACAATTAAGCCATGAGGGTTTAATTTAAAAAATGAATCTGTGATGGTTGTGGAGAACACAAGGGACGGAAATTAGGATGGTCAAATTAGGTACTACAACAGCCGTGGGTGCATTTGCACATGCACATTTTACAACTGAGGTAAATGTACCCACTTCCACTTCCAGGTGTGGCAGAGGCAGCAATGGGCTGGATGGGATGGCATCATGGGCTGGGTTCAGCCTGCAGGCCATAGGTTGGGAACCCCTGCATGTGTGCATGTGTGCACACATGCACACACACACACACTCTTACACACTCTTACACATGCGTGCACACACACACTATGTTCCAGCCACAAGCATGTTTTGCCTTGAGGCCATTGGTTCACTAATGGCAGAGACTGCCTTGGCAAACTGTATATTATATTCCCATGGGAGCATTTCCATAGGCCTAGACAGGGAAAGAGCTGTTTTAGGTCTCTCCCACCCTCCCACCCGCCTGGCCCTGTTTCTTTGTATTCCATACACTGTTTCATTTTAACTGATTTTTCCTCTACTGAAAAATTGTACTCCACTCTTCAGACAAATCAAACATCAAGAGGCTTATGTTAGAAACTGATTAACAGAGTAGAGCCAGGCATCAAAAAAGCAGACAACAAACATATCCTGAGAATAATTTCCCAGCACAGAACTATTTTTAGGAACCTGTGGCTCTGGTTATGCAATTCTGAGGGAAGAGGATTTAGATTTTAAATAGGCATTTTAGGCTGTCTTACAAACCATAGACTTGGTTATATTTTTACATAGTACAGTACAGTAATACCCCACATAATGAAAAAGCTCCATTCCACGGAGCTCTTTGCTATGCGGTTTTTTCATTATGTGGATCAAGTGGACGATACCCTGCATAACGAAAAGAAAATGTCCATTATACGGGGTTTATGTTAACTGGGGTATACCCTGCTTAGCAAAAACCCCATATAATGAAAGAAAATTCACTATGCAGGGTATCATGATTGTTATACGAAATTTTCGTTATATGAAGCATTCATTATGCGGGGTTTTACTGTATTCCCAGACAATGATGAAAGTAACTTTTCAGCCATACAGACATACTCTCTGTGTCTAAAAATCAGTGAGTGATACTTCAGGAATAGCAAGGAATTTACCACCTATCATTTCTAAGAAAGGAAGGTTGAAAAACTATCTGATAAATGCATTTTCCTTCTTGAAATTGCTGAATGGCTACAGCTAAGGGAATAGGCAAACCAAGAACCATTTAGAGTAGAAAAAGAAACATATATACTTAAAGTGGAAAATAAAACTTCAACTAAAGTACATTATGGGGGATTTTCCTTTTCTTAAAATAACATTAGCCAGTCATGTTTATACTTTTAATGTTAACCAATGGTCCAGTTGTGTGATACAACTCATACACAGATTGCTATATGATTTTATATTACAACTATCCTGCCAATTCTCTTTAGCAAAACAGAAAGTAACCAGATACAGTGTTTTTGTTTGTTTTCTGGCATGCAGATCAAAAGTTGATCAGAGACCAGAATGGGCTTTCTCAGCAGCCTTGAGATTGAAAGGGAGTCATTTAGAGCTAATCTGAATAATCTATTGTTGCTAATGGCTGTGTGAAGCTGTATTGTTATGCTTGCTTGTCTGTCATCCTGCCTGACCACACCCCTTCTCCCTTTGACCCTCTGAATTTGGTGTATAAAAACCATGCCTGTAAGTTTTACTCTATGTCTGAAGAAGTGGACTTGATCCACAAAAGCTAACAATAAAAATATAGCAGTTAGTCTTTAAAGTGTTTTTTATTTTATGTTTATTTTGTTTTATTTTCTGATATAGTTTTTGTTACTTATAATTTAATAATATAATTTAATAATTTATAATTTAATAATTCAATATGTCAAAAACAAAATATATACGGAGTGCCTCCACAAATGCCATAGATATGAGATGTGGAAACGAGATAGTAGCAGAAGCTGATTCATATGTATACTTTAGGCAAGAGGTTACCCTAAAGCATGATCTAACAAAAGACATTTCGAGAAGAAGGCAAGCAGCATGGGCAGCTTTTAACAACATAAAGGATGTGCTTAGGGAAGCGAATACAAGAAAATTATGGGCTGAACTCATCAACACAACCATTCTGCCTGCTTTATTATATGGCTGTGAAACACTACAAAAGCTGACATCAAAAAAATTGATGTAACACAAAGAGCAATCGAGCAAAGGATGCTACGCATACGATGGGTTGACCAAAGATCTAATGAAGAACTGCTTGTAAGATCAGGTGCAAAACAACTTTTAATTGAGTTTGAAAGACATCAGTGGGGCAGGCATGTGTGCCACTTCAAAGATGGCAGGTGGACAAAAGCTATCACAGAATGGATACCACTTGACATAAAATGACCACTAAGATGGCCAACAACAAGATGGGAAGACCAGTTCAGGGCAAAGTTCCCGAGGCCCTGGATGAGACTGGCATGGGATAGAAAACATTTAATTTTGAATTTTTTTATCAAAAGTTACCATCATCCCCATTATCAACACTGAGTTATTTTGAGGAAAAGATGGTATAAAATTTTAAAAATTATTGATATTAAAAGCTACTTCTTTTGATGTGCTTTTTTTTTTACAAGGCCAGGGTGTTCAGTGTAATCCAGATGTGAGGATCTTTTGATTTGTCATTTTTCAATAAATTATGTGTCATTTCACATATTTAAGTAGAGCCAACACACTTTACTGAAGATTTATCATATATGTTTTTTTTAAAAGAAACAGATTTCCATAGAATATAAATTTCCCTCAGGAGAAATATTCAGTACCTGAATTTAAGCCTTTGACTTCTACTTAAGTCAACATCTGTTAGAAAGAAACTTTAGACAAAAGATTTGCATAAACAACACATTTATTTGGGTATAACAGATTATTTTGTACAGAACACTGTCCTTAAAACACTTCACCTTCTAGCTATTATTTATTTATACTTTTAAGAAAGAAGTTAGACAGAGATGGAATTATACTTCTCTAGCATCAAAATCCATGAACAAAATAAGACAAATTAATTGTTTGTTGAACGATTTTGGAATTGAACTGGATTGCTGCACTACATTCAAGATTTTTATAACACTCCATTAAAAACAAAAAAGGAGTTCTTTAAAGGGATTATCTTTAAAGGAAAAGGAAAAGCAAGAGGTCTCTGATAGTTAAGACAACATGCACAGTAATGAAAATAATGAGATAACCTTATGTCATTTGGACTTTTAATTGAAGAAAGATGCTAAAAAAAACAATAGTAAGAATAATGTAATAGGCATTTAATGTCTTTATTTTACTTAACAGGAAAGTATTTCATAGGCTTCATTTCTTGCTTTGGGGCAGAGATAATTTTTTTAAAGCATGATTTAATGCACATATAAATCTGTCAAACAGCAATAATAAGCCAGCAGGATTCAATTGGCTTGCTTTTTAAAAAGTCTTAAAGAATATTTGAAATGTATATATGGTTGGCTGCATTCAAGTGAACTTTCTCAGCACATAACTTTTGCCCGAGACGAAAACAGAACACTGCTTTAGAAAGGCAAAGCTTAAATATTAATGCCTGTTTTGCTAAGGAAGTGGAAGGCAAATCAACTTCCTGGTGCCCAAAGTATCTCATTTCTAAAATGGTCAGACACTGATTGTCACAGCTTCACCAGATGTGAGAGTGAAGCTCTTGAACGGGTGCCCATGATTGAGGCCTACTGCTGTGACAGCCGCAGAGCTTGCTGGGCTGCATCCTCTGATAGTATATTTTTGTTAGCTCACTGCCCGGAAGCTCTCAACTACTTGATTTGTTTTGTGATCCTGCAAGGACCTTCCTGGGCCTGATGACAGTACAAAATTCAAGGGCTTGTTTGCTTTGCTAAATAAAATTCTTTCTTTTTTCTTACATGCCCTTCCTTGCCAGAGCAGCATAAAACAGGCATAAAGCTTATTTATTGTTCCACACAGGGGGAAAATCATTCTTTTTGTTACTAAATCTCTCCTGTACCTTTCTTATTGCTCTGTTTGCTTACTGGCATTTTTAACACAAAATTGCAGCAGGGAATTTCCTCATAGAGTAAATGTCATGAAGATCCCTCCTCAGGAGGGGGGAGGGTTAAAGGAACACAGGTATCTCGCACAGAATGAAGAAACATGTCAAAGTTAGTAGCCTTTCTTCCTCAATCTCTCATAATTTAGGTAAAGGTAAAGGTCGCCCTTGCTTGAAAGCCAGTTGTATCTGACTCTAGGATTCAGTGCTCATCTCTGTTTATAGCCAAAGAGCCAGCACTGTCTGTATCTGCAGACGTTTCCATGGACATGTGGCAGGCATGCCTCAGCACTGGATTGCACGGAACACTGTTTACCTTCCCACCGAAGTGGTATCTATTTATCTACCGTACTTGCAATTTCTTGCTTTCAAACTGTTAGGTTGGCAGGAGCTGGGACAGAGACTGGAGCTCACTCCGTTGTGCAGTACTCGGAATCGAACTACAACCTTCCAGTTGTCAAGTTCAGCATCTTAACCGCTTGATCCACCACAGCCCTTCTCACAATTTGGGGCTTGGCAAAACCTTAAAGGTCTTTTCTCCATTTTCCAGCTCTTATTCTAGCTGCTTTTCACTCCTTTTCCAAGTCCACATTGAACTCTGCAGGACATAATGTCATTACTGTGGCACCAACTTTTCAAATGAACAAAATAAATCTGGAGTTGAGCAGAATTATCCAAAAGGTTTCCCTGCCAAGAGCCACCATGATCCTGCATGTTGAAAGATATAGTCTTGGCTCTCCAGATGTTTTTGGACTTCAGTTTCCAGAAGCCCCTGGGACACAGCATCTTTCTTGATTTCCATTTTCTGACTATCATATGGGAATGAATAAACTTTCTTAAGGTGATATTGGATAGATAAAAGCAAGACATTTAAGAAAGTTTATCCAGCTTTTGACAGCATGGCCTTTTGACTATTTAGCAGCACCTAAATGTAGAAGCACATGTCAACAAGCAACTTGGGGAAAGGAAAGCCCTTTTCATTGCTCATATAAGTCAACATACAAACACTGCTTAGATGCTTCTTCCAACAAATCAATGGCTTCTATGGCCATCATGAACTACAACTTGAAACTTTGCAGTCAGCCACATATTGCAAAGCTCCAAAAATTGTTCATAACAAACAACTGTCAACAGCAACCTTTGGAAGTATATGTGCTCTGCCTTTATTGCTGCTAGTATAATAAACATAGCATTTGAACATATTACTATAGAGAACATAGATACAGTACTGCAAAGACTTCTGTCACAGAAATGATGATATTATGTAATTGGAATATGATATGGAAAAGTGGGAAATTGTTCAAATAAATGAACAGATCAACAGAGAAAGATATTAAAACAAAACAGCAAGAGTGGCCAGGAATTAACAGAAGTGGTAGAGAAGGATTGTGAGAAGCTTTTTATGTGCTTATTAAATAAGCACTGTACTCATTTATCATCCCAAGAAATTTAGGACTTAAGTGGTTGGAAAAAGGATTTTAAACAAACAAAATCAGAACACTAGCTTATGCTTTTGACCATCAACAAAGTTGTGCCAAGTACAAATCTTTATTCACATGCATTACCAATGCACACATCAAACCTTTGCTTCATTGTAATTGCTGTTAATAGATATATTTCATATTCTAATAATATTTCATCCGAAGCGAATAACTGGTGATTGGGATTTTTCTTCTTTCTGCCAAAAACTTTGCAAAATTTATCTCATGACTCTGATTGTTATAAATAGAATAAAATGTAAGGAAGATCATTTATACCCATAATATTTATACCCAACCATTTGAAAACACCATATTTATTAAAGCAGCTAGCTGCTCAAAAGTCTGCCGAATGAAAATATCAGAAGATTTTAACATGTGGATTCAAACTCACTATTAAGAAGAAAAATAACTAAAACACAAGGAAAACAGAAACAGTGAACACTGTGAGGGATGGAGACTGTGTAGCAAATGCAGCAATCAATAAAAGACCAGACCAAGATCTGGTCAAGATCTCCCACCCCCAACTTTCTTATGGAGGGCAGAGACTGGCTGTTTTGGGCAACAAAGACCATAAGTGAGCTGAATCAGTCCCAGAATCCTATTATAAGGTATATTTTTCATTCTAAAATTTTTGGAGCATGACTAACTCCATTATGCAGTCGAATCCTTCTTCGATTAATGCAGTGTTTCTGAACTTGCATTCCCAGATGTAGTTAGACTTCATCTCCCTGACTGCATCGTCAGTGCAAGAATCTTGGGAATTGCACTCCAATAGTTGAGAACCCAGAAGTTCTCTAGAACAATATAACAGTATTTTCACCCCTCTGTCATGGTGACTGTAAGAGCCACATAGCTCTACCTTCTGAAGTATGATAATGATGTAAGAGAATCTCAAGCTAATACTGTAGTTTGTGCTGTTATGGTATTTGGGGCTTCTATTCCAGTTATGTACTGAAATTATCTTGATGAATTTTAATTCTAGCCAGGATAGACATTGCCTCTTGAGAGGGAACTATTGCATTTGATCTGAGTCATGAGAAGAAAATTAATGTCACATTCAACAGCATATTTACTGTGATTTCTCAATGGCTGTGAAGACTATCAACAGCATCCTCCCCTACCTGCCAAACATTCCATCTCACCCACTCAAATTATTAATGAATGGTTACCTGAATGGTTACCCTGTAGTTTTTCATATTGAGTAATGTATATCTGAGGGCTGGCTAAGAGCATTGCAAAGTAACCAGCAGAATTCTATTGCCTCCACAGTTCAAGACAAGTTATTACAGAGTCAAGCTTTAATGCAAAGCAATTGGACACATCTTCTCAACTTGCATATGCACACAGGATATAACTGCATTTCTTCAGTTTGAATCTGTTAGATTTACATGCATAAAAACATATGCAATCTTCCTTGAGCAACATTTTACCAACACCACCCAAGTCACCAAGGAGCTGTTTCCCCTTCCTTTAAAAAAATGTGTTATACAAGTTCTCCAAACATTTAAAAAGCAGACCAGGTTGGTTTTGTGACCATAAATGTCGCACTTATTTGTGTTATGTAGCTAATTAATATCTCAGGCTTCCTGTGTGTATATGCACATCAGTACTGTAAATATATAATTGGAGAAATAAGTAATAATTTATGAAAACTGATTTGCATTTCCAAATATAAAATGTGCAAAATCCAACTAATTAGCAAGAGTGAAGGCCAAGGTGTTTCTATAGCAACTATAAAAATGATAGAAGGAAAATGTTTTTTATATCAGGCTCATTAATATTTGCATTTCTCCTTGGTTCTGCAGAGGTTTCCAGAGTCAGTATTTTAAAGATGGCAGCAAATATTTTCACTCTGGAATGAAAGTGTCAAATAGATTCATCATAGAAGGCCATATAACAGCTTAAGCCAACTGTGAAGAAATATCAGCTGTGTCCCTTTAATGCCAATGGACAGAGGGTATAAAATGAAAATAAAGCTGGACTTAGGAGGAAAAAACCTACAGCCACAACTACCTTAAAATTAGAATTAAATGAAACAAAGGTAGCTTTTCATTTGTTTCTTCCTGGATTCCTATTGGCTCTGAATGTACCTGACCTATCAACACTTGCTGGTGAAGAAATGGGCAAAAATCAGCATTGTCTCTAGCACTTCTCCTTCTCCGGCAATTGTCAGTGGCATTCAGTGGTGGATATCAGCAGGTCCGCACCAGTCCACCAAAAATGGTAGCAGAAATTCTGGCTGGCTCTGCCCATCCAAGTTTTGAAACAAAGTAGTCCTAATTCAGGTGCAATGCAGGGTGCAATGGCCACACCTACCATACCATGCCCACAGTGTGGTAGTAAATTTTTTTGGAGCCCACCACTTGTGGCATTGTGTAGTTCAGCACCTACCCTTTTATACACCTCTGATGAGCACAGAAGAATAGATGCCTTTGAGATGTGGTGTTGGAGGAGAGTTTTGAGAGTTCCCTGGACAGCTAGGAGAACAAATAGGTCGATCTCAGAAGAAATCAACCCTGACTGCGCCCTAGAAGGTAAAATAGTAAAGATGAAGCTGAAGTACTTTGGACATCAAATGAGAAGAGAAGATTCACTTGAGAAGGCATTGATGCTTGGAAAGGTGGAGGGCAAAAGAAGGGGGGCAAAAATGAGATGGTTAGATGGTATTGTGGATGCAGTGGGCACAGAGCTGGGCGGGCTGAGGAGGATGGTGGAGGACACAGGTGCCTGGAGAAATTATTATTATTATTATTATTATTATTATTATTATTATTATTATTATTATTATTATTATTATTATTATTATTATTATTATTATTATTATTATTATTATTATTATTATGTTCAATTTATATGCCGCCCCACTCGCAAAATGCGACTGTGGGCGGCTCACAACCATGTCATCACATAATATACATCAACATAATAAAATCATAAAATACAGTATACAGTACATAGTAAAATACCATTTAAAACTAACATAGTACATCGCAATTAAGATACAAAAAATCCATTTGATGCTCAACCTCCTTCAACCAATGAAGAGGACTTACAAAATAACAACAATGTTCCTAAAGTCTTTCTCCCTCTCCTGGCAGGTTGAGGCCAGGCATCTGGAGCTCACGGAGGTGAGATTTTGTAGCCTTCGAAGCCCCCGGCAGCTGTGGCCACTTTCTCCCTCTCCTGGCAGGTCGAGGCCAGGCGTCTGGAGCTCACGGAGGTGAGATTTTGTAGCCTTTCAAAGCCCCAGCAGCTGCAGCCACTTTCTCCCTCTTCCCGGCAAGTCGAGGGCAGGCGTCTGGAGCTCACAGAGGCGAGATTTTGTAGCCTTCGAAGCCCCAGCAGCAGCGGCCACTTTCTCCTTCTTCCAGGCAAGTCGAGGGCAGGCGTCTGGAGCTCACGGAGGCGAGATTTTGTAGCCTTCAAAGCCCCCGGCAGCTGCGGCCACTTTCTCCCTCTCCTGGCAGGTCGAGGGCAGGCGTCTGGAGCTCACGGAGGTGAGATTTTGTAGCCTTCGAAGCCCCAGCAGCTGCGGCCACTTTCTCCCTCTTCCCGGCAAGTCGAGGGCAGGCGTCTGGAGCTCACGGAGGCGAGATTTTGTAGCCTTTTGAAGCCCCAGCAGCCGCGGCCACTTTCTCCCTCTTCCCGGCAAGTCGAGGGCAGAACAATGGTCCATAGGGTCGCAAAGGGTCAGAATCGACTGTGCGACTGAACAACGATAACATGTTTTTCCTCCAGATTCCTCTTTTTCTTCCTCTACACCTGCACCAACAGCTTTATATATAATCTGTTCAGAAGTTGTGTCTAGAGAAGGGAGAGCAATTTCCTTCATGGGACTTACTCTCAGGTAAGTATAACAGACTGCCAGGAGTAGTTAGAAGAAAGTCCAGAAACAGGAATCACAGACAACCTGACTCCGGATTGGTTTATTTTATTTATTTATTTATTTTATCACATTTATACTCCGCCCTTAAGTTGGATTTTGTTTCCATCAGTACATAAGGAGTAGGTTAGCTAATTATTTGTCACCACTCTCACTTATCACCATTTTCACCACTCTCACTCTCACAACAACCTGGGGGTAAATCATAACAACAAAGACCTGCTGGGTTGAAAAGCCTAGGGAAATCATCCATACATCACTTTTCCCAAGTGGCAGGTATGGTTTGGGATTGATCAGAAGATCCACCACTTTCATCACCACACCACCCCTACTGCTGTCCAAGTTAGGGTTGTTCTATTAGAAAATGAGAGAACAGTTTCCACTTACCATAGACCAGTGGTGACAAATCTATGGTATGCATGCCAGAGATGGCACTCAAAGCCTTCTCTGTGGGCACCCATGCAGTTGCCCCAGTGCAGAGTTTGCCCCAACCCTCTGGCCCGTAGCCCAATGGGAGCACTTCCTCCCTCCCCCAACACAGATTTCGGCCTACCCCTCTGCCCTGCAGCCCAATGAGAGCGCTTCCTCCCTCCCCTGTTGTCATGTTAGCACTTTGCGATAAGTAAATGAGTTTTGGGTCACAGTTTGAACACTCAGTATCTAAAAGGTTCACCATCACTGCTAGAGACTAACTAGTATTGAAGTTTGTAAGAATGAAAGCAAGGAACTGGTGGCAGAAGAACTATTTGAGAGATGAGACTGTTACACACTGTTTCAAAGATAAAATAACCCACTTCTCATTCTTGGAATCCAATAAAGCATGACTCAGAAGGAACCTAGCACCCCTGGCATATTCACAGAACAAAATTAACAATCCTGCCAAATTTCATTACTTCCCAAGACAAACTTAGTCAAAAACTATCATCCTAGCCTTGCAGTGTTACTTAAAAAGCAGGCAGAAATTCCAGCGCATGAGACCTAAACACTCTCAAATGACTAAGCTTTCTTAATAGTACTGCTACGTTGACAGAGAGAATGCACAAACTCGGCTTACAGTTTATGAGTATTGCATTATAATGCCTCATTTGCAGTTACTATAACAATTTAATGCCATTAGAGTAAGTCTCAACTTTAAATGGCCTTAATGGGCCCAATACTACTTTCTTTTCCAATTACAGATATTAGGGGAGGTCTCACAGAAACCACTAGAGTGCTGCCGCTAAATGGAGTATCTTGACAAGACTAAACCATCATTTCAAGCAGCTATGGAAGTATGGATACCATGCTTTCAAGTGTGTCTGTTACACACTTTTAAACATGCTTCTAAAGGAAGAAAAATGTGGGGAAAACCACAGAGTTGATCTACATCCTATGTTTTTTTTTTAAAAAGAACAAAGCCAGCCTCCCTGTTTCTTCCCAACTTGTTAATGGTGAATCTCCTGAAATGGTTTATTTTGATAGTTCTTGAATAGTGCTGTCGTACAGCATAATTAAGGCCTACTGAACTATTATCAAAACACCCGCAAAAGGCATTTTGTAGCATCTGACGGCTACGCTGTTGTCAGTTCTAAACTGCCAGCTTCCCACAGAATCTACTTTGACTGACCAGCTGGTTTTCAAGCACTGACACCAGGCAGATGGCGTAAAGTCAAGCCTTGGGGGTAAAGCACCAGGGTGAGCTCCACCAAGCAATCAATTAGAAACTAACAGCCATCTCTCCTCCTTCATGGTGAAAAGCATCTATTTTCCTCCATCACACATTGCCAGCATGTTCCTGCTAAGTATTTTTAATGCAATAAAGCTTGTGGGAAGCCAACTCTAGTGAAAACTCTATAAATCTGGAGCACAATCATTAGCTATAAAGAATGCTAATTAAGGAGGGATTGTGGAATTAATGGACATAGGTAAAAGCATTGCCAAAATCTTAACGCTATGCTCCTGAGTATCTAGCAAAGGGAAGGTGCTAGCCAAATGGATTGCTCTAACCCCACCCCACCCTGCTGGTTATACATGTTTGCAGTGATGGCCCTCTTCCTGCCCAGTTTGCTCTCATTGATAACTGCTGGATAGTTTAATGGTTAATGGTTGGAAATTTAATTCCCCACTGTGCCTCAATGACAGGGGCAGGACTTGATGGTTCCTAAGGTCCATTGTATCATCATCATCATCATCATCATCATCATCATCATCATCATCATCATCATCATCATCATCATCATCATCATCATCATGAAGCCCTGACAGAGCTAGAAAAACAACATAAACATGCATAAATAAATAAATATTGTTTAGGGTGCAGACCAGAAACCTGGTGTACTGAGTTCTGGGGAGAACTAAATCCTATATTGGAAGCCTGGTCTGCCCATGATCCTGGTAGATTGTAGGTAGGTTGTTTCTAGGTTCTTTATTGGACCAGAGGTCTGATCTATTAAGCCTCCAATAGAACTTCATTCAGCAAGCCCTGGTCTACCAGTTAGGTCTTCTGCACGGTGCACCCCCACCCCCCACCCTGAGATCCTGCAAAATCAATGCCTGCTTTGGATGCTTGGCCTACCTTATCTTTGTCTACAGCAGGGGTTCCAAACCTTTTAACACTGTGGGAAGGACCACTGAGTAGGCCAGTCCCATGGTTTCTCCCACCATAAACACTGTCGTAAAATGCGTCCGCAGCTGCCGTAAACGCATTAATGACAGCCACAGATGCAGACCTTGCCGCCCCTCCCCCTGTGCCTATACCAACTGCCAAGGGAAGGAGAAGCCAGGGGAGGTTGAGGACCTTGCCGCCCTGTGCCCACCCCAACATATTGCATTGTATTCTAATGTAATGTATTGTCTGTAAGCCGCCCTGAGTCGCCATGGCGAGTGGGCGGCAATATAAATTTGAACTAATAAATAAAATAAATAAATAAATTTATGCCAGTGTTTACAGCAGGCGTGGGTACATTTACTCATACATGGGCACATTTTATGGCTGTCATAAATGCATCCACTTCCACGTCTGGTAGCAATGAGGGTGGCAACGGACCACATGAAATGGTGCTGGGGGCCACGTCCAGCCCACAGGCCATAAGCTGGCCACCCCTGGTCCACAGCAATAAAGCAGACCATCAGGTATTGTAGAAACTGATTAGGAACACAATTCTATAGGAAGACAGTTCTTATAGGAAGTTCTATAGGAAGACATCTTCATAGGAAGACCTCAAATAAACTTCAGCAAAAAAGATACAATAATGAATTTTAAATTTCAGTCAAAAAGCTATAAGAATTGATTTTTTAAAAAGATAAGATGGATCTCACTATTTTGTCATGTAGAAAAGATTTCTTGTTGCTGTGTTTGAACAGCTTTAGCTACTGATCACAAAGAAACTATCAGTCAATCATCATAGTGCTGTAGATTTGTAAAACTAAACCTCTCTTTAGATCCAGATTGGGGAACCTCTGGCTCTCTAGATATTTCAGACTGCAACACTCATTATCCCTTCCTACTAGCCATTTTGGTTGGGGATTGTGAGATGTAAAGACCAAGACAATTGGTGGCCCCAAATGTTACCAACCCACTCCAATAGACTATGCCCTCAAATACTGCCTTTTGGTTTCAGTCAGCCATGTGGTTCACCCATGTATGCTATTACAGTAAAACCTCATATAACACTAAAACCTGGTTCCACAAGTCTTAGTGTTATATGATTTTTAGTGTTATCTGATCCTCTATGGGATCCATAGAGATACATTGTAACCACACAGGCTTTTGCGGTTGTTATCTGAAGCATCCCATAGGATCTTAATGTTATCTGATGCAATTCTTCCCCCCAGATTCCTTGATGTTATGCGATTTTAGTGTTATTCGATACTAATGTTATATGAGGTATTACTGTACTTGTCTCTCAAATGCTCCAGGCATTCAGTTACAAAGCCTTTCCTTTCTTCTCTCCATATGAAACAGCAAAAGAAAAAAGTCAAAAGTTTGGAATGGATGATGAAAACAATGCAGAAAGAAACCCTTGGCACAGAAGCACAGGGACTAGCTGAGAAGACTTTACAAGGAGGTTGTTTAGACAGATCCATGGAGGACACAACTATAAACTGCTCCAAGGAGTCCTGATGGCTAAACAGATCCTCCAAGTTCAGGAGCAACATATATGAACAACATAAGGAAATGGTTGTTGTTTTTGTGTCTCACTCAGTGGCTTCCCTGCTTCGCTGGTGAATTTTGTGAGCCATGACGGAAAACAAGATGTTGGATTAAAGCGGCCTTTGAGTAGATCCATCAGGACTCTTCTTATCTTAACCAACAGCAATCTCCCGCCCAGAATTTCTGCTATTATTATACTTTTCAGTTATGATTTAAGTGTCCCACAAATGGAATGACACCTCTTATTTATTGTGACATATTTATTTGTGGTTCTTTATTGTTGACCTGCTTTTACTTCTTCCTTAACCTTATTAACCCCTGATAGCATTTTACAGCTTAACACTCTCAATTACTCTGCAACATTCACTACAAGAGCTGACATGAAACTAATAGCAGCCTTTTTATTTCCAATCTACGAGGTCACATGAAACTGCCCTTGTCTGAACCTTGCAAGATTTCCTATAAACATTTTCTCTTTTTCCATGGGTTTTTGACTTAACATGTCTCTACAGATCTGTCTAGTTGTTTAAAAATGGAATCAGATGCTTGCCAACTTTTAGTTGTACCCCTCAGAATATGAGGAGCAACTTTTTGCTTTTGCTAAAAGACCCCAGCAATGTGATATGAAACAACTTTTCTGCTATTCTTTTCAAGCATTATAGCAGGTTTTAAAAAGAAATAACGTCCACAGAAGTTCAACTTGAAGCTATCTTTGATTTTCTCAGTTTAAGTATAAGAATAGAATGACTGTGGCTTTTCTCTTGAATTAGAATGCTGGGTTTAAGTAGAACACAAAAGCAGTCACGCAATAGGTTGGTGTCCTTCACCCAGTTGTTCAGCATGCATGGGTAGCCTAAATGCTGTGAATTCAGGTCAGTAATTACAGATGATACCCATCATAACATACCATACAACCAAAGCAGTTATTTATTTCACATGAGTGGCAAGGTTCAGGCCATCCAACTAAATTGGGCATTAAAAGAACACAGAGGTTTCTCATCACAACAAACGTGCAGAAAAGGCTAAAATAGAGATAGGAATACTATGAATGAAACGATGACCACCTTGGGAGAAACTATTTTCTTCCAATTTAAGACTATAAACACACTAAAGCAGGGGTGCCCAAACTACGGCCCGGGGGCCGGATACAGCCCCCAACACCAATTCAGCTGGTCCACAAAGCCCTCCTTACTCACGGAAACAGAAGTAAAACGTGTTTTACTTCCACTTCTGGGAGCAACAAGGGCTTCGTGGGCTGGATGAATTGGTGTCAGGGACTGTATATGGCCCCAGGCCATGGTGACTGGTCCTCTGAACCATGTGACCAGCCCACATCCCAAAAAGTTTGGGCACCCCTGCACTAAAGTCTAATTGACCAGAAAGTCTTGCTGAATCGGCCACAAGGATTAAAGAAACAGCTCCTATCTTCACACAAGATAAATGCAAATTTTGTCTACTAACAGCTCACAATTTGTAAGTTGTCTGGACCACTGGCCTGAGCACAGTACCCAGTTCTAGAGTTCTGCTGCAAAGTCCTTTGATAATGGGCTGAAGTGGAAACATATTGAGTAGCTGTGTGTGCTTAAAACTCAATTGTTTTCATCTTTATCTCTCATAATCCCCAACCAAAATGGCTAATGGGAAGGGAAAGTGAGGACCACATTTCATAAAGAAGCCCAACAGCACTAGCCAGCTGTTTGCAAATTGGGATAATCATGTTCTCATTCCAAAGCCAAAATCCCAATTCAGTGACTATGTGGCAGATTTCAAAAAAAGAATTCAGGAGAAGTTCCTTCCTTACTTTGTAACCATTTTCCAATTCACCCTGTTGCTTTAATTCCCCTCTGGTATTCTTAGTCCCCATTCTTCCCAATTTCCAAGGAGAAAGGAAGTAGATTAGAAGCAAACAGCCATCCTTTGTCACATAAAGTTGCATAAATGTCTTCCAGGAGTGGTTAATGAAGCAGTGCACTAAGAAATACAGGCGAGATCCTTCTGATCGCCAAGAGTCATTTGGCAGCAGCACAAAAATTAGATTATTCGGTTACAGCGCACATGATTGTTAAAGTCATGCTAACGCTGTGTTCCCTATGACTTGGTTACAAAGGAATAGGGAAGAAATTGATTTGGTTCAATGTATTATGAACCAACATAATAATCTTAAAACTCCAGAGCCTGAAGGGACCCTATGGATCATTTAGTCCAGCACCTTCTTCTTTTGTATCCTAATCAAACCCTGAACTGCCAAAATGAAGCCACTTTCTTGGCTTTGTCATTGGCTAAATTTAAGTCCTCATCGGTGCATGTCTCTGGCAGTAATCGGCAGACCAATAAATGAGCCACATTCTGTATCTTTCCACATTCACACAGTGTGTTGTTGTCTGCCAGCAACCCCCACATGAGCATGCTAGTCTTGCATTTAGGGGATCTGTTTTTTTGTTGTTCAGTCGCACAGTCGATTCCAACCCTTTGCAACCCCGTGGACCACCTGTCCGCCAGGCACTTCTGTCCTCCACCATCCTCCTCAACTCGCTCAGCTCTGTGCCCATTGTCTCTACAATACCATCTAGCCATCTCATTTTTGGCCGCCCCCTTCTTCTTTTGCCCTCCACCCTCCCCAGCATCAAGGCTTTCTCAAGTGAATCTTCTCTTCTCATTTGATGTCCAAAGTACTTTAGCTTCATCTTTACAATTTGACCTTCTAAGGAGCAGTCAGGGTTGATTTCTTCTAAGATTGACCTATTTGTTCTCCTCGCTGTCCAGGGGACTCTCAAAACTTTCCTCTCAACACCACATCTCAAAGGCATTTATTCCTCTGCGCTCAGCTTTCCTAATGGTCCAGCTCTCACAATCATACATTGCCACAGGGAATACCATTGCTTTGACTATGCGAATTTTTGTTTGCAATGTGATGTCTCTACTTTTCACTATGCTCTCCAGGTTTCTCATCGCTTGCCCCCCAAGAATCAGTCGCCTTTTTATTTCATGGCTGCAATCACCATCTGCAGTGAGCTTTGATCCTAAGAAAGTAAAATCTGTCACTGCTTCTACTTCTTCCCGATCTATTTTCCAGGGACTGATAGGGCCTGTTGCCATTATATTGGTTTTCTTTATATTGAGTCTCAAGCCAGCTTTTGCACTCTCTTCTTTCAACCTAATCAGGAGCTTCTTTAGGTCCTCCTCACTTTCTGCCATTAGGGTGGTATCATCTGCATATCTCAAACTGTTGATGTTTCTCCCAGCAATTTTGATCCCAATTTGTGATTCCTCCATCCCTGCATTGCGCATTATGTGCTCTGTGTATAAGTTGAATAAGGAGGGTGACAAAATGCAGCCTTGTCTTACTCCTTTTCCTATTCCAAACCACTCAGTCATTCCATATTCAGTCCTAACTGTTGCTTCTGATTCATGTACAGATTTCTCATGAGGCATATAAGGTGTTCTGGTATTCCCAACTCTTTAATTACTTGCCACATTTTGTTGTGGTCCATACAGTCAAAGGCCTTAGTGTAATCAATGAAACAGAAGTAGACTTGTTTCTGATATTCCTTTGTTTTTTCCATGATCCATCTTATGTTGGCGATGTGGTCTCTAGTCCCCCTGCCTCTTCTGAACCCTGCCTGCACTTCTGGTAATTCTCTCTCCACATGCTGTTGCAGTCGATCCTGTATTATCTTGAGCATCACCTTGCTAGCGTGTGGGATGAGCGCAACTGTTTGATAATTTGAACATTCTTTGGCATTTCCCTTTTTGGGGATTGGAACATATACTGATCTTTTCCAATCCTGTGGCCATTGTTGTGTTTTCTAAATCTGCTGGCATATAGAATGTAATAATTTGATTCCATCATCTTTTAGGGCTTAGAAAAGTTCAACCTGGATACCATCATCTCTGCTGGCTTTGTTGTTTGGAGTGCTTTTTAGGGCCTTTCTGACGTCACTCTCTAGGATGTCTGGCACAGAGAATATCAAAGGAGCATTGCGTGAACAGCTCTGCCCCACGCCCTATTCAGAGTTCTCCAAGTGACGAAGGGGAGGTTGAGCTCATCAGTTATAGACTCTTTTAATGTTGATCATTGTCCAGTGAGCTCCTTCCTCCATCTTCTAATTTGGTTTTGCTCTTGTGTACCCTCAAGAATGTTAAGACGGAACAGTGATACAGGAACTAAGCCATAGTACTGCAGTCAATACTCTGTTCAGAATCTGAGTTCAATCCTGATGGGATCAAAATTGACTCAGCTTGCTGTACAGAAAACTGTAGTTTGCATAATTACCTTGTAAAACACCCAGAGAGTATTTTAGCACTATGGGGCGGTATATAAGCAGCTGGATTTGCATGTTTGTACAGTGACAAAAATTAAGCTTCTAATCTCTACCTCTGCCACCATTACCAAAACCACGGAAACTAATAGATCAACCAGATAACATTATCCTTTATTTTTTGCTCTCCTCTGAAGTCTGAACTGCAATTGTCCAGTTTTTTTTAAAAAAAAAAACACAAGAGTGCATACAAAAAATGCAAGCATTAAGGATGAGGATGTGACAAATGTTTACATATGTTCTGGTTTCCAATGGAAAAGGTCATCTCAACACACTGAGACATGCAGTGAAAAATTGTTCAATTAATGTAAGATTTTTTCCCCCAGTCCTAAATAAGACCAATGGACAAGTTCACTGGGCATCTTTCACTTTCCACCCCTGTCTGCCAAGAAAGGCTCAAAAGCATTCACCCTATGTGCAAATTACTTTTCAATCTGCCATGTTTAAGACTATATAGATGGTTGCTGCTTTTCTCCATGTCCACTAGCTCTTCTTCTAACTGACTAGGTAGTTAGGTCACACGAGAAAATGATGAGTAAGTGAGGCAGAGAGTATGGAATGACTGTCACTTTATTAGAAACAGTTCCAAACATTTCCTGTGCTTAGAGCTGACCACACTGGGAAGAGGGAGATCATGGCCGGATGGCTGTAAACATCTGAAGTTAAAAATAATATGTTGCTTTCAAATTAAATCAAAAGGTTGCTAATTCACACAAAGTACTAGAGATTTAGATTTATCCGTTTAGTGTACATTCAAGTCATGCCTGGAATGTTGTAAGAAACATCGACCGCAAAACAGCTACAATTTTGCCCTGTTTGCTGGCAGTATCTGTTATTTCCCACACAAAAGCTCAGATATGAACCTTCCATGAGACTTTTTACATTAATAAAAATAGAATGGTTGGGAAATCATAGACATTTCTAGTTTAAGGGGGTGGGGAGGAAAGAAGAAAAACAGACAAACAGAAGAAGTCCTTTCTCTGCAGCTTAAGTTCTTGGTAATCACTGAATGTCAAGACAATTATATTTTTTCCTTTTATGAGTTGTTTTGACAGCACTTTTCAAATGTTATGTAAAACCCAACCTAAAAGGGAAAGAAAATGCAACTTTCAAGATGCATTAAGTGGAAATTTTTATTTTTATTCCCTTCCCCCCACCCCACTTTTCCCCAAGAGAAACACAATGATGTTAATTTCACCATCCTTCCCCCACTCTTTCCTTTACTTAAAGAAAATATGAGTTCTAGTGTGAAAGATAGCTTTCATAGCATAACCTTACCAAATAGCACAATATTCCAAAAGGTATGCACAACATTATCAAAAATGATCAACCATGTAGTGAAGAATACACAGTCCCCGCTGTTTTTGTGTCTAGGTCTAGTATAGAAAAATATAGATTTAAGGAAAAAGAGAGAAACTGGACCTGTCTTTTTTTCATGAGGTTCGTGGGTCCTAGAAAAAGCTTTTTGTGGAATTTTCCTATTATTTATTTTGTCTTATAAACACATGCAAGACAAATAAATATTATAAATACTAATATCCATCTTTCCATGAAACATGCCCATGAAACATGCTAAAACAATAATACAGATAAAAGTTAAGGCAGTGAAGCTATTAGAAACAGCTAACAATCATATAGCAAAACAAAAACCAATAAACAATATAGCATGATGGAAAAGTTATGACCATACTTCTATTAAAAACAGTTTAAAAAAAGCATAAGATTGATAATCATACAGATGATAGCTGGTCAAAACAGGAAGGCTTTTACACAGTAGCAAAACAGTGAAGAGCTGAGATGACCCTCTGTAAGAAGAACATTCCATTTTAAAAAACCCTTTCTCTTCCTTCCAAGTACAATTCTGAATTTATCAGGAGTCAGAACACTCTAGAACAATGTTTTTCAACCTTTGATTTTTGGACTTCAATTCCCAAAGTCTAAGTCAATTCCCCAAAGCACAGATCAGCCAATGTACTGATCTAGGCTTCTGGGAATTGAAGTCCCCTGTGGGGTGTGGGCCCCACCCACGTTGGGAACTACTGCTCTATAAGATCTTGAGAGGTGCTCAATACTCTTATCCTAAGCAAAGCAGCAGCTCCAGCTATTAAGCATCCATAATATTTCTTCAAGTGAAGCTAAAACTATCCACATACAAGATAAAGGTATCAATGGTCCAGGAGAAACCCCAAAATCTGCAGAATGATTTTTAAAATCCTTTGGGGGGGGGCAAAAGAGGAAAACAGAAACCCAGAACAGCCAAATGAGAGTTGAATCTGACTGCCCAGAGACAGATTATTATTTGGAGGGAGATATTTTAAAAGCAAGTAAACAAGGTGATAGCATAATTAATTTTTTAAAACATGTATGAACCAGCTTTATAAGTCTGAGGTGGACCATGCCTATGGAGCTGGTTCATACTAAATGGGCAACTAGGGTTCCAGAACTGCAATTCCCCAGTGGATTGGAGAAACAAAGATGTTGAGGTACCTGAGGCTTTTGAAATCACAGTGGAGAACCCTCCAGAAGGGTGGTGGCAGAGTTGGTGGAGCTGAAAGGGAGAATTACAGCTGGTGGGAGGAGGTTTACAAAGGAAAGTAAACAAGAGACATATGCACCGAGACAAGAGCTGGTTGGGACAGGAGAGGAAAAAGGACTGCCAGGGCAAAAAGAGGAAGCCAGCAGGTGGGAAATATTACTTTGTGTGCTCCTATCTGGAGAAATCTAGGAATTCAGGTCCAAAAACCAACTTTTCTAGGAAGTACACCCAAAGTATGTGTGGTGATGCTCTTCAAAAGCACATAGATGGCACCTAATCTCACTGCATTCCCCTGAAAAAGCTCATATATTTACTACAATAATAGCATTGCATGCATTAAAGAGGCTACAGTGGAACCTCAGTTTATGTAATTAATGCTTTTCTGGGATGTTTCTTACAGCAAAAATTACTTTAACCAAATTTTCCATAGGAATGCAGTGAATGCAATTTCCCATAGGAATGCATTGAAAACCAAAATACTTTAACCGAAATGCAGTTGCCCATAAGAATGCATTGAAAATCAATTTGGTATGGGCCAGACGGTTGCCTCAGTTTGTTGGCTCATCTAACCCCTCCCTCTCTGTGTGTGACTTGTTTAATCTCTTTTAATTTTTGTAAGTTTTTAATCCTGTTTAATTCTGTTTTTATACCATGTTTATACTGTGTTTTAAATGTTTTTTTTAAAGTTTGTTAGCCACCCTGGGTCTTTGTGAATAGGGTGGCATAAAAGTTTGATTAAATAAATATGAATAAATAAATAAATAAATAAGTTCCCAAAAAAATTCCATAAACCGAGCCACTATTTTCTATAGATTTCCTTTTGTTACGCAATTTTTACGTTAACCGGACCATTTGTTAACTGAGGTTTCACTGTATATCCCTCTTCAGGCTTTATCTAATCTTGTGTTGTGATCTCACTGACAGGGGAGTACTTCACCAAATAATGATAAAATCAATACTGTTGTGTTTCTCAGAATGGAGGAGCTGAGTTTGGAGATGTTCTCAATATGATCTATTGAGGATGTTTATCTATACTTTATATAAATTGAATTAATAATAATAATAATAATAATAATAATAATAATAATAATAATAATAATAATAATAATAATAATAATAATAATAATAATAATAATAATAATAATAATAATAATAATAATAATTTTCAGGCAACACAATATAAGTGCTGAAGAGGGTGGTGAATCTAGATTAAGATTTCAAGTTGTAAAGAGAAGGGGAGTGATCTTTTCCTCCTCCCAGTCAGAAACCTTACCCAAAACAACCCTACCTTCTCTACTGTTCACATAGAAAAACAGGTGAGACAAACAATCTCATCTTCCCTCATACTGAGGTAACAATTCAAAGTACTTCCCTGGTTTAAACCATGTTGCTGTTGCCGTTTTAGCATAAAAGAAAGGAATGAATAAATCATTCAGAAAAATCATTTTGCAACACCCATTAAAATGTGAGAAGTTTCTCCCACTATTTCTTTACTCCAGACATTTATTTATTTTTATTTATTTATTTATTGAATTTATTACCCCGCCCCACTCGGGAGAACCCGACTCTGGGCGGCTTACATCGTCATAAAACAGAGGTAAAAGATAAAAACATATAGAATCATGAAGTTTAAAAGATTATCTAAAATTATTGAAGTAAAAACAGTGCAAACTACACGCCCAAAGAGTAGAGTCTCTTTCATCTTGCACATGTATGCTCTGCAAATGGTTGAAACAAACTGGACTAAAATTCAACCAGCTTTCCTTTTCTTTCTTTTATTAGCTAGGGCTGCAGTGGCTCACTGGTTAAGAAGTTCACCTTGTTAGCTGGAAGGCTGGCAAGTCAGCAGTTCAAGACCCTGGTATTCCATGACGGTTTGAGCACCCGTATCTGTCCCAGCTCCTGCCAACCTAGCAGTTCGAAAGCAAGAAATTGCAAGTAGATAAATAGGTACCACTTCAGTGGGAAAAGATCTTGGGGACATGAAAGGAGCCTCATTCGGGCAAAAATCCTTTCAACCAGAATAATTTCTGACACAAAATTCTTATTATTAGCTGTTTAAATTGCTTTTTGACATAATATTTTGTGTGGGTGCTTTAATCTGATACTCCCCACTGAAAGCTTCAACTTCACTAATCCACTCAAACAAACAGATCCTGCATGATTCAGCTCAGAAGACTACCTCCAAAATGCCAATTTATTTTTGGCTTCTCCTGCAAAAACAAACACAAACAACTTTTTAAAAAAACTTTAGGTGTTCCAGCAGTATTCTCCAAGCTATCAATGGAAGTTTGCATGTTCATTTCATTTGAGCTGTTAAAACCTTCAAGCAAACTGGAATGGATGAGCATGGAGTAATGTTCTTATATTACAAGCTGAGGAAACAGATTTCAATCTTTTGGGGAGTGCTACAACTGAATGTTCACATTGCCAATACAGTACAGGCAAACCTCGCATAAAGAGCGCCTCGCTTAAAGAGTAACTTGCTTAAGGAGCACCATTTTCTCTGAACGTTCGCTTTGCTTAACAAATAAAACCAACCAAAAACTTGCTTAACAAATAAATTGGGGTTCACAACCCCCCCCCACCAGAAGTCACAATTGGTCACTTGCAATGGTGTTTCGCTTAAAGAGCAAACTCACTTAAAGAGCAATCCTGTGGAACGCATTATGCTCTTTAAGCGAGGTTCCACTGTATATCCCAAAATCAGAATTTTACATAGACAGAGAATGACAAACTGACTGATTCACAGACAAACAGAGATGTAATAGTAAAGCTAGACAACTGACATTTGCTTTAGTATGAATCTGTTCCTTAAATACAATTGATGTGACTATTCAATAATAGCGCTGTCAATATAATTACTGTATGAATTAGCCACAACTGTATAGAGGGGTATTTTGGTATTTTGGTGTTTCTCGCTGTTGCCTTCAATACTTATCCAATTGATTACAATGATGATAAGCATTATTCATGAGCAAATCTAGTCTTTTGGAGCATGTATGCAGAATATTTTGTTCTGTTTATTGGGCCTGTGTGCTTTTGTAGAATTTCCAGTCACATTTGTTTACCTTGCTATTGGCTGGCCTGTGTGATTGCTTGTATCAGTCTTCTTAGGGCTGTTGTGCATTTCTAGATATCAGTGTGGTGTACTGGATGAAGTAATGGACTGGGACTCATGGGACCAGAGTTTGAACCCCCACTCAGCCATGGAAACACACTGGGATATGGAACTGGTTAAAAAAATGTTACAAATTCAGGTAGGATACAATTGTTATTTTAAAAATCACTCCTTAAATATCTCATTTACCTCTTATAATAATAATTGCATATCATTAAGTCAATTCTGATTTACAGCAAACTTTTCCACGCTTTTAGGTTTGTTATAAGTCAGTTCCAAATTTAAGACAACAAAATTTCCAAAAAGCACAATTCTCTGTAAAGCAACTATTTTAAAAAAAAACCAAGCAAACTGAGTTCTGTTGGGAATTACCAAATCCCCAGACCTTCCAGTTGCCAAATTTCTATACTGCAACAATTCAAACAGAATAGCCAGATGTTCCCCAGACATGACATCTATCTATGAAGTCCAGTTTCATGGCAAACTCAGTGTTCCAAAGCCAGTTCTTCCAAAGCTCTATGAGCAAAGTGGCTCAGATAATGGACTGCATGTGTTTCCAATGCTTTTTTTTTTAATTTTGAAAAGTCAAACAGCAGCTGTGTCATTGCATGGGAATAAGGCTTTTTTAAACTCACTGTTCTATGTCAAGGATGTGAATCCCAACTCCAAAGTTACCATTTCCCCTACAGAAAAAGCACAGTGCACATGCCTTTTTTCTAATGAGGGGGTAAGATTCAAGGATCGTTGCCTTGCCATGGCGAGGGGGCTTGCGTGGTTTGATGAAACTATGGGCTATGTCATGTAGGGCCACCCAAGCCAGACAGGCCATATCAGAGAACCCAGACTAAACATGACCCACAGGGGAAGGAACTGGCAACCCACTCCAGGGACACAGTGGGTGTAGAACTGGGCAGACTCCGGAGGATGGCAGATAAAAGAGGAGTCTGGTGTGCTATGGTCAATGGTGTTGCAAAGGGTCAGAATTGATTGTATGACTGAACAACAAAAAGATTCAAGAAGAAAACAACACAATGTTGTCATATTAATCCCCCCCAAGAGTAGAGTCTCTCCAAAACACACACAATAACTGTACAGAGAAGGATTCACATACTGTATCTTTGTTACCCTATGCAGTTTCTTCCTCCTTTGTGAGATGGCTTTCTCTTATTTTTAAGGCATATCAGAAAAGAAAACAAAACAAACAAAACAAAATAAAATAAAAAACACTGTAGTACTTTAAAGACTAACTGCTATATTTTTATTGTTAGCTTTTGTGGATCAAGTCCACTTCATCACACTTGATCCACGAAAGCTAACAATAAAAATATAGCAGTTAGTCTTTAAAGTGCTATAGTGTTTTTTATTTTGTTTTGTTTGTTTTGTTTTCTTTTCTGATATGCCTGAACCACAGACTAACATGGCTACTATTCCAAAAAATTCTTATTTTTAAAAACTTCACAGCTTGAAAACCACTTTAGCAAAAAGGCTCTCCTCAACTTCTCCCTCAGTTTTTGCACTATGATTTGTTCCTCACCATGACTTCTTTTTTAATCAGCAGAATTGCTCATTTTCTTTAGTGATATATCACACATATTTGAGATCTCTCGGCTTAAAGTCTCTCTGCCACATGTAAGTCAGAAAAAATTACTTTGATGCTGCATTGAAATACCATTTCCTTTCCACATTCTCTTGTGGACCGGCATCTAAAGTGCTGTGAGTGGCCTTCCATTCTCACATTGGAACATTTCAGCTTCTTCTTAGTGGTATGTGTAGCAGCCTCTCAGACAGTTTTAGGGCATTATCTGATAAAGAGTTGTACACATTAACCTGTATCCACCCACACCAGCCCCGTAATGGGCAGCCTTACATTTTCAGAGTACAATTCAACAGTGACTGTATTGGCTGGTGTAATGTGAACATTGTGGTATAAAGAAGAATAACTTTCCTCTCTGCTCACAATTACTTTTTCTTTTTGTACATTTCAACAATAAAAATCAAGGTTTAAATTTCAGTTCAGCCAAGTGAACATCCTCTGATGTTCACAAGATAATGAAGCAAAATTTTTAAGATGGTATTTAGAAGGACAGGTAAGCTAGTTTCCTTGCAGCACACTTCCTGATTGAATTATTTTATTTACCATACTGAATAACAAACACACAAACATGAAATATTCTTCAGATGCACTGAATAAAAGTGCGCTGTAACCCAGGTGGCAGAAAATGAACATAGAACAAGTGAGCCATCGCACTCTGGATTCAAGCCATGAGGTGCTGGGGTATGTCTCATGGTTTGACTTGGTGTCCTATGCATTTTGGGTACAGTACACTTTCATTTCAAGCAACTGGAGGCTGTCAAGGTCTGGATGGGGGACAACGGGCTACAACTGAATCCTGGCAAGACTGAGTGGCTATGGGTAAGGAGTCCTGCGCTATCTCGGGAGTTGCCATCTTTGGTTCTGGATGGGGCAGCTTTGCCCCAAACAGACCAGGTGCGTAATCTGGGGGTCCTCTTGGACTCACAACTACTGCTCGAAGAGCAGGTGGCAGGCGTGGCCAGGAGGGCCTTTGCACAGCTTCGTGTAATACGCCAGTTACACCCGGTCCTAGATCGGGACTCCTTGCTCATGATCACACATGCTTTGGTCACCTCCAGATTTGATTACTGTAATGCGCTCTACATGGGGCTGCCCTTGGCGACCATTCGGAGGCTGCAGCTGGTCCAGAATGCAGCTGCTCGGGTAGTGATGGGGTGTGGGCGTTATGCTCGTGCCTCACCACTGCTTCGGGAGCTGCACTGGTTGCCAGTATGTCTCCGGGTGCAATTCAAGGTGCTGGTCATTACCTTTAAAGCCCTACATGGTAGTGGGGCAGGATACTTAAGAGACCGCATCGCCCCAAGAACATCTGTCCGTCCCATCAGAGCGCATTGGAGAGGCTCTCTTATCATCCCATCAGCTAGAGAGGTGCATCTCTCTAGCACCTGAAGGAGGGCCTTCTCCGTGTCCGCCCCGGCCCTTTGGAACCTCCTGCCAACTGAGTTACACCTACAGACAGAGCTACTGCCCTTTCGGAAGGGCCTAAAAACCTGGCTGGCAGGGGAGGTGTGGGGCTCCAGTAATACAGGGTCCCACGTTGGGTGGCTGATCTGATGGGATAGCCACCCCTCTCTCCCTCTTTTAAACTTTTTTAACCTTTTAAACCTTTTTAACCTTTTTAACCTTTTAATCTTTTAAATCTTTGAGGATTTTTTTTTTGTAAATATATAGTTTAATTTTTTTAAGTTGATTTGGTTTCTGGATTTGTGGGGTACTGGTTTAAGTGGGATTTTTTAAAAAAAACTTCTGAAATGTTTTGTGCATTATGCTAATTTAATTGTAACTGTATATTTTGTATTCTTTTGTATTGTTGTTAGCCGCCCAGAGTCGCTTAGGCAAGTGGGGCAGCATAAAAATTGAACAATTAAATTAAATTAAACTGAAGAAGGTGAGAGCTGAAACCATTTTCCATGATAGTTCAATGTTTCTGTCTTGGTAATCACTCTACTAAATGTGTATTTTAAATGAGTTACATGGACCCTTTTGGGTCCAGAATAAACTCATCTGAAGGACTGTTTGGTGGTTTCAAAGTCATGCATCTCCATTTTTCAGTCAATTTATTAGCCTTCTACTTGTAGCACTGGTGATGCTGTCATGGTGTTATTGGTCATGCAATCAACGTGATTGGGACACAGAATGACATCACTTAAAGGGGTGAAGGAGACTGACCACAACCCAAGTTTGATTGACCTCTTGATGATCTCAGTTAGAAGATGGCTGACTTTTAAAGAAATGGCATTAAAGGAGCATTTCTAACAATTGCAAAGGAGAGAAACAGTGATAGGGATAATGCAGCAGCAGGAGAAAATACTACTGGGTGGGGCAGCCACAGTTCTTTTGTTGCCTTTCAAATTATCTGCCTTCATATTAGCAAAAGATGCCCCCATTTTGGCCCATCAATGGTTTGTGCACTAAAATGGACTATAGAAATGATAAACAATGTTAAATGCTACTGCACTTAAAGGACCAGAAAACAGGAAACTGGACACCTGAACAAACCTGAGGCAATTGGGTGCGTATCACCAGCCACTAATTTCTGGCAGACTTTTCCTTCTATTATGTGATACAGGAAAAGAGGGTTGTTTTATTAAAACACGAAGAAGACCAGCTTCTTACTCCTGCGAACTGTAAGCTGAGATCCTGGATACAGACACACACAATATCAACAAATACAAAGTAAAACATAAGAGTTTTCCTTTACACTTTAAGGGGAAGAAAGCTCCACACAGTTTCCTCCACTTGACCTGGTGTAAATTCCATCAAACTTCAAAAACAATACTTGGAGGGACTGGAGGATGCAGTCCGGAAATTGAGGAAAGACTTTTCACAAAGTTAGGAAATCTTTTTTAGAGAGAAACAGCTTCACAGTTGCATCCAGATGAGGTGACTGAATGGTAATTGGATAAATAATTAGATTTGGTGATGGTATAGTCATGAATGACACACAGTGCACAAAAGTTGTGGTCTTCAGAAACACTAAAAGCATTGTCTAAATAATATCCACCGATAAATAGCTGGTCATTACTTTAATGTTTAAAGCTGTAAAATGTCCTACAGATTGCATCCACCACCTTTTAAGGTGATAGGAAATCATTTTTATTGTAGTGACGGAGAACTGTCCATGGTTGACTGCTTTAAATTTTATTTTCTTGTGTTAGAAAAGGTTTCTGTTGTCTTTGGGAATTTAATTATTAGAGGATGTTTCACTCCTTTCAGGAGCTATAAAAAACAATACTGTTCTATCACGTGGCAAAGATAGAAGCACAATTATACAGCTCTATTTTTCCTATGACATTTGTTTAAAAAATATTTGCACCACTGCTTTTACACTTCAGATATCCTTTCCTAGAAAATCTCGATTGTTTTAGAAGCATGGGGATGAAACAAGATGGGAAATAAGGGGGGAAATCTTCAAAAAGAGGACAAGACATAATGTCATTGTGGATCTAACAGGATTTTTTTCCCAAAGTGCCGCAGGCTATCAATAAATATTTCTTTTTACCTTTACCATTAAAACATGGCAGGGATGAAAGGTGTTGTTGTTTGGTTTTTTAAAAAAGAAAGAAACTGAGTAGAAGAACAACAGAAATAGGGTCCCATCATGTAATAATCAGTCCACATTTCAATGAATAAGTAATATTTTTCACAAGCTGAAGTTAGATAGTGGATTTATTTAACCTCTGAGGGTCAGGTAATAAATACTAAGTGAATTATTCAACCCAATGTCTAATCAATACAATTCAGTGATATATTTTTTGTGTTTCATAAAAGGTTGTACACTAAAGGCAGTGAGCAATTATGGAAATTGGGCCCGAGTGGCACTCAATTCTCCTGTTACTTGAAACCTCGGCACCACTACCTTGACAGCAAATCGATTAGTGCGCTCGTGAAGCAGCTCGGTGACCTCTGACCTGCTTCCAGCTCCATCTGACAGCCTAGAGAGTATTTTGTATTTATTTTATTGAATTAACTCCATCTTGCCTGTACGGTGCTCTACACATCCCGTACAAATGGAACGAGAAAGCTACAGACCTGTTTGCTTAAAGATATGCTCTGAAGGTTCAACTAAGAGGAAGACTACTGGGTATCATTGTGATAGTTCAGCACACTCTAGTTTGCTCGGAGAGGGGCATTTTCAAGTGCATCTGAAAAGGAACAGATCTTACACAATGCAAAGAAGTCTGTGACCAAATCAAAGGGCTGTTCTTGAAAGCATGCTGATTCAAATACTAGATAATACCTTGTAGTTCAGTTCTCTCCTGGTTTACTTTTAAGAAAGCTCCGACTTCAGCAAGATTCACTGCCAAATACATAAACTGAGTGAGTATCTTATGAGCGTAAAGAAGAGCATTTTCTACAATCAACATAAACCACATAAAGCACTTTGAGGACTGTTTAATAGGGATACTCATGACATCTTCAATGCCCAGTGGCACCAGCTTCAAGGCATAATGTCATTCTCCACTCAGCAAATTCTTGTGGATTGAAAAGTGGATTGCAGTTTGGTGAATGAATGAATGATTAAATGAATGAATCAATCAATCAATCAATCATGAATTGAAGCACTATACACAGAATGTCTCCTTGCAGATGTGGCTCACTCATCAAAATCAGTGATTCTGCAACTTTCTTGGGAACCCACTAGAGCATAAAGATCAATACAGCATGAAATCTGCCAGGGTGTTGGAGCAAGAGAATCCTATCTTCCTTTGTTGTAATTTTCATGCAATATTCCAGAGACAAAGACTTATTCCAGGGAAAGAAAGACTGGCAGACAACCAAGCCAAGCCCCCACTTGGAACCAGAGTTGTTTGCTAAACAATCAGTATGGTGATGGTATCTTCTCCATTAGGCACACGAAGAATAATCAGTAATTAAAGCAGTTCTTATCTTCACAGATCCATCTGCCTAAATTCATGATGGCAAAACTTGGCACGCCAGATGTTCTTGGACTTCAGTTCCCAGAAGCCCAAGTCCCTGTGAATCCATACGAATGGGTTTACTGCACATTTGTGTGGATTCACAGGGACTTGGGCTTCTGGGAATTGAAGTCCAAGAACAGCTGGTGTGCCAAGGTTCACCATCACTGGCCTATATAGACCCAAGGCTATCTAGAAATTTTCCATGTCTACCAGGGTGTTTATGTAATGCTATGAAAAAGATCTAGAATAGAGAGGGGAAGAGGAGAGAAATTATATATAGCACTTGTGTAAAATATGGGAAATTGGTGCTACAGTTCTACTTGCAGCTTGTTGTTACATGTTAATTCAAGGCAGCTTCCTTGTACTGTATATTTTCACCCATATATGTGAAGGTGCGCTTGAATTGAGCCAATGTTTTTGTCAATATTTGAAAAGAAAAGCACTACTCACTGCCAATGAATAGTATGTTCTTATTGAATAGAATCTGTTCCCATCTCAATTATCTTTGCACCATTAAGGGGGCTGATTGTACAAGAGAAGCACTCATAAATGGAAAACTGTCAGACAGCAGTTCTAACGTTAAAACTGAGTCTTAAGCATTTTATTCTGGAAAGTTCTTTCATGCATTTGTAAGGTTCCATGCATTAAGCCATGAGTTATTGTACGTCTCTCATTCATTCTCAAGACCTGTACAAAAGTGATTACTTCAGACATTTTTCAATATTACTTCCATTCCCATGAAATGCATTTTCAAAAGTTATTTATTTTGTACAGTGTGTCATGTTGTTATATTGTACTAGTTAAGATAAAACTGCTGTAGGGTTCTGCATACATTTATATATCCTCACTACACAGTGTCATTGGAAGCAAGATGTTTCAAGCTGTATATGTTTTAAATTTCAGCATCATTCTTTATCAGGATTAGTCGTGATTTTTAAAAAGCAGTAAATTCAGTTACCAAAGTAATTCAACTATAAAACTGCCTTCATGTGGTTTAAAGGGTTACTTTTCCCCTCACAAACATCTTTTAAATATTAACTGCATTTCTTTTGCTTCTTTTATTTATCAAGCTTAAAATGAGTTACTGCCATGTAACTCACTCACCATCATCTTAATACAAGAAGAAGCCAATCATATATTCACTCTTTTATGCCTAGCTGTAGGGCACACTTTTCCTGAGTAAACCTAACTGCCAAAACAATATCTCAAAATGTACCAAATGTTTGCAATGCACTTTTGAACTAACTGTCATTATCAATAATTGCTACAAAATTCAGATACTGATCTCATTTCAGTTTTTCTTCAGTGTTATCTTAGAAAAAGCACAACTCCCCCAGCTGCCCATTCATTTCCAGGAAGGACTCAGGGAGGTTTTAAAAGGACTGTTTCAGCATGCTCATCTGCTCTCTCCATTAAAATGAATGGGGCACTGGACACAGCAATACCATATGTCTGTTAGAGCTCTAGCCTTGTATGCTAATCCTAACTCAAGTGTGACACACAATTAATGGATTTTGGCATGTCACACTTTCTCACCAGTGGCAACATTATTGTGCAAGTAAAATGCTAACCCCATGTCCACTGCAATGTGAAAACAAAAGAAAGAGAGAGTATTCACTTCACTTATTTCTCAGTCCTAAGCAATTAATCAGTTTATTCCAATTAGGAATGATAGAAGAAATGTTAATCATTTTATCTAAGTTTGGGGAAATTTAAAATCCCTATTATGGTGAATCTCCCTGCTAGGCTAATGGAAGACATTTAGACCTCTTCTTTAAAGGAATGAAAAACAAGGAGGCATGCAAGGAAATAGAACAATGCAGCTAAAGAGTCAGATTCAAAGGATCATGTTTCAAGCCATCGAGAAATTGTCACAAAATGGAAATCTGACCTAAGTGAAGCCAACAGAAAAGATGCAGTTATATCCAGCCAGAAGGACCACAGGCTCATTTGTCATGCCACTTACACACTATTTGTCATCTAGTGGGTGGTTGATAAATATTGGAGCATTTCTGCTGTAAATTTTCTACCAAACCAATCCCATGGCAAGGGCTACTGATTCTTGTCCTCCAAAATCGGATACTCTCAGGTATTTCATGACACTAATGCAAGAAACAATTTTACATGGTACTGAGAAATCACTACTATCATCCTCAGACAGCCAAATTAGAAGTTCAAGGGTGGGGAGAAAAGGGAAAGCTTAAATATTTAGTCAGTAATTTAGCATAAACTCTGAGCTAACTCTTGGAAAGCACTCTCACTTCAGTATCCCTGTAAGGAGCCCTGAAAAGTGGCTGTGATCCAGATTACAAGGGGTGTCCCCTGAGCAGAGTTTCTAACAGAATTATCAAGAAACCTTTCTGAAATATCCTTTATACCACCTCTCTCTTCTCTTTAGTCACTCATTCAGCCGCAGAGTGTGGTGAAAGACAGACAGACAGACAAGTGAAAAAGGAAAGAAAAAGGAATCAAGATTTCTGAGAAATGAGAGAAGGCAACAAAATACTAGAGAAACAATGCCTTCATTAAAATAAAAGTATATGCAATACAAATGCCACTATCATTTCCCTCCTTGGCATTGCTCTGGATTAACAAAGGGAAAAGAGTAGAGTGTTTTAAACACCAGAGTTCTTAGATTCTGTGCCAAATAGCCTTCCATTTAAATGCACTGCTACCCGTAAATCATAGTTTTGGACTCTGCTCATAGCACATGAATCTGTTCTCCCCTTTGATATGCCTGTACAGCTTTCATTGACACTAATGGGACTTACACATGCTGCTTATTAATGGATAACTAGACCTCTCACTGTGTCAATTTATGGATGGCCAAGCTCTGCAGAATGATACACAGATATAAAAATAATGTGAGCATGTATTTCTGGACCTCCATTATTGCAATACCCAAAATGAAATAGCCTGCTTAATATTTTACATTGCAGTTTGAGGGGGTTGAGTGGGAGTGGGAAAGAATGTTCCCTGAGAAACCTTGCAAAAACTTTACCTCTCCTAAATCAGCTCATTGATTTTGGCTACCTGTGTTAGCTATTATTTCAGTGTCATTTTTAAATACTGTATTCCAGAAGACCTTTCTTCTTACTAGCTACATTGATGGTGCCATGGAGTCAAAACTCACAGCCCATGTAGCATCACGTGTCCGAAGATGGAGAACTCTGGTATGGGACCTTTTTTAAAAAGAGCCACTCTGACCTACAAAGAAGCTCACTCTGGATTTTTTTTAATAGTTCCTAGAATGCATGGACTGCAGTGGTTCAGTGGTTAAGACACTGAACTTGATGACCAGAAGGTCAGCAGTTTTTCGACCCAAGTGCTGCACCCATCTCTGTCCCAGCTTCTGCCAACTGAGCAGTTCGAAAGCAAGAAATTGCAAGTAGATAAATAGGGACCACTTTGGTGGGAAGGTAAACAGCATTCTGTGCACTCCAGTGTCTAGTCATGCCTGCCACATGTCCATGGAAATGTCTGTAGATGCAGACAGCACTGGGTCTTTGACTATAAACAGAGATGACCACTGCACCCTAGAGTCAGATATGACTGGCTTTCAAGCAAGGGCAACCGGGAATGCATGGCAATAAAATTTCAGTTAGCTTCAGGCTACTGTGAGCCTCCCCTCTTCCCCCATGAAGGGAGGCTGAGGCCAAATGCCCCTGTTGCCCCACCAAAGGGCCTGCCCAGGACATCAGCCCAGCTAATTGTTCTCTAAATGCCTCTGAGAAGTTCATAAGCAGGCTATGAAAAATGTGTGAGCCATTTCTTCCCACCATGTCTTCCCAGAAAACTGCATGCATTCTGTCTCAGAACTTCAGTATTCAATAATTTCCTTATACTGTACATTTTCTCAGAGCTTGGAAAAATTAGTCTCTATGACTACAATTGTCCAAAAAGTAGCTCTTCCAAGATCTGATGTTTTCTGTCTAATTTTAGAATGCTCTGTCATGCCTTTCCTCCATTTAAGCTCTGTGCCAAATACTTCAGCTTTTCCTTCTGAGGAAGTGGCTCTAATCCATTCTAATGTTTGGATTGCCTATTCTGCACTGCTTCTAGCTTATTTATAAGAAGTATATATTGTATTATAAATATAATTGCATCATGGATCTGTATAGAAATGGGGAACATGTGGTCTTCCAGGTGGTGTTGGACAATTCTCATCCCTCTCACCAGCAGTCATCCTGGCTAGGACTAATGGGACCTGCGATGAAAGCACGTACAAAGAGCCACACATTCTACACCCAACATTTTTTTTGTGTTCCCCAGAATTTTTGATGATCTTCTTCATTCTCTAGGCAGCTTGGATTGATAATTCTTCTCTTACATACATTTTGGTGTGCAGGAAATTTAAACATACAGATACAGTGAAAAACAAACATTTTTGTAATATATATACACAGACTAAGTGTTCTTTCAAGCACACTATATCTTATGACTCTGATGACATCCATTTGAATACTCCCCCACACCACTGTAACACTGAGTGCATTTACTGAATGCAAACCCAAGGAAAACAAGAGAAAAGAGCATGTTCCTTTCTGAAAGCATCCAGTACAGCATAATGAAAGATGCATGTTGTGCATCAACACTAGAGATTATTGAAGCCTGTATGTGTTCAAAGGGCCAGAAATGTCATCCTTATATTAAAAAACTTTTCATAACATCACTGTTCCAAATCTGCTCACTTTTCTATCCTGACAGATTTAGTCTGCAGTCATAAAAAGAAACTTACTTGCATGTAAGTCCCACTGAACCAAGAGGAGTTTGCTTGTTCCTTCCAAATAAACACGGGTAGGATCAGTTTGCAAATCACATAATCCAGGCTATAAACAGAGAACATGACTTAACTAGATCACCTTATCATAGCCAGAAACAACAAAAAGCAGACAGATAGAGTGAGAGAGGTAAAGACTGTGTTTGAGTGTGCATGTGTGTGTAAAAACAAAATGGGTGTAAAAGACATAAAGGGAAATTATTCATTTAAATTTGCAGCCCAAAATAAAGCCATCAGACATCAAGTCTCCATGAAAGACAAAAAATCAAGACAACATTCTTTGGTCCTCCAACAAATTCCTGCCCTTGATGTTCACACAAGTAGAATGAAAACAAATCATACTTTTGGAAACATTCTTAAACTAAATTTGTATCATAAGCCTGCTCTGTTAATTGTATTGAAATGTGTTTCATTTGGATTGTTGCAGTGTATTGACTTGTAGAACTACGTGCAACAACCAACTCATTTCATAGATAGTTGAAGAGTTCTCCCACAGTTCCCATTTACTTCTGATTCAGATATTTTTTATTTCCTTCAATCAAATATAGTGACATAGGCTCCATTGTAATTTTAGTGTAAAACATTGGCAACATTTAAGGAGAGTGAGTTAAACATGTTGGACTAAGACTCAAAAGACTTAGATATAGTTTCTGATTTATGAAACTCATTGAGTGGTGGAGTTGTTGCGCAATGGAGGGGGAAGGGAAATGCCTCGTATGCCTCCTTGAGCACTCTGGAGGATATAAGTGTGATAAAGCATAATATACTATTACTAAGAATAAATATGGATATTATTCATCTAATGATGTCAATAATCATACAGTCTTACAATTTTAAAGGTGGATGATACCACACAGTCCAATATACTACCAATGTGGGAAATTGACAACCAAAAAATATTTAACACATGACCCTCTAACCTCTGTTTAAAAAGTTACATTTACAAAATTTACTAAGGTGGATACACAATATCCCTAGATATAAATAATATAATGATAAATAAATAATATAAATCTAAATAATATAAATCTAAACAAACAAGCAAACAAACAAATAAATAAATATCTGAGTTGCTAGAACTGTCCCCATAGATAGAGAGGGTTGAATACAAAGGACAGAAATAATGCAGAAAGCAAGTGCATATGTGTGTACCATGCATCCAATTGACTTTAAACAAGAGTGAGCTGTTTGAGTTTACTGCAAAATTAATAAACAGAACACCTGACTGACTCTAGCAGTCATTTTTAATGATGAGTTTTACTGAAAAATATTAGTGAAGAATCAATTCTCTACTATGCACCAAGTGACACTTTTGAATAACTGCATTTGTGTATAACTCTCATAGTACTGTATTTAAATACTCATTTTGGCTTGTAATGATCATTGTTGATATGACCATAGAACACTGATCTAGTGAATTAGAATTACAGAATGGAACAGCATGACTTATGAATGAGATATCTTTGGCTGCAAAAGTGTTCCGATTGTAGTGGTCTGCCACTATAATGCTGTGTAATTGGAAGACAACATTTCCCCTATGTAATAAACTATATTCAAACTGCTAAACAATTAGATACAAGTGTCTCTGATATCTGATATGCCTCCTCCAAGTTATTTAGAAACAAATCTTTAACTCAATTGGGCAATTAAAACTGGCACTAAAATAGCACATTTTTATAGAAACATGGAAAACCCTAAGCATAAAAGGAGTCCCATTTAAACAAAAGTCAGAATAAGCATACATACAAATGTGGCTATTTAAAGCTGAAGAATGCATGAATGTTTATTATTATGGGAAGTCATGTGGCTCTGAATATGCTCATATAATTGTTCCTTTTGGATTAATACTGAGAAGCTCTCGTTCCAGTGCAACAGAAGTGCTCTTAAAGTCACAATATACTATGAAAGCATTGCTAAAAACACAATGGCCCACCACAACTGAGACACAGCTGTCCCATGTGATTTTGGAAATGATAGTCCTAATCTACATGGCAATTTTGTAATCCATAAAATGTAATATGAAATGATGTTACAGTATTTTTGTTCATTAAGCCTCTATTCCCTTTAACTGTGATATCAATTGAAATTACTTCAGTTTCCAAGGCACATATGACCAGTTATGTCACCCAGATTATACGGTTGGCCGTTTTTATATTGCACTGTTTTCTCCAGTGATGAGATGTAACAGGTTCTCACCAGTTCGCCAGAACCGGTAGTAACTTTTCCCAGTGTCCCGGAGAACCGGTAGCAGCTTTTGGGGGAAACCACCTTCGGGGCTTACCTTTTCACTGTGCACGCTGCCAAGCACTTGGTGTGCATGGACGCCTTCAGTGCTTGGCGTGTATGCACGGCCTCCTTGCTGTCCTCCCAAGCGGGGAGGAGGAAGAGAAGCTGCTAGCCTGAAGCTCCCTATAGCCTGCTCCCCAGGGTAAGTGACTCACCTTTGGATGTGGTGTGTCTGTGTGTATTTTAATGTGTATTTAATACCTTTACCTATATTGACGTACTACCACAGTTCCTAAAAAGGCCTGGAGGCCTGGCTTGCAGTTTTTAAGCAAAGTCTTGGCGTTACCTCATCAATAAGCTACACCTGTGCTGTTCCAATTGGAGAACCCTTAAGGAGATACAGCTGTTTTACATTTACATTAAGGCATATTATCCTAGAGACCCAGTACAATGACCATATCCATCTTGCAACACGGTGCTGCCCAGGCACTTATACTAACAGGTAAGTGACGGGTTTGTGTTTGGAGTGGGTGGGTGGGTGGGTTGATTTGTGTTTGGGGTGGGTGGGTGTATTTTAATGTAATTTTTATTTTATGTATTTATTTATTTATTTATTTAATTTATTTATGGGTTTGTGGGCTGGGTGGGTAGGTTGAGGTGTGTGTGTGTGCTTATTTTTATTTTATTTTATTATTATTTTTCTTTGGCCCTGCCCATGACATCATGATGTCATAATGTTAGCTCCACCCACACTGTGATGACGTCACAGTGGGGTAGTAAAAATTTTTACATCCCACCACTGGTTTTCTCCTATCGTTGGAGATGTGGGAAGCCATGGCAGGCTGGCACCTGGCAAGGCAGTTCTACTCATAGCTCTGCTTGCCACCCTTCTTACAAGCTTTCCAAAATGATAACTGAAAATAGCAGAAATGTTACCTTTGAGACTTCTGAAAGTTATCTGGACAATAGTTTCTAAGAAGGGAGCCTGGTAAAACCATCATGCCATGAACGTTTGGGACTTTCATTGATAATTTTCCTGTCCTATCCACAAGAAACTGATACATGTTTGCCTGAAGAAGTGATTTTGAATCACAAAAGCTTGCAATGATAATTTTTTTGAGTGATCCAATAAAGGTACTGCCTTCCTCCTACGTTTGTTTTGCATATGGATCACACAGCTATCTTTGTTTACTTATAGACAATAGTTTACTCTCTTCAAGAGCTTAAATGGCAGGAAGTCACTTGGAGAGCAGGAAACTCTCATACTTCTAGTCCCCAAAATAACCTTCCCAAGATCCAGAGAAGCAGTCTGCCCACCGCCTTATTTAAACTCACAGCCAGAGGAAAATCCTGCAGAAGAAAGTACCTCCTCATATGGCTCCAAAGCCATGCTCCCTGCCTCCATTTCCCCAGAGTGCTTCTGCCTGAGATAATTTGAGAAGACGGCCTCTGCTGTAGGGATGAAGAGGCAAGAGATAGGCACCAAGGGCACTAAATCACACAGGGGACCTACATGAGAAATCCATGTTCTATGCTGCAGCCACTCACACTTTGACACAAGAGGGAGATGGCATCTGAACAAAGCTGTTCCCCTTGTGCGGTTGTGTGGAGTGAATGTCTAAACAGTGCTAAAAGAGAACACAATATCCATAATCAAAGCAGGATTGGGTAGCAATAAGCTACAGTTTCACTTGCTTAGCCATGTCCCAGATATTGAGGAATTAATATGGCCTTTACAGCTGGGAGACTTCATTTTATCTGTCCCTTAGGTTCCTGTGCTCCCTCCAGAGTAAGGTCAGATAGCACAACAAGCAGGTCATTCCCGATTGGTGAGTGCAATGTGAAGTCCCTTCCCACACAACCATGACCTCTACTCCTTCTGACTCCCGTTCTTTTCTGGGTGGCCCATGGTCTGAGCCATGCCAGTCAAGCAAGCAATCAAGATAGGCCTCTTCCACGCATGCCCTTCCCACACAGTGGCTAGTAAGAATGATTCATTGCCTGCCAAAACAGTGCCCACAGCACAAAGCTGCTTTCTTTAAGGGGGGAAATGACAGCTGTCAGGCTGTATTTTATATTTAACACCAAACTTTTCAGGAAGAAAACAGCACATGGCCCAGTTTCATGCAGAGCGGGACAGTATGGAGAGTAATGTGATACAGTCACTGGCGGTCAGATTTCCTGAAGTTTTCTGCTTCAGCCTAGGCACCATTATAAATATCAGGAAGTTTTATTCTGAACAACACTGAATTCCCAAGAATTCCTGCATGCTTTTCCATACTCAGTTTTACACAAATGTGGTGTACTAGCTAACAACTGGAAGCATGTTGGGGCGGGGGGAACTCTACTCATGCATGCAGGAGGAAAACATGGCACAGAGTCCTGCAACCTTACCACTGGATATTTGTTGAAGGTGACAGAGGCAGTTGACTACTGGTAATGTATCTGCACATGAGGTTAAGCCAAGCGCAAGATATTTTGCTGCCTGAGATGCACAATTTTAAAAAGTATGGCTACCTATCATGGTGAAGAGAGAAGCTGTAGGTAGGCTTCACCAAGCCATTCTTCTTAAAGGCAACTTTCCAAGTTCTAATGGGAGAAGCCTTTTTCAAGGATGTGAGGACTGTGAATACATTTGGGCATTCCCTGGGCAATGACAGCACCCTATCAGCTAATCCTTCCACTCTGGAATCACTGCTGGATTGCTTCTAACTCAAAGAAAAAAGCTCTAATGAAATGGAGCAATCAATGGCAGCATCCCTACCCACTTCAACCCTTCCTACCCATCTTAAACTTCATGATATATCCTGTCTTCAACACAAAGATAAGATGATCCTCCTTCCTCATAAAGTTTCTATCTTTTGGCTAAAATCCTGTTGCACAACTTACACCTGTAGAAGGGGTGATGATGTCTTCTGAACATGTCCCCCCTTACAGATACTATCATTATGGCAGAATGTTTGATGATTAAAGACTTCTTCCTCTCTTCCTGTGGCTTCCTGGTGGTGCAGTGGTATTGCAGAATAAACAGCTGACATTGTGAGTTCAAGCCTGACTCTGCCTTCCATCCTTTCAAAGTCAGTAAAATGAGTACTCAGCATGTTGGGGGCAAAATGCTAATTAACTTGTGAACTGCCCAGAGAGTGCACTAAGTGCTATGGTGTAGCATATAAGTGTACTGTAATTACTATTGCTTTTACATGATGAAAGAAAATTCACAGAAAATCAGCCATGTCATTTTAGTAGGTGAGGTACTAAATCCCACAAAACACCCTTTGCTCTCCCTAGCAAACAACTTTTTTCCCTGTCTGGCAATAAGAGCAAATTAAGTAAACAACCATTTGTTGTCCTTTCATCACATCCCAAATCTGCTGTCTGGGCCAGACACCTTACTTTGCCTAATGCAGGGGTGCCCAAACTTTTTGGGACATGGGCCAGTCACGTGGTTCAGGGGGCTGATCACTATGGCCCACAGGCTGAATCCAGCCCTCAACACCAATTCATCTGGCCCGCAAATCCCTTCTTGCTCCCGGAAGTGGAAATAAAATGCACCTGTACAGGTGTGTTTTACTTCTGCTTCCAGGAGCAACGAGGGCTTCGTGGGCCAGATGATTTTGAATTGGGACCTGGATCCAGCCTGTGGGCCATAGTTTGGGCACTCCTGACAATGTGACTGCTAGACAACAGGGAGCCATCACCAACGGTATGTTTGAATGGATGAGACTGAGTGCCAGTCTTTGCTCCACTGCAGAGTTCTCCCCTATCTTTGATGCTGCACACTAGCAGCCACTCTACATCCCACTTCATGGCTGCCACTAACTGCTATTGGCATGATATAAACTCATGGAAAAGCAAATTTTCTGCCACAGAAGGGCAACAAAATTAAACCCAGTTGTTTCAAACAGAGACAATAGACCACACTGGGCACGAGACCAAATACATAGTCAGTCCATTTACCATCAAGGGTGGATGACAGATGTCCAGAGTCTCCCAGAGTCTCTTACCATCAGCCATTAATGTGTGGAGCTCATGGGAACTTTAGGCCAAGACATGTGGAATTCTTGAAGTTGTCTCCAGCCCAATTTACATTTTCCCAAGGTGTTAAGTCTTTGTCCCTCAACCTGAATTGTGAATTACTATTTTCCAGTCTGTTCCAGTTTCACCATGCCAATCTCTAAGTCTATCTCTTTCATAAAACCATGTAAAGCCCACCTCTAATCCAACAGCATGTACAGCATTGTAGCACTTCCTGTTCGCTGAATTACCCCATTCTGAACACTGAACCTTCTTCTTTCAGTTAATCTGTCCAGATGTAAGGAAATAATTAATTAAATGTGAATTAAAGAAACAAAAGGAAAAATCCTCATCTATAGGGCATAACTGAGTTGGAGATTCCTCAATTATGAAGGGAAACATGTAAAGGCATAATAAATCATCTTGATCTCCTGAACGCTTTTACAAATATTTGAGTATCATTTATTTATGTTTTCCTTCTGTACATTGTAAAGTAACATTTTCTTTCAGAGGCCTTCATTTAAGAGGAATGCTGTGGCATATTAGTTAACTTATTGAAATCCACATCAAACGTTTGAGCTGAAAGCTTTAAAAAGACTAGCATATTTGCCATACATAAAAGATTTTATGATGAGATGAACTGCTGTTCTCTAGAATTAAAATCTAAAAACTCCCGCAGACTAGACGAAGAAGAGATTATTGCTGTTCTGTTAAATATTGCAACAACAGTTATTATTCTGGGGTGGAGAGGTGGGTATTTTATTTTATCTAATTCTTCACTGATATGGCAGATAAAGGGTCAGCTGATGATTTGAAAACAGAGGGTGTAGTATGGTTGAATCTAGATGTCTATGGCCTTGGTCAGTAATCTAGCTAAAAAGGCAGAAATGCATATAAGAAAGACATTCTTTTTTAAAAAAAGGAAGTCAGACTACGAGGCATTGAAATGTGGTTTCTGTTCCATATGTTCTGTCACAAATCTAAACAGTAACACTAAGTAGCTCTCATTCTGTTCTTTCAGACTCGGGGAGTTTTTACAATAACTGCATTAATAATTACTTTCAGTAATAATAAAGTCAACAATCCATTCCATAATTATAAATAATAATAAACCAACAGGAGGAACATTACTGACTCAGACATTTCAACAGACATCCACTCAGAAACCAATCCCATTGCAAGATAAGCAAGCAAAGGACTTCAAGTTAAGGGAGTTCACAATATATACTGCCTGTCTGAGATAATAGCCACTCTGAGCAATATAGACAACAAATAAAATAGAAATTGTGGGGCGGGGAACCAACCCAAGCACATAATTATAAACAGATCATACACATATCTAACTACAATGGCAGCAACCAAAATAAAGAACTTAGTGGAGGGAGACATCTTGATTTGGGGTAAGATGTTTCCAAATGCCTCCTTAAAAAGCTCCATCTTCACAGGTTTGTGAAATGACATGAGGGAGGTTGACCTAACAGACATGTGGAAGCACATTCCACATTGACACTCCCACCATGGAGAAGACTCAGTTTCTGGTTTATATTTTCCTGGTCTCCCTCAGGAAGTCCAGAGGCTAGGGAAGACCTGGTTGCCCAGGCCCATTTCATCCAATGCAGCCATTCTGTAAGATATCTAACTCCTAAACCACACACTGCATAGCTGTCACATTCATGCCAATTCTGCCTGTTATTTTAAATAATGGCTGGGACTTCACAAGCAATGTTTTAGTTCTAAACAAATGTTCTTGTACAATGGCTTCCGTTAATTTTAGAATGACCTAATTTCTCAGCTGTTTAATTCCTATGCCCCAATAATGGCAAACCTATGGCACGCATGCCAGAGGGGACACTCACAGCCCTCTCTGTGGGCATGTGCACTGTCACCCCAGCACAGAGTTCACCTCTGCCCAGCAGCCCAAAGGAAGTGCTTCCTCCCTCCCCTCAGCACAGAGTTCGCCCTGCCCCTCTGTTTGGTTACTCAGTCTCTAAAAGGTTTGCCATCATTGCTATAGCTAATACCGTACCTGATAGGGACTAGATCAGTGATGGTGAACCTTGGCAGGAACTCCAGCTGTTATTGAACTTCAATTCCAAGAAGCCCTGATCAGCAGGAGGGCTGGCTTGGGCTTCTGGCAATTGAAGTCCAAGAACACCTAGAGTTCCAAGGTTCACCATCATGGGACTAGATCCTACACCAGAACCATTTCCCCAGTACTCAGTGCTTCATTTCCAAAGCTTCTCTAATGTCTGATCTTTTTCCTTTCCTGAAAGGCTGTAAAAAGTACCATGTAAAGGACATTTGTGAAAATTGTACATTTCAAAAAATCACCCATGGTAATTGAAATGCATGTAGCATTAAACAGCCCAGAAAATAAAAAAAATTAAATGTCTGGTCAAATGCAGCATAAACCACATATTTTTTATTTATTTTTTATTCACATTTAATACCCCGCCCCACTCGGGTAAACCCGACTCTGGGCGGCTTACAGCATAAACTACCACAGTAGGCAATCTATAACAAACAATATATAAAACTTTAAAATTCATAAATTCATAAAAATTTAAAACATTAAAAAACAGTAAAACAGATAAAAAACAAATAATAGCAAATACAGCTACCAGATTGGGGGGGAATGGCTGCCCTTAAATCAGCCATCCTGGGTGGGAACCTACATTACTATGTCCCCACACTTGACCTGCCAGCCATGTCTTTAAACCCTTTCGAAAGGGCAGGAGCTCCGTCTGCAGGCGCAGCTCTGTCAGAAGGAGGTTCCAAAGGGCCGGGGCGAACACAGAGAAGGCCCTCTTCCTAGTGCTCGTAAGACGAGCCTCCCTAGCCGATGGAGTAACAAGAGAGCCCCTACAGAAATCCTTCAACTTGTTGGTCTGAACTGGGAAAGCTACATTTGTTTCCATAGACAATATACAAGATAAATAGTTTGGGATCAGGACTAAAGTTCAGAAAAGTTGCTATTTCAAACTACAACTCTCCAAATTCCTCAAGGCATGGCAGTGCTGCAGATATAATTTCATCCTTTTTAGTAAAGATAACTTTTATTCAGATAATAAAAAATTGTTAGGATTACAGTAAGGATTAGGATAATATAGTTTGTTTTATGATTAAATATTCTTTTCTTTTTTCCTACACAGCATAAATGTGCAAAATCATTAAGCCATCATTCTTTCTTTTCTCTCTCTCAAGATTTATACAGTTAAACTGGTATGGATCCATTTCTAGCAATGTTAAATCCCACCCAGGCCAGTTAAAATCAAGCAGGCACTTTTTAAAAAAGAGCATTTTGTGTTTTGGAGCAGAATGTACTCAGCCATCCATTAAATATGACAAGGTCTGCATTTTATTTAGACATTGCCATTAATAATGAAATGATGTATGATTTCCATTCTTGCAGCTCTTCCTTCCCTACACAATCAATTATACATCTAAGAAAAATATTTAGTTGATCTAAACCTACACCAATTAACTGTTGGTAATACTGTACACCAATATGAGTTGGAGCAAATCAAAACATGATTGCTAGCATGTACAATATAATAAAGTGATCTTTTTTAAAGCTCCTGTCAGCTACCACCTACGTTGAGGAGGGGGAAATATCTAAATATGTAAGATGCAAAAATAATTAATTAAAATTATCCAAATATATGCATCTCACATGACACTTTCAACATCATTATTGACAGCTTGCAATTCTTTCACTCTATGCATGTCCTGTAGCTAGGATTACTACACAGACAAAGCTTTGCAGGAAAAACTGTGAGGTTGCTTGTTCAACTCTGTACAATGTTATAGAATTCAGAACAAACTAACGTCTTAAAAGTTTGGAGTGCTAACAGCTCTGGCTGTCTCTGGGTGGCAGTTGCCTTAATACAAATGTCCTCGTTCCTTCTCTCATTGGTAATTGAAAAATATTTTCTGTAAACATATGACCATTTATGCAAGACACTCTGAGGACCCATATACTGTAATTTATTTTGGGTGTTGAGCAACTCACTTCTTAATTTTAAACTGCAACCATTGGCGTAAATACCATTGTGAAATCTGGAATGTTATTCAAGTATTCACATCACAATGTACTGATAATAAGTCCTCCCCTCTCAGCTTCTGTTTGACAAGGGTAGCAATTTCCTATTGACACCAAAAGCAGTTGTCCTGTTGTGCAAATTAAAAATGACTTCCCATTTCTATCCATCACCAATCCTTTACTACAACTTCTCCCTCACAAGATCAGAACTAGTCTTATGCCCTTCACGGACATAATCTTGGAACCACAGGATTGCATCCTTAGTGTGCTTCAGGAAGGATAATCCATTTCTCAATAGTATTGCACTTAAGAAATGAATGCAACTTAACTGATATTTGAATACACAATAAAGTAGTTACAAGGAAGCTACTGATTCTTGTCCATCCCATCCCCAGTTTGTCCTGTGACATATTTCTGTGGTTTTGAATTTAGACAGAGATCCCAAGTATAGCATGCACATGACACACTACAGTCGTTATTCAAGGAGCACACAATACATAGAAATACTGTAGACACAAATGCAAAAGCAGACCCTTTGCCTTGTCTCCACCTCCACGTATTTTAATCCATGTGCTCCTTCCTTAGCTACTGCTGAATGCTGATACAGTAAAACACCGGATAAAGCTAAAACTTGGTTCCACAAGTCTTGGTGTTATCCAATTTTTAGTGTTATCCGATCCATGTTAGAATCCTATGGGATGGATCGGATAACATTAAAGCTCCATAGAGATACATTGTAACCGCACAGGCTTTAGCGGTTGTTATCCGATCCATCCCATAGGACCTTAATGTTATTCGATCCAATTCTCCTCCCCAGATTACTTAACGTTATACGATTTTAGCATTATCCAATCCAATCATTATCCGGTGTTTTACTGTACTCATTTTGTAATCACATGGATGCATTTGAGTACAACATACATAGCAGTTCTCAGTCTGTGCGGCAGCAAGCGCACAGGTTTAGTTTACAACTAAAGAGTAGCCAAGAGAACAGATCAGACTTGGAAATAAAGGGCAGGGGCAGGCAGAAGAAACAAATGGAGGAAAGGAGACTAGAGGATGCAGGGAAGGCTGACCAAAAGCCATTAAAGGCACCTTGGAATCACAGACCAAAAAAATGGTAGTAGCTCTCTGTGGTGGAAACAGAGAACTGTTACGATGCAGAAGCAGGCCGCAAATATTGGAGTACTGGTAGCTGGAGATTTACTGTATTCCAGCACTCTGTCTCCTCCCTGTGTACTGACGTTTTCTTCCTGTCTCTACATGCACAATAAATCCTCTGGGCTGCTTAATGTCCGGGGTGCTTCAACATCCTATTTGCGATCTATTTCTTCAGCTATCTGGCTGCCACTTCCAGACCACAAAGCCCGAATGATATTCCTCCTAGGCCTTCTCAAATAGGGTCTTTACAGGGTGACGTCAGGGCTTTCTCCTCTGCCAGAATACTCCAGGAACTCTTGAAATATGGCACACACTTTTCCATTGTATGATTATGCTTCTATGTATGTGGTGGCTTAGTCTTTAAGATGCTGAACTTGATGACTGGAAGGTCGGCAGGTCAGCAGTTTGAGACCTGAGTGCTGCATGACAGAGTGAGCTTCCATCTCTGTCCCAGCTTCTGCCAACCTGGCAGTTCGAAAGCAAGAAATTGCAAGTAAATAAATAGGTACCACTTCAGTTGGAAAGTAAACAGCATTCCAAGAACCCCAGTGTCCAGTCATGCCTGCCACATGTCCATGGAAAGTCTGCAAATGCAGACAGTGCTGTCTCTTTGGCTATAAAAGAGAGATGAACACTGAACCCTAGAGTCAGATACGACTGGCTTTTGAGCAAGGGTGACCTTTACCTTTTGTTTGTATTCCTATGTCAGATGGTAATTATTTAAACTGATGGGGAAGGTTTTCAAATGCACACTGCTTGAGTTATTATGTCTAAAATGTAATCATAAAGAACTTTTTCTAGATCTTTCATCTAACAATATATTACTATATCCATGGACGAAACAAATCAAACTTTGCAAATACCCTGGGCTACCAGAAAGACAGAGAAATGGGTCCTAGATCTAATCAATCCTGAACTATCTCTAGAGACACAACAATAATAAAGTTGAGGCTGTCATCACGAGGCAAATCATGAAAGACAATATGTTCTGGAAAAGACAATAATGCTAGGAAATGCTGAAGGAAACAGGAAAAGAAGACGACTGAATACAAGAAAGATTGACTCCCTAAAGGAAACCACAAGCTTCAGTTCACAAGGACTGAGCAGATCTGTTGAGGAAATAACATTTTGGGCATCACTAATTCACAGTCACTATCTATAAGCCTTGAAGGTAAATAACAACAACATCCATGGATATGTTATGTGCCATTTAGTCACTTCTATTATGGCAGTGCTAAAAATTAAGGACTTGCAAAAGTCCTAACAGCCCTGCTCACGTCATGCAGGCCAAGGTTAATGCCTTTCTTTACTGCACGCATACCAGGTCCAAAAGTCATTGCCTAGCTTACCACAAACCATTTGATTTATTCTCTGTTAAAACAGTCTTTGAGTGCTCATCTTCATGCATCACCATCCCAGTCCTGCTACAGCATGAAACACTAGTACTGTATTCTTACACCTAAATTAAGAACAGGCGAGAAATTTGGATTTATTTATTTATTTATTTATTTATTCAATTTGTATAGCCGCCCCAATCAACATGCAACTCGGTACGCGTACATAAAAATCCCCAACATTTAAAACTATAGAGACCCTTAAAATTCATTTTTTAAAAACTGGAAAATTGCCTCCCACCCATACCAATTAAAATCCTAGTTAAAAACTTTTAAAAGCATGAGTGATACTGCTCTAAATGAGCCGGGAAAGGGGGGGGGTGAGGTGGTAGTTGCTATCTCTCCACCTCCCCACACCTTCCCTGCCAGTGCAGCCTGAACATGAACCAGAACACAATCAAATTTCAAAACCTGTATTTTTCCAAAGTTTGTTGGTACAATATGCCAAAAACACATGTAATGAACCCTGCATAACAAAAAAACTCCGTTCCACAGAGCTCTTTGCTATGCAGGGTTTTTTTTAATTATGCGGTTACCTATGGGAGATAGCCTGCTTAACGGGGGGGGGGGTAGTTAACCAAGGTTCCTATTAAGCGAGTATACCCCGGTTACCAAAAAAACCACATAATTAAAAAAATCATTATGTGGGGTATCACCATTGCATAACGAACGGTTCATTATGTGAATTTTTCACTATGCTATGCATTTGTTATGTGAGGTACCATTGTACATACATAAAATGCGAACTCAGTGTAGCCAATGTGAATTCATGTTCACTAACACCATTTATTCAATTGGAAAGCTACTTGTCAAAATTCATGAATTAAACACACACACAGAGAGAGAGAGAGAGAGAGAGAGAGAGAGAGAGATTAGATACAAGCTATGCACACATATTAGGCTATGCAGGCAAACATGCACACAAATTTCTGCGAGAACAAGTGCAAAGTCGCAAACCAATTCAGAACAAAGCTGAATCCAGCATAACTTGACAATGAAAATATAAGAATTTGAGCAAAATATGAGATTGATAGATTCCTCAGCGATAGCTTAAATTAATGCACAAAGAAACGAGTGTAATATGTAAGCTACCTTCACAAAGAAATTCTAAGGCAACCATGACATTCTCACTTGATACAATTCAATTTCAGATCAACAAACCTATGCTGGATCTCTGTGCAGCCATTAAGTGTGCTACTGGCCAAGAAGAACAGCCACTTAACCAATACAAAGGATGCTACAAAGCTTCTTTATTTTTGTATTAACTTTTTACTTTTTCTCTCCCTTTCCCATCCACCCACCCCCCACCACCACCTTCTTCTTCTTTTTTTCATATTTCATTTCTACTACTAGCCTTCATTTATATGTCTCTATCACTATTTTTATGCTCCTTTGAATATGCTCAACTGTGTTGTTTTGATTACACTTAAAATATAAACCAAAAAAGCTGTCTTGACAAACAGCCTTCCCTTACAATAATTTATTTTTGTCAACTTCCAAATTATAAGTTTCCCTCTGTCCCTAATATTTCCCACACTTGTTTTAAAGAAGCAGCCATCACCCAAAAGTATCTTTTCCTCCTCAAAACAGTTTATTTCTATATATATGTTCCATATTCAACATGCATAGTAACATGATCTACTCCCAGGGAAATTAAATATTCTTAAATCAAAACTAAAGATGTTGCTTTTTGGATGGTGGAAATGGGATGGCCTCTGCTTTTCCCTGAGGCTGCTGCTCTTGTTATTTAGTCTTACTCCAAATGACACAGACTTAGTAGTCCTTTGTTTGAAGCCACAAGTTCAAGATTTTCCCTGCTAATCTAACACTAACTCACTGATCGCTAGGCCTCAGGCTTTCCCACCTGGTTTAACAGTAATTATACAAATGTGGGAAAGATGAAAAAGTGTTAAAAGTTCCTTACACCTAGCGACATACTTTTGCCTCTTAAAGGGGCCATCCTAAAAAGGAAAGAAAGGTTTTTTTAAAAATGGAATGAGGTGAAGAGGAAACAGCTGAGCAAATGCACATTCTGAGGATACTCATATTTTTAACTTCTCTTTTTAAAAAAAAACTGCCAGATTTAGTATGGTTTGCTGTTGTTTCTAAATCAAAAGACATTAACGATTTGATGGATTCCTGATTTCCTGAACCCCACCCACTCTCTTCTCTTCGCTTAAATCTACAAACAAACCCCCAGTGTCCCAAGCCATCCTGCCTGCATGAGACTCCAGAGTGAATCCCGATCAGTTTGAGGCAATGCTCTTTGCTTCTCACCCCATGTGCGACTTATGTTTCTACTTTCCCTGGCGACACTCTGGAGCCAGAGCTTTTCCGCTGAAGGGGAACTCTGCTACATGTCGCTAACAACAACACAAACAGAGCAGGGCCCCCTTTGTGTCCTAGCCTCACTGCCCACCGTGAGCACAGCCCTATGGTCAGGATTTATAGCAAGGAGACACCAATCTAAGAGCTGATTCATGGCAAGCTACAATGCCACTACTGACTGAAGGTGCAGGAGGGGAAATGCCAGAGAGTTCCCAGTGCTTCTGCCTCAGTCTAGATCTCAGCACTCAACCCTGTACAACACAGCACTCAGCATTCGACCCTGTACAATACCAGCTTCTGCAAACTATATTTATTTACAGCATGAAAATCTTACATTTCATTAAGGATGAATAAAAGGATAATTAGTTTTTACCAAATTCCCAATATTTCATTTTTGTGGTTGAAAATTACACTCACAGACAATATTTTTTTTCTTTAAATAAGGCTACTTCAAACTCTCTGTAAGTTCCCTTATTTGTTTCTTTTGAACAACTGTACAACACAGATCCTCTGCTAAGAGCACTTATGCTCTTCAGTAAATTGCACAAAGAGCTCTCCAGGTTGGTGCAAACAATGTTTCACTCCCACTTCAAGAGCCCTTCACACTGCCAGAGTGGTGCAAATTGGCTTACACATAAATGAGAACAAGGCACCAACTCTTTCTTTGAAATAAGAGCAGGCATGCCTTTTTAAGAAAGAAAGAAAAGTTCTGGGGAGGTATGAGAGAGAGAGAGAGGAAAGTAAGACCATTAAAATTTTAAGGGAGACTAATTTTGTTTGCAAACACATTTCACTGGAGAAACAGTCAGATAAAGATGGCCTGACTTTCTGGCAACTGACATCTAAGGAGCAGGTTGTCCCTGAAATTATGCCTTATTTCTAAGTTGCTGCTAGACCCTGAAACCACCTCCTTCCCTGTATCTTTCAAGATTGTCAAGGCTAATGTTTGAGATTCTTTATTTGCCTCACTAACAATTTTCTTTACATTTCCAGCTTTAAACTGAAAGCAACTTTCACATCCTGCACACTGAAGTGGGAAGCCATTAGGCACGCTTGCGTGAGCGGTAGTGTGGGCAGTCCTAACAGCCTTCCCTTTATTTCTCATAGCTGTAGAACTTTCCAAAGCCAGATCCTACACAAGTGCAGAACCCAAATGTGTGATTCACAAGGCCATTAAGAAGCTACTTTCATTGTCTGCACATTTCACTGAGTCCACCACTCTTTTCACAGTTACTAAGACTTTTCTCTTTCAAATTTCTAAATACCAAAAGGAGATTCCTATAAACCATCTGGGAGCATTTTACTTCCGCTTCCAGGAGTGGCGAGGGCTTTGCGGGCTGGATGAATCAGCGTTGGGGGCCAGATCTGGCCCACGGGCCACAGTGACTGGTCCCCTGAACCACGTGACTGGCCCATGGACGAAAAAGTTTGGGCACCCCTGCTATAAACCTTAGCACAACAAACATTTGCCAGCACAGAAATTCAAGTTGCACATATCAAAACTCTGCACTGCCATTGTGCCCCTTAAGTTTATGATATACAGTAGAACCCTGCATAAAGAAAAAATAACATTCCAAGGAGCTCTTCATAATGCGTTTTTTTCCCATTATGATACCTTGCATAACAGGGGGGAAATGTTTAATCGGGCTTCCATTAAGTGGATATATCCCAGTTACCAAAAAACCCGCATAATGAAAAAAAATCATTATGCAGGGTATTACCTTTGCATAACGGACGCTTCGTTATGCGAATTTTTTGCTATGTGATGCGTTCGTTATGCAGGGTGCCACTGTAATTCCAATTTGGTCCACCAGAGAGATAAACAATCAACCCATTTCACACCATGATGTGTTTTCTATCTAGGTCATTGTTCCTTTTATCCATCCATGATTTTTTCCCTTCCCCTACCAAACACTATTTAGTACACAGGTACCTTCTTGGACTCTACGGCACATGGTTTTCTAATTTATTATATACAATACTTTCCTCTTGTTACATCTCATTACCAACACATTTTCTGAGTAGTTTCCCCTTGCTCAATTGGAAGATGGTGCTCTTCTCTTTTAATTTCCATTCCCCAATTTCAGCCAATGATTCTTTACTAGGAGTGAAAATCAGACTTAGTAAATCTCTCAAGGGTGACACAACTACTTTACACAAGATGCCTCTGTGCTCTAACATAGCATCTGAATTTTCCCACAGCAAAAGTGCACTTCAGTCAAGAGAGGATATACTTCAAATACTTTACTTCTGTATAGCACACAAACATAAGACTGCTTGCTATGTATTGCTGAAGTAGACTAGCTATGCATACACCTGGTTAAATTGTACATGACATTCATGCAAAGGCATGCATGCATGGAACTATTTCTATATTGAAAGTCTCGTCTTATTTGAAAGGGTTTTCCATGCCAAAAGTACACCTTCTTAGGCTACCTCTTCTTTTTATTCACTTCCTCAGCCTCATAGGCCTATGGCAGTGATGACCAACCTTGACACCCCAGATGTTCTTGAACTTCAATTCCCAGGAGCCCTGATCAGCTGGTGTGTTGATTTGGGCTTCTGGGAATTGAAGTCCAAGAACACCTGGAGTGCCAAGGTTGGCCATCACTTGGGGAATGAACTGAGACAGACTGCTCATTCATACTTCCACCCTCTGAAACACCCATGGTGTTTGGTGGAGATTTAGGCTAATTCTATTTACAACTTTTCTGGTTTTCTGAGGACCTTCTGAGTGAAACTACACAGCCATCTTACTTGGAGGAAACAGGCTGACGTTATGATCCTGATGTGGCAGATGCTTGGAAGCTGTTTTATTTTCTTCTTCCAGAAGCATCTCTTCCAAATTTTCACCCTACCAAGTAAGACTACCTTATTCCATTACTTAGGTTGTTTCTTTGTTCACCTCTTTAGTATCAAGTAATGCACCTTTGCCCCTCGTATAAGGCACGTAGGAACACATCACAAAAATTAAAGGAAAAACATTAATAAATAATAATAACGATCATCTACCATTTTAATGATGAGCTATTAAACGAACTGTAAAACATACATAACTCACAGTAGAAGACTGTACATTGTCAAAACTGGCATTAAAGTGTATGGAGATAATTAAGCAATAATGACCTCGACATGGGGCATTTCCTGGGAATTAATGACCAGTTAGGAGGAGTTGATGTCTCGAGGCAAAACTCAGGGCCATTAACTCTGAATGGCCATTAATACTCAGGAAATGCCCTATGCTGAGGTCATCATGTGAATGTAAGACAAAAATGGGAGAAAAGTAATATGCCTATGGTTTTTGTTGACAATGCTTAAGGGTGATAGGGTTTCATTTTTATTGCACTTGGCACTTAGTGCTCTCTACATTAAGCCCAATCAACTGCTTGAACCATCTTTCAACAATGTGTTTACTTTTCAGGATATTTCCTAATACTGTACAGTGAAGGCTCAACTCTGCAGCCATGTTCCATTGCTGTTCCAAACATGTAAAAGAAAAATAGGAGATGAAAAGCTCACCTGCTCATGGTTGTACAGATAGCAAGAGAGATAAACTATAGTACATTTTCCCACTCTGAATATTTAAACATTTTTTAATCTATATTTTGTTGCCTAAGTGGCTTTTTAGAAAGCATTTTACTTTTATATGCCCATTTAAGTATGCTGCAGTCTAATAAATATGACAATGTAATCATAATGGAAAGGAAGTAATTCCACATTTGGCAGATCTCAGAAAGAGACACATGGGCCAAAATCCATCTAAAGTTAAGAATGGCTAAATCTAATCCAAAAATTAACAACCTGATTTTAGTGACAGCTGCCTTGTTCTATTGGCTTCAATTGCATTTGTCTTGACTGACTTGATCAGGATTGGAATTATTGATGAATAACCGAGACAGTAGGTGATCATTAGGAAAGCAAAATTCTTGTCTTGAATTCATATGTCTGGTGTGTCTGAATACATTTATGATGACATGCTTTGGGAGCTCTTGTATTCAACTTAATATAACATCTTTTCATTCAGCTGATGAAACCCCACAATACTGGATGAAGCTTAGAACTGCTAATTCCTGTGCCAGAGTTTGTGTGTGTGCATACAGGTGTGTCTTTTCAACACGTTTCCTATGAGATGTGTGGTGTGAGAAGATTATGCACATTAATTTGGGTATGTTTTCTTCTGTATTCCACTTTTATTAGCACTTCCAAGCCATTCTCTTTAACTAGATTTCCTCTCATTCTTTGCTGTATTTCACAATGATTTTTAACAGAAAATTTTTCTGAAGATGAAACATACACACAGGTATGCCAGCCAAGTCCTGTCCTTGTGCTTTCTTCCTGGCTTCCAAATTGTCCTGGGAATACAACACTCTGGGAAACACTTAACTGCAGGCATTAGGAGGAAATTAAACTGATAGGTGTCTATCTTGATTTGACTGGATGAAAACAAGAGACAAATTACATCTATCAGATCTAATCTGAATGCAACAGGATGAGAACATGGATGGGAAAAAAATCAATCCCCTTTTATTAATCCTGATTAGGATTAAGAACACTGTTTTAAACATATTTTTCCATACAGTGCATTAATAATATTCACAAGAGCCTCTGAAAAGAAAAAGAAATATTTGACTATGATATGCCCCAGAGACAAACAAATAAATAAATATCATTCCATCTCTTAGAGGCCATAAAGAACAAAGCAGCAAAGCTTTTCACAAGTGCAATTTACTTGTATCCTCAAGATATCAGCCTTGAGCACAGGTACTTGGGGAAAGTTCCTATTGTGGGAATAGCTTCCAAGTAAACATGGACAAATTAAAGTTATGTGTTTTTAATAGAGTCAGTACAAAACAAGCAGGTCAGTACAAAACAAGCAGGTTTGTCAACCAGATTACAATATTTAGCCAAATACAGCTCTGTGTTGTGCAAGTATTCTCAGATGTAAATGTTTAATCTTAGGCCTGGTGGCAGGTTTGCACCAGTTTGCCAGAACCGGTAGCAGAAATTCTGGCTGACCCCTCTGCCCATCCAAGTTTTGAAATAAAGTAGTCCTAATTTGGGTGCAACACAGGGCTTTCCCCTGGCCACACCCACCATACCACGCCCACAGTGTGGTAGTAAAAAAAAAATTGGAGCCCAGCTGCCTAGTGGATACAGGACTGTCATCTCAGTCAATTAAAGTAAAAGAATATAGGGGATTTCCATGGATCAATAACATTTTTAAAAATAATTATTTTCAATGAATTTTCAAAGAATGTTCTTACAACTACAAGCTTCTCCAGAAGTCATCTTGGAAGAGGCATTCTCCTTCCTTTTTCACAAAGCCACGCCTCTTTGATACTCTACTTAATCTGAATACATTGTTTCTCACACTCAGAATGGCATTCTTGATCATACACAATTTCACGCAGATTTAATTGATTTTACAATGATTATTAATTAATTATGATTCTTTCAAACTAGTGACATCATTTCTTTCTGTCTATCTATATTGCTTTCAGCCAACATAGGGAACAGTCTATCCAAAGTCAAACAATTCTGAAGTTATGTTGATTTTTGTGTTTAACCTTCGCACATGTTCACCTTAATAATGGGTGCATTGTGTCCATCAATTATGATTTCATGGACAAGTAACCCATATGGTCCGAACTATTTAGCTAGAGGGTTGGTTCAAAAAATAGGAGATCTATAAATGAAAAGAGGGTTGCCGCTTCCTAGGAAGCAGAAATTTGGTCCTATTCATGTTGATTTAGGTATTGACATTTCCAATTAACTGTGAGCATAGAACAGCAAATTATTTGTGGTGGCCATTATGTATTGTTTTTGTCATTTATTCCAAATCTATAAGGACATTCTTGATGGAGTTACTGTCCTTTATGTTTCTTGCCATACAGAATAAGGTTCTGGAGACTGGTTTCCTTGACTTTGAGAGTCAAGAGATTTAGACAGATGTTTTTTCAAGCCAATTCTGAACTGAAGACTTTTTGGTGCAAAGAACACAGGTTTTCTCTATATATATATCATCTAGTCTAGGTATAAACCATTTGTTGCATAGTTTAAAAATGAAAATGTGTGTGAATGTGTGTGCTCAATCTTGTTTTAAAATGTTAGCAGCACAGAAACAAATATCAGTACACTTACATATGTGTGGCTGCACTCATACAAACAGCTTTTAAGAGGATTCCTGTTGAAACTCTCAAAATTATGCTCATTCAGTACCTCATGCAGGCGATCCACTATGCTTAGCCTGGCAGCCATAGCAGAGAAATGCTAACACTGTTCTGATAATATAGAGTTGCTGAAGAATTAGAGTAGAATGGTATACATGTTGTTACTAAGTATTACTACTGATTCCAGCCTCCCAACAGTTTTGGTAAAGGTAGGAAGACTAGGGATTGGTGAGGAAGCAAAAGTCATATTTAATCAATTAGTGATAGATAGATATTTAAAAATTAAAAAACTGTGATGAAACAGTTCTCCATATTAATAAAGGCACAGTTTACACTGCCTACATGGAGTCCAACTGCTAATGGCCCACTGCATCCCTTGGTACTCCCCTTTTTTTCTCACACTGTTCATTTTACAGTATCTTCAGGGCTATTGTGCTACTGGGAGAGAACAGAAATGTAACATGTATGTGAACAAGAGGGTCTCTCCTTTGCAATTTACTTTACACTAATAGAAGTAGGGAACAGTGGATGAGAAATCCAACACTGAACAATTATATTATAATGAGATTAACATAATATAGCGGCTATATCTCTGTTGCAAAAATATAATAGGTTCAAAATTAAAAGAGGCAAAATTAGTCAATTTCAGTTTCACACTTTGTTCAGAAGTGTTACAATAAAGTAAATAGGTTTTAAAATTCTGTAAGCTACTTGAAGAAGAAAAATCTTAGAACTTGTTTTTAAATACAACAACATGTCACATTAAGTTACAGTAAAAGATACAAAAGAGGATTGAAAATTATCATGCAAAATGCTTACATAATGCTACAACTCTAGAATAACTACTAGATTAAAATTTTGAAAGAGTGCCATTGTTATGCTATTTAGTAAAGCTATTTAATCCTACTTTTGTAAGCAGTGCTGTTGGTATTTCAAATTTTTTGTTGTATAAGGAAGACAAAATGAAAGAAAGCTCTCTAATTCCTTCAAACTATCTCTCCTTTACCATTTCACATCTATTGGAAGAATATCCTAAGCATTGCAGTACCAATATTTCATGACCAATGCTTATATGTTTAGTAATGGCTAACAGCTGACAAAAATAAATACACTGAATAAAGGACATTAGGACTTGTTAACATATATAATTTTCAAAACCACAAGTAAAATAAAAGGCAGCAATGCAGAAACTGTTATAGACTGTAGATAAAATTATTCAAGTGTCTATTCAAGTAACTTTGCATTTTAATTTAACCCTTTGAAACATTAATCAAACCATGGCTAATTATAGGAATTAAGGAATTAAACGATGGAATCTTCTAAAAGATATTATTTAAAAGGCAGTTTATACAATTACTTGTATAGATGTTTGCTTTAAAGAGGGAAACATTTCTAGTATAATGAAAAGGGTCTTAGAAAATTAAATTAACAAGGGGGGACCAGGCTGATATGAAACTAAATTAGCATCAAATGCAAATTACAGGGTACTTAATGGTAGAAACAGGTGCAGAGAAGGACCCTAAATGAGATAAATGAATAAAACATCCCTCTGCACAAATGTGGAAGCTGACACAAAGTCAATGATATGAATAATTCAACAGTCTCTGCACTGCTGTTGAGGTCAGCTTTCCTTGACCTTTGAAACAGGAAGTAAAATTCTGACCAAATTTGAATGTCTAGAAATATACCAGCTTAAAAAATGGAAAGGAGAATTAGCTTTAAAATAAATATACAGACAGATAATAAAGCAGAATAACAAATAGAAACCTTAAGTCAATGCATCACAGGGACTTAAAAATGGGGTCCTGAAAATCTAAGTCATTAGCACTTTAAAAATTATTTGTTTAAACCTGTAATTCTCTGAAAGGTTTATATGTCAGAATATTCAGGTCAGATAATGATCTGAATATGTACAGTGCTAACTGGTTTCAACCTTGTTTAAAAATACTTCAGTTGTGCTTGAGCAGGTTATTAATAGTGTCAGAAACATGTTATATTCCAGGCATCAGTGGGAGCATTAAAAAAAAGAACTACATTAAGGCTTTTCAAATTAGTTGTGCAGAGCTGAGCAATCCATCATTTTGATTCTACAACTTTTCCTGTAAAAAAAAAAAGACATTCACAAGGTCTCATTTTCATATACTCATTTCTCTTACAAACCTTACTTTAAAAAAAAAATAATTTAGTTTTAAGCATTCACGTTTTTACTAAAGCATGGTATGTTTATGTGTTGCATTTAAAAGAGAACTAGGACATATCTTTCCCAACCCTGGTATGGATCATTTTACTACGATTCAGTGGATAACTAAGTAACTTTAACAGTGACACCAAAATCAAGGTATAGGTAACTTTTTCTGTTCCCCTTTCCCTTTTCTTATCTCCCTTGTGAAAGATAAAAACTGAGGAAAGATATCACTTTACACCATCTTGGACTAATAGTCTGAGCCTTACTTCAGTTTAAATATGGCCCCCTCCATTGATTAACAAGAAGTGACAAACAGCTAGTCTGCCTAATCCAGAAAGACAGGAGGACCATTTTCCCAGTAGAGAACATTAGCATCTGGCCTGAATGGAAAATAAATACATAATTCTGAGAGATAAAAGGTTTTCCCTGCTCTCTTTCCTATTTCAGCAGTGTACATCTCCCCTTGCACACTGCATGACAGATACATCTTTCCTAATCCATGTTGCATTTTTAAGGTCTGCATTGGAAGTGATTGGGGGGGGGGGGAGTTGAAAGCAAAACACCTCCTGGTGGAGGAGTTGCTTCATAATAACAAAGTCAAGATAGCGGTTGGTCTTGAATGAAAGACTGGCAATAGCAGCATTAATGATGAATATTAATTAGATTGACAGAACGGTTCCTGGCATTGTAATCTGAAGTGTGGTAAACCAAATACTGCTTATTTAGGGTTTTAATTAATGACTAACTTGAGCTTTGGGGTTTTTTTATATGCTGAATGGCTCCTTCTTAAATGATAGCTACGATAACCCAGCTGGTTTCTCATTTGGAAACAAGCACTTTTTCTGTTGCCTAACAATGCCAACAACTCCTGACCATTACAAAGAATAATAATGCGGAGGGGAAACATTTCAAATACAGGGAAACTATATTTTAAACACATGTACATAACACTGAAGGGGACTGTGGTGGCTTAGTGATTAAGACACTGAACTTGACAACTGGAAGGTCAGCATGTCAGCAGTTTTTCGACCTGAGTGCTGCACCCGTCTCTGTCCCTGCTCCTACCAATCTAGCAATTTGAAAGCAAGAAATTACAAGCAGATAAATAGGTATCAATTCAGTGGGAAGGTAAACAGCATTCCGTGCACTCCGGTGTCTAGTCATGCCTGCCACATGTCCACAGAAATGTCTGCAAACACATACAGCGCTGACTCTTTGGATGTAAACAAAGATGAGCACTGTACTCTAGAATTGGATATGGCTGGCTTTCGAGCAAGGGCAACCTTTACCTTTATCTTTAGTCAACACTGAAATTTTGAGAAGAAAGATCTCTGCTGGTTTCATAAACTTCATTTCTCCCTGAACTATTTCCCCCTGTACTCAAAGGGTTCCACAGTCTCTGCATTTGCAAAGCAGAAACTGTTGATTGGAATTCTTGGGAAGATTACAGCAGAGGTTGTGGGATGGCTATACAGTCAAACCTCACACAAAGAGCGCATCGCTTAAAGAGTAACTTGCTTAAAGAGCAGAATTTTATCTGAATGTTTGTTTCGCTTAACAAATAAAACCAACCAAAAACTCCCTTAACAAATAAATTGGGGTTTGCAATCCTCCCACAATTGGTCACTTTCAATGGTGTTTTGCTTAAAGAGCAAACTCGCTTAAAGAGCAATCCTGTGGAACACATTATGCTCTTTAAGCGAGGTACCACTGTACCTGATTTGGACAGATGATTGGGGGGGGGAGAGTTGAGGAAACTGATGGACTAAGGAAAAACCTCCAGTGGACAAGCTGGGAGAGAAACAAATTTTTAAAAAGTGCTCTCTGTGTGTGCACATGTGCACAAATCAGACAGAGCAAGAACATTTGTGTGCAGTCCTAGCAACTATCCCCACTCCCTTGTGGACCAACCCATTTCCTTCCTTACAATTCAAACATTATAAACTACCATAATTCACAGCAGACACAAGATACTACCCATTCTATAACATACTGCACTCTTAATATTTTACTGACTGAGATCTCATACTGGTACCACTGTATTTCAGCAAATTTCTGTTATAGACAACTGAGAATTTGGAGTAATCTAAATAATGACTTTGACATGAGCCCAAAGGAGAAAAAAAGTTGCTTATATTGAGTTGTCATTTTCAATCCTAGCAGTTTTCAGTTATGAATTATATATTCAGGAAGAAATCAGCAGAAGGCATGTCTTGCTTCTAACCAGTTTGACTACTTATTTAGTACAAGTAGCTGGATGTGATATTATTACAGGTGCAATATTTTAGGTAAAGGTAAAGGTCACCCTTGCTCAAAAGCCAGTCGTATCCAACTCTAGGGTTCAGTGCTTGTCTCTGTTTACAGCCAAAGAACCAGTGCTGTCTGCATTTACAAACGTTTCCATTGACATATGGCAGGCATGACTAGACACCAGAGTGCACAGAACACTGTTTACCTTTCCCACCAAAATGGTACCGATTTATCTACTTGCAATTTCTTGCTTTCAAACTGCTAGGTTGGCAGGAGCTAGGACTGAGACGGGAGCTGACTCCATTGTGCAGTACTCAGCTCTCAAACTGCTGACCTGCCAACCTTTTAGTCATCAATTTCACTGTCTTAACCACCAAGCCACCACAATCTTTTACTCTCCCATTAGTATTTTTCAAATACCTGTACCTCTCATCTTTTGCGTGTATATGTGTGTACATGGCACAAGAATTTCATAAACAGCACAGCAACACCTTTAAGAAAAGTAATCCACAAATCCCCCCTGTTTCACAGTGATAGTCCATGAGCAGCAGCAAGAAGCATGAAGCTAAGCAATACAAAGGTCTGTGTAGTGTAATAAGTAGAATGACAGAGTGGTCCTGGGAAAATCTGATTTCAAATCTCTTTTTGGCCACAGAAATTTGCTGGAAGATGTCACTGGTAAAATATGTGTTGTCAAGTCAATTCTGATTTATGGCAACTCTTTCCAGGATTTTCTAGATAAAGAGTACTCAGAAGGAGTTTACCTTTCCTTTCTTCTGGAGGCATCCTGGGATTGTGCAGCTTTCCCAAAGCCACACAGGCTGCTAGTTCTCCCAGGAGGCATGTGGGGTGGGTGGGATCACACTCCCAGTCTACCTACATCAGTAAGCTATCCAGCCAGCATTGGTAAAACCACTTCTTAAATATCTCATACATCTTGGAAACCACATTAAAGTCACCATAAATTAGATGTGACTTGATGGCATGTGACATTCATAACACGTGACAAAAATACCCACTGTGATCATCAAAGCAGGCTGAGACAATGCTGTCAAAAATGTATGGGTTTTAGTCAGCATTTTAAACAAAAAATATATACAAGGGCCTGAGCATTACGTCCTCTCAAATGATATTTGTTTGAATAAATTTGAATAAACTTTCAAAGCCTTTGAATGCAATAATCAAGAATCCTAGCCACTTGCTCCATCTAATGTATTCTGGGGTAGGGAAACCACCACACAAGTGTGCAGGAGTATGAATGAGATAGAAACACAAAAAAATTGCAGCCTGATAGCAGCCAGAATACATGCATGCAGTGGTCACTGAAGCCACCAAAAGCTGCACATTTCTCAGATCAGATTGTCCAACTTAGAGCCAGCACAAAAAGTGCACAAAGAAAATGTGACAACATGTGCAATCTCTAACTACCCTATCTGGCTGTAACAGCAAAAAGAGACCAACTGGGTGAATACTATTGGCAGGAGGGGGGAGACTCCTCAATTAACCTGATTAGTTCAGCACAATGCTCTCATGAATGACACCTTATCTTGAAAATGCATGGGGGGGGGGAGAAGGGAGGAAGGGAATCTCTCTCCCCCCCCCCACTTTATGGAGATACACTAGTTCTCTAAAGCCTGAAAGATGGGGTAGCCTATCACTGATTACCTTCTTGCCCCTCGTTTCTTCTTCCCATCTTAAGCAGGCAGGTCGTTTAGAGAGGAAAGGCAGCGTCTGATTAGATTTTGTGTCCCCAGGATAGGCTGTGCAGGATCTCATCTGCCCAGGTGGCCTGGGAGAAAGCTAGGGAAAGGATGCCCTGTAGGCGATGGCAAGCCCCGCTTTCAGAGTCAACCAGGCACATGATGGGATTGCCGGGAGCAGGCAGCCATTCATTAACCCCTCAATAACCAAGGCAGCAGGACACGCAAATAAAACCTGAGAGGAAGAAGGCCTATCACAAAAGGGGGGGGGGTCTCATCCCAAAAAACAATAGCTTCTTTACCAGCCTCATTCTTGACAGACAAGCAAGATAACTGGGAAGGAAAAATTATCCCTAAATACTATCTTGTATCCTGGAGAATCCTATCAGAGAACTATTCTTTACAATTCATAAGTGGAGATGTAAATAATTTTTATTAAGAAAGAAAGAAAGAAAGAAAGAAAGAAAGAAAGAAAGAAAGAAAGAAAGAAAGAAAGAAGTGAAACTGATAAAAAGAGCTGGCTTACTTAGATACATTATCCATAATCTTAAAAAGAGCAACAACAATAGTAAATATCCCAGTGAACTGTAACTACGGTAACAAATTTACTTTGGAGTACACCTCATTGAAATCAGTAGAATTTATTTTCCTTATAAACACATATAGGATCAGGCTGACAATTACGTGCTAACTGGATCATGTGCAAATGATTTTGGGATTGTTTTATCTTTGCACAGATATTAGTAATAATATTTTGGTTAAATACCTTCTAATCACCAAGAGAGTACTCAAAGTACTATGGGACAGTATATAAGTGCAATTGCTATATAAAGTGGATGACACTTTATAGATTTGTCGATGTTCTGTTCCATCATGTTGCTCCCAACCTAGAACAATCTTCCAAAAAGTATCATCATTAATGGTCTTGCAAAGGCAAAGCTGTAGGCTTTCTTTATTGAATCAAACTATCTCCTATTCAGTCTTTCTGCTTTCTCGATAGCTTGCCAATTTTGGTCCAGATTAATGTTTTTCAACATATATTAATATTTTTATTTTCAAAATCAGAGTTGAACATTTGGGGGAAAACTCTAAGTGACCACATGTCTGCCTGTTCTACAGCCTTTCTTGTGTGGCAACAAACGGATATATGAGGCTAAAGATAAAGATATGTAGCTAAAGCGTAGATATTCATGAAGCTGAGCAGTTGTCACAAACTAACTAGTTACACACCTCAACAAAGGCTGCATCAAAGTACTTTTAGGTATTTTTGATTGTGGTTTTTTGTTTGTTTGGTTGTTGTTTTTTTGGAAATCCAGATATTTTGAACCATATTTTCCATAATCCTTTACTGGCTGTTCTTGTCTGTTGTGCACCTTGGCCAGGACTCCCTGAAGTAGTCTACTGACTCAGGTAGTTTGGGAAGATTATCTGTCACATTGTCTTTTCTGAAGTCAGACTCAACAGTGGCAAAATGTTTTGGGCAAGGGAGGTGCCATCTTTCCTTCAGGCCCAGGCAGCCAACTATCTTTGGGGTGAATCCTAGGACATAGAATAGAAAACAAAATATCTCAGGAACATGTCATGGGTCTGGAATAAGAATTGATAATGTTGCTAATTCAGAACCCTTCCTTTTTCTCTATTTAGGGTATGTGGAATGGCAGATTTCCATCTCTAAGGAAGAAATTATAAACATAGCTTTTGAATGGGAAAGATCTATAAAAATATTTCAAAATCTTGCTCTGTGAGACTAAATCTTGGAACTTTATGCCATTCTGCAGATCCGAGCCCAGTGTGGATAGATTTCAACTGATTGTGGATCAAAGCACTGAAACCTTCAACACCTGTATGAGGGGATGAAATCAGTAGACAAGGCTTTCTTTGCTATCTTCAGATTTCTGCCCCTTACCAAAAGCACAGGAGCCAGGCAGAGGGATAATAGAAGAATATAAACTCAGGTGTGAGAACTGGCTAGTAGGTGAAATGAAAATGGACAGTGAGTTGCCTCTTTTGCTCTCACCACCCGCCTAGACAAATGCACACAAAAACATACCGAGAGAGACTAACAATAATGCTCTGTTAATTAAGGAGCCATAGAACACACAGAGTCATTCATTCATTACTTGCCATCGAACCCTAAGCAACTTCACTGGTAAACAAGCCAAGTCTATGGAGTCTCCTATTAGAAGGAGTCTAGTGCTCTCTGTCTGGAGGGCTGTATCAAAAGAAGTGTGACAACCAGAGGTCAGGGGTCATAACCTTTCTACTCTTTAGACTGGTGGTGGGATCCCACCTAGATGGAGAGATACAATTGAGAATCGGTCTGTTGGTTGTAAAACCAGCTTAAAAACCAGCTTAAGAACCTAGGACCTTTGGGGACATAGTTTACGTGGAGGAAAAGAAATGGGGAAGAAAAGTCTAATGTGCTTGAGAATGCATTTCTGAGAAACTCATCATATACACATACATATCAGGAATCTTGTCCTAAACAAAATAAACAAATCCCAGTCCTTTGTTAAGGAAGGCCCATGTTAAAAAGCTAGAAGTGTAGTGTGCAAAACAAAAGCTTAGACGCTTATGGTCTTGAACCCCACACATAACCTAATATTCTATGCCTCACAGACAGAAGGAATACACATGTCCCTGAGTGTAAACACTTCCCCCCCCAAAAAAAAAAAAGTATCCGAGTCCTAGGTATAGGCATCAGAAAACCAAAGATACTGTGGTGATAAAACACTGGCACCTTGACACAAATCCCTGTACAATGCTGAAATTTGCTAATCCAGTTCTTGGAAAGAACTACAGGCAGTGATTATGGAAAACATTTATTCCTTGCTCTTGTCATTCTTTTACAAAATTTGAGCTAGGTAAAATGTTCTTTAACAGCCACTTAGAGAGACTTAACATCTGGGATGTCAGCCAATGGTAGACAGATGCCAAAAATCTAACTGAAAGGTTAATTTCATAAAGATCACAGAGAAAGCTAAAGCTTTAACTTAGCAGTTGTCTTTTCTCTTCCCTTCCCTTCTTTTTTTAAAACTGAAAAAAATACACATTTGAATGCAGGTGGTTACTCCAAAAATCCTTAGGGCTGTAATCCAGGACCAGCCACTTGCCTGGGAGGAAACCACATGGAACTGAATGAAGCTTACTTTTGAGTAGAGAAAATTACGCCATTCTTAATATGACCTCATGAAAACAAAAAGAAATCCTGCTATCATGATGATATAATGGGCTTTTGCAGTGTTAATAAGTAATTTTAATAGTGAGCACAGTCTGTACTAAGAGGACTTTAAAACAGCAGTTTAAGAGACTGGGGTACCAGTTTTATTTCCTTCTCTCTCCACCCCAAGTAAAAAAAATGAAATGCATCTTGATTCAGATGTCACCATGGCAACATTTCAAACAAGGGAAGCCATAACTAATATGCTGTTATTTTGTGTGGATGGGATCTTTTACACCTGCTTAAGGAAGAAACACTCTAAATTCATCAGCTAGAGTTGCTTCCAGTTCGTCTGCATTCCCAATTCAAGATTCTGGTTCAGACCTATAACACGTTATATAGCCTCTACAAATTCAAGTCCAGTCTGAGGGGAAAGTCCTCACTGAGGTACCATAAATGTGGATTAACAAATCAAGGTCTTAACTGCTGTAGCCCCAAGATGCTAAAATTACTTCTTTTTAGATTTGGGGATTTCCCCCTTTTTCACTTACTAAGGACTTCAAAAATTATTTGAACCTTCAGGATACCCGTCTAGATGAATTGGATTTATTGTGTGCTATTTTTAAGCTGTTTTGCTTTTATTGGCACTCTTATATCTTTGCTGGAAGCCATTATAAACATACATTTTATTAAAATGGCAGGCAAGACACTTTAAATAAATAAATACTCATACTTCAGAAAGTATTTACTGCAGAGTGGGAAACATATCACCTATTTAAGTGTTCTCTGTATAATGTATTACATTAGAGTATCCTAAAATGGCTGTTGATTTACAGGCTGGCTGAAATCTCACCCTAGGGTATCTTAACCAACCAAAGTCTGCCTGAATTTGCGTTAGGCATATCTTTATAGAAACTGTCAAAATTGACGCAAGGATTGGGGATGGGAAGTAGCGCTCTCAGTTTCCCTTACTATCTTGCCTCCCGAGGTTCTATCAAGTCTTCATTTCCCTCCAGCACTGGAAGAGTTAAAGAAAACAATAAAAGAACAAGTGAGTGTAGGGGATAGGATTTACTGCCATTTACTTTTAATCTATGGTCCTTTGCTCTGTAGCTTATCAGCCCGATGTCAGTCCTTTTTCCTCCTTTATATTTCATGAGCAGCCCCCCCATGCTGATACTGAGAGAGACAGGGCCCAAGTGTCTGTAAGCTTTTTGTCAGGTAAAAAAAAAGAAGAAAAAGGCGAGGAACAAGAGGAAAAAAGCAAAGCTAAGAGGCATCTATTAGATGTCACTGGGCTTTTGTATTCATGTCAATGATTCAGGATTAGAGTATTTGAAATAATCTTATTGAGAGGAATCAAAAGCCCCACAGAGCGGGAGGCTGCTCTGTAGCATATGGCAGGGCAGGAGACAATATCTTATTAAAGACATGTTAGCTAACACTATACACACACACACACGTGTGTGTGTTTTTTTACTGTATATATACTCTCTGTGTGTGTGTGTGTGTGTGTGTGTGTGTGTGTGTGTGTGTGTACACATACAGTATATATATACACACATACATTATATATACTGTGTGTCTATATATATAGTGTATGTGTGTGTGTGCATTTTACAAACTATTGTGCATATACATATATTTATATACAGTATGTGAATTACAAACTATTGCGCCTATTAGTTAAATGATATAGTTGAGGAAGGCTGGAGAGGCTTTGTGTTGTTCTATGGCTGTAAAAATGTGCAAGATAATCTGATCCAAGTATGAACAAGGCTCTTCTCTGTACAGCTTCCTCTTCATTCTCTCCCACTCTGCTTTCCCACTTCCCAAGTACTTCACCTTCAACTCTAAAAACATCTCTGGAAGAAGCACTTTTCAAGAATGTGAAAATATGGTTATTGTAACAAAGCCCAACATTATCAAGCTAGCATAGTTTTCTTGCAATTGTAATCTGTGGATTTTCCCCCCAATGAAAAAGAGTACATACAAGCTGCAGAATTTGAGAAGGGATGTTTTCCACAACATCTTTAAAAATGGGGGTGGTGACCCCTCCTGTCTGACTAGGAGTTTTGCCAGATTAAGGCAATTAAAATTCTGCTATAATTAACCCTGTATATCAGTGATGGTGAACCTCTGGCATGCCTGCCACTTGGAACCATCTCTGTGGGCACCCATGCAGTCACCCCAGCACAGAATTCGCCCCTATGCCCAGAAGCCTAATGGGGGCGCTTCCTCCCTTTTCCCCAGCACAGAGTTTGCCCACCCCTCTGTCCAATGGGAGCGTTTACTTCCTCCCCTATTGCTGTGTTGGCACTTTGCGATAAATAATTGTTGCAGTTTGGGCACTCAGACTCTAAAAGGTTCTCCATCACTGATGTATATCTAGAACCTTTATTTGCAGTGGAACAAAGGTTTGAAACTGGAGAAACAGCCAGCACTAGATTTATCTACATCTGCTCACACCTTTCCAGGAGCTAGGACCTGAAGACAAAACTGCATAGCATTTCATAGCATTTCAACGGCTGCTGTGAAAGCCTTTATCTGGGTCACTTTAATAATGTCCAGAATATAATTTCAAGGTAATGAAATAACACATTTTAACGACCTACTTTATACAGAGAGCAGATTAACAGCATCAAGCATGTGACATTCATTTTGAATATAGATTTTCACATACTAGAGAATGTCACAAGAGTTTTAAAGAAGTGTCATGAATAAAGTAAGGGGTATTATTATTATCATTATCATTATCATTATCATCGTCATCGTCATCGTCATCGTCATCGTCATCGTCATCGTCATCGTCATCGTCATCGTCATCGTCATCGTCATTTAATGTTTTCTCCTTAACAATTTTACAGAAAACTTTTTTCCCTTCATACTGTAACACAGGGGTGCCCAAACTTTTCATGCCACGGGCTGGTCATGTGGTTCAGGGGGCTAGCCACTATGGCCTGGGGGCAGATCCAGCCCCCCAATGCTAATTCATCCAGCCCATGAAGCCCTCGTCACTCCCAGAAGTGGAAATAAAATGTGCCTGGATGGGATGGGCACATTTTACTTCTGCTTCCGGGAGCAACGAGGGCTTTGAGACCTGGATGAATTGGCATCAGGGGCCAGATCTATCCCCTGGACCATAGTTTGGGCACCCCTGCTGTAACATATCAGTGCAAAGTTCCCAAAACAACACATAGACAATGCAGTATTACTTGCCTGTATTTTTCCACAACTCTTCACAGGAAATAAACTGGGATGTTAGAAAACAAAGAGAAAATTCAAGTGCCTTACAGCATTGCCATCCCTATACATGCTGTTTGTTTTCTGAAGCTACATGAAGTATCTTTGGTGGTGGGAAGAGGAAAGCTGCCATTTTCTGTATAAGATCTCTTGGTCACTGCTTATTTAGATTCATCCAAATTAGCACCACAAGTTATTACTTTACTAGGTTACATGAAAGTGCAGATGACTGCTATATGGTAAACTGTTGCATTTAAACTTTGGGCCATTGATTGATGGCAGTGGCTGGTGGTGGTGGTGGTGGTGGTAATGACAGTGATGTCACTACCAAGTATGTACCAAAGGAGTACACAGAAAGCCTCCTCGAAGATTATGGCATGCCCTGGTAACAGCAACCTTCTGTTGCTGGCTAATCTTTCTCACACTAGGTCAGATGAAAGGAACTGCAGAATGAACTCACCAAAAGGTGCCTTCATTTTGGCAGTCTGACATCTGGCCTAGACACAGAAGAAGAAGTGGAAACAGAAAAGCAAAACAACTGGTTTATGTGGTTAAGATACTGATGTGCTTTGACTAAGCAGGGAGCTACAGAAGTGTATAGAGACAAGTTTCAGATCTGGTTGATGCCACCAAAAATCTTTTCAAAGTTATCTGTATCCATATACTCTCTTCTCCTTGTCACTTAGCTTGGTGAACTGTATATTCACAAGGTCTCCCCAGGTGTTCCTGTATCCTACTTTACACAGAACATTCATTTATGTGATGAGTTCTCAAGAGCAGTCCTCTATTTACTTCTTTGTCTAGGTCTAGTTCAAAGAAGGGAGTAGCCCTTCAATGCACTGAGCAGTCACATTAGGGGAGTTGATATAAGCCTAAAACAGTGGTTCCAACCTCATGTTCTTGGTCTATAGCTTCCTGAAATCTTGGCCAGTGAACCAGCACAGCCAATGGTGAAGGCTTCTGGGAGTTTTAGTTTGAGAACATCTGGGCCCCCAAGATTGGAATCTCCTGCCCTAAAACAAACATCTGGTCAAGTTAAATTATCTCTTCCATCCCTAGCCTGGTCAACCTTGCTTTCTGTAGTCCGCACTGAGAGTGAGAATACAAATACCTGTACTGTATACTGTATCTAAATATCTGTGCCAAACATCCACAGACATGGTGCTCATCACTCCTATTTCTCTTTGAGCTTTATATGCTGGCAAAACCTTCACCAAATTGCAGCAATTGATTCTGAGTTAGTAGCTATACATATAAATTGGAGAAAATATTTTAAGGAGACCTGTATTATGTTGTTGTTGTTTTTTAAATGATGCATTTCCATCCCTTTGATTGTCACAAGGTCAGCATCAGAGGCTGATGTTTTTGGCCTCTGATGATGCCTGAGCCCCTTCAGGAGACTTATTACCAGAGCCCAAAACTTCTTGACCCCATTCCTGCTTCAAACCTCCTAGTAGGAAGCCATGTCTCCCTTAAAAAGTAGGGCTATGCAAACCCAGGTTAAAAAGGCACCTGGCCACAGCTAAACAGGCACTGATTAATCAACAGTCCCTGCCCTCCTTCATTAAAGAAGGCTGCTATCCATTACACAGAAGATGTTGTGTCACACAGATATACACAGCATTAGGTGGTCAAAAGCTATCATCATTATCACCCCCCATATATGCATTTCCACTGCAAGTGCAAATTTTAAAAAAGGAAAGAAAGTGGTGGGGTGGGATTCTGAAAAACAAATTTCCTCTACTACAATCATTCAGAGATGAGATATTTTTGGATTTTTTTCCATTCTGCAATCCATCAAACAAAAAGTAGAAGAAGAGTAGGGGAGGGATTTCTTTCTACACCCTCCAAAAAAACCCTTCTCTTTTTAATAATACATGAAATGGAATAAAAGATTCTTAGTTCTGTTGACCCAGGTAATCCTATGGGCCGCCTCTGTCCTCTTTGCCCCTTTGTTCACTTTGAAGTAGCAGCTAGCATTAAGAAATCAATAGCTATGAATAGGATATTTGAAGTTTTGTGAAGAGAAACAAAAGAAAAACCCAGTCCTTTCAGGTACTAACCCCTGCAAAGTTGGGTGGAGAGTGCTCTGTGCTTTATCTGCTTCCAAGTCAGAATCAGGCCCTACATTTTAGCCACATATTTCAATGGCTTTCCTCCACCAAAAGTAGATATTACATATTCTGAACAGAATTTGACCCTGAAACAAGGCATGTGATCTCCCACTATCATCTTTAATCTACTTTCTAGGATTTTGAAGCCAGACAAAATCACACACTAGAAACCAAAAGCTCATCTCCATCTGGCGACAACTGGAGTTTGGCCCTTAGGACATGCTGTGCGTTGAGACTGTAAAAGATTAGGCATTCCTCTTTAGTTTTAAAAGCTAATGTGGCAGTTGTTACTTTGAGATTGCTATGATAATAGCATGTTGCCTTTTATCTACTTTTTTTGTAGTTACAAAAATACATCTTTAAAATATAAACTTTACCCAAAGCAGCCCCAAATATTACCAAGTAACCAATAATACAGTAATGCTGTGTTTGGGGACCAATGAATGATTATCACCATCTTTGTATTTCTGCATGTACCTAGTAACTTTTATTGGTTACTAGGTAACCTTTATTGGTTACTAGGTACATGCAGAAATACAAAGATGGTGATAATCATTCATTGATCCCCAAACACAGCATTACTGTATTATTATTACTTTCCAAAACAATGTGTTACAGAGGTAACATTCTGACTTTTGATGCATGTATTCCAAGTTCTGGGGAACAGGGGGGAGGGGATGTCCTGTCAGGAGAAGACAGAGACTAGGGTACCTTTTTTAGAAGAATTGCAAAGCTGAGGGCCATAGTAGAGAGGTACGGCTCACACACTCATGGAAACTCCCAGGTCCCCCACCTCCTCTAAACTTCCCAGTTTAAAAAAATTGTCTCAAAATGGCCAGTGGCACCCTCAGAAGACTTGAATTGTCATTTTAGGGTATGTTAAAATAAACAAAGATGGTGGGCAGGGAGATTAAACAGCAGGTCTGGCTGCATGAGAACCTGGGACATGATCATGGAGGAAAGGGCAGCTCCTTGTTTTCTGGAGGCTGCCCAGCCCAGAGTAACACTCTCTGTTTAACCTCTGTGTGGTTCCCCCTCTGATCCCTTTGGATAAGAAAACAAATCCTTTAACTTCCAACCTGCCTAATTCACCCCAAAGCAAGTAATGACTTGCTCCTTTTATTCTACTAACATGCTAAATTCAAGCCACTGTATGATTCAAAGACAAACATGAAGAAAATGAAGAGAGACGGGTAGGTGTGTTTCTAGACAAAGCATTGGGATTTGTGGTGAGCCAGGGAGAATGGCAAACCTCTTTTGGCCACAAAGCTCATTAGACTACTCACCACAGTCACTATTATTTTCCTACTCTAGCCTACCTTACAGGGCACTTTTGTGATTAAAATACAAGAGAAATGTGAATAGCTTTATTTATACCTTGTGGAGCAAGCCTGCACAACTTGGTGCAACCTTCCATCTAAGACCTTGCCACATATCATGTGCAGCCCTGTTCAGCTTTTACAAACTCAAGTGTGTGGTTTCCTTTAGGGAGCCAATTGGTCTCCCTCTTTTCCTATTATTTCCCATAATCATTGTCATTTCCAGAGAATCCTGCTTTCTCATCTTCATTATTTTTGCCTCTAGAGATCGTTCAGCCTTGATTTCCTTTAGGACCCACTTGTCTATCTTTCTAGCAGTCCAGGGTATCTGGAAAACTCTCCTGTAGCTCCATATCCCTGCCAACTTTCTAGACTTAAACAGCCAGGTTCTGGTCAGGTCAGCCAGCCATGTGCAGCTACTGGTGAGGGTTGTCCACCTATTGCTGTTTAAGACAGCCATAATTTGCTGTTGCTCTCCCTGCCCCTCTGTTGAAAACTGACAGATACCTACAGAACTAAATCCAGGCAATATTGGCAAACAACTGTCTTGTCTTGTCATGGCAACATCTAGACATCACCATAGAAGAAGCTTTTCCTGTGACTGCTGAAGGCTGTTTGTGTCAGTGATCTCTAAGGTACAAGTTATTTTCAAACCCTTACCAGCGCATCAGCAAAAAAGATAGGCAGAGGCAAAATGAGAGATTCCAGGGCTTCTGAGGCAGTGATCATAAAAACAGCATTCTCAGGAAACAACAACACACTGACCACTCTCCCACAGAGCAATCTGGGAAAGCATCCCAGCACACTGTGTGATAGCTTAGAGAGCAGATGTTTTCCACTGGACTTTCAATGTACTGTACACTGGTTAGATAGAAACAACATCAGAAATGATCTTGCTAAAGGTGTGCGTGTGTGCTTGAGCACACATAAGCATATACTGTGTGTGTGTGTGTGTGCGCGCATGCACGTGCGCACGCACACGCACACACACGCACACATGCACACACACACACACACACACACAGGGAATGGGCATTTTAAAATGACACTATCTAGAGTCAGCTACACTTGTCAAAAGCACAAAACAAATCCAACCAGGTGATAACCTTATACAGAACAATGATGTAAAATAACAATATTAAGCCCAAAATTAACAAACATGTATACATTAATGTTCATCCCTTTTTCCACCAAGCTGGCACTGGTCCTCAGAAAAGAGGAGAAGAAGAAAAACACACAACTGTTTTAAAGAAAAGTGAAGATGATAACCAAATTGTTCCCCACTAATGTTTCTTTTCTCCCACAATCATTTCTGTTCAAAGAGACATTGCATGTGGGTATTGCTAGGGAGGGGAGGGTGACAGTATGTTAAAATCCTGCATTCTTATGAGTTAGAAACCATAACGGGAGAAGCATGCACACTGTGAGAATTCTTCATCTATCTTATAGCTTTCAGGTTTCTGGGTAGAAAGCATCACCAGCAATTCTGGAGCTGTGCCAGACCCCATCACTGGATATCTTTAAAAAACAATTTAAAACATTTTTATTCAAGGCAGCCTTCCAGGGTGTGGTCTCTTTAGCAATAAAATAGCCAGCTGGTTGATCCTCTGTGCCCTCAGACACCAGCTATTTTATTTTACTTATTTTATTTTATTCTGTGAATGTATATGTATTTTTAAATGTGTGCCTGTTTTTAATGTGTGAGTTTGTGCTGTTAGCCACCCAGAGTCGGAAAATCCCCTAGATATATTAAATAAATTCTGCAGGCACAAAACACAGTTTAGAGTAGAGGTAATAAACCTTCCAATCTCCAGATATTTAGTACTTAGGGCTTTAGGAAGTTAAAGTCCCAGCCTACATGGACAACAGTAAAGAATTACAGGTCTTGTGATCCAGAATATCTGAATGGCTAAATCTTCTGATCTATAATTTAGGACCTCAAGTAATTTAGGACCTCATCTATAATTTAGGACCTCTAGCACACTGTATTCCTCTATTCCTTGTTGTTTTAAAGGTGTATCAACTCTGGCACTGGAAAAATCCTACCTGTGATGGTGAACTTTGGCACTCCAGGTGTTCTTGGACTGCAATTCTCAGAAGCCCAAGTCAGCACTCCTGCTGATCAGAGCTTCTGAGAATTGAAGTTCAAAAACATCTGAAGTGCCAAGGTTCGCCATCACTGGTAGGATTTTTCCAGTGCCAGAGTCGATACACTATTAAAACAACAAGGAATAGAGGAATACAGTGTGCTAGAAACTAGTATTTACACTGGAGATTTTCTGCCACATGTATTGGAAATGTACATTACGTGCCATGTTTATCTTCCACAAAAATACTGCTGTACCTTTGACTCATCCTTAGAAATGGAGGGAGAAAAGGAACTAAGTGTTAAGCAGAGACACCCACAGCCACAATTTTACTTCATGTGTAAGTGTGTGTGTGCGTCCAAGGCTTTGCACTTTCTGATTTGAAGCCAAAACAAGACACCAAATCATCTTTCACAAATCAAGAAATAATAGGACTCTTCCTTCCTGTTGTATTGCACCCTATGTGACTTTCTTCATTATCATCTTTTCAAATTCTTACAAAGCAAACTTAATTAGGAAACTCTCTCATTAGTCTTCCAGAAAAATTAGCACAGCTTATGCTAATTACTCCTGTAAAATTTAATAAACTCATTGAAATAGGAATAGTCTAATGAGGTTTTATTTATTGAACGAAAAGAACGGGGAGGGGGGGAGGTTAGGACATGGGAATATCAACTGTGGCAATAAAAGTACAATATATTCAATTCCTGCCCAGGAATTTTATTGCAAACCTTTTAAATTCAAATTTGAGTAACCATGTGAATGTTAAAGAGATGTAGGAGCTCTATTTTTTTTTTAGGCTGAAAAATGCACAGGGTTGCTTGTAACAGAAATCGTTCTGCATGATGTTCATTTCCTCTACAGTTCTGGGTTCCTCCCTCCCTCCCCAACACCCCGGAACCTGGGGTTTCACAGGTGCCTTTAGAAGGAGATTCACTGTTTGCTTTCTTAAGGACACCTTCTCTTTCAAATCATTGCTAAAACAGATTTTATGTTGAACCACATATTACAGTACTTTCTGTAAACAAGGCTACACTGGTGTTAAGAACCTTTTGTTTATCTCTAGCCTTGATATCTGTGGTTTCTTCACTCTTATTTGAGTGTGTGCACTAGCTGATATGTGCCACAGTTACAGGTAAAGGTCGTTCTTTGTCAAAAACCAGTCTTATCCAATTCTAGGGTTCAGCGCTCATCTCTGTTTATAGCCAAAGAGCCAGTGTTGTCTGCATCTGAAGACGTTTCCGTGGACATGTGGCAAGCATGCCTCAACACCGGAGTGCACAAAATGTTGTTTACCTTCCCATTGAAGTGGTATCTATTTATCTACTTGCAATTTCTTGCTTTTGAACTGCTAGGTGGGCAGGAGCTGGGACTGAGACACTCGCATTTCGAACTGCTGACCTGCCGACATTCCAGTCATCAAGTTTAGCATCTTAACCATTAAGCCAACACACCACCTCTCTCTAACAGTTACTATAGGCTAAATTTAGCTATTACTCCCAGTCTTCTCTTTTTTGCTTTGTCCTGTTGTCCACTGGGTTGTAGCTTGGTGGTGATGTGCATGCTCAGCTTGCACAAAGTCCAGAATTTGGACCTTGTCATCAATCACTGTCTGAAACACCGGAGAGTCCACCACCAATCAGTGGATACCATGAGCACAGCTGGTATTAGTGCATAGTATGCTCATGCACCACCCAGAACCCTGGTATAGCCCCTCCCCCTTGTCGTGACATGTCCTTCCACATTCCCCTCTCGTTTCCCTCTTTTAATCCTGCTCTGTAAACTGCAGCAGAAAGCTGGATCTAACCCAGGACAGGAGAGACTGTGTCCCTCCCAGTGTTGCCAAACATCAGCAAAACTGGTCAGTAACAAGAGCCTAACAATCCCCATCGGCCCCAAGCCCCTTATCTCAGGAATTATGGAAACATGAAAAGGAAGCTAGATGAAATTTCATGGGATTGTTGGGAGATAGCCAATTGAACCAGACAATGACTAGATCCCAAAGATAGAGGAAACTGCTCAAAAAGAGGAGACTTTGGCCAAAGTTTCTTCCAACCCAGAGCTCATCCTTCCTGGCCCTGGCCCAAAGCAACATTTGGTCTAATAAATTGCCAATGACAGTGATAGATTTAGTCCCACATGCATAATATAATGACAGCACTTTATATTGAGTATTGTGAATATTATAAATTAATGTTCCAGTTGAGACGTTACAAAAGAGCATATTACAGTATATCACTCTGCAGTGAAAAAGGCACCTTCTCTTTCTATGTACATTTATCTCAAAGTATAAATTCAGATGGGCAAATTCACATACTCCCAGGAGCAAATCTTTGAACCGTCAAAGCCCAGTTGCCCATTCCATGTTCCTGTTCAGTTCTATGCCTATTTGTCAGTACAGTACACACAAAAATAATTCTTGTCTATATTTCCCCAAACCTAAATCCTACAATGTACATAGAAAAAGGTGAAGATTCTTTTGTAGCAACCTGTATGTGATTTAAACATGTCCCTTGTCTGTTTAAATGTAGAACTGAAAAATTGAATTCAATGAAAAAGCTAAGCGAGATTCAATATGGGGCTGGGCAGTCCACTAGGCATAAGAAAATATCATTGCATCCTATCCCTACTCATTCTGTGTCATGTGAAGGATCACTTGGGTATTTGAAAGAGAGAGAAATACAGTTTTGCATATGAATTGGCATAAGAGCTTATAATTTTACGCACGCAGGAGTGACAGCAGAGAGCAACTCAACATATGTTCCAGCTCATGACGGCTTTTTAATGTTAAAACAATTTGTAAAGTACTCATTTAAGACATGGGTTCTGTATAGATTACTTTATGCTTTGCCAAGGCAAGAAGAAGGGTGGAAAGTGCACTAGTAAAATGTCACTAGTAACATCACCAGAGCCACTAACTGTACAAAGCACACACTTTATTTTGTCTAAATTGTTTGAACTAGATCCAGCCAAGAAAAAAGGTTTTAAGTACCCTACTGGGACAGATGCTAAGCGGCGGCAACAATAGAAGCCACACTAATGCAATCCAGGTAACCCAATCCTGTTTCAAAAACACAGGCAAGGCTAATTACAGCACTGCTGAGTCAAATTTCTAATGCCACTGCAACCCACAGGAACAGGTCAAAATCAAATGTTATTCAAACCACAGTCATATCAACCTCCTCTATCAAAGTCACAACTTAAAAATGAGAGGAGAATTTTTAAAAAAAGATTAACTAGTTCATATTCAGAATGTGTGGTGAGGTAAAATTGATTATACCTCCAGCCTCACAAACCAAATTCAGCTGTTTCCTCTTTTAGCAAAACGTTCCAAAATCCTGCTTATATCAGCTTAAGCACTTTGTGAGCAAAATCAGTCATAACTAGGCATTGTCATCTTTTTTTTAAAACATAACTTTTTCTTAGGAAGTAGGATGCAGACTTCAGGCCAGGTTCAAGCCATGCCAGATTCAGATTATTTTATTTTGGTTTACTTAGAGACGATGTGAAGACACCTGTCCCTCTAAGCCAGGGGTGCTCGAGTTCATCCAGCCCACAAAGCGCTCATCACTCCTGCTTTATTTCCACTTCCAGGAGCAAGGAGGGCTTTGCAGGCCAGATGAATTGGCATCAGGGGCCAGATATGGCCACCGGGCCATAGTGACCAACCCCCTGAATCATGTGACCAGCCCATGGCCAAAAAAGTTTGGACACCCCTGCTCTAACCCAATGCCTTGTGGAAAAGCAATCAAATCGGGAAACCTATAAAACCTTATTAAGTAAAGGGTTAATTTGATTATATGTGAGAAGAAAGTACTAATCCTGCCTGCCACTATTAGATTGGGTGGCCAATGTCTAAAGAAGAAAGGTCTTGGTGTTCATGGAACCTATCCACATGACTGATGACCCTGAAAAATGTGGACCGCCTACCACAGACAGAAACTCCATTTGCAGCAAAAGCTCTCCTTTGCACATTTTTGCTTTCCAAGGGGAGAGAAGAAAGGGCTCCTGCTCTCTCTCCATGTGACCAAACGAAGCCTTTCTTGACCACCTGGATATGGTTTAATTCATCATAAGGTCTCATTTTGTCTTCATTGGGAAACCACAATTACCAGTTGCAGAAAGACATAGAATAGACTATCAAGGCTTGAAGTTAAACATCCCAGTGTATTCTGAAACGAGTAATATTTCCCAATTTCAGTTTAAAGGAGAAAGCATGGCTGAATAGAAGCTTTATGGTTTTTACTGATACAATACAGAAGGAAAAGATAAGACGCTGTCCCTACAAATGGAAAAGTTCTTTCATGTCTTGTTTTGTTATGAAGATATATGATCACCTGACCACATTCACTGTTGAAGATTTTATTGCACCAGGCCCAGCTGAGCCTCATTGAGCCAGAGAAACGCAACAGGCATTTCCATCAACTCACTATGGAGCATCTTTCTGTTCCACTATTAGGAACAATGTCAGTTTAGTTTGATGTCTTCCACAGTGCCACTGTCTTACTCTTTGGACACTCTACAATACCTTTTATGATTTTCTCAATGAAATAGATATGCCCCATCAACTACGTAATGCTTGCCTTTGCAACAAACTACCTGAGGAATATTTTGTCAAGAAGTCTGCAAGATGCTGCTATAACATAAACTGTCATAATTTTTTAAACCATACAAGAGATATAGAAAAGATCAAAAGCACAATTTGACATGATTTTCTCCAAATATATGTCCAGTGATCAAAACAGGGCATCCACCTAGTGTCTGTGCCAAATTGCAGAACAATCACACCTTTCCAGATAACACAAGGCCATTTTGCACCAGCCTCAGACAACCCACTTTCTGTACAAACCAACCAAGGAAACACAATGAGCCTAGTATAATGAACATTAATTTAAACAATAAAGCAAGAGACTGAGTTCAGTTCAACAATGATACAGGATCTCTCCTCTTAACTGATGATAGGCAAGACCAACCCTGTGTGGTCACTATATTCTCACAGAAATATACAGTATTGTATCTCTTGTTTCCGTGTAACAAGCTTCAATAATTAAAATGCAAACATGACAATTTGGCCATGGTGTTGCCTAATTTGCCAAGTGCAAATTGCATAGAATAACTCCAATAAATTTATTGTTCTATAATGATTTATTTGGTCATGTCAGATTAGCAATTTGAATCGGTTTAGAAACCATAATAATTAAGACAGGCAAAATGAATTAATTAGCTGACAATACCATCAAAATTGCACTCAAACAAGAGAAAGCCACCTGGAAACAAGGCAGCCAGGGTGGGGATGGAAGGAATCTTTGCTTTCAGATCTATTATTATGTACATGAAATAAAACAAAAGCCTACAATTTAGATAGCTAGCATCCATGGAAACTACTGTAGCTAAAAAAGTGATAATAATGCTGACTTTTTCAAAGTAAAAAAAGTTAAATATTTATAAGCATAAGGTCCAACCACCTTTCATAAACCATAAACTATTATTTTATATTCCTGATGCTTCACAGGCACAGAATGCGGATCAAGGTGCTGGAAGTTTGAGAGAAAAGTATCCCCTTGAGGAGCATGAATCAGAGACTATCGCCCGGATGTTCCACAGAGCCTCCTCCTGCCTTTCCATCCCGTATGGCCTTTCCATGAGAATCAAAACCTTACAGCACCACTGATTCTACACAAACAGCAAAAACAACGCCCACAGAGGCACATCACTCTTTGCCCATTAGCAACACAGGGCAGGTGTTTCATTATAATGAGCCACACCAAATAAATATATGACAGGGAAATAAATTCAAGGAGAAAGGATAGCAGTTCTTACCTGTCAATTATCACTGGATCTGAAGGAGTCTCGTTTCTGTTGCCGCAGCTTTTCTTGTCACAACAGCGGCTACGGGGCAAAAGGGAGAGAATTTAGTGCAGCTATTACTCTCTCAAAATCATAATTACAAATACAGGCGGGTTCATGTTGCCAGCTACGGTTACCCTTCTCTCCCCACCTGGAAATCAGTTGAATATGGTAGGTCACATTTGGGTTAATTACTAGATTTAACTTCTTGTCCAGCTGGCAAGCACACCACAAATGTGAAGAAAGGATGAAAGGATGGGGAGGGGAGGGGAGAGCTCCCCTTCATTAGGGACAATAACGCCAGAAATTTTGAGATCCCTATAACAATCTTCTCCATCTAAACTGCAGATGGTCCAGGGTGTCCTTCAAGTAAATGAAAACAAGGAATAGGATATTGTTTTGTGCCATCAAGTTATCTCCAGTTTATGGCAACCATATGAATGAGAGATCTCCAAAATATCCTGTCCTCAGCAACCCCATTTAACTCCTGCAACGTAGAGCCTGTGGGTTCTTTTAGGAAATCATTCTATCTTGTATTTGACCATCCTGTGTTCCTGCTACCCTCCTCCTTTCCCGGCATTATTGTCTTTTCTAGAGAATCCTGCCTTCTTATTATGTACCCAAAGTAGGACAATTTCATTTTTATCATTTTTGCCTCCAGATACTGTTCAAGTTTGACTTGCTCTAGGACAAAACCCCTAGAGCAGTAATGGTGAACCTTGGCACTCCAGGTGTTCTTGGACTTCAATTCCCAGAAGCCCTGATCAGCAAGAGTGCTGACATGGGCTTCTCGGAATTGAAGTCCAAGAACACCTGGAGTGCCAAGGTTTGCCATCACTGTCCTAGATGGTACAGATGATTTTAGCAGTCCAACTCTAAGACACAAGTATCTGAGTTTTCTCTGAAGACAAGAACAACACTTTCTATACATTATGATTGTGAAGTTATTTTATGAAAACTACCATACATCCTAATTTCATCATGTTTTTCAAATTGTATTATTTAAGGCCATATTCTTGAATTTTTGAATGTTACCTGAAATTTATCTGGAGTAAGGACAATTACAGAATAAATGTGATCTAGTGATGCTTTGCATTTATGGATTACTAGCAGAAGAAATACAGTTTCCAGCCTGGCATATTTCACTTTTAGTCCAAACAATGAAAAATTTATAAACCTCTCAAACAACTATGCTTTAGCATTGAGCTGGGGTTTTTTAACCTAAGATTTCATGTTGTAGGATCAATATCCATTAAAAGGTTAACCATAGAACAAGACTTATATTATTTAACTTTTTTAACCTAAAAAAAGATTAAAAATTATTATTAGCTGAACTTCCATCACCATACTTCTTAACTCAAGGGATTAGTTCCCTTTAAATAACACAACAATAACAGCAGCAGTATAAACAAAACAACTACTACATGGTTCTGGAGAAGGGCTCTATCTTTGTAGGATGATATTGTCAGGCTTACAATCTTGAATATATTTATTAGGGGGCAAGTTGACTAACACGATCTGCTTCTGAAAAACATACATAGGATTGCACTTCACACCTCTTCAAAATGGGTCACCCGTTAGTAAACCTTGAACAAAAGCTGCTTCTTTCTGCTGTTAAAAATAAGGACAAAATGGATTGGGTTTAGTAGCAGGGCTTTTTGATCAACCACACTTTATAAGAAAAACTAGCTGCTAACCACAATTTTAAAAAACTAATTTTTTATAAATTGTTCTGAGGGGACTGAGGGAATTGTTTAGTCAGGTTATTCAGTTAAAGCCCTTCTGATCAATTAAAATGGAGGGGTCCCCCTTCCTTAATTTGGACAGCAGACAAAAACAAAGATAAAAACCCAAATTATTCATAACGGAAGTCCTTATGAAAATGACAGGTGGCATAAGTGTCATCTTAAAAGAGATGCCCCCCCCCCTTTACTTTGGAGCTGGAAATTTCTGAGCCAACCCCTTCTACAGCTGTTGATTTGCAGCAATTAGCTGGAGATCATGTTCGTTTCCATGAAAAGCATAACATGTAGGTTTCTAAAGACTGAACCACTCCTAAGAAAGAGGAGCAAGGCAATCCATCTTTTTCTAACCATTCAGCCATCCTATTTCCTTCACGTACAGAGAGTGCTGACTCTAAAATAGAAGACTAATGCAACACAGGCATGTGTATCTAAAAAGGGACAATCTTTACACAATCTTTACACAAATTATACACAAAAGAATTAATGGGCACAAATCAGACATCCAGAATGGCAACACAGAGAAACCAGTCTCAAACCACTTCAATCTACCTGCACATTCTATCCAAGACCTGAAAGTTACACTTCTGGAACAGAGAAATTACAAAACTAGGATCAAAAGAGAGACAGCAGAAATCAAAAACATCCATCTGTTGGACACCCAGCACAGAGGATTAAATATTAGCCAATGATTTCTGGGACATTATCAAATTTGATACACAGATTGCTATATGCTGCTAGATATTTTATATACAGTACTGTATTATATTTTGGTGTATTACAACCTTCCTGCCAATTCTCTCTTACTACTTTAGCAGAATAGGAAGTACAGTAATACCTCGGATAACGTTTACCTCGGATAACGCTAAAATCGCATAACGTTAAGTAATTTGGGGAGGAGAATTGGATTGAATAACGTTAAGGTCCTATGGGATGGATCAGATAACAACCGCTAAAGCCTGTGCGGTTACAATGTATCTCTATGGCGCTTTAACGTTATCCAATACATCCCATAGGATTTTAACATGGATCGGATAACACTAAAAATCGGATAACACCAAGACTTGTGGAACCAAGTCTTAGTGTTATCCGAGGTATTACTGTAACCTAGTAACAGTAAGTGCTACAGTGTTTTTTGTTTATTACTTTTTTGTTTTCTGATAGGCAAGTAAGAGGATTATCAGAAACCAGAAAGGGCTTTACCTTTGAGACTGAAAGGGAGACATTTAAAACTAATCTGAAAAATCTATTGTTACTGATAGCTGTAGGAAGCTGTATTGTTATGCTTGCTTGTCTGTCATTCTGCTTGAGCACATCCACCTTCCCCTTTTAACATCTTAGACCCCTGCATTTGGTATATATAAACCATGCCTGGAAGTTTCACTCCTTGTCTGAAGAAGTGAACTTGATCCATGAAAGCTAACAATACAAATATAGCAGTTAGTCTTTAAAGTGCTACAGTGTTTTTATTTTTGTTTTATTACTTTTTTGTTTTTGTTTCTGATATGCCTAAAAAAGGAAAGTATCTGGTTTTCTTTTCAGAATCATTTTTGTTACTGACACACAAATATCCAGCCTGTGTTGTGATATCACTGGTATAGTTAAGAGAGGACATAACAAATGCTCTGAAATGTGCAGCTTTCTTGCAATTTAGTCCCATGCAAGCTTCCACATGGGACATTTTCATCCAAATGTTTTGAACTTCAACTCTCAGTCCTCTACTATTGGCTTTGTTGGCTGGGGCTGATGAGAATGGTCATCTAAAAGCAAAAGTTTCCCATTCTCACTGTATATCTTAAACAAAACAAAGAGCAGCTTTTGAATCTTTTCGGGAATCTTGTTATTGTAATGCACCTCCTATGGCCTGCAGAACCATTTCATCAGCCTGCTTCCACCACCGCCTCAATCCTTGTCCCCTGCTTGGCTTGGTGTGTCCCTAACAGCACTCTGCCACCATTATATTTTCCTTTCAAAAAGAAAACTACTCTCATTAGTTCCTGGTATTTGTGCAAGGGTTCATGGAAGTTCAAGAGGGTCCATCTATAGCAGGGATGGCCAGCCTTGGTGCTACAACTGTTCTTGGACTTCAGTTACTGTAAGCCTAAGTCAGCAGACCTGCTGATCAAGACTTCTAGGATTTGAAGTCCAAGATCAGCTGGAGTACCCACACTTGATCTATAGAGACTACCTATCCCAGACTCCTTTCAGAATCCTGTGAACTCTGTACACAAAACATTGCAGCCCAAAAGTCGCCAAAATGACACATTACTGTTTAGTTCACCTATCAGGCTTGATATTCCATGTGGTAGAGTAAGGCAACCTGTGGTAGTAGCCAGATTCAGAAACTTTACTTCATTTTTGGACTAGAGCTCCCAGAATCCTTTCAGTGACTCTGGGCACCACTGCAAGCTGAAGAAAACTAAGAGGAGAAACTGTGTCAGACAAAAAGCACAAAACAAAAGCAAAATCAAAAGGGTGGGGAAAGGCTGCAGCATTGTAAGACTAGCTACTATATTTTAATGTGAGTTTTCATAGATCAAGTCTATGGCCTGGTATCTGAATGATATGGCAAGACCTTTTTCAGCTTTTCCTGGTGAAGGGATCCTTGTTTAAGCTTTGCTTCAGTCAGAAAAATATCTTGGTCTGGCAATTCTGATATGCTACTCCCAACCTATTATTATATTCTCCATGAGGTACAACAGTGACTATATTAATCTGGGCCTATACAAAGATATGAATGTTATTAAATCAGCAGCACCAGGAGGTCTCTGTCTTCAGTTTTCTCATCATCTATTACTTGTGAAACACAGAGACTAGACAGATAACATTTGAGACTTGGATTTTGCAAGATTCAACTTTCCCCTTCCTGCCCTCCATTCACTAAGCAGCTAAGCTTACACTATATTACTCTTGTAACAGAAATTCAACAAAGGGGTGCAGTTTTTAGAAATGTCACACCATATGAATAGGTTTGCTGTTCAACAGTACAATGAATAATGTAGACTGGCCCACCGAGATTGGTAATGAAATGATACAAGGCACCATGCTTAGCCAAAATGCCTTTTTACAAAACTTAAATCCCTTTATAAACATAACACTTAGAAAGGATGCATTAACCTTTCCAAATAGTTTAAAGAAATAAACAGGTGGTGGGGCGTCATCTAATGTCAGCATTTTTCCTGTCTGTACAAAAGCTACAAACAGCCTTCACTTCAAAAGCAGTAGCATTAAATTACAGATATTACTTCATCTGCTTTCAAAGATGAGTGCAGAAGTTAAAAATAATCAATATAACATTATTTAAAATAACTTCACGACTACAAGCTCTGAACAACTAGGAAATTAGTAAATTGGAATGGTTGTACATTAAGATGGCTACAATTGGCACTCTAGAGTAAAAGGTGTGGTGACCACTGTGATTAAAAGAGGGAGGGGCTCCCCAAGTGCTGATTGGCTGGAATCCTCTTGGCGTAAGGATGATGATGTCAGCAGCAGATCTTGGCATAAGGATGGTGATGTCAGCCGTAGAAATTAAATGTTTTCTGGCATATGCCCCAAAGCTTCCAAGGCTCCCATACAATTTCTTTCCTTGTTGATAAATTCAACCTGCTGCTGGCAAAAAAAATTGGGGGGGGGGGTTTCCCCTCCCTCCCACAGCTCCACAGTTTTATGAACATGAAAAATGCTATAAAGGAGCCTTAAAGGCTTTGGAAATGTTTCATTCACCACCACCACTGCCCACACCCAATGCAATGGCTATCATCAGCTTCCTGTAGCTAATAGGACTTCAGCCATTGCATAAGGTCAGGGTTTGATACCCGAGTGCTGCATGACGGATCTTGGGGACATGAAAGGAGCCTCATTTGGGCATCTCCTGAGCGGAGTTTCTCCAGCAAAAATCCTTTCAACCCAGAGTAATTTCTGACATGAAATTTATTTATTGCATATGATTGACACTGCAGGACATTTCTCACCTCCAGTAATTTTCAAATGTAATATTTAATTTGACCTCATTGGCAAATCTGTTGTGAGACAAAGAGTTTCATTTCCCCACTAAAGGCCTAGCCCCCTTCCCTATGTTTGGATTGCAACAAGTATAGCTCATCACAATACTATGTGGGGGTTATTTTTTTTTGGGGGGGGGGGATGGTAGGTGGTGGGAAATGAAATTTTGTCTAGTAGTCAAAATATCTATCAAACTTATTAATATGTCTGACATTTTGACCCTGTGAGATCTCGTGGCTCCCATCACACAACCACGTATGCCAAGCAAATTGGGAAAAACCCATTCACCATTACACATTTTGTCTCCCGACCTGTTTTTCCCAAGCCCAGTTGGAAAAACTACTATTTTGAATTACTGGAAGCAGAATCACTCTGATTCTTGATTGCATAATAGAAACCATCATTTTTTAAAACATAGTTAGTATTGGAGAAAGGGGGGGCTTTAACTGCATCACACTCTTGTCCACGCTGTGCTTGACCATCATTAAATCCAGAGCTTCTGCAGTTCAAGTCCCGTGAGATCAGTGGTTGATAACTGGAGCCTCAAAGGTACCAAATTGTAGAACTTACTCAAGTGCATTATAAATATACAGTAATACCCCGGATAACGATTGCACCGCATAACGCTAAAACCACATAACGACGACAAATTTGGGGGGAAGATTTGCACCGGAGAACGTTCTTTTTAGTGTTATCCGATACAGTCGTTCTTAGCAGCAGAGTGGCTGGAAAGCTGAACGGGTTCTCCGTTCAGCTTCCCAGCCACCCTGCAGCTACGGAGGCAGGGGTGGGGTGGCTGGAAAGCTGACGGGGGGCTGCCCCGTTGGCTTTCCCAGCCACCCCACAGCTGCAGAGGCAAGGGCGGGTGGCTAGGGAAGCCGACAGGGAGTCCCCGTCAGCTTCCCCAGCCACCCTGCAGCTGTAGGTCAGGTCCTCTGATCTCTCTGGAGCAGGCACCGGACCCGATCTACAGCTGTTACTGGGCTTCCCTGATGTCCCCAGCCAGTGGAGCAAGCCAAAACGTCAGGGTTTGAACCCTGACGTTTTGGCTTGCTGCACTTGCTGAGGACGTCGGGGAAGCCCAGAAACAGCTTGGATCGGGTCTTCCTACCTCCCTGGACCCGGCAGGGGTGTCAGGGAGCCCAAAATTGGATTTAAAAAGTCCGGTTTTTTTAATACCAATTTTGGCCTCCCTGACACCCTTGCCGCTTCCAGGGAGGTAGGAAGACCTGATCCAAGCTGTTTCTGGGCTTCCCCAACGTCCTCAGCAAGTGCAGCAAGCCAAAACGTCAGGATTCAAATCCCGACGTTCTGGCTTGCTGCAGCCTCCAGGGAAACAGGGCTTTTTTTAACGTTGTGCAATCAATGTATCGCACAACGTTAAAAACCGGATAACAACGAGACTTGTGGAACCAAGTCTCATTGTTATCCGAGGTACTAGTGTACATTTTAAGCAATATAAGTATATATCTACTATGTAAAATTAATGTGTAAATTTTCTATAAGCATGTGAAAAGTCCATTATTCAAAGCAAGATCCCATAGGTTTCCTGGTTAGCCCACTATCAACAGTTAAAGAAGTGCTATTTGAATTGGCGCTCCAAGGGGAAAGAGAAAGCCAGAAACCATTCTCAAATGCTGATCTCGTGAATAACACTTGCATGTTCCTATTATAAGAAAAATACCAATCACTCCAACTTAGTTGTTAAAAGGACTGCTAGATGTAATGCTTGATGAGCCATATGAAGAGCTTTGAAAAAAATATTTTTATTACAACCAGAATCCTGCAGTTACAATGGCCACATATCATGATGAACAGCAGGACATGACTAGACACTGGAACGCATGAAACACCTATTTATCTGGGACAGAGTTGGGAGCTCACTCTATTGTGTAGCACGCAGGTCTCAAACTGCTGACCTGCTGGCCTTCTTGTCACCACATTCAGCATCTTAACCACTAAGGAAAGTTTTTATTGTTGTTCAGTCGTAGTCGGGTCCGATCCTTTGTGACCCCTTGGACCACTGAAAGTTATTTCCTAGCAAATATATTTAGGAAAAGAGTACATAAAGCAGTATATCCCTAGAATTGGCCTGATGCCTATGTAGGGCTACAAGAGCTATAATGTATTCCTATATAAATATATTCAGAAGTAAGCCTCATATGTTCATGGTTACTCCATCCATTGTGCAGCACTTTGGTCTTGAACTGTTGACCTTCCGACCTTCCAGTCATCAAGTTCAGCATCTTAACCACTAAGCCACTGCAGTCATGATGGACAGTAAAGGTAAAGGTCACCCTTGCTTAAAAGCCAGGCATATCTGACTCTAGGGTTCAGTGCTCATCTCTGTTTCGAAGCCAAAGAGTCCACTTCTGGAGATGTTTCTGTGGTCGTATGGCAGACATGACTAGACACCGGAGCTCACAGAATGCTGTTTGCCTTCCCACCAAAGTGGTTCCTATTTATCTATTTGCAATATCTTACGTTTGAACTGATAGGTTGGCAGGAGCTGGGACAAAGACGGGAGCTCATTCCATCCTGCAGTATTCGGATAGCAAACTGCTGACCTGCCACATTCCATTCAGTGTAGTGTGAGTTGCCTATTCTAGACCAGCCACTGCTACTCAGAAAGCAACAGCAAATCAGGATATATGTTAGAAGTAGGTGTTAAAAATAAACAAAAACAAATCTGTGTGGCTAAACTCTAATCAGCTGAGAGGAGAATCCAGGAAGCTCTCTCTTGGAGACTTGGCTCACATTCACTTTAGTTCTTAACCCTTTTGGCCAAGATCAAAGGGTAGGATATTCACATAACTTCTCTTGTCTGTGGCAGCTTTCAAGGCACTGTGACACAATGCCAAAACCTAGTCTAGGACAGTTTTCTTTAAAAAAAAAAAAAAAAAAAGGCAATACGCTTCCAATCCAATGCAACTTACTTGCCTGTCAATTTGCAATGAAACACCTGGTGGCAAAAACCAAACACACAGACAGACAAAAGCAGGAGAGCCATTAAAAAGAAGAGTGGTTGCTCACAGGTCTTTTTTAGTATAGCTGGTGATGTTTCCTCCTATCTGGCAAGCACAACGACCACTAACACAGATTATTTTGGGAAGATTCTCCTGTAATACAAATTTCAGTGATGGGAAATGGTGAAAGTATGACTACTTGTGTGTTTCATTTTTTTAATCATCAGCAAAAGAAGGATCTCTTCAAGATGCTCTGAAATCCTGAAGGGTGAAGAAAGAGCTGCCTAGAGGCGTAGCTACCGCCGTATCAGCCGTATCAATTATACGGGGGCCCCGGGCTACGGGGGCCCCCAACGGCAAAAAATAAAATTTAAAATAAAAAAGAGCAAAAATTTACTGCGCATGCGCAGAAACTCAATCTGATGCATTGCGCATGCGTCAGATTGAGTTTCTGCGCATGCGCACTTTATTGGAGCCATTTTTGGCTCCAATTTTTTTTTAAAAAGCCGGAGTCGGAGTCGGAGCCGCAGCTTTTAAGTGCGGCTTTTAAGCGCGGCTCCGATGGCGGCCGCCAGAGGGCCGAGGTGCAGCGCGCGGAGCCGTAGCTGAGCTGGTGAAGGCAAGGGGCGGCTCGGCTGTGGAAGGCGAGGCGAGCGGGCGCAGCGAGGCAGCCCCGACTCCGAGCCCGAGGCCCTCCCCCCGGTCGCCGCGGGGGCTCCCTGCCTGGCTGCGCCAGCCCGGGCGGCGCTCTCCACCTCGACACTGGGGTGGGAGTCCAGCGCTGCAGGACCAGCTCGCGCGCCCCGTCGTCCCGCAGGCGGCAGGTGACAGGTCAGCTCCAGGCGCGCTCCAGGTGGCTGCGCCAGCGTCGAGATGGAGAGCGCCGCCTGGGCTGGCGCAGCCAGGCAGGGAGCCCCCGTGGCGACCGGGGGGAGGGCCTCGCTCAGTCACTCGGGGCTGCCTCGCTGCGCCCGCTCGCCTTCCACATCCGCCCCTTGCCTTCGCCGTGCGCGGCGAGGGAGCGATTGTTCGCGATGGCGGCAGCAGCAGCGGTGACAGCAGAGGCGGAGGAAGAAGAGGCCCCAGGATTAAGGTAAGTGAGGTTTTTGTGTTTCGGGTGGGTGGGTTGAGGTGTGTGTGTGTGTTTTTTTTTTTTACATTTTAATTCTATTTTATTTATTTTATTTTTATTTATTTTATTTTTATTTTGGCCCCGCCCATGACATCATGACGTTGGCTCCCCCCACGACGTCATGATGTCATGACGTTAGGTCCGCCCCGCATATAAAGGGCCCCCCAAACAATTTTTATACGGGGCCCCGCCAAGGTAAGCTACGCTTCTGGAGCTGCCCAAAATCTGAATTCAGCATTGTAGTTTTCTATCCTTTCTAATTTCGAATGCCTGAGTTCTTTGTTTCCTTTCCCACTCCGCTGCTTTTCCACTACCACAACTCCACTCCCATTAAGAATTCAGTTTTGGTGACATACCCTGAAAGTTTTATTATGCTGTTAGCCTTGATCGAAGGCACTGCTGAAAGTTGTTTGGAAATTAAATATCTAAAACAAGCTATTTTGAAGCATAGGCCTTCACCATTTCATGTCTGGAATGAAGAAATTTCATCTTAGAGAGAGAGCAAGCTGTCTTTCACACCATATGGCTAATGGTAGCGCATAGCAATTAGCTGGGCTGATTAATGGGGAACAGACTCTAATTTTATGCTTATAATTGAGGCTGCATTTGAACCCCTGGTGCAGATTCAGCACATCCCATACTTTCCTGTGTAAGTGCAAGGAGCAGAGAAATCAGAAATCTGTCTACACACACACAGCACACCACTTTCCTTATTGCCTGAAAGTGTGATATTAATATGATTGATCATAGATTTGTTATATGGTCAGGTGGCCTGATACATAAGCAATGTCCTTGATACTTCTGTAACCATCTACAAACACTCAGCTCAGCCCTAAAATGTTTTAATAGGATCTTTACTTCATGCAGACACTGGCAATGGTTTTCAGTTCTCTTCTAGATGGGAACTATCCTATTTTAAATGTTAGAATTATTCAATATTTTGTTTTCATGTCAAAAATAGTGGCAGCACTGTTGCCAAACTAACTAAAATAATTATGCATTCTTCCTACCAAACCTTATTTTGTTATTTTCCTGTGCTTACAGCAGATTGGAAGAGGTCAGGATTGGTACTGAATAGGAAGTATCCATTTTTAAAAGTCCTAGGTATATAGATGGCACTATATACATTCAAGAAATAATAACAATAATAATGATATTATTATTATTATTTGCCAACATGTCACCTCACTCATAAATGTTTAGAACTTGAATCCTAACTTTTATACTTGGCTCTTGAGTTTGCTCTCTGCACCTGAAATGGTAAGAAACAATTGTGTTTTTATAACAATAACAACAATACTCATGATTGGATAGCCTCGTTCATTGTCATAGTTAAAATAAATATGCCAAACTGGACATACTTTAAAGGTTGTCAAATAATTAATGGTGGTACTGAGAATGAAGGAAAGTTTTATCACTGCTAAAATTCTAATGACGATCTATGCACAAAATCACTCAAAATTTCACCATGATCTGGAATAAAACTTGGGCTCAAATTAATTATCCTTAACTCTATCTGAAAGTTAACTATTGTAACATCTATTTGAAAGCACTTCCATATAAGCATATACAACATTCCTCTGAACTTTTTAAAACTCTACCCACTGCAAGGACTGCCATCTTTTCGATGTTAACAGCTGCATAATGGACAAAAATGCAAACCATGTTCTTTTTTTTTCTGCACGAAGTATCCCATTGATTTTCTTTGTTTTTGCTCAATTCTCAACTAGGGCACAATCTTCTTAAATCCCCCCCCCCTCTTTTCTAAAATATCAGCCAGGGGAGTGCTGGCTGTGGTAAAAGGGCGGTGGACAGGGAGAGGGGGCGGAGCTTATGAAGTTGGGTGCAGAGTGACTGAGGCCATGGCCAAAGGCGGACTGGTTGTACCAACCAGCCATGGCAGGGTGGGCTGGTTGGAGTATGGCATACTCGCCCCACGGAAACAGTGCCCTGCTGCTTCAAAGGTTCCAGCCTGGGCGGAAATTGATTTCCACCATTGTGTAGCTGCCCGGTGTTATACTTCTGCCCACCTCTGGGGAGGTGCCAGACCCTGTGGTGCACCGGGACTTGCCCCGGTGTCCAAAATAGCCACCACAGGCCTGGTATCAGCTGATTTTCCCAGTTGGGAGTTGTCTACAGATCTGATGAACATCTCTCCACTCTTTCATCCAAGTCATTTCTAAAGTGGTTGAACGATATCAGGTCCAAGTGAGATCTCTTAAGGCACTCCACTTTTCAGTTCTGACAAAGAAACAAAAACAAACCACCACTGATTTGAGTGTGGCTCATTGGCGAGACACAAAATCATGTAACAGTAGCAGTGTATAGCCTGCATTTACTTGTTGGATTCCTGCCTGTCACGCAGGCAAAACACTCTTTATTTTGGGAGGAAGAGGTAACAATTCTGAAAGAGGTCCATGTCACAGTTTGAAAACTTAAATGAAAGATGAAAATTACTTCAAAATGGATCTGAGCAAGTCACAGCAGAATTTATGGTAATCTTCTAGAGAGCCTTCCTTCACATCGTTTCTCTATATGGATCTTCCTGAAATATCTAAAAATACTCACCAATCTCATCTATATTTCTAGGCCATGATCAGCAACATACTTTTAAGGACTTTGCTGAAAGTTTGCCACATTATGTCAAGCAATTTTTCCCAACCCTACATATGTGTTGTTGGTTGTTGTTGTTGTTGTTTTTAAACCACACCATCTCAAATTGGTGTGGATGATGGGAGTTGTAATCTAACATATCTTGCAGATACTGAGATGTACAAGAAAAGAAATACACTGGTCTACTCTTTTTAACAGATACTGGTGGGGTACGCAGAAAGAGCCTCCTTGAAGATTGTGGTATTTTTGAACCACAATCAGGCATAACCTGGTAATGACAACTTTGTGTTGTCAGCTAATCTTTCTCACACTAGGCCAGGTGAAATAAATTGCAGAATGAACTCACCATAGGGTGCCTTTATTTTGGCAGTTTCACATCTGGCCTAGACATGGAAGAAGTAGGAAAAAAGATACTGGTTCTGCCATAGAGCTGAACATGATCAGTCGCTAAGTGGTCCTAATCAAATTATAGTACTGTTAAAAAGTGAGTGACCAGGATTGGTTCAAAAGTTGGTAGTCATGGGCTCAGGAGGGTAATATTTGAAAACAGCACCTCCAGGAGCTCCTGTTGTTTCTAACTTTGGTCAGTTTCAAAGGAGACAGGACTGAATAAAAAGAGGCATGGAAGGAGTTCCACACAAGGACAAACCTTGCACAGAGCCAGGGACCTCTTCTATGAGGCTTCGAAATGAGTGCACATTTGCTACCATGAATACAGCCATTGAAATGAAGAAGGCATAGTAAAACCCCAAACATGCAAATCTTTGTGGCATCCAAACCTTACGTCTGCATTACAGATATCATCACCTTGACCACAGACCATATTCCCTTCCATGGCCCCCAATTCCCTTCACAAGCAGCCTAGGCCATATATCCCTGCTGAGAAGAAATATAAATGTACAGGCAACAATCTCACCTTCCATCTTGTTCCAGCTGAACCAAAGTCCATTGTTCATTTAGTGTTGTGATTTTTACTGCTAGAAATTATGTCAGATAATTATTCCTCCTCAGAAGTCTGCCATTTCAATGTCTTGTTTATTTGCTTGCTTACTTGCTTGCCTGGTTGTGAAGATATTTTCCATATTGATTTAGGGTCCAACTTATAAACAGAAACCTCTCACATATTGTTCAGAGGTAAGCTCTAATAGATAATGTAAAAATGAGCTCTGATTTTGCTGTTAATTAGACATACAGAGCTGTGTTATTTTGGGCTTCTTTGAGGCTACCGAAGCTACATTTTAAGTCCCCAAATAGCTTCAACCTAGTTTTCAAAGCAGCAAAGCATTTTTCCTCAGCTAATTAAATGGTGTTGGGTTCTTCCTTACCTGCACATGATTTCATGGGTGAGCAGAACTCTGCACATTTCTGGGTTCTTGTCTTGGCCTTCGTATACTATCGCCTAGAAAGAGAAGATGGGGGATTTGATTTCATTTCATTTAAAATAAAAAGAAAGGTCACAGAACAAATGCACCTGGAGAAAAATGAACACCATCACAGCACATGAATGCATAACTACATGGCACAAGAGTTAGCTTCACTTAAACGGATGGCATCCTTGTATAATTGTGTCTCCAGATTTTCGATGTTGGTGAGCCCTAGAAGCCAAAGGTAGAGAGCTTTGCCCATCTTTTTCTCTGTCTCTCTCCTCTCCTTTAACCAATGTATTATGCACATCTTTCAACCACTGTGTAGGACAGGAGTTTTATTTAGCAGCCAAGACAACCACAATGTTCTTTTCAATTCAGAATAAAATATAAACTTAATAACGTAAGAAGAAGAAAAAGCACATACAGGAAGGCTCAGTTGTAACACTATGGGGCCTATTCATAAAATAAAAAAGTTAATATATTTTTAATTCAAAAAGCATGGCTGTGCACTTAACTAGCTACCACATGAGTACAGAACCTGATTCACACTGTGTTCTGTAAAACTCCAGCCTAGTTAACTGTGCTAACAAATTAAAGCAAAGTAAATTCCTGTAAATGCAAATAAATAAGTTCAGGGAAACAAGAGGGGAAGACAGTGTTACAGGCACTCCAGTATCTGGTCTCTATTTGCAAGAATTCCCTGTACTTTATATGTTATATTTTTAGATGTAAACTGAAGGATGGAACTGCACATTATAACACACTTTTCCAGCCTGCCAAGCTCTGCAAGGTAGGCCAAGGAATATGGAAATTATAGTCCAATCCTGATGTAGTGGACCAGGCTGGGGAAGGCTGCATAAAGCCAGCAAACATGGACATACATGTTGGAGCTAAATAGGGACTTGGAGGGACTTTGCAAGAAAAAAGCAGTGTAGGAGGACTATTGAACCCTTCTGCCAACTTCAAGTCACATATACAAACACCCACGTCCATTCCCCAGACTCATTGGCTCAGTTGCAAATAACAGAAACAAGGGGTGGAGAGAAGATGTCACAGGGAAGGGCTATGGATGAAAGTGAGTAGACTGGAGGAGGGTTAAGCAGCACTTTCTTGCCATCCAATTCTACCGTGTGGGTGTTGCTTCATTAAATGATGGGGCCAAGAACAGCTTTTTTAGTTTCATAGGACAATTTGATGGAATGCCTAGAATTGTTTTTTTGCAGACAGGTATGTTTGTCAGTTCCTGTTCCATAGCTCATGTGTTCCTAGTGACAAAATCCAAGTGTGTGACTGCAAGATGGGTGAAATTACTCATTATTTTTCAATTCAGAAATTATGGGAGTTAAATTTGCCAAGGGTTGTCTGTTTTCATTGCTCCTGTCCTTTTATGGCTGCAATCCTATGTTGATCTAAAGTTGGGGGGAGGGGGATTAACAGTTGAGTAAATAAATAAGCATAGTTTAAGTATGGAAGAAGAGACAATTTAGCCAGGTCCAGCTTTTCTGATACATAGTACCACATTTCCATTTATCTAAAACATTTCACATAGCAATCCGAACAGAAATCTGTATACTACCTAGAGAAAATACTGAAATTTCCCCTTGTACAAAATAAACACTTAGACTAAAAATGCAAGAAGGAAGCAAGAAAGCAAATATTCAAGAGAGAGACTTTATATCATGGATGGGAAATGAATAGGATTATCATTAAGTAGTTGTTGTTATGTGCCATTGTCTCTAACTTATGGCGACCCAATGAATAAGAGATCTCCAAAATGTCCTGTCCTCAACAGCCCTGCTCAGCTCTGTCTGGGGGTCAGCAATGGGGAAGGTGTGGAAATTAGTCTGGCATATGACTGCAGTGACTCAAGGGGCTAAGATGCTGACTGGGTGGTGGAAGGTCAGCAGTTTGATTCCCGAGTACTGCAGGATGGAATGAGCTCCCGTCTTTGTCCCAGCTCCTGCCAGCCTAGCAGTTCGAAAGCAAGAAATTGCAAGTAGATATATAGGGGCCACTTTGGTGGGAAGGTAATAGTATTCCGTGCACTCCAGTGTCTAGTCATGCCTGCCACATGACCACGGCAACATCTGCAGAAGCAGACAGCGCTGGCTCTTTGGCTTTGAAACAGAGATGAGCACTGAACCCTAGAGTCAGATACAACTGGAGTGATTTTAAATCATTAAGTTTTTTGTGGCATGAAACTCCGTTCACCTGCAAATGGTTGCTGATCAAAGCTTTGTGGAAGAAACAGCTACAGAGCCTGTGCAAGCATTGGCCATCCCAAAGAAAAGGGACTTACTACTGAAACCTGCACCAAACAAATTTATGGAGTCCCAATAAAAATGGCAAGCAGCTTCACGCAGGGCATACCGCTGTGCAGGGGGCATATGTTTTCTCAAGACTGAGTTCTGCATTTGCAAGACTTAACCTTTGCTGCCATCTTGTTAAAGGTACCCCATTAGTAAAGGCCTTTTACTACACTGAACAAATACAAAAGAGGGCAAGGCTCCTACATCATTCTTTGCTAATTACCCAGAGGAGGGGGGTTTCATCAGGAGAAGTTTTCCTTGCAAAGGTAATAAACCTGTCCCTGTTTGAATAGCTTCCTCTACCCAACAGTAAGAAGAAATTCTCCTATCCACTATATATACCCGTCCTGAATTTTTCAAATTACAGGCATGAAAATCCTTCCAATCTCATCAGCAATTGGTATACCGTAAAAAGACAGGAAAAGAAGAAATGATAGTGACTAATGTACCATTTATTTTATTGATACAGTAAAACCTCATATAACACTAAAACCTGGTTCCACAAGTCTTTGTGTTATATGATTTTTAGTGTTATCTGATCCTCTATGGGATCCATAGAGATACATTGTAACCACACAGGCTTTAGCGGTTGTTATCTGAAGCATCCCATAGGATCTTAATGTTATCTGATGCAATTCTTCCCCCCAGATTCCTTAATGTTATGTGATTTTGGTGTTATTCGATACTAATGTTATATGAGGTATTACTGTATTATTATTTTATCACTGTTTTCAATACCTAGAAATATTAATCCAGACAATTATGGGATCAGCTATGGTTCATCTATTTGTCATTTCCAATTTCTGTACAACACACAAAGACAACATTTGCCTCACTTTATAGATAGTAGTTCCACCTGCCCATTTCGTCTTGCATGGTGTCCACCACCTAAGGCATTTCATCCCTCTATTTTGATATGAACATGGCATCTCCATTTAAGTTCTGATAACGAATGACTGTAAAGACACAGGAAGGGATGGACTGGCAATTTACACCACTTGTGTGTAGCTTCACACTGCTTTGTAGTGACAAGGCACAACTAAAAGCTGCAGTCTAAGGTAGCACTTCACATGTCCTTGTTAAACTTTCTATTATGTCTAAATAATGCTTGTAAAATGATAAGATAAGATCCCTAAATATGGTCACTAAAACTCCCTGGTAGGTCAGGAAGGAGAGCAACAGCTGAGATTACATGAGAGAACATACATACAGCAGGGAGGCGACTGATATTGCTGTCACTTTCATGTGTGTGTGTGTGGGGGGGGGGGATGCTGCCACTGAATGCAAGAGAGGCGAATGGAGGTTGTTTGAGCAGCGGCCATGAATCTTAGCCAGCAAAAGTAATTGCTTAAACATAGTATTATCCCACTCCAGCACTGTGTACAATATTTTAATATGATTTAGTACTGCCATAAATAATATCACTGATGCTAGTATAGCTTTCCACAGCATTGCAACCAATTTCAGTGTAGGGGGAGGAGGAGCTCTAATGGCACTTGCACATACTTAGTTTCTCTGTGGATTTTTATTATTATTATTATTCTCCAAGCACCCTATCCAACAGAGTCAGTAGGTGGGAGATTTTGGAAGCTGTAGGCCATAAAACAAGTCTGACCAGCTTATCCTTCTGTACTAACAGAGTAGACCATACTGCCAGCGACTCAATGCAGATTGTCAGGCAGCAGTTAACTAACCTGACAACCCTGAGAACTGGCGGACTTGCGAAGTCCACAGGGGTAATGATCCCCAAGTGGATCAAATACTACTCAAACCCATCTTGATGGAGGGCAGCAGCTTCATCAATACTGGCCTGGAGCTGAGGAGGACTTTGTGTGCCAAAAGGGCTCAGGACCAGAAAGTGACTCACAAAGCTGGATCAGTGGCATTGGTGTCATGCTGCAATGTGGAAGGCAGGTGAAAGGCCATGGCATTATATTCGTAGAACAGTCTTCATGGCTGATCACCATGAGGATTGCCAATATTCAGGATCGGATTGCCAATATTCAGAACTATACCGCTTGGGTTTTTATGCTGCATTTGTGGTTTAGTTTGCAAATCATCATAACCAGATGCAAGTTGTTGTTGTTGTTGTTGGCGGCGGCGTTGTTTTTATTATTATTATTATTATTATTATTATTATTATTATTATTATTATTATTATTATTATTATTATTATTATTATTATTATTATTATTATTATTATTATTATTATTATTATTATTATAGAAGAGAGGATTAATATATTGTGAACCTTTTAGGTTTAGGCATTTTTAAATAGCCTTAGCATTGTTAAAAGGAACTGCAAAGGACTAATATGGGAGAGGGAGGTCACAACATGATTGAAAATGGACATTTGACTGCAGTAAGGGAAGGCTTGACAGTGTTTGATGTGTCAGGCTGTTTGGGCTTTCCCCAAAAAAGCCAGTGAAGCCAGTGGGCGAAGGAGTTTTGCACTGAATAATTGATTGTGCACTTAATACAGCACCGGAGGGCCCCAAAGGAGTCTTTCCCTGAGTCAGAACAAAAGACATTGAAGGCCTGCTACTGTGCGTGCACCTAGCACAACAATCTCACAAGCAGCGAAGTCAATGTGAGCTTAATTGCAGCAATATCAACTTCACCGGCAACTACAAGCAAGAACAAGCAGATTTAATTCCTTCCCTTTCTTCACTTCCTCTCCGTCTCTTCTTGCTTCTGTTATGCTTACTTAACCTCCAGGTACCTACTTAAAAAAAACCAGCCAGCTAAATAACAATAATGAACAAACAGAGTCAACAGCGCAGTGTCTAATCACCTGTCTGTTGTGTTTAACATCAGCAGCCCTTTTGCTTACGTGCATAACATCTTTAGCCTTAGTTCACATGGACCAAACTTCTTTGATGGCAGCTATTTTCCATGTAAAATGCTATCTATTCAAATAGTCAGACACTGTTTGCTGGAATTGCTGGGGGAGAGACATAAAAGGGTCATTACTACTCCTAGGATCATCTCCCATGATCCCCATACAGAAAAAGTCACCAAGGACAAATTTCTGGTTGGAGTTGTGTAACATAAACTGGAAATTATGAAAGTGGCATGCACAATCTACCATGCATTCAGACGTGCCTGGGTCACACATCTGGCCAAGCACTTATTTGGACACCTAAGTGTGTGGCCAATCATTGTCAATCCAGCATTTCCTAGCAGGATTTTGGCCCAACAGCAATAGCAATTACACTTATATACCTCCTGATAGCGCTTAGGGCACTCTGTTAATTATCATTTTGCCCCCAACATGCAGGGTACTTATTTTACCAACCTCAGAAGGATGAAAGGCTGAGTCAACCTTGATCCCGGTTTAGGATCGAACTCACATTTTTTTACTTCAGTACAACAGTTTAACCCAGAGGTGCCCAAACTATGGCCCCCTGAACCACATGACCAGCCCATGGCCCAAAAAGTTTGGGCATCCCTCATTTAACCACTGTGCCACCAGGTGCCATAACTTGAAGAAACAACAGTCTGGACCTGCTACTATTCCTTTGTCAATGATCTGACTCACAGAAATCAGCAGGCAACCTTTTATTTTAATAGCCTGAAGCTAAATGCTAGTACTGTGATGGCGAACCTTGGCATTCCAGATGTTCTTGGACTTCAGTTCCCAGAAGCCCAAGCCTCCATGAATCCACGTGAATGGGTTTGCTATGATTCATCTGGCCCGCACTGCCCTCATGGCTCCCAGTAGCAGAAGTAAAATGTGCCATATGGGGGCTTGGGCTTCTGGGAATTGAAGTCCAAGAACATCTGGGGTGCCCAGGTTCGCCATCACGGTACTAGGACCTGCAGTTCAGGCTTGGGTTAAAAGGACAACTACTTAGATCAGTTTAAATTAGCTGGGAAACCATTCCTTGTGTACAGATCTGAGTCCTGCAGATATGACTGAAACTACTACTTTCCTGTCCTGATAAATCTACAGAAGGTAGAAGTCACACTGGACTTGACAAGACACTTACCCCCAATCCAGCCTATTTACATTCCTTCCTATTAGCCAACCAATGCAGAACATTTATAATGGTGCAAACATCAAGAAAGAGTGACATTTGGTAGCAGAGTGCATGGTTTGCATGCAGGAAGTCCCAGGGTCACTTCCTGGCTCAAGATCCAGGCACTGCAAAGAATTCAAAACCTGTCAGGTCAATGGCCTGACTCACAACAAAGGTGCTTCTTACATCCTCAGCAAATATTCAAAAATATATTGGATCATACAGGAAAAGGTACTCTGTGAGCCTACAACTCCCAGAATCCCCCAACCAGGAAACCTGACAAAGTAACTTTTCCCAACTACTTGTGTTGTGTGTAACAGTGGGGAGATGGGCTGCCCCCAAGACATTAGATGTCTGAAGCAAGGATCATGTTTCCACTTGACTCCCACTTCAGGTACAAAGGCTGACTTGACCAGCAGCTGATTATTTCAATGCCAGTAATAGGGCAGCATCTTCTGCTATACCTGAAAACTGAAAGCTACCTTGGAGGTACCAGTAAGGCTGTGGGACACCTCCCTCTCTCCTCCAAAACTGTGCTGCCACCTCGTGACATCTGTAGCCTGAGGTGACTCACTCATTCTGCCGAAAAGCAAGGCAAGCCCAAACAGCCATCCAAAGCAATTAGGAACTGGGTGCCAGAACTCTGAAAATCCGGTCCAAAGCACATAACCCTTTTGAGGGTAGCTGGCCATTATTTCATTCACCACAGCCAGGGTATGGCATACAACCAAAGGTGCCACACAGAGGACAGAGAAGTATGTATAATGTTTTCTCAGGGAATCAAATCACACAATGCCTTCACGTCACACACAGTGAAATTCACACAAAAGGCTAAAATCATCCTTTAGAACTGATCATTCATACAACCTAGCATTATTTTGTTAAACCTGGCCAGTAATTAGCATAACTGGAAAAGAAACTATCTGAACAAAACCTTAATTTCTCCAATGAAGTAGATATTAATCATCTCACTAAGGAGGTTGGGCAGGAGCCAGGAGTCACAGGATCAGAGTAATGGGACCTTCTGATGAGCAGGGAGAATGGTGTCATCTGTCTTAATACTTAAACTTCACTGTTCCCTTTCATTTTAGCTACAGTGTTCTCAATGGGGCATGGTAACTGTTGTAATGCAAACGTTTGGGAGGCTTGATCTTGAATAAATCATAATCCATTAGCTTTGCAAAATACCTGTTCCTTGTGAAGATTAAAACTGTTAGAATGGGTTTAGTAAAGGTAAAAGTCGCCGTTGCTCGAAGCCAGTTGTATCCGACTCTAGGGTCCAGTGCTCATCTCTGTTATTAGCCAAAGAATCAGCGCTGTCTGCATTTGCAGACATTTCTGTGGATATGTGGCAGTCATGCATAGACACCGGCATGTACGGAATGCTGTTTACCTTCCCACTGAAGTGCTCCCTATTTATCTACTTGCAATTTCTTGCTTTTGAACTGCTAGGTTGGCGGGAGCTGGGACAGAGTCATGTAGTACTTAGGTATCAAACCCAACCTTTCAATCTTCAAGCTCAGCATCTTAACCAGTAAGCCACTGAAGTCCCTGATAATGGGTTTAGTGACATGTTAAAAACACATACAAACATTTTTGGACTCTTCTTGGATTTGTGGTGATAGAGACTGTCACAATGGGTGATTGCACTTCAATATATACCATTTCAACACCATCTGGGCAACCCACAGCTCTCCTCCCTTTCTTTCCTTTTATGCTTACAATACCTAACATTTGTAAACTTCATTGAAATTTGTGAGCCTGCAACTGTGACAAACAGACCAGAGGGCCCCCAGGAAATATTGGTTCAGGATATACAATATTCCACTCAATATCTTGGTTCTCAATCATTTGTTGTTGTTGTTTTACAATTTCATCTCTTCCCTCACAACAAACATATGACAAAAAAATTTATTTAAGTCACTGTCTGGACTCATAAGCCACAGTTGTAAATAAACATGTTGGTTTCAGAAAGGAAGTGAGAACGGTTCAGGTCTCAGACCCTCACAGCTGACAGAAACACAGGTTGTTCTGCACTACAGGAAGTCAGTAGAATGATGCTCCTCTCCACCACCACCCAAAAAAATACATATTTTGTACACCTTAAACAAAAGCAGTATTTTAGTCTAATTTTATGGGGGATGGCTTCATAATCAGTTTGTGAAATGCAGACTAGTAGAAGGCAAATGGATCAAAGCCATTCTGCAGAGCTCCAGTCTGATGAAGCTCAGATACTAAGCAATATCTTGTGTGGGTTTTTTTAATTAAAATGAAAACAAATGAAGTGAAAGTCTCTGAGTATACCTTACACCACAGGAGAACTTGAGAACCAGTGTGGTGTAGTAGTAGAGTGCTACACTGGGACTCAAAAGTCCTTGATGGTATATAACAACAACAGAAAACTAATTTGGAAATGCATAAAGTGATCCTCACTGAGTAAAGAATAATCATGTTATGTGATATTGTGCATGTGTGTGTGTGCGCACGCATGCATGCGTGCATGCAGGAATTGGGATTCTCATTTCATTCCACACCCACCAACATACTGAGAGATTTGAGTTTTGCTATGTTTCACTTCCTAATGCATTAGGAATAATAAGTCGAAAATACAAATACAAATCTTGCATTGAACCTTTCAAACATCTACTGCCCTACTGGGTTTGGAGAACCTCCAGAATAATGGGGTAGACCTTGGGCCTCTAAGTGTTCTTGGACTTCAATTACCAGATGCCCAAGTCAAGCACACCTGCTATCAGAGTTTTTGAGAATTGAAGTCCAAGAACAACTGGGTGGGTCAGGTTGAGAAACCCTGGAGTACAGAGTTTCCAATATGGGAAATTCCAAAAGACCAAAAGCCTCCAGTGGATAGAAGGAGACCTTCTAAGTTAACCTCCAAACCAGGGAAACTGGGAGGTTTATTAAAATATCATTATGCCTCTTGAATTTATGATGTGGGACAACCCAATGCAGCACTTCATAGCACAAGAAAATAATTTTTACAAGCTTTCCACATGATATAAGCAAGAGTAGCAAGAATGGCCTAGAATTCTGTTCGGAGACATTTTGATGCCCTAGCCAAGGAGTAAGGTTTTTGTTTTTAATTCATAACTTTGAATATTCTGTGTAAATGGGCTTTATGACATTACAAATGGAACATGCCAGTTGGAAATCAGGGAATTAGTTTGTTTTTGAGAGCTAGTGGGATTCAGTAGACAGAGTGTCTGACTATGACTCAAGAGATTTGAATTCAAATGTTTACTTGGCTATAGAAATTCACTAGAGAGTGCCAACGGTAAACTACTCCTTGAACAGCTCAAGTACCTTAAAAGCCATTGTAGTAACAATAATGTACTGCCATGTTCTTTCTACTTCATAGCAGCTCTCCCAGGGTTTTCAGCCTATAGATCAGTGATGGTGAACCTTGGCACTCCAGCTGTTCTTGAACTTCAATTTCCAGAATCCCTGATCAACAGGATTGCTGACTTGAGCATCTGGTAATTGAAGTCTAAGAACACCTAGAATACCAAGGTTCACCAACACTGCTATAAATATTCAGAAGTAATTTACTATTCCTTTCTTCTGGGAATGACTTGAGACTATGCAGATTGACCAAGGCTCTGCAACCTGGCTTTTCTCCCAGGAAGCACAGTGAGGAATTATATTCCTATCCTATCCTTCTCTCCAGTCAGGTATTCAACTCATTGAGCTATCACATACAGCTAAAGAATCTTAGTTTGGTATCCATAAATGCAAAGAAACATAACAACTAATAACCATGTAACAGTATATTATCACACTTAATTTTTTTCACCGGTTTTGAGAGGATTTAGCAATAACTAATTTCACATAGCAATAGCAATTACACTTTGTGCTTAGAGCACTCTGAGCAATTCACAACGTAATTAGCATTTTGCTCCCAACATGTTTATTATACCAACCTGGAAAGAAGGAAGGCTAAGTCAATTGGAATCTCTTTTGGATCAAACTCAGATTGTGAGCAGAGTTTGGGCATTCTAACTACTGCACCAACATGTATAAATAATCTAGCATATAGATAGGTGCAGATTATTTGAATGACTGAATTTCAGGTGTTTGGTGTTTTTATAACCTGTTGTTTGTAAGCAGCTTTGAAGATCATTTAACTGAAAGATCTAACTCCTGTTCACTCTAATGAGAGATTTAATAGGAAGAACAATTAGGAATGGCCAGACTGAGCTCCCTAAATATAGCCAATACATTCTTGCTCAACAGCAGTAAATGAGAAGCTGCTAAATACCATTCCCATTTTCTTGCTCCTGATATGTCTGCCCACTTATCAACATGAAGTCACAGGAGTTAAATAACCCCCCCCCCCCTTGCATGTTCATTTGGAAGGCTTCTCAGATATTCACATGGAAACAACTCTAGCGTAAATATCCCAGAACAAATGGCTGTATATTATACAGAAGGGAGCAGTTGGGATGCCAGACTGGGAATGCACTCCGGCCATCTGGCCCAGGCAGTCTCTCCAAAATCCTCAGCTTTGTTTTCACCCCTAGACTCCAAACAACACATTTTCCACTGTGATGAGTTTACATTTTCCCAAACACACAGGTCTTGAGTGTGCATGCGCATTTCAGACTTTGGCATTCTTCTCCTTAGGAGGAAATTGAAATCACCTGCACTTTCTGACACTAACCAAAGGGATGCCAAAGCTGCTAAAACCTGGCTTGACTGCAAACTTCCTACCAATTCAAAGGCACATTGTGCTCAGTGCCTCCAATTCTGCTGTCCCTTTCCGACTGATTTCATAATATTCTAATCCCATCTGTGCCAGCATCAGAGCTCTGTCATGCACAGAGTCAACTGTGAGCTCACTGAATATCTTCCCCAATATAATTGTGGCATAAATGGAAAATTATATTTGTTTCATTAACAGAAAGAAGGAGGGAGGGAACTGAAAATATATCTACAAAAGATTCAATGCAGCATCAAGAATGTCATATACTGTACATTAAATGAAAGCAATTCTCCAGAAAATGCCTAGATTTACAGCTGTGTAGCAGTATGTTAGGATTAAGCTAAGAGGCAAAACTGAGCTTAGCACCAAAGAATTCGATCTAATATTTAGAATTTTCTACTGACTGGAATCTACCAGAGTGTGCGAACATAATTGTGTATTCATCATTCCTAAGCAAATATGCATTTAAAATGCAGACACATATCTCTGTGTGTGCAAACATGCAGACACATACACAGAGAAAGAAAAAGTCCTGTTTCAGATTTCTGAAATGCCTAAACCCTTCCTTGGTCTTGACATAAAAAGTGAAACATTCACATGCTGAATGCATGACAAACATTAAAACTTCCTTCTTAACGCTCTCGCATTAGAATCATTTCACAGGTAGAGAGGATGGAAAATAAGATTATCTAATGGTTTTATACATATCTGTGCAAACACATAATTGTCAACTCCCTTTGAACCGATGACAAAATTCTAATCCAAACTCTAATCTATTCATGTTGATTTCACAGTCAGCACTACTTTCCCATGCAAAATCAGACAGTACATGAATGTAAGGAAACAGTCCAGTACAATACTACAAAACCATTGAAGGCTACAGGGCTTTATTCTGAGGAAACTATTTCAAATTTCTTCCCCAAATATGAACTGATCTATTCTATTCTTAGGCTTTACTTTGTTGAAAATATTCAGCTAAAAGACTGAATCAAGGAGACAGAAATTAGTTGTGACTAACTAGTTCCATTCATTTAAATGATTTTATTTGAAGTAACATTAAAGGTGATAATATTCATTGTTTACAAAACACAACTATGATCTCTGGTATTTAAACAGTGAACCCAGCATCTTTCCATGAGTTTCATATACAGTCAAACCTCGCATAAAGAGCGCCTCACTTAAAGAGTAACTCGCTTGAAGAGCAGAATTTTCTCTGAATGTTTGCTTCGCTTAACAACTAAAACCAAACAAAAACTTGCTTAACAAATAAATTGGGGTTCGCAATTTCCCCACACACACACACAATTGGTCATTTACGATGGTGTTTCGCTTAAAGAGCAATCCTGTGGACTGCATTATGCTCTTTAAGTGAGGTACAACTGTATATACAGCGTCAAGCACAGCTCTCATCCAGATATAACAATAGAGAAACAGAGAAATAATAGTAATAATGAGGATAATGTGAAAGATATAATTCAGGCTAAGTAAAGTTATTGCAAACACATCAGCTAAGAAACAAACATCTATTTAAGGAAAAAGATGACATTAATTTTCTGAATCAATGGTTTTACAGATCAGCTACTGAAGCTTTGGCGTAAACCTATGACATCATCACTATCAATTTCAAAAGAAAAAACAGTCCTTCCATATTTTTTTTAATCCACTTTGCTGGCCTAATCCTAGAGGCAAAAAAATAAGGCAACTTAGTCAAGCATCAATGGTTGTGGGTATTTTTAAAATACTCACAAAATTGTCTGAGAAACAGTGACGCAGTCTGAGAAAGTCATGTTGCTGAGAATACATGCACGCATGTCTACAGCTGACACCACACAATTAAAACATGCATGTTCCTGCCACAGTTTTACTTAGAAATCATAATTCCATTATCCAATTTGTTCTGAAACTTGTGTACGGAAATACCACCTCTCTAAGTAGGCTGACAATATATATTTAACTTGCATTAAAAATTGAAGAAAATTTCAACCAGGCTTTGCACAATTTAATTACAAGCTGGAAGTTACTTGAGACCCTCCTATATTATTCACACTCTCTGCTAAAGCATACATGATGGCTCCACGTTCAGACACACTGGTGTGCTATCTGTAGCCCCAACCTGTCCTATGGAGCATAACAAAAAACACCTCCAAAAAAGTATCTGTTCCGCCTACAAATCAAGCAACCAATCTGAGAAATAATAGCCAGCATATTGTTACAAAAACATCAATAAAAAATAAGATAAAATTCATGAGATATGCCAACACAGAATACCTTAATTTATCTAGTAAGAAAGCAAATGACACTACATACTGAAGATCCACCACTGTAGCATTTTATTTTTTATTAAGATGATAGCTTCTGTATTTTCCCTAATCAAATATCAAATATGTGACTTTTGGTTATTCAGCAGTTTTACTTTACTAATCTTACTTGTCCTGAATTCCCAATCAATGCATTGTTTTAATTTTCAAATTAGAAGCAATATCTATCTATCTATCTATCTATCTATCTATCTATCTATCTATCTATCTATCTATCTATCTATCTATCTATCTATCTAAAGTCCTTCTGAGGCTGTTACGGCTTGTTATCTGTATAACAAATGTTACAAATAAGTGGAGGCTGCCATCCTGCATTTAGGTTGCTTAAATCTCACTGGAGTCCATGTAAGTTAAGAAGCTTAAAGCATGTGTAGGGTTTCAGGGTTGCAACATCTTTTACTTTTCATCAAGAAATCTCACAGGCAAATTGACAACAAATGCAATCATATGCAAAGTGCCTTGTTATGGAAAGTGCTTTAAAGCTATACAAACTCAAATAGAGGATTTCCACCGGGGATCATAATCAATGAAAGAGGGAAACATTATCTCTTGCTTGACTGTCATATGAACACTGTTCAATTATAATATTTAATGGTGTTTTTTGTAAAATTGCCCTTGCAATATAGACCTCTTCCCTCCAAACATTTGACAGGCATCTGCCTCTTAAAACCATCTTAAACTCTTACATGGATGCCAACCAAATCTAATTGCAACCAGTATTTTTCAAGATTTGCTGTTTATGGAGTGATGCTGTTCTTCTTTCTTCTTCTACAGTCTATAAACTGCATTTCAAAGTAACATCTTGTATTAGAATGATATAGTTATCTAACATAACTACTTTTGCTCACCCCACCCCACCCCATCAATAGCAGGAAAAGATGTTTGGGGAGCATCAAAGACTGTGTACCAAAACAAACTCAACACTTTGACCTCTCTGGTTTGGTGTCAAAGAGCCACCAAAAACAAAGTAAGGCAATAAAAGTTTCAGAAGACTGAAACACTCAGAAGCTGGTTTATAAATATGTGTATGTAGACTGCTGATCTTCACTGAACTTTAAAGGACAACAACACACTCACACTCACACTGACTCTCTCTCTCTCTCTCTCTCTCTCTCTCACACACACACACACACACACACACACCTTTTCCACAGTACCCCTCCTCTTTCCATAGTGGAGGCAATTATCAGAATAAGACTCAATCGTTTTGAAAACATTAATATAAATTGTAAACAGGTGGGATTGTGTGCAGCATCTCACAGAAAGAGTTTAATTAAGCTGGTGCACAAAAATGCAGCAATTTGACAAAAAACGCAACAATCTCTTTTGTTCACCCATGTTAATCGCAAACCCTGCTATGTGTCTGTCAGTGTGTATACACACTTGGACTGCCTGTGTTAAATGTCAGGCTAAAAATTAGCTGGTATTACAAGGAGCTCTTCCTATCGCAAATTAAAACCAGAGATATCTTTGAAAGTCAACGTTTCTAACATCATCGTCATTATCATCGTCGTCCCTGACTGCAGTTCACTCCCGAGTTACACAGTGCAATTCCGTTAGGTGCAAATCCGTTATGATCCGAAAGTTGTCCCCAACCAAGACTAACAAAATAAATGCAAGTCAACGAAGGAGACACATTGGCCACTTTGGCCGGCTGTGGGTTTGGTGCCGCTGCGTGTGTTTGTTTTTATTATTTCTTTTAGTGGGTCTAATTAATGTGTGAGGAAGAGGAGGAGGGGGTAGAACCGAGGAGAACCCTGTGATCTGAAAGCCCGCAGGGAATGAGAAGCTGCCATTTGTTTATTTCCCGGTGTGGGTGCATTTTAGTCTGCCTAATTTGGGGCTTCGGAATTAGCTAAGGCGGGGAGCCAAGGTTGCTCTCTTTGCTCTCTGGGGCTCCGACGTCTTCGGCCTCGCCCGCTTACTTGGCCTTCTGCCCTGCCCCCCCCCCCAACAATAACCTTAGGAAAGGCTGAAGGGGGGGACAACGGAAGGAAAGATGCGGCGCCTTTAAGGCCTCCCTTCCTTCACCCCGCCTCGGACAGCCCCCCCCCCATCTCAGGGCGAGCGCGGGAGGCGCTTTCCCTCACGCCACAAAACAACCTCCTCCTCTCCCCCGGCCAGTTAAGGCGAGGAGGTTGGAGCGTCGAATCCCGCGGAAGGCTCCCTTTAAAAAAAAAAAAAAACCAAAATGAGAATGTTAATGAAACGCGGGCTTCATCCTTCAGTCTTGGGGGGGGGGGGTGTTCTCCTCGCTCTAGTTTCCCTTTTTATTGGGGAGGGGGGTGTTGGAAGGAGCGCTTCACTTTCCTGAGGCACTAAAGAGAAGGGGCATTGGGGGGTGAGTGGGGAATGTCGGGGCGAGGAGGGGGACGCAGCAAAGCCCGCCAGTCATAGACCCTTTTCCCGCCAGTACCACAAGGTGGGCGAGCCGCGCGTGGAGAGGCCCCTGAATGGGGCCGAGGCGCGCTCTCCTGGTGTGCCTGACAGGAATGTTGGGCCTTTCCGGGGGGTTGTGTGTTTGTTTGCCCCCGGGGGGTGGGGCGGCTTCCCGTGCCCGGTTTTAGAAGCCTGGCTCGGTCACCCAACATTCTCCTCAGAGCAGTCCCGGGCAGTTTTCTGGGGGAAAGGGAACCGAGAAGATCCCCGCCAGCCACGCTGGTTTAGGGTCGTTTTCTGTCGTGACAGCGGGAGGCCGGCGACCTGTCGTCGCGGCCCGGAGGGTTTTCGACCCCGTAGCTCGGAGAAGGCCACCCAGTCGCTGGCCACCTGCCTCCGCTCCCACCACGCCGGCCTTCTCTGGACGAAACAAGCCGGTTCAAAGGCTCTCCGTCCCCCCCCCCCCCAACACACACACTTCTGTCAGGCATCTCTCTCGTTCTGCCGCCTCTCGTCCGCTCTCAGCGGAGGCAAAATAAGCCAAGCCAGGAACGAAGTGGAAAAGAAGGACTTACTTGCTTCGTCATGGAGTCGATCAAGCGGACGTAAAAATCCTGTTCGGTTCTAATTCCTGGGAGCGGCAGAAGATGGAGGAGAAAGAAGAGAGATTAGATCACCATCCTCAGCCGACAACATCAGGGCACAAAACGGCAACAAGGAAAACATCTCTTTGCTTTTACGAACTTCGCCTGTCAATTTCTTGGCTAAAGAACAAGGAAGAAAAGGCTTTGGGGGGTCGCTTATTATTATTAACCATAATTCTAATCAGACATACAGGGAGGGGGGAAAACGTGGGCTGGGTTGGAGATACATTGGTTCCGCGTTGGGGGGGGGGGGGTCGAAAACTTTATAGGGAAACTTTCTATTTTCCCCTTCAAAACACTTTTGGGAAGTCCCTCTTTTCGCCAACAGGTAAAAAAGATCAGACTATCTTGCCTCCCTTTGGTCATTTTCCGACGCCTCTTCGCCCACCCAAACCCACATTTTCTCCGTCCCCATTTTGACCTTTGCGAGAAACAGCTACTTTTCCTCGCCCGTCACCTTCGGGCTTACAAGAGGAGAAGAGAAACGCAACGCGCAAGAGACGCGGCGAGAGAAGCGCGCCTAAGTGCATTTGGTTTGCCTGGGACGAAGTTGCGTCCGGGAAAGCCAGAGACCCAGAAGCCGAGAAACATGGCCCCGTGTGGGTAAAAAGCCATTTTATTCCAGCTGTGGTATGTTTTTTTTTCTCCTAGAAATGCTGGAGAGGTTTTGGTCCGATCCAAAGAATCCAAGGGTGGGGGAGCGAAGGACACCCACCCGGAGCCCTTTCATCACTTCCAAAGGGAAATCGTGGAGGGTTTGTGCCTGGGGACTCCCTGACCAGAAAAAAGCCGCTGTCGGCAGAAGGGGGGGGGGGGGCGCTCACCATTGCTATAGAGGAGCTGCAGCCGGTAGTGGATCCCGTTGTTAGTCTTTTCGCTGTTGGCTTCCTGCATTGGAAAGGCACACAAAATGGGATGAAGAAAGTGATGGATGACGTTGTTGATGATAATCACAACTACAACAACACCATCAGGCCTTGGTAGCCCTAAATTCCAGGATGGAGGAGGAGGTCGGGTGCCTTCCCGTCCATTCACCCGGCTCCTCTTTCGGCTTCTGGCCAGCTGGAATAAGTCCCTTTCCAAGCCGCTTGGAGCCACGGGGGTGGGGGAGAAGGGGAAGCCCACCTAGGGTCACGGAAAGCGCCTAGGGTCACGGAAAGTGGTGCTCGATTCGGGCCCACGAAGTTGTCAAACTAACCTACCACCACCACCACCACCACCACCACCACCAACCGTGGGGAAAAGGGCAGGCGGGAGAACAATCACAAACTTCCCTTCCCTGAAGGGAGAACTGCGAAAAGTCACATCGGGGCCACTCGGCGGGACCCCCGGGCGACCGAGACAGGTTTGGGGATGTTGACAGCGCCAGCCCAGATGAGACCCCCCCAAACGTCGCGCCACTCGCACCGCGCGCCCACTTACTTTCTCCTTCTCCACGAAGCCCACGAAGGCGGTGCGTTCGATCTCCACCGGCTGCCCCTGCCGGTCGTACAGCGCCAGCACGAAGTGGAAGAAGTTGGATTTCCTCAAGTTGGACGGCGGCTGCTTCTCGAAATGGGCCCGGGCCAGGCCCACCCCGCTGCGGCCAAAGAGTCCGGATTAGTCCGAGAGATAGACACACACACCCCGGCGGGCTCCCTTCGGCTGGAACCCTCCTTCCCGCCGCTTCCTGCCCTCCGGGCTACCCTGCCCTCCGAACAAGCCCGAGGCAGGGGGATCGGAACTAGCCGGGTGGCCCTCAGAAAGCGGCCCCAGGTCTCGAGTCAGCCTCTGCCAAGAGACCTTAAACATTACGATTATGGTGATATTTGTTTTTTATGGCAAGCAATGCCTTGGAGGTGAGGTGGGGAGAAGGACGCCTATCCGGTCACGGAACCGATGTCATCTTCAGGCCCGGAACGTCAGGGGTAGCCGCAGGACTTCTAGCCAAGTGAAACTGACTAGCCGGCTCTGCCCCACAGACAGGAAAACACCGGGGATTCTTATTCATCGCTACCCAACCTGACAGGCGCCCGGTTTCTCCCAACTGAAAAGCAGAAACCATCCTCTCCAAAGGATCGTGATGTTTGCTGGTGTTTTTTTTAAAACCAATTAAAAATATTTCTTTACAGAACAGTGCTCTTCTGTTCCCCCAATTTCCAATAGCCAATTAAACCGCGGTAGTTGCGATCAGTCTTCTTTCGAAGTGCCGCTTTTTAACAGTTCTCTCAAACTCTTGGCCAGAGCTGTCAGTCAGGCCTGCCAGACGCCTGTTCTTTTCGTTGCATTAAGAAAGCCTCTGAACTCAGCATCTCTCTCTCTCTCTCTCTAGGGCGACAAACATCCCAGAATAAGTACCATAGAAAAACTTCAAATCTTTTATCCTTTAGCGCCTGTCCCTACAGAACTTGTTCCTTCCTGAGAGGGCTGTGGGTAAAGGAGAGGATAGAGAAAGAGGAACGAAGGGGTGGGGGTGGTGAGATGTCAACTTTAAAATTGAGTTTTGTGTCAATTGGATACGGTTACGTATTTAAAGGGGGCGCCTCAGACTGCGAGCCTGATGGCTTTCTTGCTTAAAAGTCAGTCCGAGGCCCGGGCTTACTCGGAAGCAAGTTTCAGTGGAATCAGTTGTACTGTCCCGGCACGCACAAGGAAGGGACTGGAAAGTCTTTTGAAACATTCCCTGGGTTGAACTATGCCAAACGCGATGCTAGAGAAACAGGAATTGAAAGGGTCTGGAGAGGATGATTTTAAACAAGCACATCAATCCCACGATGGGAAGAGGTGTTATATAAGGAACAGGGGAAGAAGAAACTCAAACATTCCGGGCGTGACATACATAAAAGTTACTTGCCTGCTGCACCTTAGTTTATAAACAAAAAAAACCTGAGGCTTTTAAGGAAAGTGAGCCGATTGCCACCAATAGACCTTGGCCATAAACTTGCTAGGTGTTGGCGTATGACTTGGAGGGGGAGAGGGGGACACTCAGGGCAAGGTGTTAAAAGTCACAAGAGGTACAAATTTCCACCCTGAAAGGAGAGCGAAGATCTTCAGAGGCACAAATAGGGTTTTATTTTAAAACTCCTTTCGGCTGTATCTCCGAAATAACGGGCTGTTCTTTGGGGAGGGAGGGGAGGGAAAGTTTGGAGCGCTCGGCCTTTCTCGGCTTGCCCAGCTGGAGAGAAAGAGGCGCGCGCACGCAAGTCAATCGGAAATCAGACAAACTGCCCCAAGGCGTCAAAAGTACCAGAAATCAGATAAACTGATCGAGGCAGGTTCGAAACTAGCTATTCTTTCGAGCGCCTATCTGTCTCTTTCTTTTTTGGTTAAAAGTCATCTGGGGTTGTTATAGTTGACTATAACAAGAAACCGCTGTGTCTCGCTGCCCGGAGTTCCCCACGGACAAGCAGGAGCCAGGAAAGGAAAGGAAGGGGGTGGAAACAGCGGATGCTGCTGCTGCTGCCCGCCTGCCTGCCCGCCCGTCAGTACGTACCTCTGCGCGGCCGTGTTTGCATCCAGGACGCCGGCTCCCTGCATCCAGGTCCGGACCGCGTTCATCCCGGCGCCTAGAGGCTCTTCCTTCATGCTGCTCCCACTCCTCTGAATGCTTTCCTGAATCCCAAACATGAATTAAAAGCGACCAAAATCCCTTCTTCTTTAAAAAAAAAGGAGGAAAAAACCCAAACCCAACAAGCACAACCACGACACAAAACACAACAACAAAGAATAATGTTGGTGATCGGAGGAGTTCGTTCGTTCTTTTTTAAAATAAAATAAAATTCTTTCCTTCGCTGGGATCAAAACAAATGAAACACAGACAGTGGACAAGAAAAGAGGCGAAGGCTCCAAGGGATACAACTGCCAAAAACCACCCTCCCCAGGGTGGCTGCCTGATGCTCCCGGCTGCCGGGTGAGCTGCTTCTCGCCGCGGGTGTGTTGTTTTCGACGGGGTGGCCTTCTCTACGCCCCCCCCCTTTCTCGTTCTCTTCTTTTTTTTAGGAAAGGGGGAAAATGTAGGATGCTCGCCTCTTGGCCGGCAGGGATCTCCCCAAGACGCCGCGGGTGGTGGTGGTGGGGAGACGACGAAGCCGCGGCCGCTGCTGGGCTGAAGTCACCTTTCTTTGGGATCGCCGAAGAAAGAAAGAAAGAAGGCAGTTCAAGAAACAATAGGATCAACTGGCGAGGCAGCGGCGGCTTTGGCGGCTTTGGCGGCAGCGGCGGCGCCCCTGGCTACATCAAGTGTCATTTTCCAGTGACAAGGAGGGCGGCAAGTTTGCTGCTTCTCGCCCGGGGTGGGGGTGGGAGCTTCCCTTCCTCTTCGCAAGGCGCTTTCTCCGGCCGGCGATCGGCGCTTGTTTCCCGGCCCTCCGTCGTCCTTTTCTCTGTCTTTTCCTTTTCCTTATTCTTCTTCTGGGGTTTCCCCCCTCTTCCTTCCTTCCTTCCTTCCTTCCTCCCCCTCTCTCTTTCTCTCCAGCTCCTTCGCCTCCTCCGCTCTTCGCCTTTCCTTCCCCAGCGCAGGAAGCTGCCCGGCTGCTTGCAGAGAGAATGAGAGAGAGAGAGAGAGAAGGAGGAGAGAGGAGGACACGCGGCGCGCCTCCGCCGGGAAAGGTGAGCACCGACACCCCTCGGTGGAAGGAGATCCTCTCTTGGCTCCTCTCCCTTCCTCCTCCTCCTCCTCCTCGCTTTCCTCCTCCCCCCCTCCTCCCGGTCCCAAACCGGAGTGATTTGCCGTCTTTCCCCACGGAATCCACTTTGACTAACCCTGCAGCGGAACACGAACGCCCGGGCCCCAATGGGCAGGGGGCGGGACCCTGCCTCCCGGGACCTCCCCCCCCCGCTCATTTGCATAGCGTCACCGCTTCCTGGGCCGCGCCAGGCGGGCCAATCGGAGGGCAGGAGCCGCGAGGCCGCCGCCGCGGCCGGGCGGGGAGGGAGACGCCCCCCTCATTAGCATCTCCCCGCCCTCTCCTGCGATCGCTCGCGCTCTCTGCCCTCTCTTGGCCCGGGAGGACCAGAGGAGAAAGTTGAGCTCGGAGGCGCCGCAGCCGCGGGCGAAGCAGCTCCGCGTCGGGGGTGGGTGGGGTGGGGGGGATGGAGCCGGAGCAGCGCACTCTCAAACTGAGGAGCAACACTTTCTCCCCACCTTAGCCTGGGAAAAGTTTCCCTTCTCTTTCCCCCACTTGGCGCTTTTCTTTTCCTTGGCAGGGCCCTGCGTGTCCATCGCCCCTCGAAACGCATTCCCACGTCCCTAAAGTAGACACGAGTCGGTACAGGGCCTTAGCCAGAGGGGGTCAAGGGGGGGGGAGAAAACCCTCCTGTACTAACAGCCCCCCACCCCGGGATGCCAATGTTATATATGTGTATGTGTGACATTGTTGCCCCTCCTGACCCCTCCCCCCCCCCCAATCTAGAATCCTGGCTACGGCCCTGGTAGAGGTTCTGAGCTGCGAACAAGGGATAGCGAGAGAGAAAGGTTCTCCGCTTCTTCCCGGAGCGGCGGCCCTGCAAGGCGGGCGCAGCCGGTCAGGACCGCGGCCTCGACGCCAAAGCGAAACGCGGGGCAATGAGCCCAAGTTTATCCCTCCCACTAGGGAAGAAGAAGAAGAAAAAAAAAATGATGATGATGATGATGATGATGATGATGATGATGATGATGATAATAATAATAATAATAATAATAATAATAATAATAATAATAATAATAATAATAATAATAATAATAATAATAACCGTCTGACGTACTGTACAGGCTCTCGTTAATTTTTCCGACCGGAGGTTTGAGAAACAATCAACAACTTGTTAAGCGTCTCATTACTGAAGACGGTTTCGTATACGCGTTGTCCACCCAAGCCGGTGGTTGGTTTTTTTCCCCCCTTAACAGCGGTGAGGGAAAGACGTAACAGGAGAGTTATTACATCTCATTTCTACAGCCGGCGAGGGTACAGTTTTTCCTGGTCATCAAAAGATTAATGTAATTTATTTTTAATCTATAACCCGACGCGGTCAGGAGTCTTACAACCTAACCCAGCCCCATTAGACGCGCGTTGAGGAAAATTTGAAGCAAGGCTGCCTCGCCTGAATTTGTTAATTTAAAAGGGAAAGTTGGGTGTTTGTAATTAGGCAACGCCTCTCGTTTTCTGTCTCGCCTCTCCGTCCTCCTGGCCCTTAGGAAAGAGAGGCGCTTTCTAATCTGACAGAGAAGTAGCTCTCCTTACTGTAGAAAAATATAGTTTTTTGGTGATCACCTTCTTCCCCCTCCCTCTAAGGCGATCAGCGGTTTAAAAAGTACCTATTTTGTTCAACTTGTCCCCTTCCCAATCCGAGGTGTGTTGGCGAAGCCAGAGAGAAATAGAGAGAGAGAGGAGGAAGGGGGAAGAGGAGATCCTCCCGTGAAATAATTGTTTCCTTCGAATCGATCGATTTTTCTTGTTCATATGGCAAGGTTATTGTTTTTCATTATTGTTATCCGTCGCGCTGGAAACACATGTTCCGATTATGACGCGACCGCTCAACTAGAAGGCGCAATTGGCGGTTTAAAAACAGAAAATTCCCCCCAAAAAAGTAATTTCTCCCTCTCTCGTTGTTTCTTCAAAGAAAGGGCGGTAAGGAGAAGAAGGAAAAGATTTAAATCAAAGCAGAAAAGAAAGGAAGAACTTGCTAAATTCTTCTCTAGGACAAAAAAATCGACCGTCAACTCTCCAGTGCTGTCCAATATCCAAGCGTTGCTCCAGATGTGTTTCTCCACGTTCTTTCTGTCTTTCTGTCTTTCTTTCTTTCTTTCTTTTCTCAGGACCCACCCGGCTCCTACTTGAGGTTTCCCTACGTCGAATTCACTCCGCTTCGCTTCCTCGCTTTCTGTACCGCATAGCCTAAGTGGCTGCCAGTGACCACCGCCTCCTGTGACCCTAAGGTCGGCCACCTAAACCCCAAGGGCATCGAACTACCACCACCCCCCACACCCAATGCCCACTCCAAAAACAAACTCATCGGAAACTATTTGCCGGCACGCACCCACCCACCCACTCACACACGCGGGCGCGCACACATCGCAGAAACAGCGAAGCGGGGTTGTTGCTCTTCGGGTGGCCTTTCCCGTCAGGTCCGGTGCCCAGAATGAAGGCAAGAGAGACTCAAATTCCCTCAAAGGGCAAATCACAACAGTCTGTGACACTTAAAGAAACTAAGCAACTTTTACTGTGCAGAAGCTTTCTACAGCAGACCCAAGGCTTCTAAAGAAGTCTGCTTGAGCCCACAGAGCTGGTCAGTCGGCAAAGTGCGGCAAGGTTCTTCCGTTTCTCCACAGCAGACGAACCCAGCGTCCCCACGCATGGCTCGGTGGCTCTTAATTCCTTGGGGGATGAGGGGTGAGGGCATATCCCGAAATTGTGCCAGGTCATGTCCTTGTTCTTCCTTCCTTCCTTCCTTTTCCTTCCTTCCTTCCTTCCAGACAAGCTGGTCTACTTGAGGAAGATTTAAGATTCCCTGGGATTCCCTGGCAGGGTTTGTTCCCCCATACAAAAGGAAGGAAAGAAATTAACAGAAGATTGAATCCAAGGCAGTTTGTTCTTCCTTCTTGTATGTGCATATACGAATGCATACAAATGTTTTACCCACATTGTTCAAGCTTGTAAGGTATAGCGTCTGCATCTATGCAGAATTATATTGAGAAGCCTCCCCCTCCCCCCTTCACTTGGGTTTGTAAATTACTTCTATGAACTGACAAGTAACTCCTAACACAGGTATGATTTCACTGGTTTTAGGTAGGATGGCATTGAACACTAGCAGCATTTTATATGTATTTCTGTCAGAGTGCGTTTCAAAGGAATGTTGAGTTAAGATGGATGCAATTGCATTTGAAATTTTGTAAGCTTAAAAGTCCTGTACCAGGAATCTAGAAAACAAGCAAAGCTCGGGACTTTCCCCCCATTCTCCACCTGGCAGATATATAGTAGACAGTAGCACATTACTCCATTCACACCACCAGAGTTCAATTGAATATGGATACACAGGCATCTACTTAAAGGAGACAGTGTGAACTAAAGGGAAAGCAAATCAATTCAAAGTACAGAGACTATGGACAGGGTCCAAAAGACTTCACACATTTAATGGTTACAATAGCTAATGTCTACCTGAAGCTATAGCTGATCACAGATACTGTAAGTTGTGTATTTCTGGGAGGAATACCCATGGCCCCTGTCTAGATTTTGAACATATCTAGAGCAATATATACAGTCCCTGAGCAGAGAATACACAATGATTCATAAATGTACAGATATAATCTAGCTCCTACTGACCATTAGTATGGATTCTCTAATATTAATGAACCACCAATTAAAAGAAAATTGTAGAAAACATGCAGGATCTGAGAAAATAATTAGAAGATTGTCACATTGTCCGTGTGACATCCTTTGAATCCATGATGCTATCTTCTCCACATTTGTTCATGGGAACAATTACCTGTGCTCATGTTGGTTCATCATTCAATTCATCTTTGTCATAACACATGTACAGTCTGTTTTCCCCATAATTATGTTCTAAATTTGAGATTTGCCTTGAAATCCCAGTGCCTGTCCTGACAGCCTACTCTTACTCTCAGATTTGGAACATGGTTTCAGTTAATGGACAATGAAGGAAGAATACTCTGTCCATACTGCATTTCTACAGCTGAAACAAAGTGGCTCCCAACATTCATTTCTAAACTTTTCCACAAATGTTGTATCAAGTATTCTCCAGGGGATAATGGATACTCCAAAATGATAGGAACATTCCTTGTTTTATATCTATTATCTGACATTGTTTTAATATTTCCTATTAGCCAGGTGATATTTATCATTCAACAATTGACATGCAATGTCATTTAGTATTTGAGTGTATTGATAGTTAATATACAGTGTGCAATATTACACTTTTCAGATGTTAGAAGAATGTGTTCCCTAACAGTATCTGTCAGGAAAACTATACTGTATACTGTATTCTGCAAGATTTGCTGGAGAGTCTTAGGGAAGCTCTGCATAGTTCACAAATGGTAGGAGGGGGATCTCTATCAGTCTCACTTAGACTGGAACACATTCAACAGTCTACTGTGCTTGCAGATTGCAGAATGAGCTCACCTTGTTAAATGCTATCAAGAACTCAATTTGCATTGCTCTTATTGGGACTTTCAAGGTACATGAGAGTACAACTGTACATGAGATATGTAAGTGATTTCACCAGTTCCACATCCCAAAGGGCTTTCTGTGGCTCCACAGGGATTTAAACCTAGGGCTCAGAGTCCTAGTTTGTCACTCTATCCATACACCACACTGGGTACAGTTGTACCTCGCTTAAAGAGCATAATACGTTCCACAGGACTGCTCCTTAAGCTAGTTTGCTCTTTAAGTGAAACCCCATTGTAAATGAGCAATTGTGGGGGCAATTGCAAACCCAATTTATTTGTTAAGCGAGTTTTTGGTTTGACTGTATTTATAGGCTCACTACCAGTTGCTAAACTGTTTTTCAGCTGTTCTTCTCATGGAGGCAGTGGTGGACATCAGCAGGTTTGTACCAGTTGGCCAGAACCAGCAGCAGAAATTCTGGCTGGCCTCGCCCGTCCAAGTTTTGAAATAAAGTAGTTCTAATTCAGGTACAATGTAGAGCTTTCCCCCCAGCCACACGCAGCATACCACACCCACAGTGTGGTAGTAAAAAAATTTTTGGAGCCCACCACTGCATGGAGGACACCTCCTTGCAAAAAAACTTAATGAGAATCCATTATTTGATGGCTAGTGCAGAAAAAAAGCGATACTGTATTAGATTATATTTGACAGGTAACACATTACTGTATAGGTCTATACTAGAATAGACCAACTGAAATCGCAGGCCAATATCCCCTTGCATAGTGACATTGCCACAATGCTAATAGCAGGACCTTTGGAAATTAATTGTTTCAAGAAATCACAGTAAATATTGTCTGTCACATCCTGAATCATGCCTTCAAACATTATGCCATTAAGCATTATGTCAGAGTAAATATGAGGTTTTGGCCAATAGGGTAAGTGCTAATATTGATTTCTTCTTCTGTCGTATCCGAATATGAATACTGTATAGGCAATCATCATGGCAATCAGTCATGAAGACTGTCCTGAGAATATAATGCAGTGGCTTTTCATCTGCCTTCTTCATCACAGTGTGACCCCCATACCAGTTCCACTATTCACTTTCTAGTCCTGAGTCCTTCTGGTATGCAAAGTCCTCCTCCATCCCAGGCCAGTATTGATGAAGCTGCTACCCTCCATCAAGATGGGTTCAAGTGGGATTTAATCCACTTGGGAGATCATCACCCTTTCCTGTGGCACCCAAGGCCAAGCGGTTGTCAGGTTAGTTAACAGCTGCCTAACATTCAGGGTTGAGTCTCTGGCAGTATGGTCTACTCTATTACCATAGCAAGATAACCTGGCCAGACCAAATATTGATTTAACAAGACTTATTTATTTCAGTAGGTCTACTTTAGTTGGAACTACAATTGGTTTTAATGCATGGTGCATCATGGAACTGGTATGGGAGCCCTGGTGGCACAGTGGTTAAAACTGCTGTCCTGCAACTAAAAGGTTATGAGTTCAATTCTGACCAGGGATCAAGGTTGACACAGCCTTCCATCCTTTCAAGGTCAGTAAAATGAGTACAGTACCCAGCATGTTTGGAGCAAAATGCTAATTAACTTGTGAGCCACCCAGAGAGTGCACTAAGCATTATGGGGCGGTATATAAGTGTGGTTACTTTGCTTTATAGCATTTGTCGGGACAATACTAGATGGAAACACACAACACCTTTTTCCTATTGCAACATTTGTAAAATAAAATGCTATACCAGTTAATATTTCACATTTAGTTGCCTGGCAAAATCAGTACAGTATAACCCAGTTTCAGAATGAATATGGTTATATTCTAGATGAGTAGTTGCGTTTATTTTGAAATCAGCATAAAAATGTAAATTTCACTGTCAGAATCAAAAATGCTGATTCAAAACCAAATCTGTACAGAATGTTAAAACTTTATAATTTGGGTGAATTTTTAATATTTGGGAGTATTTGTTTGACCTCCAGTCTCTTCTTTTTAAGTATTACTTCATGCCCCCCCCCCCCAGCTCTGCTTATTTTTTCCAGGACTGTTGCAAAAGACTTGAGCAGCCTACATGGGCACAGGAACAAATGCATTTCCATTCCAGAAGGTAAGTACATGTTGTATCCCCTTGTGTTTCTCTGACCCCACCCAGTTCTCTCCATAAACATTATTGTATCACTTCCAGGCTTGGCTGTTCAATTCTAAGATAGAGCTTACAAGTAACGCAATTCAAACCTATAGTAATTGTTTCTTTCTCAGGGTTCTGTACATGTCAAATAAAAGGAAGCAACAATCAGATAAATGCAATGGTTGGTTCAATGCAATGAGCTTGTTTTTGTTCTCTAGATCTGTTCAAGTGAAATAATTACCTGTCTTAATTATGTGAGGCAAGAGCACACCAACCGTTGTGGCATATATCATCTCCTCTCTCTGGGGCATCATGAAACTAGCTGCTTCTCTGATGACCTAACCTCAGACCATAGAAATTAAATTTCCCATTATTATTGTTTTATTTATTTAATTTGTATGCTGTTCTTCTACCCAAACACATCCAAAATAGCACACACCACAATACTAGTACATATAGAACAAACAATTAAATAATAAAATACTTCATGTAAATGATTAAAATGAAAATAAAAATTACCAGCTTTATCTTACTTGCATTGCTTTGTAGTGAAGGCTGCCACGTAAGTTTCCTACTATCCAAAGATCCATTAAAACAATTCCACCTTACATTCCACTCCTGAATTTCTGCAGGGAACAGGGTCTCAGAAAGAGAATTCCAAAACCTAGGAGCAACAAAACACACATATAAATTGTTTCCCAATATATCCAAGCTGAACAGCTTTAATAGTTGTGGTGATCTCAGTTTTCATGGGAAAGATTGCAGAGTTAATTAGTCCCATCCTATTGCTCATATGTGTCTAAGTACACTTCTTCAAATAAATAGACACATGGAAGCTAATGAAAAATAAAAGCTAGTTAGTCTTAGAAGTACTACCTGATTATTTCAGGTATAAATTGTTACAACAGACTAACAAAGCTACCTTCTATATTAACACTCCATTGTTGTTACTGCTGTCAAATAAATAACTCTAAATATACACTAGATGTAAATGCCTGAACCTTAGGGTGTTCTAACCACATAGAATAATCAATAAAAATAAAACAACAGCACAGAAATTTTTACTCTTGAAATCATAGTTGATCCAGGCTGAAATCTACTTGCTTAAGAAGGGATGTGAAAATCAACAGTGTAATCCTATACAGAAGCAAGATTCATTGAATTTAGTATATAACAGCCAGGCCCTGGGGCCTTAAAACCCTTTTTTGAATATGCAAGTATAATTTTTATTGGTCATAATATTTTCCCATCTTTTTTGTTGGATGGCTGAATTAATTCATATTCCACATGCTTGTTTCATTGCCCTGGTTCAGTTAGAAATAGTGGTGATAACTGGTACACTAATTTTCTCCTAAAAACAATATTTAGCTGAACAGATGAAAATGTTGGGGACCTCAATCCAATCTGAGATCAACTAGCATAATACACGTTACAGACTGCATATTGTTAAGTAAATGTTGCTAAGATGAAACAATGCAAAAAGAAGTGTTTATGCTGCAAGGAAAGGCACACATACCTACATAGGTACACAATCAGTGGTGGGCATCAGCAGGTTTGCCCCAGTTCAACAGAACTGGTAGCAGAAATTCTGGCTGGCCCTGCACATCCAAGTTTTGAAATAAAGTAGTACTAATTCAGGTGCAACGCAAGGCTTTTCCCCAGGCCACACCCACCATACCATGCCCACAGTGTGGTAGTAATTTTTTTTGAGCCCACCACTGTACACAATACAGATGCCATTACCCTGAGCGTTAAATTCAATAACATATAGGAGCCCACAAATGGCAGAAGGAAAATCCCCAAGAGTCTGGAATTTGACAGTGTTACATAGGACCTATCATGAGCACATCATGAGAAGACAAGATTTACTAGAAGAGAGAATAAAGCTGGAAGAAGCAATGAAAGAAGACCAAATACAAGTTTACAAAAGATGAGCAGGGCTGTTAACAACAGATCTTTGGGAGGTCCCTAGTTCATAGAGACACAATAAGTCAGAAGGCACTTGATAGGACAGAAGAGGAACCATGAACTCCAGCAAAAATTCAATGTGACATGAAGGAATTTGTTTCAAAGCATAGGAATGGGATGGGTTATAAATAAGCAGACACAGTACTTAAGATAACTTGGATAATTTTTGGCATCACTGTGATAATCTTACAAGATTTGTAATGTTTGTTATGTTTTATATCAGGGATTCTTAAATAACAGCCTGTGGGCCGGATCTGACCTGTGGGACTGCATCAATCAGCCCTTGCTCCAAACGCTGCTGCCACTGCCAAAAGCAGCTGCATTCCCAGTGGCCGTGGAGGCATTCTGCAGCCACTGGGAACGTCTCTGCAACTGTCAGAAGTGTATCAGTCGGCACTGAAAACATGTCAGTGGGCACTGGAAATGCGTCCGCGGGTGCCAGAAAAACCCCTCGCAACTGCCAGGAATGGCTGAGGGTGTGTGTGTGTATATTTCACCCATGCCACACAGCTCCTCCAGGCTGGTAAGTAGGGTGTGGGAGCTTTTGGAGTGTGTAGTGTCCTTGAGGCAGTAGTGGGGGGGAGTCTGGCCCACAAACAGTCTGAGGGGGCATGATCTGGCCCCCAGATTAAAAAGGTTGAGAATTCCTGTTCTCTATGATTCCCTTCATTGTGGAAGGCCTAGAGAACACCTTGTGGAAGGGATCACAGAGAAGGAAAGAATGCACTTTATTCCATTGTAGGCCATTGTGTTTCATTGGAGGGCTTTACCATATTGCTAGCTGCAACTTCTTGCATTTTGCTTCCCAACAGATTAGCACTACACACCTCCTGCAAAAGGCACTAGAAATAGAAATGGTGAAATAGAAATCCCCTAGAATGAAGGGATGACCCCACCACAGCTCCATTATAACCACCTCTTTTTAAAATCTTTCTTTATTGGGATAGTTTGGAGTTGTGCCTTTAGAATTTCCATTTTTTGAAACCCCTACCCATTTTGAACTTCTTTTCCTGTTAAGATCTGCTGCTATGGGGCTTTAACTATCATTGTTCTGAGTTTATTATAATTGACTCTGCTTTTGTTTTCTTTCATATCATGAACTCAAGCAGAAGGTAGTCACTTTCCCTAACCAATTAAAGTAACATTTTTTTCAAGAACCACAACTCTGTTCCACCACTTAATCCAGGTAGGATTTAGCCTGAGGAAGACTGGGCTAAAAAGCTTTTGCCCACAACCTTATTGTTTCTGTTTGTTCTATGAACCCAGGGTTATAGACTCTGTTTTGAATGGGTAAATCTGAGAGCCTCTCTCTGAAAGAGCCAAGTGCCAGAAACTCTAGGCGACATGTTTCACTGAACACATTCTCAGTGGTTGAAAGTACCCAAGGAATACTCCCCATGAATTCCCTGTTTTGGATATTTCACCACCTTCCCAAGAAGGAACAAACAACCAATCAAAGCTTCACAAGTTAATTTTTCTAAAAAACAACTCAATTTTTGTCAATACCAAGCCTATTCCCAGTAATGTGTTGCTGTTACCATCGTACAACACAAAAAGTTGCAGTTTACTTTCACACTGTTCTTTAGTTGCTTTTTGTTGTTAGGGAGATTTTTTTTGTAATTAAACATTTAAAAATATATTTTCTTCAAATTAGGAAAATAACAAGTAAATGACTTGTTGTACAAATACACATACTGTACTGTACATAGTGTTTCTAGGCACCACATTATTCTGCAAAGAGAACATTGTTAAAACTCTCATTCCAGTTGGAACCAACAGATTAAGATAATTCACTGTTTTCCACCCAAACTGTAGGGCAGTTAGGAAACAACATACAGTTCACCCTTGTGCTGAAAAAATTCTCTCCTATCTATGCGCAAGGCAGAAGTCTGCCTCACATCAAATGCATTCTAGGCAAGGTTCATGCCTCACAGCCTTATGCTGCTACTTTTCAAACATTCCCCCTTATTTATAGAAGAGAACAGGAACATGATTTCTTCACTCTGCTTTGCCAAGAGCTCATACAGAGCATATATCCTGGGAAACAGGATGAAACAACCCAATTACAGTGATCTGTTTTCCCACTATCTCATGGATCCTGCAATGTATTTTCACTCCCCTCTGGAGCCAAAATGAGATTTTTGCATCATTATATTCAATAAGAATGTGCGTGTGTTCATGGGGGTGGGGGAAGAATCTGGTAATCTCTAATGGTTTTATTTCAATCAAGGAAAATAGACTCAACTATTGACTAAAGAATTTTGGCAACTAAACTAAGCCCTCATAACATCCAACTAGTGTTGGATCAAGTAGCGTACCAAGTAATCACTCCAAGTCTCTTCAGGTATTTTGAGGTTCAATTGCTTAGAATTTTTCTTTCTCCCCCAGATCCAGAATCACCATTTTAAGTGTACTGAAACTCAATTAAGTGGGTACAGAGCTAACAGAAAAAGCACCATTTAATAGGGAGCATTTTCTGTTACACCAACTTCCCACAAGCCGGGCAAATAAGCACTCATTTTCTGATCACCCTTCACTATTCTTTTGTTATTTCCTTCACTTCATTCACCTGTAGTTCCAGGTTGACCAAGACATCATTTGCTATCTCCTTTCCTCCCATTTTTGAAAGTTAGCAACATGCAGATCAATATATCTCTGCTCCATGTCACATTCATATGTTTCTAGCCCATAATTCCATTTAGTTTCTACCTTAATGTGCAATCCTCAAAAATATTCTTTCAAAATATACATGTCCATATGAATGATTTTCTCTGAAAAAATTATTTAACATTCCACCCTCCCTTCAAATTAGATATTTAAATTAATATTTACAATGGTTTCCTCCAAGCTTGAGAATTTCCTTTGGAGACGTTTATCTGTCTTCTATTCATTCTAATGTTCTTTCTATTTAAGAAAGCTTTGGGATCACAACAAAATTGCTACTTTTTTGCTGCCATTTAAATTGGTATGGGTTAAATTACTTTTGATGGGTTTTTCTTCTTCTTAATAGTTCTACGGCTACAGCAGATGCACTGCATGAATGGAACTTGTCAAATCAAAATTTAGGTAAGTCACACTGATTCAGTGGGTCTAATCTAGTTGAAACTGAAATTAAATTTACTCTACAGGTTCCTTCCAGATGGCTCTTTTACTGTGTGCTGGCCACGATTCATTACAGAAATTTAACACAGCACACAGATATGATTACCCTCTTGTCATCAGCCCATGTTTTATCTTCCTTATGGCTGGGGTTTCCAGTAACTGCTTTAGCTAGAAAAACCCAAATCAGGAGCATTACCCTTTGGGTGTGGATATTACATGGTGTCTCCCTCTTTGGTTTTACAGACTGGCTTCAGTATCTTCACTGATGTTCATAACCCCTCTCTCCTGCTCATTCTCTATTTACTCTCCTGAATACAACAGTGGTATTCATACACCTGTATACAAAACTATAAAGAAAAGATGCAAGGATGACAGATTCCTTTGAAGAATAATCCTGTGATGAAGAACCAGCAATTTTAGAAAACAAGGTGAAAGTTGTTCTTAAAATACTTGGAATAAATAAATCACTAGCAGGACATGGAATTCAATTACACTATCTAAAGCCACAGAGACTAAATCTGTCTTAATCTTCACAACAATATGCTAGCAGATATGGAAAGCAAAACTGTGGCTCAAAGACATGAAATGTTTAGTGTACTTTCTGTCTCTAGCAAAGGAGTTGTCAAAGAGGGCAATAATCATAAGACCATTGCATTAATTTCCTGTGCAAGCAAAGTGATGCTAAGGTTTTGCAACAAAGACTTTCACTATAGAGGGAACAAGAAATGCCCATTGTTGAGTTGGATTCAGGAAAGGGAGAGGTACTGGCAAATATATGTTGACTACTGAAACAATTCAAAGAATTTCAGAGAAAACAGTTTCTGTTTTATAAACTACTACAAAGTACAGTATTTGACTGTATGGATCATGATATATATCATTTAAAAAGAAATGGGTGTACCTTATTATTTGATTGTTCTGAAGCATAGTACTTTGGGCAAGAAACTACTGCTAGAAAGATAGAATGGTTTTCCATAGGCAAAGATACCATACAAAGGTGTATTTTATCTTCTTTTCTGTTGAGACTGCATACAGATTATATTTTATGGTTAGCTGGATTAGATTTAGTTGAACAAGGATGAAAAACTGGAGAGAGAAATATCAATAATCTAAAATACAGTGGTACCTAGCTTAAAGAGCATAATGTGTTCCACGGGATTGCTCTTTAAGTGAAATACCGTTGTAAGTGACCAATTGTGACTTCTGGTAGGGGGGGATTGTGACCCCGATATAGTTGTTAGGCAAGTTTTTGGTTGGTTTTATTTGTTAAGCGAGGCGCTCATTCAGAGAAAATTCTGTTCTTTAAGCGGTTACTCTCCAAGCGAGGCGCTCTTTATGCGAAGTTTTACTGTGTGCAGATAACAGCATATTACTGGCAGAAAGCAGCAATGACTTGGAATGATTAATGATGAAGGTGAAAGAAACCTGTCAAAATCAGGACTACATTGGAACATTAAGAAGACAAAAATCATGTCTACAGAAGAATTATATAACTTCAATGTTGACAGTGTAGAAATTGAAATTGTCAAAGGTTTTATATGCCTTGGTTCAATCATCAACCCAAATGCAGACTGTGGCTAAGAAATCAGAAGAAGACTGAGGCTCAAAAGAGCAGCAATGAAAGAACCAGAAAAATATTTAAGTTCACTTATGTTGTTATTGGATACCAAGGTGATTATCATATAAACAATAATATTCCCAATTACTATATATGGATGTGAAAAGTGAACAATGAAAAAATCCGTCAGGAAAAAAATTAAAGTGTGGTGTTGAAGGAGAGCCTTGAGTATATCACAGACTGTCAGAAAGACAAATAAATGGTTGCCTGTGCAAGTCAAGACTGAACTCTCCCCAGAAGCAAATAAGCAGCAGAGGCTATCCTACACTGGTCATCTTCAAAGAAGATAAGGCTGACCAGAAAAGACAAAAGTGGTGGAAAAAGTTGAAGACAACAAGAAAAAAAAAGACAAAAAAAGAGATGGATTGACATAAGAAAACAAGCCATGGTTTGAGTTTGCAAATCTGCACAAGACTGTTAAAAACTGGGCCTCTTGGAGATCTTTAAATCCAAGTGTCACTGTAAGTCAAAAACAATTTTATGGTGGAGTAAAAAATGTTTAAGGTGGAGGGCAAAAGAAAAAGGTGGCAGCAGAGAATGAGATGGCTAGATGGTATTGTTGACGCAATGGGCACAGAGCTGGGCAGGTTGAGGAGGATGGTGGAGGACAGATCTGACTGGCAGGCAATGGTCCATGGGGTCGTAAAGGGTTGGAGTCAACTGTGCAACAACAAAACAACAAATTACTCAATCTAAATATAAACCTGGGCAGACTTATATAATACAATATAAAGTCTGGCCAGGTTATCCTGCTATGGTATTAGAGCAGACCATACTGCCTGAGACTCAACACCGAGTGTCAGGTGGCGGTTAACTAACCTGACAACCCTGAGGACCTTGGTGAAGTCCACAGGGAAGGGTCCCCAAGTGGATTAAATGCCACTTGAATCAATCTTGATGGAGGGCAGCAGCTTCATCAATCCTGGCCTGGGGCTGAAGAGGACTTTGCATGCCAAAAGGGCTCAGGACCAGAAAGTGACTCACAGAACTGGATCAGTGGAATCGGTGTCCAAAGCCATAGCCAGAATTCTAGATTGGGGTGGGGAGGGGTTCAGGAGGGGCAAACAATTTCAGGAGGGGCAGCAATGTCACACTCACATATGTAACATTTGTATGGGGAGAGGGGCTGTTAGCTCAGGAGAGTTTTCATCCCCCCTGGCCACCCTGACTACACCTGTGGGTGTCATGCTGTGATGTGGAAGGCAGATGAAAGGCTATGGTATTATATTCACAGGACAGTCTTCATGGCTGATCGCCATGATGATTGCCAATATTCGGAATCAGATACAGTACAAGAAGAAGAAGGAAAAATATAAACCTCTCTTGATGAAGCAGCGGATGGAACCAAGTGAACGCTGGATGAAGAACAGGAAGAATGGTCTCAGCGGTATTTTTTGTCTCCTATGATTGGTCATTGTCGGAGGACACATGTCTTGATGCTGCTCAGCAAAGGAAGACTGCTGAGAAAGCTAACATAATTCCAGAATGCTCCAGCTAATATTCTGGGGAATTTTGGGATTTGTGACTCCGAAACATAACATCTACAAGTTCTATTTATACTATCTTGATTTCCATGGAAATAAAGGTAGACTATAAATCAAATTTGAACACAGAGGCGTAGCTACCGCCGTATCTGCCGTATCAATTATACGGGGCCCCCGGGTCACGGGGGCCCCCAACGTGCGTAAACAAAACAAATCTTTACCCTTCCTAAGGGCCCCCAAAAGATTTTTATACGGGGCCCCGCCAAGGCACGCTACTCTTCTGTTTGAACACTACTTTTTAGCTTTCTTACATTCCTAATCAATGTGGCTATGGCGTATATAAGTAAATACACTCTAATACACATACAATTTGTACAAAAAAAAATGAGCCTCTTCCTTTCTATAAAAAAAGAGTGACTATTTGGCCTCTCTCTGTCCACTTGCTTCTTTATTTGAAGAAGGTACATTGTCCCTGTGTCCTGTTCGAAGAAAAGTATCCAAGGCAACCAAATTTTTTTTAAAAAAATAAATTAAAATAACCAAGAACAGTTTTAAAAAACAATGGCATATTAACAGATTTCAACTTTTAAAAAACTTTTAAAAGTCCAATACCATTCAAAGCCTGCCAGAATTAAAACATTCTTCAACTATCATTGGAAAATGTCAATGGTTTGAGTCTTTTTCTGTATTCATAACAAAAGTAAAAATAAGTTGTGGCAGCATAAAGATTATTTGTTTCTTTTCTGCATGAGCTTCTGTGGATTGCAGTCCATTTCCACAGATGTCCTGTGCCTGCTTGCTTCATGTACACCATATATATAATCAGAAAAATGAAAACACAGAAGTTGTGGCACTTTAATGATTATACATATAATTGGATGCAGCCAATTACATTCCCATGTTTTGCTTCATTATTGCCATAGTCAGATTCTTAAACATAAGACAAAGAACAGCCATGCTGGATCAGATGAAAGCCCCAATATGTTTAGCATCTTGTTTCCCACAATGACCAACCAGATCAAGTAGATCACAAATGCTGAAATCCTCTCCTGCTGTTGTTCCCTGTTGGCTCATAGTAAGATAGATTATCTCTGATTCTGGGGAGTAAATATGGTCCTAATGGCTAATAGCCACTGATGGCCCTGTCCTCCATGACTTTGTGTACTCCCCTCTTTGGCCTTTATTACTCTTTTATTTTCTGGACTCTGGGTAGCTTGTCTGGAGTAAGCTATACTGATTACTGGCTGTAGATCAATGGGAAGACACTAGCCTATTACCTTGGTTCAGTGAATAATGTTAATGATATCCATATTATTTCTGTAGTTTAGAGATTTCTCTTTGCTTTTCTTGACATAAAGCATTGAGCAGCTGTGTAAAGTGTAGTGCATAAAGCACAAGATATCAGTAATTTGTTTGTTAGCACAAAGCATTTTTTTTTTTGCCTTTTTCTCAGGGAGCAAAATGCTTTAGTTCGATCTTGACTGCAGTTTCAGGGCTGGCATACAAGATCAGGGATTTCCTTCAACTTCAGGGATATACAGAGAGAACGGGAAGCTATAGATGCAAGGGGATCTGGACTTTCCCTCAATCTGTCATCTGACAGAATTGCCTCCCTCACCATTTTTACCAACATGAATATCAGAATGCCACCATTAAAAAAAATGAGGTCCACTGTAATTTCTGTGCCAGTTGTAAGGGGGTGAGTTCAAATCATCCCACTAAGGTCAGACCTCTCTCTCTTTCTCTCTACCCTCGGAAAAAGTGACCTGAAATTCCCTACGGTTCCTGGGTGGTTGAAAGACTGCAGCTTTTATGGGCCTAACTTTCTAATGAGTTTCAGTATGAAGTCAAGATGGCAAGTCAAACGGATAATTCCAAGTCTATGGAAAACACGGGACCCAAAAGCTTTCTAAGGATTTGACACCAATCTCTTCTTCCTTAAAACTACTTGGTCCAAACCATCACAAGCCCATCTTTATCATACCTAAACCTAGGAAAGACCTGATTTAAAAGTGAGCAAACAACACAATAACAACCACCACCACCACCACCACCACCACCACCAAAACCACCTCAGCAGGTATTTCGTATCAGACTAAGGAACAAAAACATCAGGAGGTGCCCTTCTTATACACAGTGTAATCATGAGAACTTCTGTCAACTGGGTTAGCTTTGCTGCAAATGGTTGGTAATTTTTAAAAGAAGAGGAAAATGAAAGGGGGGGGGGCTGTGCTTTCCCTGAACTTTTCAAGCGGTAGGGTGAGAAATCTTGGAATTTTAATTTTATAGTAAAGGTAAAGGTTTCCCTTGCTCAAAAGCTAGTCGTATCTGACTCTAGGGGTCAGTGTTCATCTCTGTTTCTAAGCCAAAGAGCCAGCGCTGCCTGCTTCTGCAGACGTTTCCATGGTCATGTGGCAGGCATGACTAGACACCGGAGCACACGGAACGCTGCTACCTTCCCACCAAAGTGGCCCCTATTTATTGCAATTTCTTGCTTTTCAACTGCTAGGCTGGCAGGAGCTGGGACAGAGACGGGAGCTCATTCCGTCCTCCAGTACTCAGGAATCGAACTGCTGACCTTCCGCCTCCCAGTCAGCGTCTTAGTGACTTGAGCCAGTGTAATTAATTTTTAAATTGATTTCCCCTCCCTCTCCACCCTTTCTGAGATGTTTGCTTAGATTCTGGTAGCCAGGCTATAATTCTAATGTTATTTTCATGCTCACTTTCCTTTAATTTATTTACTTATTTATGTTAATTTATACCCTGACCTTCCTCTCTCAGTTTATACAATTTAGGTTAAGATCATTTACCTGATGGTGATGCCTGTTAAACTAGACAGAGCTTAATTTTGCACTCTGTAAAATTTAGCTATGAAAAAATAATATTGTACAATGTTGACAGTAGCATTCCCATATCCCATTTCTCCCAAAGGCTTTTGTTTGTAAAAACATATATCTGACGTGGTTTTAATATCTCATAAAAGAATGCAATAAAGCCATTAGAAACCTTAATTCCCTACATTTAACAGTTAAAAAAATAAAAGAAAACCTTCATACAAATTAATGTTCACAGATATCTTGAATCAACCAGAATTCTATCACGTTGCTTTCAACTGTGAAATATTTCACACACCAGAATATTGGATAAAGTAAATCAACAGTTCTTAAGACAGAGAGATGTACCCTGCCTCTTTAAAAGGCTAGGATTGTGGGCTTCTTATTGGTAGCTCAAAAGAATAACTATCGAGTCTATGGATTAGGGGCTTACTGCTCTAAATAATTCAGATTCTTCCAGTTGGTCAGACTGAATGTGTTTAACATTGGTTCTAATTAGAGATATCTCTAATTAGACATTTTCTGACCACAGCATGACCTTCCTTGGAATGCACAAAAAAATTAAGAATACTCATTTTAAAACAAATGTTGCCGAGCTATTTGTTTATTTGCCAATCACTAGGCAAATATGTCTTTCCCCTGAAAATACAGTTTATAAATGTCATCCTTTTAAGCACTCAATGTTTGCTAAACTGAAAACTAGAGGTAGCATTATTCTTCTGTTTTTTATGAAACTACATTGACATCTAGTGTTTGTTCTTGCAAATAACTCATTTTTACCTTCCAATCTTTTCTTACCAGAAATGCTGTACAAAGCAATCATGAATAAAATAAAACCAAATTCTGGATGTTGCTCTTTAAGGCGCACATTCCAGGGCAGGTTGGCTCCCACCCCCACACCAAACTGGAACCCAGATTCTCAGATTAGGCAAATCACCGTTAATTCTTGATTTGTGTGTGTGTGTGTTTTTTTGTTTATTGTTTTAAATGCTATTTTCTAGACTTGGATTCAAGGTGCTAAACAGACAAAATCAGCTACGTATATTTTTTTTAAAAATGATCTTCAATCTCTTCTTCATATAATAATGCTAATAATGCTAATAATGATGCTAATAATGCTAATGCTAATGCTAATGCTAATGCTAATGCTAATGCTAATGCTAATGCTAATGCTAATGCTAATTATTATTATTATTATTATTATTATTATTATTATTATTATTATTATTATTATTATTATTATTATTATTATTATTTGGTTGAAAGGATTTTTGTTGGAGAAACTTTGTTCAGGGAATGCCCAAATGAGCCTCCTTTCATGTCCCCAACAGCTGGGACAGAGATGGGTGTTCAATCCGTCATTTACCATAATATCCAGTTAATAACAAAACAGTAACACATAAATGAAGGAAAGGAACATAACACAAAGAGATTATGAAAACTTTTATCAAGTGACACATTTGAAGTGCTATAGTTTTGCATACAACAGAACTGCCAAGGTTGGCACTTGCCAAGAGTTGGTGGTGGGCTCTATTGGCTTTTTTCGAATCCATGGCAGCCACTCCCTTCCAATGGTGGTTGTCACTGACCTGCTAGTGCTTATAATGTTGCTACCTTTGCCCACATTCCAATCAGTCTGCCAGGAAGCATGGTATGTAGAACATATATCCTGCCTCCCAGCAGAATTAGGCTCCCAAAAGCCTGCTGGGTAAGTGATTTACCTGGGCAACATGGGGCATTCTATCTATGGATTCTTATGCAGATCCATGTCTGGGATTTGGACAGTGATGGACATTCCAACTCAGACACAATTAACTCCTGCACCAGCTAATAATAATAATTATATGTCACCAAATTGACTCCAACTAATGATACTTCCTACCAGGTTTCCCAGGTATTAAGTATTCAGAAGTGATTTACTGTTCTCTTCTTCTGAGGGTTATAATTCTTCCTGAGAATGGAGGTCCCAGTTACATCAGATCATTGACTTATATTTGCTGGATGATAAATCAACATTTATTCAAACCCCACAAATTCAGTGGGTGTGATCTAACAAATGGGTTACACCACTGTGTGCAAACACGTCTTGCTTTCTTCTCTTCTGAATGTGTTCCCAATCAGTTGAATATTGCGGTCCAGATTCTTGAATCATGGCTGTGAGGGAAAGATTTTTATTCACTGTCCTCATGCCCTGCAACAGTACAAACATCCCTTCTCCATGACCTAAATCCAGTTAGAGGTCCCTGCTCAAGGGGAAGCTTGGTAAAGACATGAAAAAGGGTGTCTGTGGTAGCTGCTCTTGGACTGTGGAATAATGACCTCTTTTTACTGACAGGCAAAGACCTTTCTTTCTAGGAAATGTTTTAGCAATTGATTTGGATAGCCTAGAAAATACTTTTAAGGAGATGTATTGTATCCTCTATCACTTTAGTGTGTGCATTTGCAAAGTGTTTCAAATGATTTTTACATTTGTTGTTGTTACATCCCATCAAGTCAGAATTGACTTATGGAGACCCTAAAAGGGCTTTCGGGTAACTAAGCTATTTAACGAGTGGTTTTTACCAGTTCCACTCTGACTCCAACTTCCATAGCTGAGCAGAGATTCCGAGTCCTAGTATGTCACTCTATCCACTACACCACACTGGGTCTTTTAATATTACTAGGTGGTTATTTGCTTGTGAATATTGTAGCTTACTGTTTCATAATTATTTTTTCGTCATCTTAGTCTCTTCACTGGGAAGGCAGCCTTGAAATGAATGAATGAATGAATGAATGAATGAATAAACCATTATCATATTTTCTCCAATAATGTTTCTTTTACATTCAAAGCCCCAAGTTTTCGCTTCAAGGACAAAATACTGAAACATCTGACCAAATATCTAGTGTTGTGATATCATTTTAAGATACAGCAACCAATATTATATTTTCTATGTTCAGCATTTCCCATCAGATATCCATTGCATTCTCTGCCAGGTTCAAGGATTTAGTACAGTACTTACGTACAAAGCACTACATGGTTTGGGACATTGATACCATGAAGAATGACTCTCCTATAGGAATGTTACCCATGTTATGAAATTTTCCTCAAGCTTCCTTGCTGACAGTGGCTAGATGACAGAGCTTTTTAGACAGTAGCATTTGAGATTCTCTAGGACCTTTTCCTTTTCAGAGAGGCCTTCAAAGATAGCTTTGATGGTTGGTTAGATTTAGTTTTCATTTGGCATTATTCCCCTACTCATTTATTTGGAGTATTTGTTCTCTGTTTATTGGAATGCTGTGGCTAATTATGTTTGTATGGCTTGTTAAAATTCATACTATTTCTATATGGCTGTATGTATTTTGGTACACTTCTGTGTCTGGGAACCAATTTGAGTTGTGTTTATATTAAATCAGATGGTATGTAAGTATTGCAAACAAGCACATTGCCAGAAAGGTTTAAGGAAGAAGTTGAACAAAAATAGAATGTTTACCATAGGAATGAAGTACGGCATGAAGAAGACTCTAGCAAGACTTCTATAAGTTTCTTCACAAACAAGTCCCACTATCTCATACTCAAGTGGAGTGGGAAAATGAGATTTTGGCAGATACAGAGCTTTGTCATGTTCCGTGTACAAAAGGTTAGGAGCGGTACCTCTATTTTATGTTTCTTCCAAGAGATAAGTCAGGGGAAAATGTGTCAGTGAAACTATGAATCAATGGTCTGAAGAATGCTCTTGACCTTGCTGAGTTTAATGGGGACATTTATTTGTTTCCTTTTTACTACAAAGAACAGATCACATGCTTATGCGGCTATTGTCATTGTTCCCCATGGGCTCTTAAAAATGCCTCCACAAAGTACCATGACATCATCAGAGCCCAGAGTCATATTATTGCATTTTACTCCTTTGATGTTACCTTCTAAAAGAGGTCTTAAACTGCAGAAAGTTATATTCAAAAACCTCTGCTCATATCACTGTGACAAATTTTGAGAGATTGATTTCACACTGCATCATTATTGATTGGGTCTTGCAGCCTACCTGAACATGTCAGACAACAGCCCAGCCAATAGCATCTGTAGTCCAGTGGATCTGGAGAGACCCAGATTGAAGAAGACTGAAAATAGCCCATTTTAAAACTATCATTTGGGCACAGGCTTCATTATGTGATCTTGGGGAGGTTCCTGTAGTCAGTGCATAAGTAGACAGGATGGGAGCTTTGCTCTAAAATGTCTCAGTTGTGTAACCTCTAACCTGACAGCTCAAATTTCAGCAGGGGCTGCATTTTGAATGGAGTAAATACTTGAAGAAGGCTGGCTACCACTCAGTGATCATCTCTTCCAAAATCTGAGGGGAAAAGCAAAATAATTTACTGTAATTTCTTCTGGAACAGGTATGGGTCTCTTCCAGATGAGGAAGAAGTTCCTATCAAAGTACTGGCTTCTGCACTGTTGAGTACAGTATTTTTTCCACCATCCAGATGGCACAAAGCTTGATCCTGATTAGTTCAATCCCTTTTCACAGGACTTTCCACTCTTTTAAAAGTACAGTATCTAAAAGCTCAAGTTTTGTTTGTTGAATCAGGTTGGCAAAAGCTTCCCTTCACTTACTTCTCCGTCACCTGTCCTAAAAACAAAGCATAGAAGCTCTCAATTATTAAACACATTTTGTGCCTAACAAACCCTAATGTGATGATGAAAAAGTGCAAGAAAGAAAAAAGGCTAGAGGAAAATAGAGAGCTGCAGGGGAAGGAGGCAGCTATTGCAGAAGAGGTGAAAAAAGGCACAAGAAAGAAAAAAGTAGGAAATGTCACTATAAGACTAAAGACAGCCTGACCTACAATGTCATCATACTATTTGTGGCTCTTCACAGTTAAAATCCTTTTAACTCCTAGCACAACTCTAAAGAAGGGTGGCGGTCATACTGTGCTGCTTTCCTAAGCAACAATAATGGGGAGATCTATCTATCTATCTATCTATCTATCTATCTATCTATCTATCTATCTATCTATCTATCTATCTATCTAATCTATCTATCTATCTATCTATCTATCTATCTATCTATCTATCTATCTATCCACCCATCCATCCATCCTGTATTACCTTACTTGCAAGGGGGGGGGGAGAGATTTAGATGGACAAAACGGAGTAGTGAGAGAAGAGCCTTCATCAGCATTCTCCCTTTACATACCTGAGGAGCTTATCCCCATCTGCTGGGCATTTTCTCATATGTAAAGCAAAAGGCTCATTGAGTTTTTCTTCATGAACAAAGGACAGGCCTCTTGCGGCCAAAATGATGGTCCTTAGTAATGTACAGGTGAAAAAGCTAAGGAACAGGTTGTTTTGTTTCTGATTATATGGGGAAAGTAGCTGATATCTCAGTTAACATGTAGCTTAAGTACCATTTTTAAAATCATTTTTCAAATTTCCTGAGTCTCCCTGTGCATTCTGTGCCCCATGTTGGGAACCACTATTAAAGTTTCCGTTGTATTTTGGTGATCAAAGGGGAGGGGGACAAGTATTTTTTTTATATACTTTTATATAAAGCACTTTATTTTACAACATTCCCTGAATATCATCATTTGATAACTTTCCCAAAAGAGAACTTTAAAAAGCCCACAAAGTTACTACAGGTCAACCAGGAGAGGTATGCAGATGTGCCCCAAAGCAAAAGTGTTTGCAATACTCCCCCACTATTAGTTTCATCTTGGATTCTTTGTTTCTTCATTCTTCTAATGTCAGAAATCTTGTACTTTCAGGTGATTCCTGTGGGAACCTCCTCTTGTGAGGGCTGACCATACCATTAAACAAGAGGAGCAGCTACCTCTGATTGGGATGAAATGAAAAGGCAGGAAATAGTTATTTAATTTATTGCTAGTGTTTCCTTCCCCTGAGTTGTGGGAAGAATCTTGTGAAATTTTCTTCTTTGGGATGTCCCCGTGCCTTGTGGCTCTGGAGATCTCATGGCCTTCACTTAGGGCTGTGGCTTAGGCTTAAACCCAAACACTGGGATCAATCAGATAAGAAGCAATGTTGACCAGAGAAAGGCTAAACTGAGTACCTAACCACCAAGAGGCTCACTCTGAACATGATGCCTCATAGACCAGTGATGGCAAACCTTCGCACTCCAGCTGTTCTTGAACTTCAATTCCCAGAAGCCCAAGTCTCTGTGAATCTACACAAATGGGTTTATTCAGAGAGACTTGGGCTTCTAGGAATTGAAGTCCAAGAACACCTGGAGTGCCAAGGTCCACCATCACGGCCATAGACAATAATCTCTTAAAGGTCCATAAAAAACTGACTGTCTTCCCTTCTGAAGTCCTCTACTCCCTCTAAATGATCTTCTGTACACAGGTCAGAAAAGTTACTTTTTCACTACAGCTCACAGAATGCCCCAAATAGGCAGTGGGTAGTTTAAAAAAACTTGTGCACGATTTGCACCAGAATGCATAGCATGCACACAAAAGGTTCTGGATTCAGTCTCCAGAATCTCCATTTTATACGGCTCACACTAATCTCCGCTTGAAACAACTGCCAGTTACAGTAGACAATTGCAGACAAAACATCTGATTATTCTGATTTGGAATTTCAGAGAGGCTTGTAATGAAATGAACTATGCAGAAGAATTAGAAGAAGAAGGGAAATAGACAGGCTGTTGCATTTCATCATCAAAGTATATACCAGTGGTGCTGTTGAATGCAAAGCATTTCATTCAAAAAGAAAATACCTAGTGCTAATTTGGACTGGCAAATTATGTACACAAAGAATAAACTCACAATTAGGGAAGAAAAAGATGAAAATTAAAAAAAATGTCAGAGGCATTTCAGCACATAGCTTTAAAATTCAGAGTAATGAAGTTGAAGTGGGGGCAGGGGGGACACACCAACCCTCTGAACCCATAATTGAAGTTGGATGGCTTGTTGATTAGCATCCCATGGGAACTGGATAAAAATTTGAGCACTCCTAAGAATCCCTTTGGGTAACATTGCAGGGAAGAAATCATGACCTCTGCTGTATAATTTCATTCTCATAAATCTCTATCTGTAGGAAATACCTAAGTTAGAAATTGGCTTGTGGAGATATAATTACTTTGCCATTGAAAACAGAATCCTCTGACTTTCACGGGAGAAAAGACTTTGAAATAGAACAGTCTTGATTCAAAGCAAACCTTTTCTTACTGTGAATTAATTCATAATTTGCTTGCACTGTTTGAAAACATGAGCCACTAACGGAACATAATGAGGATGGCATTTATTCAAAAATATTCTGAAATTAGCATTAGCAACCAGCTTGGAAAATATCTTTTTAAAAGCCTGTATGGCTCTGAATACATCCTGTTTCATAAATTGTGCCCCTATTATGGTCTATAGTGGCTTGTTCTGAATCTACACAATTTCAGCTTCTGATGTTTTACTTGTTCTTTTAAAAAAGAGAATATGATCTTTTTGTGATGTAAAACCTCCAGGAAGTTTCAAACAGCTTAAGGTAGGGTTGAACAGAAAATATTGAAATTCATCCCCAACCAGACTGGGCCAACAGGGGCAGGTTCAGCCCCCACCTGCTTTTATTACAGCTGCAACATCTGGAAAGGAAGTTCTAATGAAAATAACAGCAGGACAGAAAAGTTCCCATTCATACCCCTGTGAGGTTCCCCCCCCCCTTCTGTTTGCAGCACAGAGTACAAATGGGCACTTTTTGTCAGACTTGCTGCTGCTCTCTTCATGGTAGAAGCAATCCAGAGGTGCTTATGGAGTAGAAGGATCAGCTGATTGAGTGCTGCCCATGCCCAGGGATCACCCAATATGTGTTCACAGCCCTCACGTTCTTTGGGAAGGCTCTTTCTGTGTCCCTCAAAGTGTGCTAGAGGACACAGAGCTCTAGTGTGCCCTCATCATAAACCACAGCCCTGATAAAGGTATTGATTTCCAAAGAAATAAGTTGAGGTAAGCTGTGTTTCTAAAGTAACATCTAGTTCGATGCCCTCCAATTTTAGCTGTACTGTATAGGGCAGTGGTGGCAAACCTTGACTTCAATTACCAGAAGCCCAAATTACCATTCCCAGGGCTTCTGGGAATTGATGTTCAAGAACACTTGGAACACCAAGGTTCACCACCACTAGTATAGGGAGATCACAGAGGGGAGAGGAATTCAATGTCAAATTGAAGCAATACAAGAAACCAAACGGGATCAATATAATTTCTAAATTATAGTAAACCAACTCAGTCATCTTCCAAAAGTCTTCTTGAATAAAAGGCCTTGACCAACCTTCAGTGCTTTGTAAGTTAGCCCAAAAATGTAATTACCCCATTTCTAGCACATTATGAGACCTTGCAAACATGGGTAACCCAATCTGGCAGAATCCTCTGTCTTGGTTGAAACCAGAACTTCATTTTTTACAGACTTTATAATGTTTTGGAAAATATTACTTCTTTGACTGGCAATGCTGACTAGGAAATAATGAGAAATGTAGTCCAAAAAGTAGCATTTCTAACTGCTGTCCTTTTTATCTTTGGAAAAGTAACTTCTCTAAGTAGACCTCATTGAATAAAATCGGAACCAATAAAGTTTCTTCGAGATCACCATTATATCCATAGCCAGTGATAAAGTTACAATGAACAAACAGATTCTTTGTGAGGAATCCCCCCCCCCCCCGGGTCCATGCTGGTATAGGATCTTTGTTCACTAATTGAACATATATATAACAAAGAGATAAGCATTTATTTTATCATTCTAACTAGTGTCTTTGCCTTGAGAAATAAACAAGCATCTCACAAACGTCAGGTTACTTTGTTGCCTTCAAATAATTAAGTATTATTTTGGATTATATGCTAACCTATAGGTTTTCCATAAAGAACAATATTATTTAAAAACTATCAAAAATCAGTTGGGACACACAACCATAAACACTAAGAAGTACTGTACATCCTGGTCCCTATGCTGCTCTGCAGACTAACACACTAGCCCACTGTATTATAGTTTAATAAAGATAAAGGTTGCCCTTGCTCGAAAGCCAGTCATATCAGATTCTAGGGTTCGGTGCCCATCTCTGTTTATAGTCTAAGAGTCATGTGGCAGACATGACTAGACACTGTAGTGTATGGAACGCTGTTTACCTTCCCACCGAAGTGGTAACTATTTATCTACTTACAATGTCTTGCTTTTGAACTTCTAGGTTGGCAGGAGCTGGGACAGAGACAGGAGCTCACTCTGTTGTGCAGTAGTTGGGTCTCGAACTGCTTAGCTGCCAACCTTCCAGTCATTAAGTTCAGTGTCATCACCACTAAGCCACCCCAGTCCCTTGTGTTATACAGTAGTTTAGCCTCAGTAAAACAGGCAGATGCTCATGAAAGCTGGAGCATCATTACTGGATTTCCGGAAGCCAACACTTATTGCTAATTTCAGTTACCTAGCAGGGATCACACCCAGTTACATAAGGAGAAAGACAGCAGCTGGAAGTGAAAGATTGAAACTACAGGCAGCTTCACACCTATGTCATTGCAGCCTACACCCTTTAACACCTACCAAGGATAAATTGATGCTAGCTGTCCCAAATGCTGTTGATGTTGCCTGTTAATGGTGCTTCTGACACAAACAAACAAACAAACAGCTAGCACTGTTAGTTTTGCCATGTTCATTTCAGAAGCCAGCATCTAAAGACAAGTATGTCAGAAATCTGTCAGGCACCACATCATCCAAGCTTCCTATGTGGTTGGCTTAGCTTTCAAAAAAACCCAAAACAAAACAAATTGGGGACAGAAATATTAATAAATGGCAGGAGGAAAAGGGATCCATGAATTTCAAATAGAGGCTGTTGTTTCTGACACACCAGAATTACATCAGGAGGTGGGATTCTGTGAAATATCATCTACAGAGCAGCTCTACAGCGGTGTGTGTTTACGCTATTTCCTAGTGAGGTTGTATGTCATAGTTTCTGAGTGAATCCACCTCTGCCTGCCCCTATTGTCTCCATTAGGAAGGAAATAAAACTGTGAAAGTGGGAGCAATAAAGTCTGATAGGCATAATTCTTGGCCTTTTGAGGAGACACATCTGTCCGGGAAGTGAGGCAGGTCAGATTCTCCAATGGACAAGTACAAAATGTTCCCACTCTGGGCCAGCCATCCGTCTTGTATTTAGGCCCATGGGTTATTCAGAGGGGAAAGGGAACCTCTGAAGAAGATGAGCCATCTTGAGGGTGAAGTAGCCCTTGAGTCATATCTGTTCACACACACACACACACACACACACACACACACACACACACACACACACACACACACACACACACGTATATGGTTTCTTTTTAAGGATCAGCATGTGATTTTTCTGCCTTCCATTTGGTCTGGGTTATATTAAAAGCTCCTCTAGAAGAATTATGGAAAAATAACATTACAAAGGAAAGCAAACAGAACTGCAAACTCACTGTTTGCACTTCATTCCAATTCATATTTTTAAAAGTCGTGACACTGCCAAACACACTTGGTGTTTATACAGTTTGAGATATAATAAACAGACCCTTTTATTACATTTCCTCCAAGACTCTGGGTTTTGCAACTGAAGGAACTGTTTTCTAGAGCCATGGTGCCATCTAATGGTAAAAACAGGTAGGGTTTTTATTTACTGTACTACCTCACACGAAAACACACACAGTATTGTGGTGTTTTTAAAAAGGAAATGTGAAATAAAAGCAAGCACACAACTTAAAATCAGTGGACTTAAGGGCTTGACTCTTCGCATGATTATCCTGTTAAATTACTGAGACTTGCATGTGGTCTTTTTGAGATAACCCAAATATATTACTGCAGTACTTTCTGCCTCACAAAAGCAACTGGCCTGTGGACAAAGGGATCAATGGAGGCCCCATGTTAGATTAGCCACAAGCATACTTGCTAGATGTGGACAAAAATTTTTCACTTTGTCTAAAAATTGGAAGAGCAATAGAGTAATCTGTTTGTTTTACTCAAGTTCCCAAATATAACTGTCAAGGAAAAAATAGACATGTACTTCTATCACATGTGTTTATTCTTATATTCCATCCTGTTTCAGGGTTAATATGTAACTTGAATCTTCATATAATAGCTAGATAAGCCTAATGTATTTTATCATAGAAACACATGCTTAATTGGATTTTATAGTTGTTATGATCATAGATTTGACTTCTATATTGGTTTCTTGACCTAATGTAGAAAAGTATTCATAGCTAGATGCAATTTATTCTTTAATATTTTTTTTAAAAAAAACTATGTTGGTTTTTTTAAGCTGAGAGCTACATCACAAAACTCAGAGCATGCAAGATTTGAAGGACAGTTGTGTTTGATCTCCACACACTTTTCCAGGAGATACAGATAAGTTGAGGCCAAATTGCAAAGCAGAATTAACAGAGATGGAATTCCTAAGTTACTTTTGATAAAACAAACAAATATCCAGTCATTTTTGTGGGAAGAAAGGGTAGGATGGTTGGGGGATAGTTTCAAAAACCTCAAAATGTGAAGTTTTAAGTGAGGATCTACTGTTTCAGCTGATGTTTATGATGAAAGCGAGAGAGAGAGAGAGAGAGAAAGAAGGAGAAAGACTGAGAGAGAGGGCAGGAGGGCAGGCATAGGCTTTCCTCAAAATTCCTGAGGGCAATTTGAGAAGACAAAGTTCATTCTAATGTTTTTCTTTCTGGGTGACTTTTTATATAATTTGTGAGGTCTTTCCCAGATGACACATTTTTTCCAGCTATAGGAGAAATATAGTTTCTAGCTTAAGATCAGTTTAACAGTACAAACTGACTTAAAACTGATCTTACATGTTTCTTCTTTATTTTTGATAATTATCACTACTTTGTGTGAGAAGATAATTTGTACTTAAGTTCTTGTAGAATACTGATTCCCCCCCCCCCCAGGGCATCAGTATTCTACAAGAACATACAAATACTTAATGAAGGTGATTTTTTAAGTCTTATAATATAAGGTCCTGTGTTTCACCTGGTATTTCTCCCAGAAATTATGTTGCTAAAGTACAATGCCAACTCAGGGCACCTCATTCTTATGTGGAACATCTAAATCAGGGATTCTCAACCTGTGACCCATGGGCTGAATGTGGCCCACCACCACTTCCACCACACCCGGAAGTGCCATGTGGTGGAGAAAGGGCAAAATGGCCGTCTGCCCCCTCCCCCAAAGCTGTCTGAGGGAACATGACCCAGCCCCCAGTTTAAAAAGGTTGAGAACTCCTGATATAAATGATGGTTGTATATATGAGGCACTTGCATGAATGATGGGGCTTGCCCAGTAGAAATAGTCAGGAGCAAGTCAAGAAAAAGCAGGGAGCCAGAAGTCAGAACAGCAAGCAGGATGTGAGATCAGACTGTGTGGCTGGAAGCCAAGTGTCAGGAAATGACATATTTCCTCATGTTTCCCAAGGCTTGAGGTTGTAGTTTTTAGCTAGGCGTCATAGAGATCCTTTGTTCCCTCTCTGTCTCATAGACTCATGTCACGAGACAGTTTGTTTTTCAGCCAGTGTTCGTGTGTTATCTCCCTAGCTAGCATGTTTTGACTTCACTGACTGTGCACGTGTGTAAACAATTATTGTTTTGAGAAAGTTTTCTTCTGCTCCCTGATTGGCCAAGGGTTACCCACCTGACTGCAGAATCTCCATTTTGCAGAGAAGTTAGTTAGTTCGATTCTGGATTTCAATGGCATAAGACCCTGGCTATGGTGTGGGATTATTCTTTTCTTTTCAAAATGATTACCTAATGAACCTGGACTGTGTACTGGACTGATTCTTTGTTTTGATCTTTTAATCTACGTTTTTCCATGGACTTTACTACATGAACCTGAAGAATAAAGCAGCTGTTTCTCTCTGAAGATTGTTGTTCTTTTTATTGGCACACACACACAAAGCTACGCTACCAGAAGAAGAAACCTCCCTTGTTTTGCTCTATTGCCTGAGCATAGTAAGAGTTCCTTTCTACGCAGCTCGGCTCTCTCAAAGGTGGAAGGTAAGGGTGAGAGTTCCAGGAATGGGACAAGGTGTCTCAGGAACTTAGGGGGAGGAGCCCTTACGATGAGACGGCTGATGTCTGACACCGAGCTAGGAATCAAGACTGAAGAGCGAGACCAGAAATACATGTTGCAATAGAACTGGACCAGATCAAAACTGAATTTCAACAACAAAAGACACAGATCAAAGCATGCAGTACCCAAAGCTGGTCAAAGCTGGAAGGAAGGAAGGAAGGAAGGAAGGAAGGAAGGAAGGAAGGAAGGAAGGAAGGAAGGAAGGAAGGAACTAACTAACTAACTAACTAACTAACTAACTAACTAACTAACTAACTAACTAACTAACTAACTAACTAACTAACTAACTAACTAACTAACTAACTAACTGTTTATTCTCTTTTCATGGCACCTGACATCTATTGTCTCAAGTGGCCACTATGCTCTACCCAGGGAGAAGGCCCACTGTACATCAACCCCTGTAGCCCAGGCAAAGTTCGACTGGGGTAAGAGTAATAATTCCTCTTGGACTCCTCACTCTTCAGGAAAAAGGAATTGCCAGTCACTGCTGGTGAGCCATGGGTCTTCCTCAAAGAAAGCCAACTGTGGAACAACATGAACATGTGAGTTATTCTTGTCAAGAAACCCCCATCCAGTTGGATGTACAGAAGACCCTGTACATTGCCATATATTTTAATGTAGAATTAGGCACATTGTTGTGTTTCATTGTTAGAGAGGACCTTGTTCTCCACTTGTGAAGTCTCCACTGCTAGATGATACTAATCACTTGCTCTCTTTTCCTGGCAGAGCCTTTTCATGGAAAAAGATCTGTAGAGCTCCCATGACCACCCAGGAGTATATTTTTGGTGGTCCTGTGGCTTGCAAATTTTCACTTGGTGGCAACCACCAAAAGTGAGCCTTTTATCTGTGGTAGCACCAACCTTCCAAAATTCAGGAGAGTGCCAGCTTTGTTCATGCCCTTGCTAAAAATCCAACTGTTCTTTCAGTCTTTTCCTGACTGAATCTTTTAGCCAGTTTGGGAATTCAGAGACCTTGCTTTTAATGGTTTTAATGATTTAATTTATGATAATTTACTTATATTTTACAAGATGTTTTTAATTATTGGTTCTGGATTCTCTAAAACTGTTTTTAATGGTTTTGGTATACCTTCTTCAGATATTGCTGTCAATGTGGGGAACGGTATAAGAGTTGCACTGGCTTCCAGTTTGCCTCCGGGTGCAATTCAAGGTGTTGGTTATCACCTTTAAAGCCCTACGTGGTAGTGGGCCAGGATACTTAAGAGACCGCCTCACCCCAAGAACATCTGCCCGTCCCACCAGAGCGGACCGGAGAGGCTCTCTAGTTGTTCCATCAGCCAGGGAGGCACATCTCTCTGGCTCTAGGAGGAGGGCCTTCTCTGTGTCCGCTCCTGCCCTATGGAACCTCCTGCCAACGGAGCTACCTCTCCAGACAGAGCTGCTGCCCTTTAGGAACAATCTAAAAACATGGCTGGTGGGGCAGGTACGGGGTGCAGGAGGTATGATGACCCCAGCTCGCTGGGTGATCTGAGCTGCTCTCTCCCTCTACTTTTTTAATTAGTAAGATGTAGCATTTGGTGTGCTTTTAATCTTTTTAATTTTAATTTTAAATTTTAAATTTAACAGCTTTTAAGGTTTTTAAGTAGTGTTTGTGTTTTATTGTCATGTTTTTTATTTTTATTACTTGTAAACCACCCTGAGTCACTTTCGTGAGAAGGGCGGTGGAGAAATACGAATAAATAAATAAATAAATAAATAACTGTACTCTGATGTAATAAAAAAAATAAAATAACAAGTGAAGTTTATTGTTGAGCAATGACAGGATTGATGGCTTGCAGAAATACAAAAAAATTTTTTTTTGAGACTTTGATGTGATCCCTCCCAGAAAATGTTACTTGTTAAACTGATCTTAAGCTAGAAACTATTTCTCCTATTGCTGTCGATTGGCACTGGGGGCATTTATTTATTTATTTATTTTTATTTAAATTTGTTTATCACCCTCCTACCAAAAGGGACCCAGGGCGATTTACAACAATTATAAAATCATTTTTTAAAATTAAAAACTCTAAAAACTTAAAAAAAAATTATGTTTTGAAATAAAGTAGTCCTAATTCAGGTGCAATGCAGGGCTTTTCCCCTGGCCATGCCCACCATACCACGCCCACAGTGTGGTAGTAATTTTTTTGGCACCCACCACTGCCTAACACCAATCTGTAGCAGGGTAGATGTTGTAAGAAGGCTTACAACATCAGCCCTGCTACGGACTGGCATTAGGGACACACCAAGCCAGGCTGGGGGGGGGGGGAGGACAGTGGTGGCAGCAGCAGATGCCCACGGCCACCTGCGTCCTTCCTGGGTGCTGCTCTGGCCAAGCACAGGCAAAAACATACAGGACTCCTCCTTCACCCATGGCAGGCCAGTAAGCAGGAAAGCATGGGAGGAAGTATTGGCTGGCCGGACTGGTGGTGTGTGTGGGAGTGTTGGTGGCAGCAGCAGCAATCTGTGTGGGAATCATGTGCTTGGAGTGTTCCTGCTGCTACCACAGTGTAGGACCCCTCCTTCACCCACGGCGGCATGTAGGGGAGTGTCAGCAACAGCAGCGGCGGGGACACCAGTCCAGCCCACCAACAATGTGAGGTTGAGAAACCAGCTACCCACATCCTACATAAACAAGTCTTCTGGTAAGAACTGTCCAATGTAGGCTTCTGGATTTGCCCAAAGACTTGTCAAATAGTTTTAGCAATGCTTTGAACAAAGGATAAAATCAGATCTGCAACATCAAACACCATTAGCAGACAAGTCATACTGAGAAAGTAATATGACAAAGGCAAAGACAATAAAATGCACACATATAGCTAAAACAGTTTGTTTCCAATTTTCAGGGAAGGAGGGGACTTTTTTTTTTGCTGCTTCACTTATCAATGCTCACTTCCTTACAGGCAGAGTCTCTGAGAAAATAATTTCCATCTTAAAAACAAACAGAAGCTGGGACAGTTTATGGAGGAACCTATCTTTCAAGGACATTTCCTTTCCAACTGTGTAGAACAAGCTCTGTGCAGAGGAAATAAATAAAAATGTAATCCCCCCCCCCTCTGCATTCCAACTGGGACTTCTGTTTTCTTTTCTCAGCTTTGAAGGCAGAAGCTAAGGAGAGGTCTTGAAAAAGAAAACATTTTCTCCAGTCTGCAAAGGAAGTTATGTCCACCATATCTCTCTTCCTCTAAGCAAAGGCCTGAAAATATCACTGCCCCCTCCTTCAGATTGAGTTTCACATCTGTTCTGACAAAAAGCTTTGATATTTACCACCAACAGAGATTCAAGAAGTACTAGCTGAGTATTCATTTTGCTAAGAGCTACAGGTACACAGGGCAATGATATATTCAGGCCTTAGGACAGGGATTCTCAACCTGTGGCCCATTGCCTAGATGTGGCCTACAGCACCATTTCATATGGCCCACCACCACACCAGGAATTGCCATGTGGTGGGGGAAGGGTAAAATGGCCATCCCATCCCCGAAGTGAGCGGGATTGGTAAGAAATATTGTCCTATCCTTACCCCTCAACTACTACTCAATGGCTCAGAAGCCTTTTTACAAGCTTTAGGTGGTGTGAGAAGCATCTATAAAACTGGCTTACTGAATGCAATCTGCAGAAGGTCAGCCTTGAACCCAGTTCAGAAAACAGTGGCTAGGCTGCTTGTTCAAGTGACCCACCATAAAAAAGTAAATCACCTGGTTCTCCGAACAGAGTGCTCTGGTTGCCAGCATGCTACTAAATACTAAAACAGATTTAGGGCTTTCTTCTTTTCTTACGAAGCTCTGGACAATTTAGGACTAATTTGCCTTAATGCTATCCTTGTTCTATATTGTTCTGCCACCCACAAAAATTAAGGGATGAAATAGTTTTGGGAGTGCCAGAGGGATCAGTTGTTCATGTGGCAACCACCAAAAAGAGGGTGCTTACAGCGATGGCATCTGCTCTTCTGAATAGCCCAAGGTCAGATATACAGTAAAACCTCAGATAACACTAAAACCTGGTTCCACAAGTCTTGGTGTTATACGATTTTTAGTGTTATCTGATGCATGTTAAAATCCTATGGGATCCATAGAGATACATTGTAACCACACAGGCTTTAGCGGTTGTTATCTGAAGCATCCCATAGGATCTTAATGTTATCCGATGCAATTCTTCCCCCCAGATTCCTTAATGTTATGCGATTTTAGTGTTATTCGATACTAATGTTATATGAGGTATTACTGTATGTCGAATACCAACACATGTTTGGTATTTACTTGCTGTAAATGTATTGTTTTAAACATCTATTTTTTTACTATTGCAAAATTAAATAACATATTTGAAGGTGCTTGATCTAGTTGTATTGTTGCTGATTTTTTCTTTTATATTGGCTATTGTCACTGTAAATTGGCATACAAAAGAATGAATGTAATTACTGGTGCCACTGCCACGATTTTTATTGCTGGCTCAGTATAATTGCAATATCTTAATTTTCTCATCATTTTAATACCTTGATTCCTTTCTGCTGTTTCTGCTTTTCACTATAATTCTTTTTAAATGGTGTGTTTTTAGATTTGGCCTGTTCTTAGTTTGTTACCAGCTACCAAGGTGCTGTTTGCTTTTCTTCCTTCACAGCTCCTTCCCCAATTGAGACTGTCTCAGTGCATGAAACCAGCCTTTTTTGTTGTTGTAGTAAATATAGTCAACACAGTTGTCCACCCACATCTAGAATCCTGGCTACAGTCCTGTGCTGTGTACTCAATTCTGTGGTTGTGTTTTTTAAAAACAAGCATCTCATTGTTTTTAGCACACCACTTTTGAAAACCAGGAGGAAAACTCTTAATTCACAGCTATCAAGTGAATTAAAATTGACCTAACTCTATACATCCAGATTTGACTTAAGTCCACCACTGTCAGCAGATAAACAACATATGTAAGTGCTCTTGTACACCAGCTCCAGCCAGAATTGTTTGTGACCAAGCACTCTTGCCCATTTTCTCATGCCATTTGGTTCTATGCAACCCACTTCTATTCATGATCACACAGGCCCATGTGATGCATCTGACTGCCTCAATGAATCTATTCCCCACCTCTTGTAATTCCCCCCACCCAAACTTTTAGAAGATGTAAGTACTGTACTTCAGGCCCAGCCCTCCCTTGAGGCAGGGTGGCCCCCACTCTTCAGGGGAAAGACTGTGATTGGCAAGAAATCAGGTCCTTTCCCTACTTCTCAAATACAGTTGTACCTCACTTAAAGAGCATAATGTGTTCCACAGGATTGCTCTTTAAGCGAGTTTGCTCTTTAAGCAAAACACCATTGTAAATTACCAATTGTGGTGGGGATTGCAAACCCCAATTTATTTGTTAAGTGAGTTTTTGGTTGGTTTTATTTGTTAAGCGAAGCGAACATTCAGAGAAAATTCTGCTCTTTAAGTGAGTTACTCTTTAAGCGAAGCGCTCTTTGTGCGAGGTTTGACTGTACTACCCAATGGCTCAGAAGCCTTTTTTACAAGTTTTCAGTGGCATGAGAAGCATCTATAAGACTGAATTACTGAAAGCCATCAGCATTTCATGCCTTCTGAGCATCCTGGCTAGGATTGTGATATTCCCTTTGCAGGATTTTGGAACAGTTTTCATACTTCTGTCATTCTTTCCCTAAGCCTGCTAATCCCTCATCTTGTGTGTGAATGGTTTTTCTTCTTTTTCTGTGTCTAGGCCAGATGTGAAACTGCCAAAATGAAGGCACCTTTCGAGCTAGAGACAATTTCCACAGTTGTTTTCTAGACAATCACTTCTGGTGAATTCTGGGAGTTGAGCCCCCAAAGTAACCTTTCTAAGCTCAGTAAGCATTAGGTTATAGACTGGTAATCAAAAATATAACAAAAGTATAAAACTGATTCTTGGGAGGCAAGCGATTAGAAACCTGGGGAACATAGTGAGAAGTAGAGACATCACATTGAAAACAAAAATTTGTATAGTCAAAGCAATGGTATTCCCTGTGGCAATGTATGGTTGTGAGAGCTGGACCATTAGGAAAGCTGAGCACAGAATAATAGACGCCTTTGAGATGTGGTGATGGAGGAGAGTTTTGAGAGTCCCCTGGACAGCGAGAACAAATAGGTCAATCTTAGAAGAAATCAACCCTGACTGCTCCTTAGAAGGTCAAATAATAAAGATGAAGCAAAAGTACTTTGGACATCAAATGAGAAGAGAGGATTCACTTGAGAAAGCCTTGATGCTTGGAAGGGTGGAGGGCAAAAGAAGAAGGGGCGGCCCAAAATGAGATGGCTAGATGGTATTGTGGAGGCAGTGGGCGCAGAACTGAGCAAGTTGAGGGGGATGGTGGAGGACAGGAGTGCCTGGCGGACAGTGGCCCATGGGGTCGCAGAGGGTCGGAATCAACTGTGCGACTGAACAACAACATAAACATGGTGGTCTTAAAATAAAAATTGCCAATACATTTTCAGTGGTTTTTATCTATGTATGGTAGCAAAGCAAACCAGAAAGTAAATGTGTGTTGTTGTTGTTGTTTTGAGGTTTAAAGGAGCTGGCTGGAACAGTGAAATTCAATTTTAGGTGCTATATTCTGAAGTTAAGCTGTGGCCACACAGTCCTAATAACTATTATGCACCTCAGACAAAAGATCAGAGGCAGGCCCAGCCTCTCGCCTTGTGCGGAACATCTCAGAAGTTCACAAGGTCAGAGTTTGGAGAACTCAGTTTTTGGACTACAACTTCCAGACTCTCTGAGCCAGTGTGACCATGTAAACCCAAATTCTAATTCTCTAATATCCATATAAAAAAGGGTACCACGAGCAAGCTAACTAACTAACTATAAAGGTTAGAGTATGTGTGTGAGATTTTCATCCATATTATTTATTAAATGTGTAGCCATATTAATTAAAAAGAAAAAATCAAAGCGAAGCAGCAGGTGTCAACATATGATGCAAGGAGGGTGTGTGCATGGTTTGCTGTTAGTACATGGTGACCAGACAAATGAAGAAGTTTAACCAATTAAACAAGTTAACTGCAAAATGTGACACATACTGACTGCAAAACATGACCCTAGGTGGAGATACCTAGAGCAAAAGGTCTAAAAGGTCTTCATCTTACTTGGTCAAGGGGCAATGTAGATAACAGATCCTTGCTGGAGCTGTCTCTGTGTAGCTCCAATCTCCAAGCTTCCTTTCATATAAGGAACCTGTATTGTATTGCTTTCTGAATATAGTAGATAAGTTTGTTTAGATAAGTTTGATAAGTCTGTTATCTTAAGGTTTATTCTGTTTAAGTTTTCTTATAATAAAGCTATATTTTGAAATATTTTATATTCTTTGTGAAGACTCTTTGTATGGAAGATATAGGGAAATTTCCATGATAAGCATTTCCAACTTTTCATCCCAAATTCATCAAACTATAAGCTCATTTCTTCATGATCACAGTTGCTTAAGAAAACTTCTCCTATGAAATAACAAGGCAATCAAATTTTAAAAAAATCTTCAAATGTAGTTTATTGAAACAATGAGCTATGTCTGCCAGTCTACATCCAAACCCACTACTAAAAAATAAAATAATTAATGTCCACATGTCACATTTGGAACAACAGCTCTTGGGGTGGGGGACACTTCTGAGTGCCAAGCCTATTGTATAAATAATTGTCTAGTTCCTTTTTCATATCAAAATTCACATAAAAAATTGCCAGCTCCCATCCCACCCCATCCCTACTTCTACCTGAAAACCATGATGAATGTAAAAATTTCAGTACACACACATTGTTGTCAAAGAAGAAAAGGTGCAAATCTTATTAACAGCTTCAGGAGTGGCATTTGCGGCATTTGATCATACATTTTATGTACTCATTCCCAAAGGTGCAAATATTGCCAAGAGATTAACACTGCTTTAAATTCAGCTACAATTTTAAAAAAACACACTACATGGAACTGAACAGTACCAAAAGGCTTCAATCAGTAACTTAAAACTCCTCCCATTTCTCCCCTTGACTCATTAGCAGAGCAGAGAGAGAAAGTTCACTGGAGCTTTAATTGACTTCACATAGCCCATTCTGTCCAGTTTAAAAAAAGTTCCAAAAATTAAAGCATTGATGACTTATCATAAAAAGTCAAGAATTGCTATAGATTACATGAATGCAAATGCCCTAATTGAACATGCCCAAGCACCACATCCAACATACTGGAGTTCTGACTTGTTCCAACACAATCCTTATGCTTTATATGTTTTAAATGTCCTGCTTCTTTAGGAGTTTGGCCAATATTCTTGACTGAGCTCCATTCACTGCTGAAAGACGAGGCCAAAGATACACAAAACTCATCTCTTTTGTCCTTCAGTTTCATTCTCCTCTTTTCTGCATCAGCAACACTGTCTTCTGTATTACCTGACTCTTTCTGTTCCACCTCCACAGATTCTCATCTTTCTAATCCCTCTTCCACAAATTTCCTTTCCAAAAATACTCAAGTTTTGATCCCCAAATCCTACCCTTCTACAACAGGATGGCAGATTCTAAACTAGCATCCAGTGAAATGCACTGGCAGCCCTGTAAACCAAACAGCTCACAGAAATCAGCATGGGATCTTAATAAATACATTTTGGCCAGCATTCTGAGAGTTAAACTTGCTCATGACAGTAAAAAAAGGGTCAGATTCTGGTAGCTAAGCCAGGTGGCCCTGGAGTGCTTATATTTGTACCAGCCCCTGCTAGTTCAGTTCTGGATGCAACCTCCTTCTGGGTCTTGCGTCACAACTTCTGCCGCTTCTTTAGCCTGCCCTCCTATAGTTGCTTCTTTCTGGCTAGCCTCACTGGCAGATGCATTGTCCAGACTGACAGAGCTGTCCTTGACACTGGCAGAGTTCTGCAAGGACCCTAGCCCTGTGGTAGCATGTCCGCTGTCCACAGCTTCACTGCCTGGCTTCTCTTGGTGCTCCACACCATGGGGTTCAATGGCTTCTTGCTGAGCAGTATCTTGCTCTGCTTCAGGGTTTGGTGGTGGCGGCGGCGGTGGTGGTGGCACGGGCTCAAGTCCCAGTCCTGAAGACTGAGTGGAATTTTTAAGTTGGCAGTGACACAAGGGACACGTTTCTTGCACATACAGCCACTTCTTAAGGCAGCCCGCATGAAAGAAATGGCCACAAGGCGTGATGATTGCTGACTTCATGTCCTGAAAGGAAAAAGGAAAATAATCATATCAAATCCTCCTAATCCTCAACAAAGACCAGGTAAAGTAAGAAAGGAAAACTGTGGTGGCCCAGCTGCCCATCTTCAACTGGGATCAGTTATCATAATTTATTCACACAGAGTAGACTTAATTAACACCTTTCTGTATTAATTTTAAAAAGGAGAAGGGACTGAAATTTTGTAATACAAAAAGGTTGTGTAGATTAGACCAATGTTGAGGAACCTGTGACATGCTTGATGTTTGAACTTCTTGACCATCAGTTGTGTCTTCTGGTGCTTCTGGGAATGGACACCCAAACAATCTACACTTGTGTAATAGCTGCACAATGTGTCAGGATAGGAGCTATGCAAAATTGTGACAAAGTGTACATCCAGCTTGTAACTTCCTCAAATTTACTAAACAAAACAAAACAAAACAAACAAAATAAAGTAAAATAAAAAACACAGTAGCACTTTAAAGACTAACTGCTATATTTTCACTGTTAGCTTTCATGGATCAAGTCCACTTCATCAGACAAGGAATGAAACTTACAGGCATGTTCTTATATACCAAATTCAGGAGGTTGACGGGAGAAGGGTTGGTGTCAAGCAAGATGACAGACAAGCAAGCACAAGAATGCAGTATCACCCAGCCATTAGCAAAAATAGATTATTCAGATAAACTCTAAAAGACTCCCTTTCAATCTTAAGGTTGCTGAGTAAGCCCACTATGGTATCTGATCAACTTGTGACCTGCATGTCGGGGGGGGGGGGGGAGAAAATCCTGTACCTGGTTTCTTTCTTTTTTACTAAAGAGAATTGGCAGGAAAGTTGTAATATAAAATCATATAGCAATCTCTGTATCAAATCTAGTCCATCCAGCTAACCATATTTCCATGATCTTATCCCATTAATTGAAATACAGAGCACAACAACATAGTTTGCCCCTGCTGGGATGATTTCCCTATGTTTATCTTGCAAAACTAAACAGATCCATCTTCCTCTTTGGAGCCTGTGAGGGTTCAGGGATGGTGACTACAAGCATGTTCTGTAAAGAAGCTGAGAAATTGAGGGAGGTGTCATCCAACTCAGAATTAGAGGGACTTTGTCCATGAGCCAAGCCTGCCTCTTGGGAGGAATGCTGGCTCACCTACTGGCTGCTCTTTAATACTGTGCTGGGAAGAGTCATATTCTGTGCATGTCCCAGAACTAATCTATCTCTCGGCAAGCTGTATTTGACAAGCAAGCTTTTTTGGGAAATCTTTTTGTAACTGTGTGGAACTTTTCACTATTTATTTATTTATTTATTTATTTATTTATTTATTTATTTATTGATTTATTGATTGATTGATTGATTGATTGATTGATTGATTGATTGATTGATTGATTGATTGCATTTATATCCTGCCCTCATCCAAAGACTCAGGGTGGCTTACAAAATTTAAAAAACACAATTACTGTATAACACATTTAAACATATTACAAGGTTAAAAAATTTAAAAGTTAAAAAGATTAAAAATTTAAACAGATAATGGGGAGAGAGGTGGGGGTCAAAAGAGCCAGATGGCTGAACTGATCGTCTGGTCAGCACCTCATACATGCCCCACCAGCCACGTCTTTACCCCCTTTCTGAAGGGCAGCAGCTCTGTCTGGAGACAGAATTCACATGGCAAAGGTTTCCATAGGGCTGGAGTGGACAAAGAAAAGGCTCTCCTTCTAGTGCTAGAGAGGTGAGTCTCTCTAGCTGATGGCACAACCAGGGAGCCTTTCCAGTCCACTCTGGTGGGATGGACAGATGTTCTCGGGGTGATGCCATGTAGGGCTATGTAGGGCTTTAAAGCCATGTAGGGCTTTAAAGGTGATAACCAGCACCTTGAATTGCATTCGGTGGCATACTGGGAGCCAGTGCAGCTCTCGAAGCAGTGGTGAGGCACGAGAATAACACCCGCACTCAATCATAACCCAAGCAGCCACATTCTGGACCAGCTGCAGCCTCCAAATGGTCACCAAGGGCAGTGCCATGTAGAGCGCATTGCAATAATCCAGTCTGGAAGTGACCAAAACGTGTGTGATCATGAGTCCAGGAGCGGGCGTAACTGGTGAACTACACGAAATTGTTCACATCTTTCCTTCTTCTTTTAATAAACTATGAAAATACCTTTCAAGCTACTGCCTGGATTTTTGGCTCAGATGGTTTGTGGTACTTAAATCCAGGTCTTTCCTCTACCAGCTACTGGGGATTTTTGCTGTGCTTTCCAGTGCCTAGCTTTCTGGCTTTTAATTTTGCATTCTCCAGTGGATTAGAATACTGGAAGAGTGTGAGGCTAGGATGTATAGTCATCAGCGTAACTCACCGATCTCAAAATTAAAAAGGTAGTTGTCTAAGTGGCCATAGAAAAGAACCACGAACTGGTAGACTATGACACTCACTGTCTTAAGGCCCTTCAAGAGCCTCTAAAATAAAGTGCAATACTGAGGTTATCTCTGGGTCTTTTTTACCTCAAAACAAGGCTAAGACCTGCTGCTGGTGTCAAAGCATGATCCCAGATGCAGGAAAGCAGCATGATCACACAAATGACCCACTTTCCCCACCTCTAAGTACTACATCTACAAGGACTCTGCCCTTAAAGCAAGTGGGGAGTAGAACAGTATGAGATTAGGGACCAGACTCCCTAATCTCATACTGTGGGGATTCAGGTCTAAAAACCAATTTTTAGTTGGTCAGCAATATTATCCAACACTCATAAGACTCTTGCTTAAAATGCTTTTTACTGGAAGTCTCATCAAATTTGGCTCCTTATATATGTTTTATATATAAACGGGACTGCAGTGGGTCAAGTGGCTAAAATGCTGACTGGAAGGTGGGAGGTCAGCAGTTTGATTCCTGAGTACTTCAGGATGAAATGAGCTCCTGTCTTTGTCCCAGCTCCTGCCAACCTAGCAGTTCGAAAGCAAGAAATTACAAGTACAGTAGATAAATAAGTACCACTTTGGTGGGAAGGTAAACAGTGTTTTGTGTGCTCTGGTGTCTAGTCATGCCTGCCACATGACCTTGGAAACGTCTGCAGAAGCAGACAGCGCTGGATCTTCGGCTTTGAAACAGAGATGAGCACTGAACCCTAGAGTCAGATGCGACTGGCTTTCGAGCAAGGGAAAGCTTTACCTTTAAATCTTTATATAAGCAAAGCATATCTATTAGAAACCTGTCTGGCTAGGATCACAATCCACAGACTGAGGTTAGAAAATACATGGACGGCTTCATTCCGAGTTCCTTTAATGTATTATTCATACAAGAACAATGGTACGCAAAACCAATTATACTCTCAAGAGAGCATAAAATGTGTTTAAAGCATAATGAGAAAGTGACACTTCCAAACTAATATTCACTTCATTACTTAAGCTTGCCTAAATGGCTAGATGTAAATTAAATAAATAGTCTTTTAATTTCTTGCTACTGTTTTTGCAATGCATCTGCATGGAGTCTTCCAACAAAACACTTTTGGGTAATCAGGGACCTATTATGTCTTGGCCCAAGAGAAATAAGTAGAAACCATTTGATAACCCATTGTGAAGAATCTGCATAGTACTTTGCAGATAAAATAACTTTGGCTGCTGCTTGTCCAGTGGTTCTTTTCAATACATACTGGGTGATGTGAGTGATAAACAAGGGGATTGGTTCCACCAGGACATTTCTGTTATGGAAACAAGAGATCAGGGCCAGTGCAACCCCAACATGATGGGCGACTACTGCTAAAACACTTCTCAAGTGTATATGTGTGTTGAACAAGGACTCAGGTGAATTATACATGTTGTTGTAAAATAAAACTACATTTTGTAATGCCATGGAACTATGAGGCAAAAGTTAGTTATGTACAGAGATTACATAGTAACTGTGGAACGAGAGAATGTAGCTATTTGCATCTATACACATAATTACCTTAATATCCTGACATCCTAGGCAGAATCAGACTTCAGATTTGGATTCAGCACATGTGATTTAGTATAGGACACATGGATTACACCAGGTAGCAGACCTTTTTTTTTTTTGGTGACGCAGTGTATCAATGTTCCATTTTTGGCAATGTTGCCATGCATGAAGGAGCCTTCCTGCCCTCTACAGTTCAATGTTGTAAGATTCTCCAGTACAACACACTAACAGCCCAGTTCAACTCAATAGCCTTAGCCCTTCCTACAAAATATCACAACAGAAAGAAGGAGTGATATCCATGCAAGTTTTGTTTAGCCAACCTACATACCTGGTAGCAGATGGCACAGATATCATTATGTTGTTCCAGTTGCTCTTTGGTAGCAGTGGGCAGGGAGTTGATCTTATTCACAGCATCCCTGCGGAGAAGAAAGCTTTTCCACCCCAACTGAGCACGAAGCCACACGTTGTAATAGGAGTGTATGAAGATGATCATTGAGCCCATCACAGTCCACTCGCCAAAAATGGTTTCCGATACACCGTAGGCCACAACACAGAGAGCCACCAGGAATTCTAACAATCGATAGGTGCCGTTCACGTAGTAAATGACATCATCCATGTTTTCAACTGGTTCTTTCCTGAACTCCTCAACCATAAACAAGACATAAATGAAGAGTGTTCCAAGTACCTGGGAAGAAATGCATCACCTAATTAACAGGCAATTAAGATGACTAAACTTTTCAATATTACCTTTGGTTGGGTTTAGAAGCTCCCAAATATGTAAGCAAACCATGTGGTTGCACAAGCTACAACACCCCCAGAAAAGATTGTAATGAATCACTTTGAATAACTCCAAACAGCTAGAGTAGGAGTTCTTAACCTTTTTAAACCAGTGGCTGGGTCACACTCCCTCAAACAGCTTTAGGGGCCAGGTGGCCATTTTGTCTTGCTTCCACCACATGGCACTTCTTGTTTGTTAGAGGTGGGGGAGCACGTGAAATGGTGTCATGGCCACATCTAGCCCATGGGCCGCAGGTTGAGAATCCCTGAGCTATAGGCATGATTGTGTTTCCCTTTGTGACCCTTAAGCAGCTAAAAAACCCTATGTAACTCATAACAACGATACACAAATGTTTATGTAAATTCTTATTTAACAAGACACAAATGCAATACTTTATTTAAATACAGTAATACCTCGGATAACGTTTACCTCAGATAACGCTAAAATCGCATAACGTTAAGTAATCTGGGGAGGAGAATTGGATCGAATAACGTTAAGGTGCTATGGGATGGATCGCATAACAACCGCTAAACCCTGTGTGGTTACAATGTATCTCTATGGAGCTTTAACGTTATCCGATCCATCCTATAGGATTTTAACATGGATCGGAAAAATCGGATAACACCAAGACTTGTGGAACCAAGTCTTAGTGTTATCCGAGGTATCACTGTACTTCCATGTATTTGGGATGGAAGACTGCATTTCAGCATCCAACGTTTAACACATACACATTACAATATTTTAGGACTAATTTAAATCCAATTTCTAGAACAAACCAGAGGGCACTGACTGAAAGGGATTTTAACAAGTCTTGACCTTCCACTTAGCAACTAATTTAATATATCTATTTTAGTTGAGGCTAGCAATGGATTTAATCCCGCCTTATCGAATACAGGGGTGCCCAAACTACAGCTGTGTGTCGGGGGCAGGACCGGCCCACAAAAAAAAGTTTGGGCATCACTGATATATTACTGGCTGTTAATCCATCCAAAATTAAAGATTTTATGTCATTCTGGTTTTAATGGGAATGTTTTGATCATATGTTCAAGTCTTCCGCTAAAATCAGTGAAACTCAGAAATGAGAAGCATCGGGGAGATCAAATGTTTATTTGACAAATTTATTTGATGCTGAGACACCCTTGGTATCAGAAGTGTTTTGCCTTTTCCAATCAGGTAGGCTTTTTTGCTCTGACAGATTTTTGCCAGTTGAGTGGCTGCAGAAGAAAAGAGGTTCTCATGTATTGATGCTATACTTTTAAAATGTCTTCTTATATTGGTTATTAATAATGTTTGGATAGTATCATTCATATAATTGCATTTTAACGTTATCTTTTTGCCCCTTAAAAATAATATACTTGCTTTTACCTGTACCTGTTCTGAGCTACCCTGAATCCCTAGGAGGAAAAAGAGCTATTAAGTAAAATAAGTTATAATTTGAAAAATGTTGTTACCACTTTGGCAGCCATTAATCTCTTCTAATTTATGCTATATGGTCCACTATGCTTGGACCAAAACATAATTGGCTGTATGTCTTAAGACTAGGAGGACAAAGGTGGGAAATTCTATTCAGATCTTTTATTCTGTCTTCTGCGAGATATTTTGCTCAATGTTGAATCCTACTTTCTATTTCTGTTTGTTAACATCTTATTAAGTTACTTTAAAGCCTTGGTCACTTGCAGGAATTTAAAATCATCAAGAAATTATTAAGCAGTAAAAATGCTATTAATCTTTACCTGGAGAGAAGTGAGGATGCTACTAGAAATAATGATTAACAACCAGAAATCCATGTGGAAAAATTGACAGATCATGTAGGCCATGTATGCTGGGAAGATCAGTAAGAACAAGCACAGGCTCACTGCACGGAAATGCTTCCAAAGGCTCCTGTAAACACAATGCAATTTACAAAAAAAGTCAGATGTGACATATTAGGATACAATTCAGTGCAGGCTGTTAAAGTCCCTACTGAACATTTTGACGGGAGCAAGCATGCTTTAAAAATTTCTCCTGAAAATACCAGAGTAATCAAAAAGAAAAGCAAACCAACTTTTTGAAGCAGGCTTATTGACTGAAGTTTGTGAACTGTAAGTGACATATTGCAATCCCACAGTGGTGCAAGTAAGTGCAATAGCACTATCTCCAGAACTAGAATGTCAGGAACTATTATCTATGAGTTGCTTCAGAACTCACAAGGAGTTCACTACCTAGATTTCCAAATAATACATTACAGTACATTCAACGCACATACACTTCTGCATACATAGCCCTATTTACACCTTCAGTTTTTGAGTGTGCAAGGAAGGAATTGTGCCCCTCTGTTCTCTGTCTCATGTGCAAACGAAGAGCTTGGCTGCATGGCTAGCTGAAGCACACTGGTGCAGTCTAAATAGAGGTACCTAAAGTCAAGTGGAGATCCCATTTACCACAACCCTATTTGATCTACTGTACTTTTCAGAGAAAATAAGAAAATAATAACTCCCATAAGCAAGAGGACCCTGGAGGAGGCAAAGAGTTGGAGTTCTTCTTTTCTTTATAGCCCAGAAAATTTGCTTTGCCAGGACAGAAATGTTGCTAAGAAAAAAGTACCTTGCCTTCTCCTGTCTCTTCCCAGTTCTGGAAGGATGGCCTTCAGGGTTTTTTGGCTTACATTTTTTGTGTGTCCCCTCCTCTGCTCCACAGGCAAAGAGAGGAAGTTTTTAATTTTCCAAGTATACTCCTATATCATTACATAGTTAAACTCTGGATACACCACTAATGATATAGGGAAGCTGAAAACCAGCTGCCAGAAAGAAATGAGAAGCTTTAAATTTGCTGGCTTGCTTTGGTTTATTTCCAGTGATAGCATGTGATAGAATCAAACTCAAAACTGAGTGATTCTACCCATGCCAAAAAAGCAGAAGTCGCTGAAAGGGGCCAGAAATGTGTGGGAAGGAATCATCTTGGGGCTCAGTCTAGCCAAGACTGCAGAAATGAAAAATATGGCCCCTGCAGTAGACCAAACAGTGGGCTAAATGCCCATGTTCTCATCTCCTAAGAGTATCAAGGAGAGAGGCCCCACTAACCCTGGAGACTGTCTCTATGAGAGTTTCTGGGTAACATCCAGTACAGTATTTGCTTATTCTTGGAAGGCCATTTCTTCACCCAAAAAAATAAGTGGCAGAATACTAAATTCCTTGCTTTGGTAACAAAATTCTTATAGTGTACTTTCTGACTAACCAAAAAGTAAACAATTTTAGAGGCTTATATAAATTAATTTCTTTTTTCAACTTTAAGGAATCCTCATATAAAGTTATAGATGCTTCTAGCAAGAAGCACCCAAGACAATTAAAGTCTGTATATTTTTAATGACATAGGGGTCTTATTATTTTCAACAATCAGTCCTCCTTTTCAGCTGGGGAGGGTGAGTAACCCTATAGCTTTCAGGAGATTATTATCACTTAGTAACAGAGTCATATTGTTTCTTACTTGTGACTTCACTCAACTGAAGATAACTAATGGAATGCTTTACAACAAAGGTAGCCAACCTTTTTGTGTCACGGGCCTGACCATGCCTCCGGTCAGTTGAGCAGGCCAGACCATGTCCCTGGAAGTGGATGCATTTATGGCTATTGTAAATGCACCCACTTCTGTGTTTATGGCAGTCACAGGTGTGTTGGCGCATGAGTAAATGCATCCACTTCCGGGTGCAAGGGAGAAGGCAATGGGCCTGATGGAATGGCATCACAGGCCGGAGCAAGCCTTCATGCCATATGTTGGGAACCCGCTTTATATATTGCATGAAAGAGTTATAACTCCTCAGGAGTAATGTATGCATGAAGTGCAAAAACCCAGAAAAATCTCAACAGAAAAAGAAAATGCCAGCATTGACTTAAGATGTATATCACTAGAGAACCAACATATTTTAATATTAATAATTCATGGAAATATCAAAGCTTGACATCAGAATCTTTCGATTTATAAAGGCTACTTGAAAATAACATCTCCAGTCTTTCTCAGATCTTCTTTCCACAGCCCGGTTTAACAGGGCACAGCTGATCTGGAGTCCACTGAGGCCAACCTAAGAGAAGCCTGCTGGCAACTACCCAGCAGCTCTGGGACCCTTTGCTAAAAAATTTAGCATTAATGTGGTGCAGACACCAGTGCTGATCACAAGTAGTCTCCAAGCAAAACAGACAGGGGATATAAACGTTCTCTCACTTAATAGCACTCTCGGGCTGTACAAAAAAAGAGGAAGACAACCAAGATATAGGAGCTGTAATCATTTAACATAGCATTTAACCCCTCTTGCTCCAAACTGATGAATTGGATCATACAGAAACAACCCTAAACTAATTTTAAGTCCCAACCTTTCCTTTTAAGATTGTTCTCTCTCTCTCTCTCTCCTGCCCTCTAATCTGCATTATTTCTTACTTCCACATTCTAATAGGTAACCATGCATACATAAACTACCTGCTTTGTTACATACTCTTATTCTTCTATCTATGTGGATGATTTTCACCATACTAGGTATAGATAAATGCATTTACAACAGCCACTGTTGCATTTACAGCAGTCTGTTGTGCATGTGTGGGTGCGTTTTACTTCTGTTTCTGATGGGAGAAACTACGTGACTGGCCAGCTGAACCACGTGACTAGCACGCGGCCTGAAAAGTTTGGCCACCCCTGCATTATCCAAAACGTATTGAATTTGCTCCCAAAACAACAAGTGAAAGATTAGAAAGTACATGGGCTTACTTGTCTCTTGAAGCTCCCAGAGCTAGGACGATGGGGTCTGCAATCTCCAGCATGGACTGCAGGATGGATGCAACCACAATGAAGAGAATAATACTGAGCAGGAATGCCCGATGGACAACTTGCAGTTCAATCAACCCAGTTTGCACAGCCAGGATCAGAAGTGTAACTCCTTCCGTCATTCCTCTTTGCAGTCAAAAAGCCCCAAGAAAGAGAAAAACCAGAGAGTAAAAACCAGGGGCACTTGACTTAGTTTTAACACTACATAACTAACACGAGGCTACCTTCCTATACTATTCAGAGTGATTTATTTTCAGCCTTTTGCACATATTCTCAGCTAGTGGATTTCCTCTAACCAGATTCTGTAGGCCAGCACTACCAGTTACAAATGTCTAACAGAGGGCTGGTTTCTTGATTCCATGTCACCTATCATAAGCTCCCTGGCACAGACCTGGGCAAATAATTATCTTTCAGCATTAGACCATCCTGGACAAGACAGTTTTCAAACTGGCAGCTGTGCTAGTCTGTGCAAGCATATCAGACAAACAAAAGCAAAACAAAAAAATTGTTAATGTGATTATGCCATTCTCTGCCAACAACGTCCCTGTTGGATCAATCTGTGCAAAATGATTAATGGACATAAATTGGACATCAAGAATGGCAATATACAGAAGCCTGTTTCAAATTATTTCAATCTATGTGGACACTCTTCATGAGATTTGGAAATTGCTACCCTAGAGAATAAATATTACAGGACAAAAATCTAGAGAAGAGACAGTTGAGATAAAATATGTATCACTAGGAGGGAGGAAGAGATCGATTCCCCATCCCAATAATTTTACTGGTAGGTGGCAATTTTTTGAAGTTAAAGACACCCCCTCTCCAAATTCTATAGTCCTAAATGGCTTCCCTATGATGAAAACAATTCCCAAGGTAGCATTAGAACTTTTGGAGAGGACTGAATTTCTGATTTTACGCCAGACTATTGACAGGGTATGTTCAGCTACCTCTTCCTGAAATTTAAGCAGGTTTTTATTTTGTAACAAAAGTGCTTCAGTTGATACAATGAAGGAAAAAAGAAATAAATTTATGATACGAGAAGAAAAATAACATTACTTGGTATTTCTTAAAATGCTGTGCCCATGGGCCTAGTGCTTAGCAAAGCTAAGGACCCTGAAATATGAAGCAAGGGCCACCCAACTAGGACTTATACATGATGATGGCAAGCAAACATAAGGGCACATTTACCAAAATGTAGCAAAGAAAACAATTTTGAAGAGAGCTTTTATAAAACACAGTAATATTGCTCCAGGGAGAAACCAATGTAATAGGAGACACAATTCAGAAAGTTGCACAAGCAGAATATAAATAGAAGCATGAACACTAGGTAGAGAAGTAACTCTCAAATCTGCAACTCCAGCCAGTAAAACCCGAACATAGTAATATAGAACAGATCAATGAACCAATCATTAAATTTTAAGAGATAGGACTATAACCCAATAAGAAACAAGCAAGAGGTGTTTGGAAAGGTGCAGCATAGGTTAAATTCAAGTAAAGAAAGAATTGCAGTGTGCCTCTTAAGAAAAAAAAATTAACAGATTTAGGATCACCAATATTTTAGTGTCAAATGTGATATAATCTGAAGCCTTTTTGTTGATGTTGTTTAACCCTCATTCAGTAGGATAAGCAAAGCTGCATTGTCTGGGCTACCTTCTGACCCTAGTAAGAATGCCAGTGTATTGCACTGAATAATAATAATAATAAAAACCTTCCCACAACTAAAAGAGAGGGCTACACAGAAACAACCTCCTTGAAGACTGTGGTATTCCTAAACCACAATTGGGCAGACCCTGGCAACAGCAGCCTTGTGTAGCCAGGTAATCTCTCTCACACTAGGTCAGGCAAAAAGAACTGCAGAATGAACTCACCAAAAGTTGCCTTCATTTTGGCAGTTCCACGTCCGGCCTACACATGGAAGAAAAAGAATCTATAATAGTGTGTGCAGTCTTGATATGTTTCCCTTCCAGACAACAAGTAGAATCCGAAAATATGAGATAAAATGTAACTAAAATAATATCAACTAAAATAAAACCTGGCACGCGCATTTTTGTATTGTGCATTCCAATATCCTCAGTGGAAGACATTTCAATTTACTGAGACTACATTCTACTTTGTCATATCATACACGGTACACATAAAAATAGCATGAAACCTGTTTGTTTGTTTGTAGGGTGGGGTTTTTTTGTTGCTATTTCTGTCTGTTCAGGTAACAATGGGTAGGATTAATAGCACCTGAGTGGCAAAAATCCATCAACTGGCTTCCATATATTTTTGTCCCAGCTTGTCTGTCTGTTTGTTTGTTTGTTTACAGAGGAAAACACTGAGTATGGTAAGTGACTTAAAGTGCTGGCGACAGGACTGTACAATGACCTGCCCTTTAGGTCTAGTTCTATGTGCATTCTGCAAGTTGGAAATGCTGGGTGATTAAGATAACCAGAGCATTTGACTAGTGTGCAAGGATTAAAAAGAGAAAAATATGTGGTTTTATCAAAGCTACACAGTGTACCAACTTAGCTTAATATGTGAAAAGGGTAATATAGTGTTATTTTGCAGCTTACCTATTCATAGCTGGGTCATTCATGAAAGCCCGGTAGCCTTGCAAATAAAACTTGCAGAGAGTAAGAACACCAAGAGCAACAAAGGAGACTGTAAACACCAAGCCCAGAAGAGAATAAGGAGTGCTGCAACATTCTGCAATACTGTGACAGTAAAAAGTCAGAGAAAGAGAGAAAATATATAATTTTAAAACGTTGAACAATTATAGTATGTTCAGAGACTCCTAGAATAGGTATGTGAGAGATCTTCCCATAGCACAACCTTTAGGCCATTTTCTTGCAGAGAAAATATAAACTGAAACAAGGGATCCCAAACATCTTAAACAAAATTAGCTCTAAAAATGAGACCCATAGTTATATGTGTAGACACCCTGTGGTGTGTGAGTCAACCCATGTCTAGCATGGTGGCAGACATGAATTTTGCCTTCAGCTGCTTTGCCTTCTCAATCATTAAGGTAAAGGTTGTCCTTCCTTGAAAGCCAGTTGTATCTGACTCTAGGGTGCAGTGCTCATCTCTGTTTATAGCCAAAGAGCCAGCACTGCCTGCATCTGTAAACTCGATGCCAGAGTGCCCGGAACACTGTTTACCTTTTCACCAAAGTGGTCCCAATATCTGCTTGCAATTTCTTGCTTTCAAACTGCTAGATCGGCAGGAGCTGGGACAGAGACAGGAGCTCACTCCATCGTGTAGTACTCAGGTCTCAAACTGCTGACCTTCCAACCTTCCAGTCATCAGGTTCAGCTTCTTAACCACTAAGCCACCTCAGTCCCTTCCTCATTCATTAGCAACCACCTTTTTCACAGCTTCCAAAAGTACTGATCGGCTGCTGCCAGCTACAGATTTTAGATTTAACTACCTGGTTAGAAAAAGAAAGAGAAGTCTCTCCCGTGAGGCAGGTTGATCCCGGGTGCTGAAGTAAGAGTAGATCTGAAGGGCAAACAACACGAGCCAGAAGACCATGAAAAGAACAGGGACCACCAGTTGGTTCCAGAGAGAAATTCCAAGGGCAAGGAGGCCATACACCTCAACCACCTGGAGGAATGAAAAGAAGGGATAAGGTAGGTTTACTTGTTAGCTTTCTCTTCTTCCTCAAAATCCTCAGTTACAAAGGAAACATTCATCACCTTCTTTACTCAAAGTGTGAGTAGTAGTGGAAGAGTTCATAATATTTCAGAATTTAATCACTTAACCAATTAGTTTTTGCTACATTCTTGCTGACAATGGGATTTCAAAGAGCAGCAAAGATACATCTGCAGATTATTCAACAACAACAACAACAACAACAACAACAATATCAGAAATTATTCTGGGTTGAAAGGATTTTTTGCAGAAGAAATTCAGCTCAGGGAATGCCCAAATGAGGGTCCTTTCATGTCCCCAAGAGCTGGGACAGAGACAGGTGCTCAATCTATCATGTAGTACCTGGGTTTCAAACTGCCAACTTGCCAGCTTTTTAGCTAACAAGGCAAGCTTCTTAACCACTGAGCCACCGCAGCCCCCCAGATTATTCAATACTCTGCAGTGCTAGTTAGCTATGGCAATCTTTTTTTATACTTATGGTATTCATGGCACACTTTCATGGTGTGATACTATATTGATTCCTAAATAATAATGGTTGACTCACTCTTTGTACACTTGCCACCAATATGAAATATACTTGTACAGTACCTTTGAATTCCATAGTTTTCTACAAGGAGTAACAATAGTGACTATGTGTGGAGAAATATTGAATGAGATAAAGTAATCTTTGCTGCCCCTCCCCCTGTGCTTATACCAACTGCCAGGGGAAGAAGAAGCCAGGACAGGATGAGGACCTTGCTGCCCCTCCCCCTGTGCCCACCCCAACATATTGTAATGTAATGTAATGTAATGTATTGTCTGTAAGCCGCCCTGAGTCGCCACGGCGAGTGGGCGGCAATATAAATTTGAACTAATAAATAAATAAATAAATAATAAAAATGTTATTTAAAACAACTAAATGAAATAAAGGCAAGCTGCTTTTCCTGGATGTAGTTCTCCAGGGATCTACTCAAGGCTGGGTGCACAATGATGGCAAACCTTTTAGAGACTGAGTGCCCAAAATGCAACCTGAAGGACAGGTTTCACTTACCAGTAACTGTCGTTCTCCGAGTATGTTGTTTGGGGATTCACACTGATGGGTTCTGCGCCTGCGCTGAATCCTGAGCGGAGCTGGAAAGCTGATTGGATAAAGAGTTTTGAATGTGGGACCGCCCACCATGCCCAACCCCTTTAGGTGCCATTTCGCGCTTTTCCCTCAGTTTGATATTAAAGCTGCCCGCTAAGCAGAAGGCCATCTCAGGCCGGCAGCCCTGAGGGGAGGCAGGGTTGGGTTGTGTGAATCCCCAAACAACATACTCGGAGAACGACAGTTACTGGTAAGTGAAACCTGTCCTTCTCCTTCGTGTTGTTTGGGGATGCACACTGATGGGTGACTAGCAAGCTCACTTATTTGGATGGTGGGCAGCCGGTGTCCTGAGATGTAGGAGAGCGCGATGGCATCATGGATGGGCGGTCATCAGCGAAGAGGATCGGAGACCAGCCGTCAGGATGGATCTGCCCCGTCTGACATCGGAAGCAGACCTTGTGTCAACCCGGTAGTGGGTGATGAAGGTGGAGGACCTGGACCAGGTAGCGGCCTTGCAGATGTCCTCCATCGGGATGCCTTCGAGGAATGCAGTGGAGGAAGCCAATGTCCTGGTGGAATGAGCCCGGACATGAGGCGGGGGTGGCAGAGATGACATCTCATAGGCCAAGTAGATGGTGCTTGAGATCCATTTGGAAAGTCTCTGGGCAGACAGAGAGTGTCCCTTGGACCTGCCACCATAGGCCACAAACAGTTGCTTGGCTCTCCTGAAGGACGCAGTCCTTTGTGTGTAGAACAGCAAGGCCCTCCTGACATCCAGCGAATGCCACACTCTCTCTTGTGCAGACGAAGGATTCAGGAAGAATGCTGGAAGCGTGATGGACTGGGCCAAGTGGAATTCAGTCAGGACTTTGGGCAGAAAGGCCAGGTCCGGGTGCAATACTACCCTATCGGGGTAGAATTTGAGAAAAGGAGGGTCAGACCGCAGGGCTGCCAGTTCTCCTGCCCTCCGGGCAGAGGTGATGGCTACGAGAAAGGCAGTTTTGTAAGAAACAAACTTAATGTCCACTGTAGCCATGGGTTCAAAGGGCGCCTTCGTGAGCGCGGTGAGCACAGCAGTGAGGGACCACTGAGGAGGTGGTATCTTCACTGGAGGGTAGGCATTACGCAGTCCCTGGAGGAACCTTTTAACAGTCTTGTCTCTGAAAGCGGAGGACAATACTGATGAAGGTGGGGCCTTGGCTACCACCGCAGCCAAGTGGACCTTTAAGGATGAGTGTGCAGATCCTGACTCAGCCAGGTGCAGGAGGTAGGACATGACGTCCTGCAGGGATGCCGAGTCCACGGTGCGGTCACTGGATGCTAGAAAGTCTATGAAGCGACGGTACTTGGCATCATAGGACTTTCGCGTGGAAGGTTTCCTTGAAAGTTCAAGGATCCGTGTTATGTCGGGCGGATAAGCCAGGCCGTCAGGTGTAGGCTCGGCAGATCCGAGTGGAGGATCCGACCGTCCTCCATGCGGAGGAGGTTCGGATCGGTGGGTAGGCGGAGGCGGTCGCAAGCCAGGGTTTGGAGTAGCGGGAACCACGGCTGGCGCGGCCAGGACGGGGCGATCAGGATCGCCCAGGCGTTCTCCGCACGGATCCGTACCAGGACCCGTTGGATGAGAGGGATCGGAGGAAACATGTACAGCAGTTCCTGGTGCCACGGCACCATGAAGGCATCGCCCTCCGATCCGTGGCCGATCCCCGCCCGGGAGCAGTAACGGAGGCACTTGGTGTTGATCTGTGTCGCGAACACGTCTAGGCTCGGTGTGCCCCACCGTTGGCACAGGCGGTCGAACACCGATCCGTCCAGTTCCCATTCGTGCATCGCTGTCCCTTTGCGGCTCAGGGAGTCCGCCTCCAAGTTCAGCATGCCCTGGATGTGGACACCTATGGGGAACACATGTACCTTCAGGCACCACTCCCAGATCTGGACCGTCAGGTGAAGGAGGGAGAGGGACTTGGTCCCTCCTTGCCGGTTGAGGTAGGCTAGGGTCGTGGTGTTGTCCGAAGCGATCTGCACCACGCGGCCTGCTAGGGACAGTCTGAAGGACCTCATCGCCTTCCATACCGCTAATAGCTCGAGGAAGTTGATGTGGCGGTCGGCTTCCGAGGGCGTCCAGATGCCGTGGACCCGTAACCCGAGGCAGCACGCACCCCATCCGTGTGTGCTCGCGTCGGTGGTGACCTGGACGGATGGCGCGGGGAGGGTGAAGAGCTTCCCGGCGGTCACATTGCGGTCCGTTGTCCACCAGTTCAGCTGGTCCCGCAGTTTGGGGGTCGGTGTGAGCCACTTCCCGAGGTTGTCGTGGGTGCTGTCGAAGGAGGCTAGGAGCCACGACTGGAGCGACCGCATTTTGAGCTTGGCGTGCGAGATCACTGCTGTGGTCGACGCCATGAGTCCTAGTAAGCGGAGAGCGTCCCTGGCACGGATGCGACGACTGCCTTGGATCCGAGCCACTACCGTGCGGATGTCGAGCAGACGTTTGGGGGGAGCGTAGGCTCTCAGAGCCAGAGAGTCCAGTACGGCTCCGATGTAGTCTATTCTTTGAGTGGGGGTCAACTGAGACTTCTTGTAGTTGACCCGTAGACCGAGACTCTGCATAAGGGCCAGGCAATGGGCAACATCGTCCTTGGCTTTCTGTTGGGTTGGGGAGCAGACCAACCAGTCGTCTATGTACGGGAACACTTGGACGCCTTGCAGCCGAAGATGAGCAGTCACCGGCGCCATGCACTTCGTGAATACCCTCGGAGCGGTGGAGAGGCCGAAGGGTAGGCAGGTGTACTGGTAGACGTCGCCGCCGATCTGGAAGCGTAGGAATCGGCGGTGTTCCCTCCTGATGGATACGTGGAAGTAGGCATCCTTCAGGTCGATGACGGTGAACCAGTCCCCGTGGTTGATCAGTGGGAGGATGGAATGAAGAGTCACCATCCGGAACTTCCTCGCGTCGATGTGCTTGTTGAGGAGGCGGAGGTCCAGGATTGGACGTGCCCCCCCCCCGTCTTTTTTGTCCACGAGGAAGTAGCGGGAGAAGAACCCTTCGTGAGACTCCGACGCTGCAACCGGTTCTATGGCGCCCTTCTCTAGGAGAGCTGATAGTTCTTCCTGGAGCGGTGGGGACGGATCGGTGACGCGGATCCCTCCGACAGTAGGGCATTTCCTGAACTCGATCGCGTAGCCAGAGTCTAAGATGGTTAAAACCCATCGGTCTGTGGTGATGGCAGACCAGGCCGATAGGTAGTTGGCGAGGGGACGGTAGGGTAGAGTCTCGGTCACGGAAGAGTCAAACACGTTGTTTGCCCTTCCGTTCCGCGCGTTTACCAGTCTGGGGACGCTGCTGGTAGCGTGGGCGGCTGGGTTGTGGTCGTGGCCGGTAGGGCTGGTACCGGGAGTAGTCGCCTTGCCTCTGTGGTGGGCGAGGTTGGTAGGACGGACCCGCCTGGGACGTCGACGGTTGGTCCTGCTGGTAACGGTGGGACCCACGGCGTGGAGGGCGGAGCTGTTTGATGGTGGCGTAGTCCCCCTTCAGCTCTCCCAAGGAGGTGTCGGTCTCCTTGGCGAAGAGGCCCTCACCGTCGAAGGGGAGCTCTTCCACCAGCCGCTTCACGTCGTCTTGCAAGTCAGCGGAGCGGAGCCAGGCGTGGCGACGAAGCTGGATTGCAGAGGCCAGATTCTTCGCCTCTGACTCCGTGACGTGGCGGCCCGTACGGATCTGCTGGAGAGCGAGTTGGTTTCCCTCCATGCAGACCCGCTCAAAGTCCGCTCGCTTGTCCGGCGGTAGCAGTGACTTGAAGGACTCCGCTTGTTCCCACAGTCGGCACTGGTAGCCCCCCATGGCCGTCGCGTAGTTGGACGCACGGAAGGACAGGGAGGCATTGGCGTAGACCTTCCTGCCCAGTGCGTCCAGTTTCTTCCCTTCTTGGGTCGGCGGAACGGGGGTGCTACTAATCGGTGTCCGGTGTTGGGAGCCTTTCACCACTCGGGAGTTCGGCGCCGGGTGGACGTGTAGGAAGTCGGAGTCTTCCAGCAGTCTGTACATGGAGTCCACCCTGTTGGACACCGAATGGGAAGAGACGGGTCTCTTCCAGATCTCCTTGGCCGCCTTGGCGATCTTCGGGAGTAGTCCCAGACGGACGGGGACTAGCTCCTTCCGGTCGGCCAAGCCGCAGACGACATCTTCGCATTCGTCCAGGGGAGCCTCCGCCCGGATCCCCAGCGTGGATCCAAGGCGGGTGATGAGGGCCGTGTATGTTTTCTGGTCCTCCGGTTGGGAGCCATGGACGGAGCCAATGTTATCGTCCGGGGATTTGTCAACTGCAACCGGTGGTGGCCGATCCTCCTCCTCCTGGTCCGACGAGTCGTCGGAGCCTCCTGACCGCACCGAGACGCTGGGCGGTGGCAGGTAGGCCTCGGGGTCCGAGTCCGACCAGTACGGCCTGGCGGATCTCGGATCGCTCCCCGGCAAAGGCAGCTGGTATGGAGGGAGAGAGGCCTCCGACCGCGCCTGTTCCACTCGTTGCCTCTTCGGTGCCGGACCCTCGTCACGGAGCGGTGGTGCCTCCGTGGCTGGTTCGGGAGGCAGAGGGTGCTCCACGAACGCGGATGGTGTCGGTCGAGGGCCTTGGAGCTCGGCATGCAGCTTCCGCACCATCGCCTCGATAAACGGGGCGATGAGGCTCAACTGGGGTGGCGCTTCGGAAGCCAGACCAGGAGCCACGGAATGGTCGCGAAGAGAGGTAGATCGTCGCGGCGGTGGAGGTGGAAGGGCCTCTGGCGACGGCGGAGGGCTGGGGGCCCTCTCCGGTGTGGTTTCCCGGACATCGACCGGCATCCTGCCCGGCGTAGGTGGGGCTGCAACCGGGGCGGATGCTAGGGAGCGTGGCGGCGAGGGGTGAGCCGGTCCCGGGGTCGGCGGGAGAGAAGACGTAGAGCTACGGCGCTTCTTCTTCTCTTTCTTATCTTTTTTCTTCTTCTCCTGCTCCTTCTTCCGTCTAAACAGTTTGGAGGCCGACGGCCGTGAAGAAGGAGCAGAAGTCGAAGGAGCAGACGTTGAGGCAGCGGCCTGCTCTGAAGCTGGGGGAGGCGGTGGTGCGAGTGCGGCCTCCATGAGGTAGGCTTGGAGGCGGTACTGGCGGTTCTTGATGGCGGCCTTCAAGAAGCCTCTACACACCTCGCAGGTCTGGATCTGGTGGCTCTCCCCGAGGCAGCGGAGGCAGCGCACGTGTCCGTCTGAACTAGGGAACTTTCTCTTGCAGGACGGACACTGCTTGAACGCTGCCGCTGAGGCCATCCACCGAGGTAGATGGCCGAAGAGAAAAAATTATCCCGGCCGGGAAGCCCCGGCACGAGATTGCAGGAAAGAACGGTTTCCTTCTTGGTTTTTTTTTTTTTTGTTTGTTTACCGGCGGCTGAGGGCGAGGCCCAGCCACACGAGGACCAAGGAATGAAGTCCCCTGGTCCGAGAAAAATTGTAGGTTGGAAAAATTGGAAGATTCTGAGACAATCTCAGTTAAAGTACTCACAGCTTTTTTTCCAGGCTCCTGCTTGCGCAGCGGAAAAAAGCAAACTGAGGGGAAAGCGCGAAATGGCGCCTAAAGGGGTTGGGCATGGTGGGCGGTCCCACATTCAAAACTCTTTATCCAATCAGCTTTCCAGCTCCGCTCAGGATTCAGCGCAGGCGCAGAACCCATCAGTGTGCATCCCCAAACAACACGAAGGAGAAACCTATTTATTTATTGCAAAGTGCCAACAGCAACAAGGGAGGAAGAAAAAGCTCCCATTGGGCTGCTAGGCAAAGGGGTGGGCAAACTCTGTGCTGGGGTCACTGCATGGGTGCCCATAGAGAGGGCTCCGAGTGCCACCTCTGGCAAGCGTGCCATAGGTTCGCCATCCCTGGTCTATGCTTAGCTTTATGCAAGTTTGTAATGGAATTAAAAGGGGGATATCTCATAAAAGGGGGATTTTTTGTTTGTCCCACTTGAATAATCCACATCACAACAACAAATGCAATATTATTAAAATCGAAAATTAAGCAAGCCATCACCACATTCTCCACCAATGACAGTTCCTATATTTAACTTTTAATTAATGCATCAATTTCCCTTCAGATATTGGGCATGGGTCATTCTTTAAACTAAAAAGTGAATCAGCCTCGACTTACTAAGCTCATTTTTATGCATTAGCATGAGAGACAGTTTGTTAGCAAAAGCAGAACAAACCAACTTTTTAATTAACAAGCTGGTGGTTATTTATGTGTCTTCAATTGTACAGCTTCATTTGAGAAAGCAGCAATTTAATTAGCTATTTCAGAGTTCCTTTCAAGGGAGAGTTGGTTTTTACATGGCAAGGGAACCAATTACAGCACTGCCCAACACCAAAATACTGCACTGTACCTTGATGTAACACTTGACCCAATGCTCTCTTTTAAGCAGCACTGCCTGAATACCAACGCCAAGGTTAGTAAAAAGAACGATATCATCAGAAAACTCACAAACTGCAAATGGGGAACTCAACCATCCATGCTGCAAACATCAGCTCTGACCCTGAGCATCTCCACAGCAAAGTATGCTGCTCCAGTATGGAACACATCCACACATGCAAAACAAGTTGACATCGCTGTTAATGAAGCCATGTGTATAGTGACAGGATGCCTCAAACCTACACCAGTTGAGAAACTATACCCTCTTGTTGCTATTGCTCCACCTAAGATAAGGAGACAAGTAGCAGTGGATTCTGAGAGAACTAAGCAAGACCCTCAACATCTTCTGAATTGATATGAGTCTCAAGTATGCCAGCTCAGATCCAGGAAGAGCTTTAGCTGAGAGGGAAGGGAAGGAGTAATGATTAGGAACATTAGTCAAGCTTTGGATCCAGCACAGTGGCATTTGCATTAAAATGTAAAGAAAAGAAAATGGTTTAAGTGATGTAAATGATATGAGTACCAAGACTGTTGCTAGTTCATTGGACCAAACCACTCTGAAAATAAACAACATGATCCATACAGTAACTGCAGTACACTTTGCAGTAATCAGATTAGCAATTTGAGATCTAACTCATGGTTGGATTCATCACTCATAACAAACAAACAAACAAGATCATTTCACATCACTTACAACACAGATAAAAGATGGTCTACAAGACAGCCGATCCCCAAGCAAAACAAAAGCATTCCAAATGAGACCATGCTGAATCTGGCTACCCAAGCTATTTCATCTTTGGCAGTAACATGGGTCTCCAGATTAATGGTGCATCTATAGGAACATGTCTGGCTTTCCTCTGAGATTCAGATGACATCTTCACCATTTGGACTTACATCTTCTTCTTCTCCTCCTCCTTCCATTTCTAGGCCAGATGTGAAACTGTCAAAATGAAGGCACCTTATGGTGTGTTCATGCTGCAGTTCCTTTTGCCTGGCTCAGTGTGATAAAGATTAGCCAGCAACACAAGGTGGCCATTATCAGGGTACACCCAATTGTGGCTCAAAAATACTACAATCTTCAAGGAGGCTCTTGCTGGAGAAACTGCACCAAGACTTCGTAACTTTCATCCTTCCGTCAATCTAAGCCTGGACCACTCCACCCAAAAATACTTTACTATGACACAACCGCATAAGGGAGGCATCAACAGGATGTTATATTAGACATTCCCCAACTACTGTATTACACATGCCTTTAGCTTCCACCTAGAATGAACTACCATGTTATTTGTCTACAGCCAAGCTGTCTGATATAAATGGATTTACTCAGAACCATGTGGCTGAGGCTCAAAACTCAAAACAAATAGAACAGGCATTTCTTAAACTATAAATCCCACTCAACATGAGGGAAAAGCAAATTGACTGTTCCTGGTCACCAATCTCTTTTTGCTACAAAGAAGATCCAATAAAGAGAATAACAGAACACCAACAGGAGACACCTATAGTTTTTTTTAAAAACCTACTGTGATGAATCATCAAGGAACTGCAAACCCATACTGAGGAATAATACTTCTCTTTCTTAGGCTTTTGATGGGCAGCCCACATGTGCCACAACAGACAACACAACATGGAGAAGAAAACAGGAACAAAACCCTGTCACAAATCTAGATGCCAGTTGTGTGCCCATATGTACACTGGCAACGCTGGCATCGAGAGCATCAACAATGTCAGCTACAATATCTATTTACTTTTTTTTAATTATCTAATGTGAATTATGCCATGTTCTGCCAGCAATGGCCCTCTGATTTCTGCACAGGACACCAGGAACAGCAACACAGAGAAATCCAGCATCAGAACACTACAGCTTCTCAGGACACCCTGCTGTTCATGTCAGAGTGGTATCAACAGTAACTGTAGGGGGTGGGGGAGGAATTGCCAAGTGAGACAGCAGAAATTGACCAGATAAAACAAGTCCTAGATCATCCCTAATTGTCTCAGTAGAGACCACCAAGGCTTCTTAACGTACTTGGTACATGAGTAACTCAGCTTTGTAGTATTATGGATATAAAAGAGTTGTCACTTTTATTATACCCATACAGATCTCCATTCTAGAAATATCTTTTGGCATTACTGTGGCAGCCAAGACTTTTATACCGGTCAGGACCTGCTAATTAAAATAATTAGCAGCTTGATAATCCCTTTCCTATTTTAAAGAGCCATTTCTACTTTGTCTATTACCTGTGCCATCACCAGGTCATATGTACACATAAATAGGATATAGCATGTTCACACCTTGTGTCTCAGGAAGTGTGTTCTGATCCACAAAGCTCAGACAGGAATAATAAAATAACAGGAGTTTGAAAGGGCCTAGGAAACTATTGAGGCCAATCTGCAGCTTAATGCAGGAATAAAAGTGTTAGTCTTTAAAGTCCTGTAGTATTTTGCCTCCCCCACCACATTTTTCTTTTCACTTGCCAACATGCTGAGTCAGACTAACACGGCAAATTCTTTTGAAATTTAATTATGATGATTTATTTAAAATATTGATCCGTGCTTTTTTTCTCAGATGACCCAAGGTAACTTACAATGTTAAAACCAACAATATTAAAAACTTAAAAAAATATTATTGCAATATTAAAAAGAATTAAAGATATCAAATTAAAAACAAGTGATTGAAATAGTTGTAAATCATTCTTCAAATGCATTTAAAAATGCCTCTCAAGAATCTGCTCTTCAACAAAGTTAAAGAAATAACAAATATTTTAATACATTTTACATATTAGGTAAACTTCTACATGATAAAGAAATAAGAAAGTTACTCAGATGGGATTTGTGGTACTCACAAATGTAGTTTTTAATTGAACCTGTTAGTCTGTAACACTGAAGGTTGCTGAAATTGTCAGTAAGGAGACTGAAAGTCATTTTAAATCACAGGAAGTTGCTAAAGATGAATCAAAGGCTTCCTTATAAGGCAACCTACTTTAACTTACTGTATTTCTTTTTTAAAATCACAGAAATGGGAAGAGGCAGTGGGGAAAATTCTGATTTTTCATAGATTAAAAATGTTTGCAAATGCTACATGCGAGATCTCTCTCTCAATAAATGTATTTGAAGTGTTAATTGCCATTTTTGTTTAATTAAGTTACATGACAAGAGCCAGTCACAAAGCCTGTATGAAGAGAAACTTCTTAGTGTGGAAATTACTGCCCATGCTCTAAAGCCATGGTTCCTTATGTAGGGCACACACACCATGGGGGGGGGGGCAATTCGATTTTAAGGGGGGGGCAATTTAAGAATTAGTTATTAACAGTTAATGACCATTTAGGTTTCCTCCACATGAATAGGAGTTCACTTTCTGAATAACAAGAATTATATGTCACAGGAGAGGGAAGGGAGCATCAAGATTTTAGAGATGCTTAGGTGGGGCAATGTATGGTTGTGAGAGCCGGACCATTAGGAAAGCTGAGCACAGAAGAATAGATGCCTTTGAGATGTGGTGCTGGAGGAGAGTTTTGAGAGTCCCCTGGACAGCGAGGGGAACAAATAGGTCAATCTTAGAAGAAATCAACCCTGACTGCTCCTTAGAAGGTCAAATAGTAAAGATGAAGCTAAAGTACTTTGGACATCAAATGAGAAGAGAGGATTCACTTGAGAAAGCCTTGATGCTTGGAAGGGTCGAGGGCAAAAGAAGAAGGGGCGGCCCAAGATGAGATGGCTAGATGGTATTGTGGAGATAATGGGCACAGAGCTGAGCGAGTTGAGGGGGATGGTAGAGGACAGGAGTGCCTGGCGGACGGTGGTCCATGGGGTTGCAGAGGGTCGGAATCGACTGTGCGACTGAACAACAAAAAAAGTGGGGCAAGACCCCCAAAAAAGGTTTAAAAAGGTTGGGAACCACTGCTATGAAGTACCTTTCAGCCCCCCCCTACATTTGTTCAGTTTTTCTCAAAACTCTAATTGACAATTAGAAGAGTACTGTATTTAATTTTCACTGAAAATATCAATACATGTCACGAAAAGTATATCCAAGACCCTCCCCCCAAGCCAGTTAATTTTTATAAATCTACATTACCTGGACAAGTTCTCTATAGGCTGACTTTGCCAAATTATAGGGTACCAGAAGATTGGATGCCAAAAAATAAAGAACTTCTAGGCCAGTGAAAATCATTGCAAACTTGTTGATGATGACAATTGTTTCCAGCGGGACCAGGCAAAGTCGTGCCAGCAGAGGGAGCATGTGAGCTGAGAAAAGCCAGATCTGTTTGGTTTTCATGACACAGGAGCAAAGAGTGCAAACAACAAGCTGACCTGAAGATGGAATGGAAATAAAAACAGTTACATCATGGCACTCCTTTTCTAAGAAGTAACTGCTTGGCTACTTACCAATGTTTAACTGAAGCAAAAGACATGCGTGATGATAAGCAACAACCATAACACAAATATAATTACAGTAAAACCCCTACTTACAAAAAATGTCCGTTCCGTAGGCTTTTGCTTAAATCAGTTTTTTATGTAACTCGAAGCAAACCCATAGAAAAAAATTATTTTTTTTATGTAACTCAAAGCAAACTTATAGGCAAAATGAAATGTTTATGTAAATCGAAGCAAACCCATAGGGAAAAGAATTCTGACGTAACTCAAAGCAAACCCATAAGAAAAAGAATCTTTATGTAACTTGAAGCAAACCCATAGAAAATCATGTAAATCGGGACATGGTTTTAGCAAAAAATCATTATGTAAGTCGAATTTTATCTAACATATGTAAGTTGGGGCTTTACTGTAGTTAGTGGCTCTAGCTACATTACATTTTAGTGAGTGAACTACAGAGACGTCCAACTTGTAGTCCACTGAACCAATTCAGTCTTAAGCACAATGACTTAAAATTATCATTCAGCTTGATGGCATTTACTTTTAGAGAAGGAAGATGTCTCTTGCAAAGATAACTAGATAATTATATCTCTTGCTAGATAACTATATAGCTTGGTAATGTAGGAAAACATAAAAGGCCAAGACACCAGGTAGTCCAGCAGAAATGACAATGATGTCTTGAATTTTAAGACATCCTGTTTGAACTGTTTTGACTGACTCTTCATCTTTCATGATTTCAAGAAGGTAGCCAGGGGAGCCACTTCAATCTGGGCAAGGCACCTACTTAGTTACCACAGAACTCAGTTAGGAAGGAGCCCAGAACACAGCAACTCAGAAAACATGCAAAATCTGTATTTAATATTCAATATCCTGCACTAGATTTTTTAAAAATCTTCCACTAAATTGAACCCTACCGGAAGAGTATCACCAATTGCATAGGCTTGTTTTCCGTTCCAACTTTCATTCTCATTACGAAGAAGGTGCCTAATTACCAGTAAATGCCCATGAGTTTGCCACTGTACACATGTATGCTAAAGAATTATCTATGAGCAAGTGAGCACATAGTCTATGCTCCTCTCCTATAGCAGCAAATGTGACTCAGAAAGAAAGGGAAAAAACAAAGAAATATTATCCTAGGGAAATGTTTTTGGTTTTTTTTTATTACTTGTAAACCGCCCTGAGACACTTCGGTGAGAAGGGCGGTGGAGAAATACGAATAAATAAATAAATAAATAAATAAATAAATAAATAAAGTGACCTGTATTAGTTAATTAGCTAACAGATGACTAGTTTTTAAAATGTCACTGCTAAATTATTATGAATGTTTGGAACTAGAATTTTTAAACTATTTGTTCATCAGCTTTAAGAACAAACACCATGTATTTTAGTTATCAAGTCCTTGTCCTGGAAGATATTTCAAGAGTTTAATCACAGTAAGAGACTAGTTTGCATTGACTTACCTTATCATTAAATGAGCAGAGAAATACAGTAATATCAGCCCAAAAAGAATAATGCATGTTAACCTATATTGCACTAGGGGGCAGCATATATGTACATACATACGTACAACTAAGTAAGTAAGTAAGTAAGAAAGTAAGTAAGTAAGTCACTCACTCACTCACTCACTCATTCATTCACTAAATCAGGGGTTCCCAACCTACAGCCCACGGCACCATTTCATGTGCCCACCACTGCCACCCCACCCAGAAGTGGAAGCTGACGCATTTACAACAGCTGTAAAATGCACCCAAACATGCGTAAACACAGATATGTCAGCCGTAAATGCGGCCATGGCTGTCATAAACACGGAAGCGGGTGCGTTTACTTCTGCTTCCAGGAGGCGTGGTCCAGCCCACTCAGCTGTCCAGGGGGCATGGTCAGGCCCGCAGTATAAAAAGGTTGGGAACCCCTGAACTAAATAAATAAAGTAATTCAAGAGCAAGTTAACATTACTAGATGTGAGTTAACTTCAAATATTACTATGTGGAAGCTGTGGAACAAGTGGAGCTAGAGAGACTTATTTGATCATCAGAGAAAGTTTTAACTTTATTTTTGAGACACAGCTGCAGCCAGTTAATTGCTCACTTCCACTAAATAAATTTTAGATGTTTGTAAATGTGGGTTTTTAAGGGGGGAACTGAAGCACAACGCCAGAGAGAATGGAAGAAAAAGGCACTGTATATGCATGACATGAGAGAAATTCTTGACTGCGCAACAGAACTGCAACAGCATGTGAATAGGTACTTTTGCCACTAGCTTTGAACTTTACCGGTCTCATGCAACTGTCCTATTGAGGTAATTGCTGCAGCTCTAATCTTGACAAGCAAGTATCTGCTGACCTAGACCTGTGCCGTAAAGTCACAGTGACTTGGCATTTTTTGCCTATTTTTCACTTGCCACTCACATGAACTCCATTCCCCAAACGCACAATGAAAAATGTTTGAATTTTTTTTTTTTGGGGGGGGGGGAGAATAGTAACTGTGTTAGGCTGCTTTGCAAGCATATCAGAGAATAGACAAAACAAAAACGACATAGCACTTTGAAGACTAACTATCTGACAAAGTGGATTTGTTCAACGCAAGCTAACCTCAAAATATAACAGTTAGTCTTCAAAGTACTACAGCATTTTTGTTTATTCTCTGATATGCTTGAAAAATGTTTGAGTGGGATTCCAGAGCTGCATGGGCTAGCCCTGCTCCTACAAAAGCAATACCTCCTCACTCCCTGTGAATCTGAAAAATATGCAGGACTCCCCACAGGTACTGATGGACATAGAAAAATTCCACCCAAAGGATGGGCCTTCGATCATCTCCTTGTGTGCATATGCTGGAAAGTGGCAATGGTGCGGAGCTTCCACATATTTTTAAATGCACAAACAACACAAAAGCTTTTCTGCCATGAGCAATGGTGCATGGTGTAGTTAGCCCAGGTTGCCATGATAAGGACAGGTTTCACTTACCAGTAACTGTCGTTCTCCGAGTATGTTGTTTGGGGATTCACACTGATGGGTTCTGCGCCTGCGCTGAATCCGGAGCGGAGCTGGAAAGCTGATTGGATAAAGAGTTTTGAATGTGGGACCGCCCACCATGCCCAACCCCTTTAGGCGCCATTTCGCGCTCTCCCCTCAGTTTGATATTAAAGCTGCCCGCTAAGCCTAAGGCCATCTCAGGCCGGCAGCCCTGAGGGGAGGCAGGGTTGGGTTGTGTGAATCCCCAAACAACATACTCGGAGAACGACAGTTACTGGTAAGTGAAACCTGTCCTTCTCCTTCGTGTTGTTTGGGGATGCACACTGATGGGTGACTAACAAGCTCACTTACTTGGATGGTGGGCAGCCGGCGTCCTGAGATGTAGGAGAGCGCGATGGCATCATGGATGGGCGGTCATCAGCGAAGAGGATCGGAGACCAGCCGTCAGGATGGACCTGCCCCGTCTGACATCAGGGGCGGACCTTGTATCAACCCGGTAGTGGGTGATGAAGGTGGAGGACCTGGACCAAGTGGCAGCCTTGCAGATATCCTCCATCGGGATGCCCTCTAGGAATGCAGTGGAGGAAGCCAGTGTCCTGGTGGAGTGAGCCCGGACATGAGGCGGAGGTGGCAGGGATGACATCTGATAGGCCAGGTAAATGGTACCTGAGATCCATTTAGATAGTCTCTGGGCAGACAGAGGCTGTCCCTTAGTCTTGCCACCATAAGCCACAAACAGTTGTTTTGCTCTCCTGAAGGACGCAGTCCTCTGGGTGTAAAACAGCAAAGCCCTCCTGACATCCAACGAGTGCCACACTCTCTCTTGTGGAGACGAGGGATTCAGGAAGAATGCTGGAAGCGTGATGGCTTGGGCCAGGTGAAATTCAGTCAGGACCTTGGGCAGGAATGTTAGATCTGGGTGCAACACTGCCCTGTCAGGGTAGAACTTGAGAAAAGGAGGGTCAGACCGAAGGGCTGCCAGCTCCCCTGCCCGTCGGGCAGAAGTGATAGCTACAAGGAAAGCAGTCTTGTAGGAGACAAACTTAATGTCCACCGAAGCCATGGGTTCAAAGGGTGCCTTCGTGAGTGCGGTGAGCACTGTAGTGAGGGACCACTGAGGGGGTGGTATCTTCACTGGAGGATAGGCGTTGCGTAGCCCTTGAAGGAACCTTTTAACAGTTTTGTCTCTGAAGGCGGAGGACAATACTGAAGAAGGTGGGGCCTTGGCGACCACAGCAGCTAGGTGGACCTTCAATGATGAATGTGCGGATCCCAACTCGGCGAGGTGCAAGAGGTAGGACATGACATCCTGCAGGGATGCGGAGTCCACGGTGCGGTCGCTGGATGCTAGGAAGTCAGTGAAGCGACGGTACTTGGCATCGTAGGACTTCCGTGTGGAAGGTTTCCTTGACAGATCAAGGATCCGTGCTATGTTGGGCGGATAAGCCAGGCCGTCAGGTGTAGGCTCGGCAGATCCGAGTGAAGGATCCGACCGTCTTCCATGCGGAGGAGATTCGGATCGGTGGGTAGGCGGAGACGATCGCAAGCCAGGGTTTGGAGTAGTGGGAACCACGGCTGGCGCGGCCAGGACGGGGCAACCAGGATCGTCCAGGCGTTCTCCGCACGGATCCGTATCAGGACCCGTTGGATGAGAGGGATCGGTGGAAACATGTACAGCAGTTCCTGGTGCCACGGCACCATGAAGGCATCGCCCTCCGATCCGTGGCCGATCCCTGCTCGGGAGCAGTAACGGCGGCACTTGGAGTTGGTCTGTGATGCGAAGACGTCTAGGGTCGGTGTGCCCCACCGTCGGCACAGGCGGTCGAACACCGATCCGTCCAGTTCCCACTCGTGCATTGCCGTCCCTTTGCGGCTCAGGGAGTCTGCATCGGAGTTCAGGGTGCCCTGGATGTGGACACCTATGGGGAACACATGTACCTTCAGGCACCACTCCCACATCTGGACGGTCAGGTAGAGGAGGGAGAGAGACTTGGTCCCTCCTTGCCGGTTGAGATAGGCTAGTGTCGTGGTGTTGTCCGAGGCGATCTGCACCACACTGCCTGCGATCGACGGTCTGAAGGACCTCATCGCCTTCCATACCGCTAGCAGCTCGAGGAAGTTGATATGGTGGTCGGCTTCCTCGGGCGTCCATATGCCGTGAATCCGTAGTCCGCGGCAGCACGCACCCCATCCGTGGGTGCTCGCGTCGGTGGTGACTTGGATGGACGGTGCGGGAAGGGTGAAGAGTCTCCCCGCAGTCACATTCTGGTCCATTGTCCACCAGTTCAACTGGTCTCGGAGTTCGGGGGTCGGTGTGAGCCACTTCCCGAGGTTGTCGTGGGTGCCGTTGAAGGAGGAGAGGAACCACGACTGGAGGGAGCGCATCTTGAGTTTGGCGTGCGAGACCACCGCCGTGGTCGACGCCATGAGTCCTAGCAAACGGAGGGCGTCCCTCGCACGGACCCGACGTCCGCCCTGGATCCGTGCCACCACTGTGCGGATGTCGAGCAGACGTTTGGTTGGGGCGTAGGCTCTTAGAGCCAGAGAGTCTAGAACGGCTCCGATGTATTCTATTCGTTGAGTGGGGGTCAACTGGGATTTCTTGAAGTTGACCCGCAGACCGAGGCTCTGCATAAGGGCGAGGCAATGTGCAACGTCGTCCTTGGCTTTTTGTTGGGTCGGGGAGCAGATCAACCAATCGTCTATGTACGGGAACACTTGGACGCCTTGCAGTCGCAGATGAGCAGCCACCGGTGCCATGCACTTCGTGAATACCCTCGGAGCGGTGGAGAGGCCGAAGGGTAGGCATGTGTACTGGTAGATGTTGCCGCCCACCTGGAATCGGAGGAAACGACGATGTTCCCTCCTGATGGACACGTGAAAATAGGCGTCCTTCAGGTCGATGACGGTGAACCAGTCCCCGTGGTTGATCAGCGGGAGGATGGAGTGAAGGGTTACCATCCGGAACTTCCTCGCGTCGATATGCTTGTTGAGAAGACGGAGGTCCAGGATGGGACGTGCCCCCCCGTCTTTTTTGTCCACAAGGAAGTATCGGGAGAAGAACCCTTCGTGAGACTCCGACGCTGCGACCGGCTCTATGGCGCCCTTCTCTAGGAGAGCTGTTAGTTCCTCCTGGAGCGGTGGGGATGGATCGGTGATGCGGATCCGTCCGACAGTAGGGCATCTCCCGAACTCGATCGCGTAGCCAGAGTCTAAGATGGTTAAAACCCATCGGTCTGTGGTGATGGCAGACCACGCCGATAGGTAGTCGGAAAGGGGGCGGTAGGGTAGAGTCTCGGTCACGGAAGAGTCAAACACGTTGTTTGCCCTTCCGTTCCGTACGCTTGCCAGTCGGAGGCCGTTGCTGGTAGCGTGGACGGTTGGGTTGTTGGCGCTGCCGGTAGGGCTGGTACCGGGAGTAGTCCCCTTGTCTCTGTGGCGGGCGAGGTTGATAGGATGGGCCCGCTTGAGACGTCGACGGCTGGTCCTGATGGTAACGGCCGGACCCACGGTGTGGAGGGCGGAGCTGTTTTATCGTGGCGTAGTCCCCTTTCAGCTCTCCCAAGGAGGTGTCGGTCTCCTTGGCGAAGAGGCCCTCGCCATCGAAGGGAAGCTCCTCCACGAGCCGCTTGACATCGTCCTGCAGGTTAGCCGAACGGAGCCAGGCGTGGCGACGGAGCTGGATGGCGGAGGCCAAGTTTTTTGCCTCCGACTCGGTGACGTGGCGGCCGGTGCGGATTTGCTGGAGGGAAAGGTGGTTGCCCTCCATGCAGAGTTTTTCAAAGTCCGCTTGTCGATCAGGTGGCAGCAGGGACTTGAACGACTCCGCTTGCTCCCAGAGTCGACACTGGTAGCCTCCCATGGCCGTCGCGTAGTTGGACGCACGGAAGGACAAGGAGGCATTGGCGTAGAACCTCCTGCCCAGTGCGTCCAGCTTCTTCCCTTCCTGGGTCGACGGGATGGGAGTGCTGCTGATCGGCGTCCGGTGTTGGGAGCCCTTGACCACTCGGGAGTTCGGTGCCGGGTGAATGTGCAGAAAGTTGGAATCGTCCAGCAGTCTGTACATAGAGTCCACTCTGTTGGATACGGAGTGGGAAGAAACCGGCTTCTTCCACACCTCCTTGGCCGCTTTAGCAATCTTAGGGAGCAGTCCGAGGCGGACGGGGACCAACTCCTTGCGGTCGGCCAAGCCGCAGACGACATCCTCACAGTCGTCCGGGGGAGCCTCCGCCCGAATCCCAAGGGTGGATCCGAGGCGAGTGATCAGTCCGGTGTAGGTCTTCAAATCCTCCGGCTGGGATCCGTGGACGGCGCCGATGTTGTCGTCCGGGGACTTGTCGACCGCGACCGGCGGTGGCTGATGCTGCTCCTCCTCCTGATCCGACGAGTCGGAGTCTCCTGACCGCTCCGAGACGCTGGGCGGTGGCAGGTAGACCTCGGGGTCCGAGTCCGACCAGTACGGCCTGGCGGATCTCGGATCGCTCCCCGGCAAAGGCAGCTGGTACGGAGGGAGAGAGGCCTCCGACCGCGCCTGTTCCACCCTCTGCCGCTTCGGTGCGGGGCCCTCCTCACGGAGCGGTGGTGCCTCCGTGGCTGGTGGTGAGGGCAGAGGGCGCTCCCACGGTGTCGTCTGCGGGCCGTAGAGCTCGGTGTGCAGTTTCCGCACCATCGCCTCGATGTACGGGGCGATGAGGCTCAACTGGGGCGGCGGTTCGGTAGCCGGACCAGGAACCACGGAAGGACTGCGGAGGGAGGAAGACCTGTGCGGTGGTACAGGTGGAGGAGTCTCCGGCGGCGGTGGAGGGCTGTGGGCCCTCTCCGGCGTGGCGTCCCGGGCCTCGGTCGACATCCTACCCGGCGTAGGTGGAGCTGCGACCGGGGCGGATGCTAGGGAGCGTGGCGGCGAAAGGTGAGCCGGTGCCGGGGTCGGAGGAAGAGAAGACGAAGAGCTACGGCGCTTCTTTTTCTCTTTTTTGTCTTTCTTCTTCTTCTCCTGCTCCTTCTTCCGCCTGAACAGTTCAGAGGCCGAGGGCCTGGAAGAAGAAGCGGAGGTTGAAGGAGCAGACGTGGAAGCGGCCTGCTCTGGAGCTGGGGGAGCCGGTGGTGCCAGTGCGGCCTCCATGAGGTAGGCTTGAAGGCGGTACTGGCGGTTCTTGATGGCGGCCTTCGAGAAGCCGCGACAGACTTCGCAGGTCTGGACCTGGTGACTCTCCCCGAGGCAGCGAAGACAACGCACGTGCCCGTCCGAGCTAGGGAACTTTCTCTTGCAGGACGGACACTGCTTGAACGCTGCCGCTGAGGCCATCCACCGAAGTAGATGGCCGAAGAGAAAAAATTATCCCGGCCGGGAGGCCCCGACACGAGATGTTGGTCTTTTTTTTTTTTTTTTTTTAAACGGCGGCTGAGGACGAGCCCCAGCCACACGAGGACCAAGGGAACAAGTCCCCTAGTCCGAGAAAAATTGTAAGGTAGGAAAAATTGGAAGATTCTGAGACAATCTCAGCAAAGTACTCACAGCTTTTTTTCCAGGCTCCTGCTTGCGCAGCGGAAAAAAGCAAACTGAGGGGAGAGCGCGAAATGGCGCCTAAAGGGGTTGGGCATGGTGGGCGGTCCCACATTCAAAACTCTTTATCCAATCAGCTTTCCAGCTCCGCTCCGGATTCAGCGCAGGCGCAGAACCCATCAGTGTGCATCCCCAAACAACACGAAGGAGAACGACACCTATAATTTAAAAAATATTTGAGGCTAGCTTCCGAAAGGAGTGGTGGAAATTGGGTTGTGTGGGTCTTCTCTGGTTGAATTGTGTGGACCAAACCCCATAGATTTGCCACAGGGAGACATGAGAGTTTCCACAAAATTATGCAAAAAAGAGGGCAGGAGAAAGAAATTATTACTATAGCTGGTGGTGTTTAATCCACACAGGTGAGATGCCAGCGTGGCAGAAGAAGAAACAGGAGCAAACAAGAAACACTCTTCTAAAAATGACAGAACAGAGGAACTGCCAAAGCAACGTCTTCTGCTATTATGCCTTCCTAATGCCTAAGAATGGCATTATATATATAAAATAAATAAATAAATAAATAAGTGTACTGAGTAACAGGATATTTTTGGAGACAGCAATATTTGTGGGTACTCACCAATTAAGGCTGTCATAAAACGATTCATGGAAAGAGGTTCTAAATACATTGGCCCTTCATAACCAGATTCCAGTTCACTCCTCACATAATCCCTGGAAAAATACAGTGAAATATATTAGCATACATTTTAAAAAATCTAGGCAAACAGTAAGACCTTTACCATGAAGTTTTGCTTTATAGATAGTAACAATTATGCCAAGCATGTGCTGACTTTACATACAAAATATTTCAAGGCTCAAGATTATTTTCATTGATTATTCCTCCATCAGCTTGATCTGCTATTTTAAATACATTTTGTAGAAGTGAGCAATTAACTGGATAGAAATATGCCCCAAAATTAAAGTTAGAACTTTCTCTGATGACCAGATCCATCTCTCTAGTTCTACAGCTTCCACATAAAGTGGAAGTAAAGTGTTGTGTATGGACATATATGTTTTCAACACATGGATGTACAGAAAACTTTACAAGACATATATTGTGTCCCAGAACAGACCTGCCAATTTAATAACCAATTATATGTTCGCAAACTTAGCACACTTTGCACACTCCTCCCTTTGAGTGCTCAGTTTCAACACTTATATCTTGGTTTGCTAAACCAAAGTTTGCCACTATACTTGAACAAGGATAACTGTGGTTTAATTTCTGCATTTTAACCAATGTATGAAAACAAGATATCAACATTAAAAGTGATGAAGAGCATGGAAAGAAATGGAAAAAGCTCATCACTCATTCAGGCAATCCACAACTTTTTAGTTAAAGATGATTATATCTGAAACTGTTCAGCTTTATAAGTGACAACTATACAGCAGGCTACTTTGCCACAATTGCACATGTCTGGAAACCATTGTTACAACTTTTTTGTTGTTCCATCGCACAGTCGATTCCGACCCTTTGTGACCCCATGGACCACTGTCCGCCAGGCACTTCTGTCCTCCACCATCTTCCTCAACTCACTCAGCGTTGTGCCCACTATGTCTACAATACCATCTAGCCATCTCATTTTGGCCGCCCACTTCTTCTTTTGCCCTCCACCCTTCCCAGCATCAAGGCTTTCTCAAGTGAATCTTCTCTTCTCATTTGATGTCCAAAGTACTTTAGCTTCATCTTTATTATTTGACCTTCTAAGGAGCAGTCAGGGTTGATTTCCTCTAAGATTGACCTATTTGTTCTCCTCACTGTCCAGGGGACTCTCAAAACTCTCCTCCAACACCACATCTCAAAGGCATCTATTCTTCTCCACTCAGCTTTCCTAATGGTCCAGCTCTCACAACCATACATTGCCACCGGAAATACCATTGCTTTGACTAGACGAATTTTTGTTTGCAATGTGATGTCTCTACTTTTCACTATGTTCCCCAGGTTTCTCATTGCTTAGCTCCCAAGAATCAGTCACTTTTTTATTTCATGGCTGCAATCTCCATCTGCAGTGAGCTTTGATCCTAAAAAAGTAAAATCTGTCACTACTTCTACTTCTTCCCCATCTATTTTCCAGGGTCTGATACGGCCTGTTGCCATGATCTTGGTTTTCTTGATGTTGAGTCTCAAGCCAGCTTTTGCACTTTCCTCTTTCAACCTAATCAGGAGCTTCTTTAGGTCCTCCTCACTTTCTGCCATTAGGGTGGTATCATCTGCATATATCTAGCATATCTCTGCACTCCCTAGCCTCCTTAAAAAGTGATGGTCACTCAGTCTTTAGATATGGTAATACACACATTTTGCTAACTGATTACTGTAGAAACATTCAGTGGAAACGTCCTTTGTCAAGCAGTTGTCGGAAAATCTGTAAGTGAGCCTGTCTTTGGATTCATCTTTTTGTAAATTAAACCACATGCCATGTCTAAAAACGTCTTCAGTTTATTTAAATTGAACACAAGCTATTGGAATGAAAATTACAAAAATCTGATGTTTGTAACTAAATCAGCAATCTTAACACGTTTTATAAAATGGTACCAAATCCAACCCCCTCCATGATTCATGATATTTTCCTGTTTCAAGACAAGGAACACAAACACAGGTGAAGCTACTGTCATACCTTCAAGCAGAACTCCTTTCATGTAAAGGCGACAAGGGAAGCCAAATACTAAATACTGAAAGTGTTGCAGCTTCAAACAAAGCAGCTTTGAAAAGCAAAAGGGCTCGTAAGACAAGTGAAGACAGCACTCCTGGTAACATTGGCTAGAACTGACAGTCTATGAACATCTGAAGCCACATTTGATCCAATCAGCTTCCCCATATTACATACAATCTTTTTATATCATTTATAGATCTATGCCAGTTTGTGTCTCAGACCTTGCTCTCCTTTGCATATAGGTGAAAGCATTCACAAGAGGCTAGAATTTCAGGCAAACAATTAAGACGCTGCTTAAAAAATTATCATGTTGACCCTCCTCCTTGCCTCTCAAATTTTTTGGGGGAAGGGGAACTGTGGCCTATATTTTATTTCCCTGCAAGTGGGTGTCAATTTTAAGAGGTAATTATGAACAACAAAACAGCTAGCAAGAAGAGAACTAAGAGCGTCTTAGTTCACTTCCTGGCAACTTTCTAACCTGTTTAAAATTACAGCTCCCTCCCCATATCTCCCTCCTCCCTCAGTGAGGAGCAAACAAATGAGGAACTAGATTATGGGAGCCCAAACTTTTTTGGGCCATGGGCTGGTCACAAGATTCAGGGGGCTGGTCACTATGGCCCGGGGTCCAGGCCATCTGGCCTGTGAAGCCTGCGTCACTCCCAGAAGCGGAAGTAAAACGCGTCGGTACAGACACATTTTACTTCCCCTTCCTGGAACAATGAAGGCCTCGTGGGCCAGATGAATTGGTGTCAGGGGCCAGATCTGGCCCCCAGGCCATAGTTTGGGCACCCCTGAACTAGATGATGAAATTTGGCCCTCACTCTTGACAGAAGAATGTGATTCTTCATGAGCCTGGTCTACAAAAACAGAGCAATATAATTGTTAAAACAAACAACTGATGGAACAGCTAAGATTATGAATTGAATGACAGACCAACCTTTGTCTCTATTCAGTGGTGAGACATACAATATTAATTTTATTTTATCGCTTACGAAGGCCTCTCTGTGGTTCATTTAGCATGCACAGCCCTGTGCTTTACTTTACTGATATTCTTGGACTTTTGCCAGTTGAACAGAGAGAAGCAAGGTTTGCTCAATAACACTATATTCTCATGCACCACCACATATTATGTCTATCTTCAACATTATCAAGCTGGAGTATTCTGAAGCAGTACACACTTCAGATGCTTCTTCTGTATACCTGTGACAGGCCTGCTACTTCAATGCGGATTTTTAAGTGCCAGAGTTACATGAAACTTATGCTGATGTAGCTCTCTTTAGGCCACAAACTAAAATTAAAATACATAAGAAGCAAAGAATCTAGAGAACCAGTTGTGGTACTACATTTAGTCCATTTCCTTCTCTCTCTGTTCCTTCAGCCAGAAATGAGTGATCTCTTCTTCTAGAAATCCATTTTGGGAATGGAGAGGAGGAATTATTAAACTTCTCCACACCCTCAAGAAAAGAACATTAACATTATTATCCTAATAAGATGGCTACAGCTGTATGCAGGGCTACTATTGAGTAGTATCCGGAAATCGGACTGAGAATGTAGTCCTATAGCTACAGCTAGTCCAAAGGAACTCTTTGGAACTACTACTTTGAGATATTTAGTGTGGATGAACTGGTGTTGGGGGCCAGATGTGGCCCCCAGGCCAGAGTGAGTGACTTCCTGAACCACGTGACCGGCCCATGGCCCAAAAGGTTTGGGCTCCCCTGATTTAAGCAAACCAGTGTTAAAAGTAACAAGTTTGTTCATGTTCAAATCAAGTAATAAACTGTGGTTTGCCAAAAATAAAAGGTAAAGGTAAAGGTATCCCTTGTTCGAAAGCCAGTCGTATCTGACTCTCGGGTTCAGTGCTCATCTCTGTTTCAAAGCCGAAGAGCCAGCGCTGTCTGCTTCTGCAGAGGTTTCTGTGGTCATGTGGCAAGCATGACTAAAAATCGGAGTGCATGGAATGCTGTTACCTTCCCACCGAAGTGGTCCCTATTTATCTACATGCAATTTCTTGTTTTTGAACTGCTAGGTGGCAGGAGCTGGGACAAAGACAGGAGCTCATACCATCCTGCAGTATTCGGGAATCGAACTGCTGACCTTCTGCCCAGAGGTGGACTAAAAAAAAAATTACTACCACACTGTGGGCATGGTATGGTGGGGGTGGCCAAGGGGAAAGCCCTGCATTGCACCCCAATTAGGACTAGTTTATTTCAAAACATGGATGGGCAGAGCCAGCCAGAATTTCTGCTACTGGTTCTGCCGAACTGGTGCGAACCTGCTGATGCCCACCACTGCTTCCGCCTCCCAGTCAGCGCCTTAGCCACTTGAGCCACTGCAGTACTTTTAATCACCTTTCTGCTACCATATTAGAAGAGAAGACTTGTGGGACAACAGTGATGAGACTTGGGCTCATTTATGTAATGCTTCAAATAGACAGAAAGTATTTTTAAAAGCCTATTACACAGCAGCAGAAGAAACAAGCCAGAAAAGGAAGACTTAATTTGGAAGTACAGTACTGTATTCATTCTAAAAAATTGTTTTGCATATAAAAATACAATTATCGCAACTGCCTCATTTCTTTCTTTTATAACTTATATTTTATTACTAAAACAATAAAAAAGAAAATACAATATATAATAACAATCCAAATTCAATTACAATACAAATACATTTGTGTACCCATCACCCGGGAAGCTTCCAAACTATTCATAAAAATCCACATAGCTTATCTTGCCTACTATTTCCAAAACTTTATGTTTCCTGACCTGGTTTCATACCTTTTATCTCTCTCTCTCTCTCTCTTTTAAACATTTTTATTGATTTTTAAAACATAAAAAAGAACCAAACTAACAATACAATACAATACAATGTAAAATAAAACAATAACAACAAGAAAAAGAAAAAAATGAAATACAAAAGTATTATTATAGTTCCCTGTTACATCTTCTTACCCATGTCCTCAAAACAATTAACAACACCCTGTGATATATATAAAGTCCTAGTAACCACAATTAGATCACAACTTCTCTATTGTTTCCAAAAACACATATAATCTGAAACTGGTTTAACACCTTTAAATTCTACCAAGGTATACTCTACAAAGGGTCTCCATATCTCCCAAAACTTATTTTCCACAATTACACCTTTCTTTTTTTATTTCCCATGTAAGTTTATTATTTAAAGCAATTCCCCACATTTCTTTATACCAGTCTTCCAACCTTAATACTGAATCACATTTCCAATTCCTTGCAACACATTGCCTTGCCACAGTCAACATTATAGACAATAAATCTTTTTTGTTCATATCCAAGTTCATATTCTCTTTCTGTCAGCAAGGCAGTACCTGACCCCAATTTTAAGTTCAACTTTAAAATTTCTGATATTTCTCCTTCTATTTTTTCCCAGAAAACCTTAACCATTTACAACTCCACTACATGTGTTCATGTGTCCCCATGTTATCATTACATCACTATTTTTTAGTTTTAGTATTATCCATCTGGTGTAACCAAACTGGGATCAGGTACCACCTCCACAACATTTTATAGTTATGTTGCTTTACTCTAACTGACAATCCTTTCATAATTCTTTTCCATTTCATATTCCAATTTGTTTCTAATTTTTTATATTCAAATCTTGTTCCCACATTTTTTGCAATGTCTCTTGGGCTTTCCCTCTTTGTTTAATATTTTATAAAATTTACTCACTAAACCTTTTATTCTCATTTCACCCCTCCTTAGTTTCCAAATTAGTTCTTCAAATTCCGTCCTTTCCCCTTCTAAACTTGTTTTCCCTTTGTATCTAGAAATCCATCTATTCACTGAAATAATCTGAAACCAATTTAAGTACAACTGTCTATATATTTCCATTCTTTGTTCATTATTATCACACAACTTTATCCAATCTTTCAACAGGTACACATCCATCCTAAAAAGTATCTCCTTTACTTTTTCATCTACCCTCACCAGAATTGTCCTTATATCTTCTACTTCCTCCAGAAAAAGGAAGACTTAATTTGGAAGTATTCATTCTAAAAATTTGTTTTGCATATAAAAATACAATTATTGCAACTGCCTCATTTCTTTCTTTTTTTAAATAATATTTTATTTCTAAAACAATAAAAAAGGAAAACACAATATATAATAACAATACAAATTCAATTACAACACAAATACATTTGTGCACCCATCACCCGGGGTGCTTCCAAATTATTCATAAAATTCACATAGCTTATCTTGCCTCCTATTTCCAAAAACTTTATGTTTCCTGGCCTGGTTTGATACCTTTTCTCTTAACCAATACATAAACCATAAACTCACCCCAAATATCTTTAAAATCATTTACATTTATCAATCCTTTTTTTATTTTTAACTCGCATGTCAATTTATCATTTATAGCCATATCCCATAATTCTTTGTACCAATTTTCAAGTCTAAAGTTTGTCTATGTTTTCCAATTTTTGGCTATCAATAATCTCGCCACTGTTATCTAAATGTTACTTAAGCTCTTTTAATTTTTATCGATTATTATACTTCCCAGATCCATTAACAAAGCTACTCTGGGACTCGGCAACAGTTTTAGATCTAATATTTGGTTGATTTCCTTGAAGATTCTTCATATTCCCACCACATATGCAGATACATTCCAACATGCTATTTATATCTCCAACATTCTTTACTGTAATTCTTATCACATTATTTTAGCCAAACTAGTGTCATATACCAGCTCCACAATATTTTGTAGCAAAATTCCTTTATTCTCACTGACATATTTTTTTACAATTCTTTGCTTCCGTATATTATCCCAGTCAGTCTTACCAATATTTTCTTTTAGATCTTGTTCCCACATCTCTCTTAATATTTTTAATATTTCTCCTCTATCAGTTAAAAGTTTATATATTTTGCTAACTATTCCCATTGTTATTTCTTTTGGTACTAAATATCTTAATATTTCTTCAAATTTTATTAGTTCTCTACCCAGATCATACTTTTTTAAACAATTTTTATTCCATTTCTCTAATCGTATTCTATTAAACCAATTCATCTTTAAGATTATACATATTGTTTCCCTATCTTCTTTAGTTTTGACTTTATGTATTCAATCCTTTATAGCAGGGGTAGCCAACCTATGGCCTGTGGACCGGGTTCAGCCTGCAGCACCATTTCATGTGGCCCGCCACCACCCTCACCACCACCAGAAGCAGACATGTTTACGACAGCCGTGGATGCATTTTACAACAGCATTTTACAGGAATGGGGGAGGGGCCGCTTTCCTGAGCAGTTTTATAGCTTAAAATACTTCTGCTGCATTCCAAATCCCGTCCCTCCCTTGGGGTAAGTCACCCCCCAATTGCCTCATTTCTAAACTAAATGCTATTCATTTACTATCTTCAGTCTCCAATTCCAATGCATTTGCTGGAACAGAAATTCTGTTGATTATGGAAATCAACCATTTTCAACACACAATTTTAAAATGCCAATTTAAAGCCTGAAAAGAACTGACTCTGGATTAACATTCACTTGGAATATCTCTAATACAATTTCTCTGCTACAAATCATAGTCTAAATTGAAGATTATTATTTATGTGTTAAAAAAAATGATGTACACAACCCAGAGTGGGAATGTCTTCCAGATGGGCAGTTATATAAACAGAAGGAAGGAAGGAGAATTGGTTACTTCTTGAAAACTGAATATATGAAAAGGAATTCAGAAGACAAATAGGAGCCTTATTGATTCTCCACTTAGCTAGGGTTGCCATATGTCCCAGTTTTCCAGGATTTTCCCAGATTCAAGCTGTCCTTGCCAGTTCAAGAAAAAACATGTAAAAGTCCCAGATTTTTAAATTTGAACAAAGGAAGCAAGATCAACCCTCACCAATTATCCTGCTTGAAAGCAGTGAAGGCAAAACAGTACCCTAAGAAGCCTACCAGGGAGGAGAGACACTTGCAAGTGAGATAATTGAAAGAAAGGCATGGAGGCAGTGAAATAACTCTTTGCAAAAATCCCTTGGCTCACCTTGAAGTTTGGGGGACAAGGGAGTCATCCTCAGCCCTTTTCCTAGAAGCCGGGAGGGAGCAAGAAATACTTATATCCAAGAAACCAAACTGTCACCATACACTGGGACGGAGGACTGCAAAGGGTTAATTACATAGGGTCAGTATTCCTAGAGAGGAAGGGAACAGGGTGGGCAGAAAGTAAAGAGTCCTCCATTGCAAAGGTCCTCCTCCAAAATAAGTCTCTTCCTATCTCCTGCTTTTCTCCTTCTGGAGGGAAACAGAGGCACCATGGACTGCATTGCAGTTCTGGGCCCCTCTTTAGTACTTTTTCCCAAGGGGTTCTCTTGTGGGGTTTCAGGGTGAGTCTATTTTATTGGGGTGTGTGTGAAGGGGAGGGTGGGGTGACCTCAGGGGGAGGAAGGGTGGTTCCAAGATGGGAATTCTGCAGGGTCTTAGAGCTGTGGTCTCCCTGACAGCCCTGTCCGATGCATGCACAGTTTGAAGAATGCAATGATGTCACATGGCTGTCCCGGTTTGGCGGGAGAGAATTATGGCAACCCTAGACTCTTAGCTATTATCTAGCTTCAAGGTCTATAGAATTGTTGTCATAACTGCCAAACTATGTTCAAATAAATATCAACAGTAACTGGCACAGCAATGACACTTTATTCTCTGATCAGCTTCCCAACTGCCTTTCCCCACATTCCATCAACTAATAAATCCAGCATCATACTCAAAAGCCTTTGACATGCTTTGGTCTTTTGCTTAATATACTGCTTTGACTAAAGTCATTTTAGAGGTTCAATAGTAGCTCAGCATGGTTTTGCCTATGCCTTTACCACATAGGAATTTGCTAATCTAACAAGAATGTCATTGACATCAAACGTGACTACTTGCATGCCCTGGCCTGAGGAAAATGACCTTTCAAAGTATAGGTTTGCTCCTTAAAATTTCCCACTTCCTTCTTGGACACCACTGAGGTAAATTGCCAGCTTTCTCATCAATTCCTTGGGAAACCAATGCTTTAAGCTTTTTCTATACATTGATCCTTAAGGAAATCAACCCTGACTGCTCATTAGAGGGACAAACACTGAGGATAAATCCCAAAGCACTACCTGAGGGAAGGACTGGCAAACTGTATCTGAATATTTTGTGACCAATCTCAATTAGAATCATATAATTATTATTTGGAAACCCAAGATCATAGCAGGAATACCATTTCCTGCTAGGCTTACCTGGAGATCTGATGTCCAGCATATAGCAACACTGCAGTTAGAAAATACAAGTAGAGTTGAACCAGGTGTTGTCTGGGCAAGGTTAAGAGCACAACACTCAAGATATAACCTAGAGAATAAATGAAAAAAAATCACAGTTAAGTGCATGATTCCTTAAAGAATGTTTTTATTTTATTTTTTAAAAGTGCAAATTGAAGGACACTACTAATTCCAATTGATTTTTTATTTTTTTTAAGAAAAGGGCACGCATCTCCATGCCTAGAACAACCCATGACTTATTTACAATGGATAGAATGCAAACAATGCAAATATAGAGACATCTGACAGGAGGCTGGGCAACCTGTGGTATTGGACTGCAATTCCTGTTAGGTCAGTCTAACAGCAAAGCAAAAAATAGATGATGCAGTTAGTTGCATTTCAAGAGCTGGAAGTCCAAAGAATGATCATGCCTGGACACCTGGACATCCATAAAATACCACTTGTGAAACACACTAGCAATAACATTGTACATATGGTAGTAGCATAAGTGTTTGTGGATCAGAGTTCATTTCGCCAACTATAGGAAATATAATCATAAACTGCAGGCATACTAACTATATGTGACCACAAAACCCATAAACATTTGTCAGCATTTTCAAGGTATCCTAATACCATTTGTTGGTTTTGCTACAACAGACACCACTCTGGAAATTATGACAATAGGAGCCAGGGTTTCCATTCTTCCACTTAGGACAGCATTTTCATGTCAGTAAGAGAAGTCTTTTCTACACTGGAATTCTTGAAGACATCAAATGAGAATCCAATTTTTGAACAGAAGAATTTGTAAGTGACTGACTGATTTGCCTACTCTGATTTGATTCACCAGCACAGATGCTGCTCTACTGTTGATGAGGGCAAAGAAAATGATTCCCTCATAAGTATGCCACCCATTCGGTCAAATACAGGAAATGCCTTAACACAAGACCCATCTAAATATCTTATAACTAGCACATCTTTCTTTTAAGAAGAAAACAAAAGCAGAAAATACCCGAGGACTCATTATAAAAAGAAACCCCATGTGATGGTTTTCTCCTTGCAGAGTGACATCTGCCAGTCACCTGTCATGGTAGTGATGGTGGGTGATGATAAAGGCCTAACTGAAATCTGTCCTTTAGAAAGAAGCCTCCATTTTCCACAAAAAGACTTTAAAATGTCAAGGCTATGGAAAGAAAGCCTGATTCCCATATTAAATAACATACAGGATCCACTCATACTCGATGGCAGAAGGGAGCAATCATATGGTTCTTAATCTATGTGATCTACAAAATGGACAACAGAGATCTGAATCTACTCTTAAAGTTTACCGAGGTCTTCCTGGCTTGAAAGCCAGTCATATATGACTCTAGGGTGTGGTGCTCATCTCTCCATCTACAGCCCAAGAGCCAGTGCTATCTGTATCTGCAGACGTTTTTGTGCTCATGTGGCAGGCATGAATAGAGTGCACAGAACACCGTTACCTTTCCTGCTGAAGCGATACCTATTTATCTACTTGCAATTTCTTGTTTTTGAACTGCTAGGCTGGCAGGAGTTAGGGCAGATGACAGGAGGTCACTCCATCATGGAGTACTTGAGTCTCGAACTGCTGACCTGCCAACCTTCTGGCTGTCAAACTCAGTCTCTTAATCACTAAGCCACTGCTGCCCTATAAAGTTCACCTTGGAATACCTATACCTACATTACTATTTAAGAAGGAAAAAGAATAGAAATATTGTTTACTGGTAATGTAACACCCTGAAACAGTGCTTCGTTCCTCTTCTAATCTTTCTTCAAGTACAACAGTGCATTCATTGAAAAAGCAGCTAATGAAGCATGTAATTTTTAGAATATCTCACCAAGCAAAACAACCAAAGAATCAATAGTTCATTCAAACTCATAACCATTGATTATTCTGCATAACTGAGTACCAGCAGCAAAAGTGCCCATTTACTTATCAATGAAATGAAGTTTTTCATTTGATGTTAATAAAAGAAGTGGTCAGGACAACTTTTCATTTATAAGATCATCACTGAAATAGGTAAAGATATTTTCTTTTTTCCAAGGCCTTTTCAGAGAGAAAGAAATAAATTTACCAGGGCCTTCTTGAAGGTCTTTCATTTGTTTAAAGAAAACTACAGTAATATCCTGGATAACACTAAAACTTGGTTCCATGAGTCCTTAGTGTTATCTGATTTTTAACGTTATCCGATACATGCATCACATAACATTAAAATCCTATGGGATAAATCGCATAACATTAAAACTCCATAGAGATACATTGTAACCGGCATAGGCTTCAGCAAACATTATGTGATACATCCCATAGTGTTTCAATGTTATGTGATGCAATTTTTCCCCAGATTGCGTAACGTTATGCAGTTTTAGCGTTATCTGGTGCAAATGTTATCTGAGGTATTACTGAACATTCAGTTAGGCCAGAGGTTCCCAATGTTTTTTACGCTGCGGGCCTAACCACAGTCCCTGGAAGCGGGCACATTTACGACTGCCGTAAATATGGCCACTTCCGTGTTTATGACAGTCACAGGCACGTTTTATGGCTGACATAAATGTGTCTGCTTCTACTTCCGGGTGTGGCAATGGGGAGGGGAGGCACTTTTTTTTCTTGATGGAGTCAACGTCTGCTATTTGCACCAATTCCTAGAATGTTAACTTTCATAAAAATCAAACCTTTGGTTGTTGGTTTTTTTTCCTTGATGCTCTTCAGTTTTAGCCATGCCGAGGCTAAGTTGCTATCATCTTTTTCATCATCATCATTATTATCATCAACACCACCACCATAAACATCATCATCAAGCCCACATCACACATCTTCTCAATATATCCCCAACATCCATCAGAGTATCACTTCCTAAGCAACCGTTACAGAGCCCACTATACTCTGAGTATTATTTCTGCTGGATCAACATCAATTTCAAATCTAAGGAGACATCCCACATAGCTTCTAATACAATTTCCCACGGCTTAGGTTGTATATCACCTTCTAATTTTCCATTCCATATCTCTCTAGTCTAAGCTCTTGGACATCTATTTTAAAAAAGATCCATTTAACATTTATATACCAAAGTTATAGGCTTAGTTTCTGTATGATCCACCTTAAAAGAAAACTCCACCTCCTGCCAAAACTTTACACTTCCATTTCTAATAGCTCCTTAGCCTCTACTTTCAGACATTTTGCCAGATCTCATCTTGGAACTGCTCTATGTCATAATCAGTTTTCACACAAAATGCCAAAACACCCTTAGATGGGAGTAAGATGAAATCACACATACCATGGGAATTGGAACAGCCTGCTTCTGCAAAAAGGACACCTGTTCTTCTGAATATTTATAGCTGTCTTAACTATGGACAATTTTATATTGTATGTCATATGCATAATTACTGCACACCAAAAACACTGGGGGAGAAGCACTACGAAATGCTCAAATTGTAAAGAACCTGCTTCTGCAAGACTCTGCATTTATTTGTTTGTTTGTTTGTTTGTTTGTTTGTTTGTTCAGATTTATATTGCTGCCCACTCGCCAAGGCAACTCAGGGCAGCTTACAGTCAAAACAGCAACAGTACAGTAAAAATAATAAAATACAACATCACAAAACAACCAAAGCAGAACACAGACTAAGTCCCCTCTCTAGCCATTGTTGTGGGCCCACAAGAGGGGGTGAGGTTCTCAACCGCCTGTCAGGCCATGGAGTCTTCTCCCTAATTCATTCATCTGAAACCTGGTAGGCCTGATTTGTCAGAAAAGAAAACTATTGCTGAAATTTCCATTCATTTCTACCAAGAAAAAAAGAAGCAGAAGTAATAGGGAGGTCTATTTAAAAAACAAAACCAACCAACCAAAACAAAACACAAAAATCAAAGCTGTATAGTACAAATCTCCTGTAATGATATGGCTGAAATTATTGCAGGCTTAATTACCTCATAATGAGTTATAGTGCCTGCAAATTACATCTCATTCTACTAAAGAGACAAGAAATTATACATGTTGATAGTCAACAGAGACATGATTTGGATTTCTCAAATGAGATACAGAACTATAAGTAAATTGAATGTTCCAGATAATCAGGATGTCTTCCAAATATTTACATCCCCCCTCCCACAGTGTGCATGTGTATGCCTGCTTGCGTGTGTGTGTAGAAAGAGAGAGAAGTATAATCTTTTTTCTCCCAAGAAATATGCTACATGGGATCAAATATGTGATTGGCATTGGAACCTCAAATCCAACCTGTCTTGCAATCACTCCCTCAGTACAAAATACCTTGTCTCTAATAACTAGTCTCACATAATTATAGTAATTTTGTGATGGCACCCATGACAGGTTCTTAAATTTTGAAAAATACCGCACTGGAGATGCGGTGACCCCCACCTGCTGGCTGATATAGTAATATCGCAGTTCTCTAGTGGGTTTTATGTGTGGTTCATGATGTGATTGTTGTACGCCGCCCAGAGTTGCTTGCCAAGTGGGCGGCAATACAAATGTGACTAATAAATAAATAAATAAAATGTCATGAGTCCTTGGATTTCAAGGAATGCTGAGAATGAAAGAATATCACTTTATAGAGTGAATGTCTGCTGTCAGTTTGCTTCAGCTACAACAAAACCAAAACCTTTAAGACTAGTAACTTGTTTATGTGTGAATCCAGTGTAGAGATTACAACCCACTCTCTCATATACATTTAGAATATAGAATACTATTGCATGCAACTTTACTTTTGCCCATGTTTGTAAAGAACAGTATGATGTAGCCTATGTATGATTATATACCAAAATAAGACCTATCTTAAACTAGGACAGGGTACTACAGCATCTTACACAGGTCACTGCTATATTTTTCTCTCTTCTGTCCCCTAATTTTGTCCATTATTTCTTACATTTTTATATGGCTACCTCTACAAAATGCTATGTACAGCACATGTAGTTCTCCTCTTCCCACGCATGGTATTCTCATAATAAACGTGTGAGGCAAGCTCAGCTGACAGTGTGTGACTGGTTCACAATCAATCACTTGACAAACTTCATTGCTAAGGGGAAATCTGAAACTCTGTCTTCCACATCCTCATTTGACATTTCAATCACAACACACTCCATGGGTTTATTGAGAGTTAGGTCTGAACATATCCCCTTAGCATTCATTGAATAGAAATCTACTGCACAAGCAAATCAAGAGAAAAATATATTGTCAAATGTCAGAGGCGGTGTCTGCTACACGTATTTGAGTATACAATTTTCCCTGGAAATCCAGGAAAAATTGCACTGGCATGAATTTTCTTTAGGGTGGATCATATCTTGCCATGAAGTGACCCCACACACTGTGATCATGGAGCCATCTCCTGTGGCACATATGAAATGAGACATGCAGGATTTAACACTGGGACTGCAATGGACTGCCACAGCCTTGCAGATATTAACAAGGTGCACCATCACAGTCAGTCCATCTGGTATGGCCTCTTCCACCTCTATGACCATTGGAAATAGAAATAGTGAAGTGGTTCCTCCTCTGCTCATTTTGCCATTGAGCAGAATATGATGGTTTCCACTGAGGGGGCCATTACCCCACCTAAAGGGGCTCATCCACCTGTAGCCATTGGCCCCATTAGGGAGTCAGGTTATTAACCACCACCCAACACTCAACAATGAGTTGCTGGCTGTAGTCTACTGCATTATCATAGAGGGATATCCAGACAGACATGTCAAATGTGCCTTTCAGACAGGAACTAAACACTCAAAAGAAGTGTGCTAACTTGGGAAAGTAGTAAGAGAGGCAGCTGAAGACAATACTGTATTGAATTTGATTCTAAAACTAAACTGCCCCTCCTCCTATACAGTGATGGTTACTACTACCAACTGCTTTATGGAAGGAATGAGATAATAAATGGAAAAGGCTAAAATAATCCCAGCTGCCTTCCAGTAGTCAGCAGAGTCCGAGTTCATCTCTTTGTATTCTCAACTACTGCCAATACTGAGCCCTGACCTTTAGAAGTAAGCCAAATCAGCAAGATCTATAGAATCAAAAGTGAACAACCAAGTGCTTTGAATGCTGTGCCTTCAGGAAAAAAAAATATGAACAGGTTTTCCATACATAGAAGGATGTGCTTTAAGCTTCTCCAGCAGCAGTTTGCAAAACTCCTGATCATACAGAGGGAAAACCTAAATCTACAAAGTACATTCATAGAGGGAGTCTGTTCTTACCCTCACCTAAACGAGTGGTTTTTGCAAGTAGGAATAGCAGGCCTTATTCTGTCCCTCAACAATAGACATTTAGTGTGTGGACATTTCCTGTGTGAAAATTTCCAGTACGACCATTAAACAGACTTAGCTCCAGGCTGTGTCCTAGAGGGTTGGCCAAACAATCTATAAACAATAAATAAACAAGCTGAAATTAATAGCCAAAACAACAAAAGTCAAGGTCACTGCAGCAGTTTTTGTGTGAAAATATTGCTGCTTTTGAGCTTATGCCAATATCTTAGCATTTTTCTACTTTTATGCTTGCTGAAGCCATGAAATCACAATGAACGAATGAATATATCCCAAGCATTATTCTGAGGTTTCCTTCCCTCAAAAGCTCCTTTTTCTCCCTCTGCAGAATTTTCCTATTCACACAATTTTCACTAAAACAATCAACAACAGTGACATCCTAAAATACGTCTGAGGTCATCAACATGGTAGTGGTACTCAGCAACACCTGTCAAGATTTGATACGCCAACTTACTGGGTACTCATTTTATTGACTTCGGAAGGATGGAAGGCTGAGTCAACCTTGAGACCTTACAGTATCAAACTGGTGACGCCAGCAGTTTCACCACTGCGCCACATGGGCTACAATGCTGAACCATAGAACTGTCGTGCTGAAGGGAACCCTTATTGCTGCAGAATATCCACAGCTAAGATACCCCTGACATCTATTTAAATTCCAATCCCACCACCAGTGAAAAAGTGGCCACCTCCCTCTGAGATAGTCCATTCCACACTTAAACAGCTCCTTCCATCGAGGTGTAATCAAGAAAATCTCTCTTGTAATTTGAATCTATAGATTGAGGTCCTGCGCTCTGGGATCAACAGAAAGGGAGCTTTCTCCCTAAATTTCATGGCAGCCTTTTGAATATGTTAATACAGCTGTGGTACTCTCCAAATAAGATTTCATCAAAGCAGAAAAAGAGTGGTACCATTACTTCACTTGATCAGGACAGTGTGCTTTTGAAAAACAAATGAGTTTTCAAAAGGAAACATGAATCAGCAATTTTGATCCTTGTCTTTTCAACAGGGTTTCTTGTCAGATGGATATTATTGTCATCTATTGCTTATGGCTTATAGTTTGTTGCTATGGTTTGTTGTTTAATGTATTTGTTTATTGTATTATGTCTGATTGTATATTGTATCAGAAATTTCTTACTTCTTTTAGGTCGCCCTAAGTGGAAGATCCGAAGGAAACAGACAGACAGACAGAGTAGTAGTAGTAGTAGTAGTAGTAGTAGTAGTAGTAGTAGTAGTAGTAGTAGTAGTAGTAGTAGTAGTAGTAGTAGTAGTAGTAGTAGTAGTAGTAGTAATTTTATGTGTCAGAAATTATTCTGGGTAGAAAGGATTTTTGCAGAAGAAACTCCACTCAGGGAATGCCCAAATGAAGCAAAAGCAAAGCAATCATACTTATACACTGCCCCATAGTGCTTAGTGCACTCTCTGGAAGGTTCATAAATTAATTAGCATTTTGCCCCAAACATGCTGGGTACTCAATTTACCGGCCTCAGAAGGATGGAAGGCTATGTCAGCCATGAGCACTGATCAGTATCAGACTCACAAACTTTTGGTTGCAGGATAGCAGTTTAAGCACCACGCCACCAGGGCTCCTTTCATGTCCCCAAGAGTAATGCTACAGAGGAAACTTGTACTGAGGTGGCTATTATGACAAATAGGGGTCCTCATATTTGCCCAGTCTGGCCAGGTTATCCTGCTATAGTAATAGAGTAGACCCTAACGCCAGCGACTCAAAGCCTATCGTCAGGTGGCAGTTAACTAACCTGACAACCCTGAGGACTAATGGTCTTGGGTGCTGAAGACCACAGAGAAGGGTGATGGTCCCCAAGTGGATTAAATCCCACTTGAATCAACCTTGATGGAGGGCAGCAGCTTCATCAATACTGGCCTGGGGCTGATGAGGACTTTGCCAAAAAGGCTGAGGACCAGAAAGTGACTCGCGGAGCTGGATCAGTGATACAGAGGTCATGCTGTGATGCGGAGGGCAAATAGAAGGCCACTGCATTATATGCTCAGGACAGTCTTCATGACTGATCACCATGAGGATTGCCAATATTCAGATTCAGATACAGCTGCAGAAGAATATTTGTCCAAGAGTTGGATTTCACTGGAGTTTGGCTCCAGCCTTACAGAATCCTGTAACATGTCGGAGCACCTCCATCATAGTCTGACTACCCATCATGCTAGATCTTCTGAGTCTCTGTGGCTGATAGTGCTTATGCTGAGGGTGGCAGTTACACTCTCGCTATGGAATAACTTTTCTCAAGAAGTCCTTGAGGAAACTTCCCTTTAGGAAGCAAGTAAAAGCTCTGCTTTTTAGAGAAGCCTTTAGGGAAACCCTTCAAGATTTTTTCCTAATTTATTAAATCGCTGCTTGCCTGTAGTTTTTTTAATCTAGTTTGTTTGTATTGTTTACATGTTTATAGGTTCATATGCATTTAATTTAACTGAATTCGCTTTCGGTGTAACACAATATCTTTATTTATAACTACAAGAAGCATGGGATATCCTGGATTACAAATTCAGGGTTGGAAACCTGTCAGCAGCCCTCTAATAGCTTCCTCAAAGAGATCTTAACTAACATTCTCTACAAAACACTCAACTTTGGCTACAAAGATAATGTATTGTTCCAAGTACAGAGTTCAATATTTTCTTTCAATTATTTTTAGTGAAAGCAAGTAATAAATGTTGAGATATGTCACAACTTATGCCCATTACATCTCAACTGTGGGTTACTAGATTACTAGAGTGATATCCATCTCACTCACTCAGGTTAAGGAATTGCCTATGAGGGGAATCAAAATAAATTGGTGAGCTTATTGTGCTGAATGACTGTGTGAGATTTCCTCACTCAATGTTTCCTACTCCCATTTCCCAATTTTACCAACAAGCCAGGTTGGAGGAGGGAATAGAAACAGATTGCACAGTGAGTTCTGAGGACATGAGGAATACTTTGGATCCCAAGTGCCTTCTCACTGTATTCAATTACTGATTTTCTGCCAATATCTCAAGATAGCAATTGGTCATCATACTGCTGAGGAGATTATTTATTTATTTATTTATTTTTCCAAATTTGTATACCGCCCTCCTTACCAAGACAACTCAGGGCAGTTTAACATATCATATAAAATCATCAAAAAAAGTATAAAACAAAAAAAAAGTTTAAGTTTAAAAAAGACATATTAATAACAGAATTAAAAGGTTAAAACTCACTCTTCAGGTTAAAAGAAGTTAAAAGAGAGGTTAAAAGAGAGAGGGAGCTTACACCAGCCAACGGGCTCGGGTCGTCGTACAACTTGTACCCCATACCTTCCCTGCCAGCCATGTTTTTAAATTCTTCCTAAAAGTCAGCAACTCCGTCTGAAGACGCAGCTCTGTTGGCAGGAGGTTCCATAGGGTCAGAGCGGACACAGAGAAGGCCCTCTTTCTAATACCAGAGAGGTGTGCCTCTCTGGCCGATGGAACAACTAGAGAGCCTCTAGTTCTTCCATGGGACAGAGAAAAAAGACACAGGACTAAGACATAAGATTATGGGTTAACTTATAATGACTGCTCACTAAAATAGAACATTTGAAATTAAATCTGTCCTTCAGCTGAGCATGACACACACAATAAAGCTTTTTTTATAACTGTTTAACCAAGACTACTGCTCTGTCCCCAGAGCTTAGTTCCTGTGTGCAATACAGTGTGTTAAGAACTTTTAATTACTGCTGACCAGAGTGAAAGAAGTTATGTCCCCAATTGCACATCTTAGATTTTTCTCACACAAAAGTCTGTGGATGCCAAATGTGCTTGGAGATACGCATAAAGGGAGGTCAAGGCCTGAATGTCTTCCCAGCAGTGGAAAGCTAGCCTATTGCAATAGCCAGAGGGAGGCAAGGTCAAGTTGGTAATAGTGGACAGTGGAGGAAAAACAAGTTGAAAGAGAGTTATAAAGCAAGGCTTCATCAATCAAAGCTGACAAAAAACATTTTGATCAACATAAAAGTCAGACTGAGATCAAAAACTGTTCTTTGGGACTTCAGATAGAAGTGCTCTTGAATACTGCACTCGGTAATAGATGATGACGTGGCTTCTGCAGTCAGAACACCCTTTTCCAGTGGTGGCTGACATGACTAGTTCTGCTCCTTCTGAGAGGAGTCAGATTTGACCACTGTGATTCATGGCTTAAAGTAATACCTCGCTTAAAGAGCAAAATGCGTTCCACGAGATTGCTCTTTAAGTGACATGAATTTTCCCATAGGAATTCACTGAAAACCAAAATTTTGTTCTGGACCTCAGGAAAAAAAAACACCCAAAAACTTTTTTGTTGTTGTTCAAAATTATTTATAAAGTGCAGTTAAACAGCGCAAATAGTGTACAGGAACATGTTAAATCAAACAATAACATTCCAAACATCAAACTTCAACTTTTAAAACATCACACATCAAGAATAAAGTAAAAAAAAAGGGATTCTTTTACAGGGTACCCAGTCAAAACTCATTAATGAAGTGCTCTTTAAAGGCAACTGAACATAAAACACACTTCAACAGAGAAACATGGAAAACTGCAATTGTCCAACATTTAAAAAACTGGGCCAAAACAACAAACAATGTTTTAACTGTCCAACATTTTAAAAACTGTGCAAACACAAAACTTTTTTTTAACTGGAGGAGGAAGAGGGGGAGGGGGACAGCAACTCTATCACAGCACTAGAACAACCAGGTTCTTCCTCATGGAGCATGGGAGAAATCCTAGTCCAGCCTTTTCGCACCAGTGACTAGACCCACCCCCAACACTTCCCAACACCCCTCCAGAGGGGAGGACTCTCAGGTAGAGAAGGGAGGGGGAAGTAAGGAGTTCTCGGAGTTCTCTTCATCGCCCCTCCTTTCTCCCACAGTGCAAGCGAGAGAATTCTGTGACCTCCTTGCTTCCCTCACCCTCTCACTTTGCACTGTGCCTTTGGCCGTAGAAGTGCTTCTACGGCCAAAGGCTCCCTCCAGTGTTGCAAGAGGCTGCCTCGCTTGTCCCCTTTGCCGTTTCAGCAAGTGGCCAGATGAGACAGCCTCTCGCCAATTGCGGAGGGGTGCTTTTGGCTGTAGGAGCGCTTTCCCACAGGGAAGCGCTTTTATGTCCAAAAGCACTCCTCCACCATTGTCAAAAGTCTGTTTTCGTTAAATGAGTTTTTGCTCGCTCAACAAAGCATTTTCTCAAAAAACCTCCTCGTTAAGCGAGTTACTCATTATACGAGTTACTCGTTATGCGAGGTATTACTGTATTTACCTTCTGGCTACACTGTAATGTACTCTGTGGAGGACTCTTCTTGGAAAATGTTCAGAAGCTACAGCTACAGAAATGTGGCAGTGGAATGCCCTAAACAAGAGCAGAGCAGCCCAACCTCAATATGTCCCAAAGAGCTCAACATATTCCTATCTGGACACCTCCTCTGTTTACTCGGGAATGCTTTGATACCTTTGCTTCTCTTTACCTCTTCTTATTTGCACAACTTGGAAAGGTTACTTTTTTGGACTGCAACTCTTAAACTGCTCTAGCCAGCCTGAGTGGATTATTCTGGATGTACTTTTTCTAGTTCTGCCAATTTGTCTGCATGTTCCAACAGCTACCTCCATGAAATTCATGATTACTCCTGTACCTGTCAGGGTATCACCATATTCTGGTCAGCTATAACCAGGTATCATTGGTCATGACAGAATCATCCAGGGAAGGAGTGGGTACGAAAGGGGAACTGGAGTTCTTATACAGTATATACTACTAAATACCCCTCTAAGCCAAATACAGTATTAACCTGCAGCAGTCAAAAAAGAGTTAACATATATCTGCAGTAGAAATCAATATGCTACAGGCAATAGACATGTAAACTGTTAATTATCACACACACACCGCTGTGGGATTAAAGAAATATTCCTTGGCCAAAACAAATAACACTTGATATTTACCCTAGAGGGTATCATGCATAACTGGCAACACCTCCACAATCACAATTGTTTATTCTCTGAGCCAGTTTTTACAAAGAAGTGCTGCCAAGCATAACGGGATATCAGTATGCCAACAATCCCCTGGAAATCTCAAGCAATGCTCATCCTAAATAACTGATATGGACTGCGGAACTGCTAATCTATTATGAACCTTATTTTCACAAATACTGCTATGGCAGCAAAGTTCTAGAACAAAGAGAAGAAATTCTAAATTAATTTAAAATTAATTTAAGTCTCTGTAACTGACAGAGAGATCAGGGTTCATCTGCATCCCTGCAGTGTAACCAGTGGTGGGCAGCAAAAAAAAAATTGGTACCATACTGTGGGCGGAGCCTATGTCATGGGTGGAGCCTACATCATGGGAGGAGCCTACATCATGGGAGGAGCCTATGTCATGGGCGATCTAGTCATGCATGCCATATGGCCATGTATACATCTGCAAACACAGGCAGCACTGGCTCTTTGGCTGTAAATGGAGATGAGCCCTGCACCCTAGAGTCAGATATGACTGGCTTTTGAGCAAGGGAGACCTTGAACCACTTGCAGGGACAAAACCTGGCATCAAATTTGAATACCAATCAGGGATCTTCTGTTATTAGGTAAAGGTTGCCCTAGCTCGAAAGCCAGTCATTACCAACTCTAGGGTTCAGTGCTCATCTCTGTTTATAGCCAAAGAGCCAGTTGATCCACGAAAGCTCATATTAAAATATAGAAGTTAGTCTTTAAAGTGCCACAATGTTTTTGTTTTTTTTGTTTTGTTTACTCTCTGATATTCTGATATGCTTGCACAGAATAAAACTTTTTAAATGGTAGCCGTGTTAGTCTGGGCAGGGCAGGGAGGTGGGCATGGCCACCCAATTTCGCTCCCACCCTCCCAAAGACCACCCAATTTCGCCGCCACCCCTGCCCGAAGGCCACCCAATTTTGCTATCCCCCCTGCTGGGTGTCTGTGTGCGAGCCTGTTGCTGCCAACCACTGAGTGTAACTATCTATCTGACCATTACCTCCAGTCGCACTGACTTAATAATTTCTGCTATGCTCGCCACTGGCTGCAAAATCAAAGAACTCCCATGAGCAGCTTATCCCTGGGAAAGAGGGTAACCCAGTGTCCCTTGCTAATAGAGCTTCCCATCACAACATTATGCCCTTATGTTCACCTTCCTTCCAAGGCCTTTGAGCTTCTTCTCCAAAGCAGTACTTTTATATCAAAAATGGTCTTCCAGGATTTTTTTTCAAGGAATTGAGGAGATGGCAGCCACTACAGAACCACCTGAACTGGCACCCAAAGAGGTAAAGGTCACCCTTGCTTAAAAGCCAGTCTTATTCAACTCTAGGGTTCAGTGCTCATCTCTGTTTATAGCCAAAGAGCCAGCACTATCTGCATTTTCAAACATTTCTGTGGAGTGCACTCGAGTGCACAGAACGCTGTTTACCTTCCCACCAAAGTGGTAACTATTTATCTACAGTACTTGCAATTTCTTGTTTTTGAACTGCTAGGTTGGGAGGAGCTAGGACAGAGATGGGAGTGCACTATGTCATGCAGTACTCAGGTCTTGAACTGCTGACCTGCCAACCTTCCAGTCATTAAGTTCAGCATCTTAATCACTAAGCCACCACAGTCCCACAGAAGTACCCAAAGAAAGAGGTCCTCAAAACAATACAAACAAGTGCTGAGAAAAATAAATTGGTGACAGATTTCTGGGCTATTGTGAAGCATGGGCCTAGATATTTGCTGAACAATGACAGGTGCTTATGTCAGGTCTGTCTCCCAATGTTTCAAACACCAATTTGAAACTGACACAGCGACAATTTCTGTAGCCACTTCAAAGGTCAAGTGACCTTTTTTCAAGGATGGAAAACATATGACTATCCAGATCAGGGATTCCCAACCTATGGCCTGTGGGCCACAACCTGGCCCATGATGCCATCCCATCTGGCCCATTGCTGCCTCTGCCGCACCCAGAAGTGGAAGCTGGCATGTTTACTTCACCTGTAAAACATGCCCACACATGCGCAAACATGCCCGTGGTTGTCATAACCGCGGAAGTGGATGCATTTACGACAGCCATAAATGCTCCCGCTCCTGCTTCTGGGGGCATGGTCCAGCCCGCTACCAAGGGGCATGGTCAGGCCTGCAAGATAAAAAGGTTGGCCACCCCTGATGCAGATGTTAGTAGACTCGTTCGTATCCTACCACCTCTAGCTGGCATGATAAAGGGTCAGGAATTTTGAACGTTGTAATCCAACGACATCTGGAGGACCCTAGTCCTGTCCAGGTTTATGGTGTGAAAGCTTTTTACACAGAAATTTCACTGCAACTGAGCAGGTTCCACTCTGGTCAGCAACTGGACTGAGAACTGTCTATATACCCCACTCCACCCCCAAAGCACTTAGACCACTCTCTGGCAGTTCACAAGGGAATGGGCATTTTGACCCCAACATGCTGGGTACTCATTTTATTGACCTTGGAAGGATGGAAAGCTGAGTCAACCTGGAGCCCTTCAGGACAGAACTTACAAAGTCAACATTTTAACTGCAGTAATACAATTTAAGCACTGCACCATAAGGGCTCCTTAGTTATTTCTGCAATTTTATTTAACTTCATGTTCTACACTTAGCTTCTACATAACAATTCTTTTTTCTATCCACTCATCTATTTTGCAACATTTTATTGAACTCCTTTCCAAATAATAATTTCAAAACTTCTGCTTTTAAAAAGTTTCCTTCTTGCTACTGGCACCCTCCAGACATGGCAAGTATAATCAGAAAGTTAAAAAATCAAGAAAAAAATCAGGAAAAAATCAAGCATGAGATATACATGCTTTCCAGATAAAGGAAACTACAGCTTTAGTTTATGAGATCAGAACATTGCTGTTATTTCTAGGCCCTTTTAGAGGTTATTAATTCATAAGATACCCATAGTCAAAAGCATTAACATAAGGTACTTAATTTTGCTTAACAGTGCACTGGTGTTAAGAGATCTCTTAGAAGTTAAGTTTAAAGAATACTACAATTTAAAATGTGAAAAAAGCCAAAATACAATACCTCAGTTTCACTCTTCCCATAAACTTATTTCTACAGGGTCTAAAGGTCAATTTTAAAAAGTGCCATGATGAGAGAGGAAAGACAATTCAAAGTATATTTTAATAAAAACTTTGGGTACACAGAAAGAGCCTCCTCAAAGATGGTGGCATTTTAAAACCACAATCGGGCATACCCTGGTAATGGCAACCTTGTGCTGCCAGCTAATCTTTCTCACACTCAGTCAGGTGAAAAGAACTGCAGAATAAACTCACCAAAAGGTACCTTCATTTTGGCAGTTTCACATCTGGCCTAAACACAGAAGAAGAAAATTGGAACCTGTAGAATAAGCCTTTGCCAACACGGCCCATGGTGAAGAGTCCTGGAAGCTGCATTCCAACAACCTCCTTGCATTCAGCAGCAGTTCAGCACTATGGGAATGAGTCTGAGCAAGCCATAGGCTCCGCTCTGTCTCCTCCTCAGATTTTTCTCTGGCATGGCCACAATTCAAAGAGCAAAAGCATTTGCTTCCATTTCAAACTTTGTGCTGTTTTTTATCATTATAATGATTTATCTGAATAAGCAGCTACCATAACCCTTAATTTCAACTCATTTTGTTCCAGCAAACTATAATTTAAACCAACCAGAGTCTCTTGCAATTCAGACACAATCACAAACTAAGAGCCACATAGCCACAAAACTGTTAGCTTACATAAGTCATTTCTGCAGATTTGGAATTTTCAGAAGAAGGATTTTGGTTTCCTTGATGATGTAACAACATAGAGAATACAAGCTCTTCTTCAGCCACTCCATACTTACCCACATAATGCATATTAAGAGCCAGGTACTTGTACTGGAAGAGAGGATTATTGTTCAGGCTACTTCTTTGGATCTGCTGGAAGAAGGAACTGACATCCCATCTGTACAAGACATCAAGAAGCATGATGCTCGGGACACGCAAGGCCACATTCAACATTGCTTCTAACTTCTCCTTTGCAGCCATTCTGTTTCTTATTGATGAATAGGTACCAAACTGTGTAAAGAATAGAAATAAAAAAAGTAAATTTCAGCATCCCAGAAGCGTTCATGACAATTAAAGATATTGGGCCATCTAGTCAAATAGAAAGTTCATAAATAGAAGTAGAAAATATATATATATTAAAAAGATAACATTTTAAAGCTCTACTTTCCAGCTGCTAAGGTGGAGATCTTTCTCATCACTTCCTATCAGATTCCTTTAATGAGAGAAGATAGAGATTAAGCTTTGGGGTTTCAGTGTGCTGATCATGTGCTTTTCCACTGAATGATGACTGCTCCCATTTCCTGCCATATCACTTCATAAGTCTTTCTAGTTCAGTATTTATTTGGCAGCCAACTCATAGCTGGAATCTTCTGTCAGCCACAATCAGGACACCAAGTTGATAATGATTCAGAGACACATTGCCTCTAAATCAGGAGTTCTCAACCTTCTAAAGCCTAGGGCCGGGACACACTACCTCAGACAGCTTTGGGGGCCGGATGTCCATTTTGCCTTTCCTCCACCACATGGCACTTCCTCGTGGTGTGGAGGCAGTGGGAGGTAGCATGAAATGGTGTCATGGGCTACATCTGGCCCAAGGTGCTGCAGGTTGAGAATCCCATCTCTAAATGATTCAGAGACAAACTGTCTCTAAATGATTACCAATTCTTCATTAATCTGCTTCGTGTTTTTTAAACCTCAGCATTGTATCATTCTCCTGACAGTATACGTACCCTAGTATTTCTTTTGTACATGTCAGAAATCAATGAAGAAATAGATTTTGCTAACATGTAAAAAATCTAGCTGTCAAAAATCCAGCAATCTATTCAAGCCAGTTATCAGGTTTTAACACTGACAATTTCCTCTCTGTGCCTAAAATCCTGCTGCTTAGCAAAACAACAACAACAACAACAACTCAATTCCTAACCAGCAAATAAGTTCCCACCATAACTTTCAGAAGTGCATGAACCAACCCAGTATATGCACACATCCCAACCCACGAGAATTATGGTGGGGACTCTTCATTTGGTTAAGAATGGACTTAAAGCTATATTCCTTGTGTCAAACAACAAGATTTAAGCCTGTGTGTCAATGAGAGTGAATGGTGTTAAAGATTCTGCACATTTTGTTCCCTTGTGTTTATATTTTTTATATGTATGAGAAATTCATCCTTCCTTGCTTAGATTGACCCTCTAATTCACAATGAAGTCATGCAAATGATCATTTTATCCCATATTCTACCAAACATCTGCTCCCAATCTGAGGTGAAATGCTGGACATTTGATTCCCCACTGGGACTCCAGGGAGAAGAGCCAGCCTGTGTAGTCACAGGGAAGCTGCACAATCCAAGGACATCTTCTTAAGAAGGGAACAGTAAACCTCTTCAGTCTATTATCTACATAGAAAACCCTGGAAAGGGCCACCATAAGTCAAAATTGGCTTGATGGCACACAACAACAATGAAGACAATGGCAACAACAACATGATGATGATGAACCTAATATTTCTTAAGATATATACATGATCTTCAAATCATTTACTTGGCCTTTTAAAATAGAGTTATGAAAACAGGGGATTGCTAGAGAGAATCTGGGACCTTAATTTTGCCTGCAGTATCATGTATTAAATAGAATCTATACCAGGAGTTCTCAACCTTTTCAGTTACATTAGAGAGTAAAAAAAAAAGATACATTAGAGAGTAAACAAAACAGCAAAAAAGACAAAAAGTTGTGGCACCTTAAGACGAACGCTATGGAATACCAGTGTTCCATGGAACATAGTATGGGAAATGCTGTCTTAGGGGATGGCTTGGCCTGAATTAAATAAAATACAACTGTGTTTTCACTCTAGCAATCAGGATTTAGTATTGATTACTTTCGCTCATGACTGAGTTTGCCACTGGTGAACAAAACACTAACTTGTTAAATGTGTTTGGCTATTGAAATTTTTTAAAAGGCATGATTTCCCGGAATACATTTTAAAGGTCTGAATCCACCCTTACAGAACATCCACTCCCTCTGTAGCAGTTCAACAGAAGAAAACACTGGCAAAATGATTTCTAGGAGACTCTCTTTTATGTTGACAAAAGTCAACACACACACACACACACACACACACAAATCTAGAACACTGAATCTAGGGAAATTAGTGCCCCAGACTATCATTCAGTTATAGCCACACTAGGAGGAATCTCTGTTCCCATGGCATACCAAAGAAACAATGGCACAAAAGTCACAAACACTGGCTTCTGTGAAAGCAAAAAAAGTGCAACTTGCTAAACTTGAAAAGATGTTGTTGATGTTATCAGTATGTTGGGAGAGGCATACACTGTCTGATGCCTGAAGGCAGACAGTGTCTTCTGAACCTACAATTATGTAAATGAAATTACCAAGAAATACTCATAATTTTCCAAATAACAGTCATTGGGGAAATGGATATTTGCAATACACTCTGATGGACAAAAGACGCAGAAGGTCTCATTTATATGTGACTGACATGGGATTAGACCTTTGGCCAACTAGATATGTTCAGATAACAGTTATATACGGTACTGCAGAACATTAGAAGAATTAAACAGGTTAGAAGAAAAAGTGCTTTCTCCAGCAATAGCCGTGACATTTACGCTAATTATAAAAATGACAATAACAACACCCTACTGGGTAATTGTTTTTTAATTACCTAATTTCAAATCAACAGTTTTTTATTTCACTGTAGTTTCCTACCTCATGGCAGTAAGGGGTTAAATGTATGCAAATAGTTCAATTAGACATTATAATAGGCTGGGAAACTTCCAGACTTGGGGCAGCACCTATTCTGAAGAATATCTGATATTTTACCATGGGCAATAATAGATAATGATTTTAATTTAATTTAATTTTCGCACTTGTATGCCGCCTGACTCTGGGCAGCTCACATGATAATTAAACAATATACACAGTAAATACACAGCAATACAACATACAAAATTCAATCTACAAAAACAGCATATAATAATATACAACAACACAATACAATACTATAACGGCCTCTCCACCCTGGCCACAGGCAAATTCCAAGCAGCGGAGAGTTCCTGCCTGATTTGCCTGATTAACTGACTACTGTCCTAATTATTGACAAACATGCCAGAGAAACATGTACCTCTTGTTTCTTCTGCTTCACACTTCTCTTCAACAATGACCCAATATAAAACCCAATCTGATCTGAAACATCTAACAAGAGTCCCCCCCACCCCCAACACAAATAAGAATTACAGTCTCAGTTTATCAGCTTTAAACTATGAAGCGTGTTTTACATCAGGCAACTTTAGCATACTGATGTTCCCTCTACCTTTCTCCCAAGAATGGAAGACAATTTAGGTTTTAACCAAATAAATTTTTAAAAACCAAATATTTAAAAGTTTTGTAGAAAAGTGGAAGCATGGTTTTATTACTTATCAATAAAATAAAATACCTTGCCCATCCAGGCAAACCTCTACTGTAGTAGATAACCACCAAAGGCTTTTTACTCAAGCCTTTGTATGTTATATGCTTGTGGTGCATCTGACATGAATTTAAAAAAAAACACCACCACCAACGGCTTGCCTGCCTAAAAACAGGGAGTCCATTTAGCCTCCCACCAAAGCAAATTCCAAAACAATGGAAACAGTCACCAAGAAAGCCCCAAGCAGCACACCAATGTTTCCCATTTCTAGGGTATTAAGTGTTTCTGTTGAAATACAGCTGAAGTGCAAAATGAGAAACAAATATGCTTTTGCGGCTACCATAAACAACATCAACATAAGCAATGTGCTGTCAAATCAATTCTGACTTTTTTGCTCTTATGTGCCATCAAGTTATCTCCATCTTATGGCAACCCTATGAATAAGAGATCTCCACAATATCCTGCTCTGAACAGCCTGCCTTACTCAGCTCTTGCAGACTCAAGCCTGTGAGGGACTTTTAGGGAGTCAATCCACCTCCTATTTGGTCTTCCTCTTTTCTTGTAGCCTTCAACCCTTCCAAGCATTATTGTCTTTCCCACAGAATCCTTCCTTCCTGTGGTATGCCCAAAGTACAACTGCCTAAATTTCATTATTTTTGCCTCCAGAGATAGTCCAGGCTTGATTTGTTCTAGGACTCATTTGTTCATCTTTCTGGTAATCTAGTGTACAATATCTGTAAAGCTGTCCTCCAACATCATATTTGGAACAAATCATTTTTTTTTTGGTCAACTTTCTTTACCATCCTGCTTTCACACCCATTCATGGTGATTGGGAATACAAGAGTGAATTATTTTAGTCTTGGTCTCTAGTAATACATCCTTACACCAGATGATCTTTTCCTTATTTTTTCATTGCTGCCCTTCTGAGTCTCAGTCTTCAAATTTCTTGGCAGTCTCCATTTGAATTGATTAAATGCAATTTCCATTTGGATTTACTGTATATGCTGGGGTATAAGACTACTTTTCCCCCCTGAAAAACATGTGTCCACGTGGGGGGGTCATCTTATATGCCGGGTGCACTTCAGTTGGGATAGACATAGCTGCCCATAGTGGCCTCCCGATGCTTGCCCAGTGCCCATAGTGGCCTCCCGATACCCGCCTGGTGCCCATAGTGGCCTCCCGATGCCCGCCCACCCACCTCATTCTACATACCATCCAGTATCGTGCAGTATCCAGCATGGTTGCAGCGAGCATCAGCAGTGAGACAGGGGTGCCAGCCTTTTCGACGTGACCGGCCCGTTCTGCTCAGCGGGAAGCAGTGGTGCTCTGCCCCTTGTCTACGCAGAGCTCACACATGCACACTTGCACACTAGTGCCTGCCACAGGGAGATGTTGAACTCAAATCTGATGTTCTTTTATGTTTTATTTGGTGTGTGGAAGGTGTGTGGAAGAGGGGGTAGTCTTATACGGTGAGTATATAACAAACTCTATATTTTGAGTGGAAATGGGGGGGGTCATCTTATATGCCCAGTTGTCTTATACGCCGGCATATACGGTATGTTTGATCCAAGACAAACTCTTTCACAATTTCAATTTCTTCATTATCTATGTCAAAGTTATGCAGTTCTTCATTGTCAACATCAAAGTTATATACTTTATGGCTTTTGTCCTCTTGATATTCAACTCATACTTTTGCATTTTTTCCTTTCACTTTCATTAAAAGTCATTTAAAGTCATTGCTGCTTTCTTCCGGTAATCTGACATAACCTGCATATTTGAAATTGCTGATGTTTCTCCTACTAATTTTGACTCTTCATCTGAATTGAACAGATAAGGGTATAAAATGCATCTTTATCCGATACCTTATAGTCTAAGAAAAACCATTCAGATTCTCCATCTTCTGGCCTAACTTCTTGTCTACAGTACAGGTCATACATCTGGACAATCAAGTTCTGAGGGACAACCATTTCCTTCAGAACAACACAGAGTTTGCCCTGATCCACAGAGTCAAAGCCTTTGCTGTAGTCTACAAAGCATAGGCTGATCTTCTATAATCGTTTGGTTTCTGTTTTATGACAACCCTTTCCAGGGTTTTCTAGATAGACACTGCTCAAGAGACAGGCTGCAACTGTGGAACTTGCCTAGGACTATATAAGCTAGTTCTCCTCATAGGAGTCACAGTGGGGGATAGAACTCTATCTCCCTAGGACAGGGGTTCCCAACCTACAGCCTGTGGGCTGGCCCCACCCATGATGCCATTCCAACCAGCCCGTCGCTGTCTCCTCTGCACCTGGAAGTAGAAGTGGGCGTGTTTTATGGCTGATGTAAATGTGCCCACTTCTACTTCCGGGTGCAAGAGAGACAGTGATGGGCCAGTTGGAATGGCATCATGAGCCAGGGCCAGCCCACGAGCTGTAGGTTGAGAACCCCTTGCCTAGGGAGACATTCAATCCCCTACTGTGACTCCTATGAAGAGAACCAGCCTGAATCTTCACAAATGTGCCTGCAGCACACATCAGTCATAAATGTGCCCATTTCTGCTTCCAGGGGATGTGGTCCAGCCTGCTCAGCTGTTCCAGGGACATGGTCAGGCCCAAAGTGCAAAAAGGTTGGCCACCCATGCCCTAGGCAGACACCTAAACCACCAAGCTACCCAAGCAGTTGCTGTCTTAGAACAGGTAACAATCTGCATCCAACAAAGAATAATTAAGGCAGCAAAAGATTTTCAATTTAGTATTTTAGAAATTATTCAGAGGAAACCTAATAACAATTCAAATACTTTTGGGTAATGAGTCCCTGGTTTATTGGAACTGATAAAAGATTTGGGGGTTAAATTCACAGAATTTCATTACTCTAAAATATAATAACATTACTCACAAATTTAAATGGCTTTCAAAAGAGATTAGAAATAGGCATAGAGTACTTTCAATATATTTGTGTCTTTCTATTCCATTAAAAATGACAGAGCAGTTAACAAATTAATTTAATAAAAATATTAAACTGTCAATAAAGGTTATGTTTAGTCACAATAAAACTGAAATGACAGCATCATTAAGTCCAAACTAACTAAAAAGCACTAACCCATCTTCAGCAACTTAGGTACAGATGAATTTAATAATAGATTACAGGGGAACTATTACTGCCAGGCCCTGCTTATGAGCTTCCTATGGCCTCTGACTGGCCACTCTCAGAGATCAGAACATTGGACTAGATAGTCCTTGGCAGGATTCAACCAGGTCATTTTGACAATCACATATGCAGTAACAAATACTTATTACAAAGCTTCAGAAACAAGAAGAGTGAGCATTAAATCCACTGTCTCCAGTGTAATACCCTCTCTCATGCTCCAATTCTAGTGATAGTGGTAGGAATGGAAGTTTAAAAGCCCAAAAAGCTGCACGGAAAGAAGAAAACATGGGATGGTCAAGGAGCCCACAGCCACTACGGCTCATGTGCTACCAGCTCAGTGCCCCAGATATACTTTATTCCAGTGATTTTTCCACACAGGATCAACAGTAGGGTACATGAAACAGAAGCAAGACTAACCAAAGGGAGGGGCAAGAAGATGGTGGTGCTTGTGGAATTTTGGGGAGTCCAGGTTTTTGGGAGCAAATGTGTGTGGCAATATTTATTAGTTTCTGCTCAATTTTTAAAATTCCCTTTTAAACTAGGGAGAATTACATATTCCGTTCGCAGATGTTCTGGCATTACCATGCAGACTGACAAATGAGCTTCAATCTTTCTGGTGCTCATGGATCTCTGAGCATGTTTTGATAGGCTCAACCATTGTATCATTTTAGAGGGACTATTGGGTGTTAGGAACAGAAGGCATTGTTTTATGATGACTCTGTTCCTTCTTCCTCAATGGCCACTCTCAAATGGTTCAACTCTGGGAGATTGTTGCATCCATGTGGATACTCTGTTGCAGTTTCTCAGGGCTGATTGTCTCCCAATGTTATTTAACATGTATGTAAAACCATTTGGGTGTGGGGGTATGATCCAGAGAATTTGAGTTCATTGTCATCAATAAGCTGATGATACGCAACTGTCTCTCCTGTACATCTTCTGTAGTGGATGCAGTCTGGTGTCTGGAGGATTGCCTGGATTCAATAGTGGAATGGACAGGGGCAAACAAATTGAAGCAGAATCATGACAAGGTGGAGTTCCTGCTATTGGGAGGCATCTGTCCATTTGAAGGGACTACCCCCTACATTGGATGGAGTTATCCTTCCTCTGAGGCGGCAGGTTTACAGTCTGGAGGTAATTTTAGATTCAGTGCTCAAACTGAAACATCAGATCTCCACCATGACCAAATTTCTATTTTTTTAAAATCTTTGGCAGATTGTTCAACTGTACCTCTACTTGGACAGACAGTCATTAACATTGGTCCATTCATTGGCATCTCAAGAATGAACTACTGTAATGTTCTCTACATGGGGCTGCCCTTGTCCCTGACATGGAAATTGAAGTGGGTCCATCAAAGCCAAATTGATATTCAGATCCAAGAAATCTGATCATATTACTCCACTCCTACACTGACTCTCCATTGCACATTGTATCAGGCATAAAGTACCAGTATTAACGTTATTTTACAAAGCCCTAAAGAGTTTGGTACCATGTACCAATGTGAGGCATCTCCCATAGGCCTGCTGCCTGCATCACCTGATCCTCCCAGATTTTGCAGATCTAGTTGCCAACACTGAGGATGGCAAGGAAGGTTGTATTTAGGTGGAAAGCCTTCTTGGTAGCGTCACCTACACTATAGAATAGCTCATCTCCTAAACTGCATCAGACCCCTCTTTCTGAATGTACTCAATAAGTCTTAAGAACGGAGATATATAGAGAAGCTGTTAAAGATTGCCTTCCCTGGAAACATATTCGTTTTGGGGTCCTACTTCCTATGGAGTGGGGAGTCTCTTTTTTCTTTTTGTTATTTTATGCACACGGATGACATTGAGTGATTGTTCTTGTTGGTATAAAAATGTCTACCATTAGATTAATAGTCAAAGACTGGTATAAGATTAACAGTTCAAGACCTTACCAAGGACTTAAGAACTGTTAAGGTAATGTCTAAGTATATAGGTAATTCCTAGTAAAGTTGTTTTTGTAAAGCTAGGATATCCAAGCCCAATAAATCCAAAATTTCTAGCTATCTAAGTAGTCTTTTAGGTATTGTTCCAAGGGCTCCAATTACTATGGATAAAACAACAGTTTCCCCCCATAAATGCTCCACTTCAATTTGCAAATCACAATATTTTGTGATTTTCTCCAGTTGTTTATTCCCAATACAGCACGTGCATCCCTTGGTATAGCAATGTCAATAAATCAAGCCTTCATCTTTCCTCCAACAATTGTATCAAGTGTGTCATGAGTCAGATATCTATCAACAGACCATCACATATTATAGAAATGAAGATGGATAATTTTATACATACAGCTATAAACTGGTATCCAGTGTTGGCCATGGAAGCAAGTTCAAATGCAATCCACATATTCAGACATAATAGGAAATGACAGATGGTGTGAATTGATCTAATAGTTAGGGAAGCATGCACAAGCACAGGGACAGCCTTGTAATAAACTGCCTTTAATGAGTCAATCACTCACTTTATTGTGTAAACCTAGTGTAAGTAGCCATGTACTTGTGGTAGAAATTCTACTGCCGTGGGTATGGTGCAACCAATTCCCCCATTAGTAGTTTCTAGGTATACGCTGATGGTTTTAACATGAGCTTGAGAATATGAATAAAAAGAATTAATTACTTCACTTTTCCAGATGGACAAAATAAACAATCTATGGGAAGCAAGAACAGCTGGATTTACTTCCAGAGACAACACTGGAAACCAGTTTGTAGCTGTAGAAATAGCTACTGGTGGAATCACAAAAATGTTGTAGGCCATTATTCATTCAAAGCCAGTGGAAAACACAAGAATCAGTCAGATTTCCCTCATTTTGCCAAGTACTGTCTACTCTGAATGGATGCAACTTTCCAAGGCTTCAGCCAGGTGTCTTTCACATTATCATTTATTCATTGTTATCTACCCTGAAGACCCCTAAGATGAGGCCCCAGTAATATTGTTGGAATCATATATGTGACTACATTTCAGAGCTTTTTTTATATACGTGCTGCAATTGCCATTTTCCTATTACAGAGACACTACTAAATTTTAGTCATTTGTGCCACAATGTATATAAAAACATGCTAACTCAGCTTCCCAACTTGCCTGCCACTGAAATGTAATAAATCGCATTATACATTGAAGCATTACTAAAAATTATAAATTAAAAATGAATTATAAAAAAGTTTAACAGCAATTCAATGTCTTGTTTTTTTCCTGCAACATGGAAACTAGCTACTATTAGATCAGCAGTCCAGTCCTATGAGCCTACCTCCTCTGTTGTTTTGTAATACAAGTGAAGCGGGTGACGCTTTGTGACTATTTGACAAGTGTTCTACCAGTCTGCCTCATACCATAACTCTTGTAGGAATTCAAACTCTAAAAGGATAAAAAAAAGTGCCTACAGCACAAAAGAAAACATGTCCTTACTTAAAAGTTTTGGGGAAAAGAACTAACTAAATTTATTTAAACGGATCAGGTATTTATTTATTTATTTATTTGAATTTATATTCTGTCTGTATATTCAGTCTGTATATTATATTCCATCTGTATATTCAGTCCATATATTATATTATCCATCTGTATATTACATTCAATCTGTCTTGACAGACTGTGGAAAAATACAGGCTACCTGCTAAGTAACAGTTTCAGCCCTTTATGATGTTTTCATCCTGCACCTAAGGCTGGCAGTAGACAGTTAAATATAATAGTGAAAGCTGCAAGCTGACCAACAGACTACAGAGTCTATTTACAAACAAGGCTCTGACATATTTTGACAGTACAAAAGCCACCACAGATCCACTTTCGACTGTGCTTGTCATGTAAGAGTAATACTTTGGGTCTCCAGGGATGCACCTCTGACACCTTCTCTCCTATGAAAGAAGGCAGCTCTGAGAAAATAATTCTTGGGGCCATTTCACAAGCTAGGCTGAAGATACTGATGGATGCATCCTGAAAAGTTCCCTGCCAGTTGTCACCAGCAGTAGCTCTCTTATAGTAGACTGAAAGAGAGGGAGATGAGACAAGAAGCAGGGCTATTATTCCACCAACTCTGCTGAAAGATTACCTAGTTGTTAGATTCCCCCCTTCTTTTTCTTTTTCTCATCCCCTTTTCCTTTTGTGTCATGTTCTTAGATTGAAAATCAGCAGGCAAGGATTACTTTGCTTTTTGGCGATATGCAAGTCACCCTTTTTGCCTATTCAGCTAAGCAGCAGAGTAAAAAAATTAAATAATGAAATAAACACATTAATGCCTTAGAAAGGTGAAAGCTTAAGATGAGAAAAAGAATACTGTATTCAGATCTCTATCTTGAGATGTTAGAACAGTTCTTGGAGGTTAGATATTAATTCAACTGGCTGAATTTAACTTGTGAATACTCCACCCTCCTCACAGTGTAACTGTTTGGCTGGAGCAGCTCATCAAAGGATACAGATTAACATTCTAGGGATGCAGAACCCATAACATCACTAGTTTAAGTAGATTAGCTGGCAAGGTTGCCGCCCAGGGTATGCCTGATTGTATTCACAATCTTCGCCGAGGCACTTTCTGTGGGCCAGAGAGTCTCTGTAGCAGAGTACAGTATACTGCTCTAGTCGGGAGCGCATCCACACACGCAAAATAAGTTGACATCACTGTTAATGAAGCCATGCATATAGTGACAGGATGCGTCAAACCTACAGAAGTTGAGAAATTATACCCTCACACACACTTTTTCTCTCTCTCAACCCCCACGCCACAAATACAATAAATTCAAATGAAGAAAGCATATGATGGTCTTCCACATATCTCAGACAACTTTCTAGACATTCCGACAATCCCCCCAAGTACATATGATAAGGGCTGTAATGCAATATATATGAAAGAATCCAAGCTGGGGAAGGTGGCTTTTAAACTACAGATGTTCCAACATGTGGACTCTAGAAGTAACATTTTTGTGGAATAGCCAAAGACTATAAAGAACAAAACATAAGAATTTTATGAAAATTCTGCTGAGCATGTTTACTCAAAAGATTGTAAACAAAATAAACATGAAAATGTTATTTAATATATATATAAGCAAGCTCTTTAGTTTTAGATCCCCCCCCCAAAGAAACAAGATTTTTAAAGAACTGAAATAAGCTATTTCCATCACCTTTAAAGAGGGAAACACCTTCTGGTGTTTATTCAAATATACTTCCTCATTTTGTGCACTTTTGACTTCTCTACTTATTATTGTAAAATCAAGGACCCAACAGTAAAGCATACTGACTCAGAGTTATGGTTAAAAACTTTAAAATATATATGTTAAAATGCTAAGAAAGAGTTTGTTTTTCTCCATTGGGAAATCTTTCATCTCAGATGAGACCACAGTAATAGTTTGTTCTGGTTTGGTTGTTTTATGTGGTTGCATTTTATAATTTTTATTGTATTGTTGTTGTTTTGACTGTAAGCCGCCCTGAGTCGCCTCGGCGAGTGGGCGGCAATATAAATCTAAATAAATAAATAAATAATGGTCTGGTCACTTTCTTTTCTGAAAAGGCTCTTGGGCTTTTCTAACAGCTAAGAAACACTAGAGAATGCAATGGAGAGTACTTTTACAAGTATTGCAGGTATAGTTTCAGAAGCTGCACTTCTGCTTTCCCACAAATCTCTCTCCACACTGCAATGTTGCTGGAGAAAGAATAATGAGCTCTGCCTCTTTATTAATTTGGAGCAAATATTTCCTAGCAGTTTATTGATTGTAAAATGTATCAGTTGAAACTTATTAAACCCCACTCTCAAGAGTAGTTGATGATATGCTGCCAAATTAGAGGGGTATCATTAACCACAAATCATCATCATGTCCTGTCAAGTCAATTCTGATTTACAGTGACCATTTGGAGCACAAGTGGTACCTCACTTAAAGAGCATAATGCGTTCCACAAGAATGCTCTTTAAGCGAGTTTGCTCTTTAAGCGAAACACCATTGTAAGTGACCAATTGTGACTTCTGGTGGTGGTGGTGGGATTGCGAACTGCAATTTATTGGGTTAGTTTTATTTGTTAAGCAAAGTGAACATTCAGAGAAAATTCTGCTCTTTAAGCGAGGCACTCTTTATGCGAAGTTTGACTGTATTTGCTAAAGTTTAAAGGTTAAACCAGCATTCTCTGATTACATCTCTGTTTACATCCTACACCAGAGGTTCTCAAACTATGGCCCATGGACTAGATCTGGCCCTTGGCACCAAATAATCCAGGCCCCACCCTTGCTACCGCTGGCGGAATCAGCCACGGACTCGTTTACGGCCCTCACAAACACATTTACGACAGCTGCAGACTCATTTATGGCTGTTGTAAATACATTTACGATAGCTGTGGACTCACTTATGGCTGCTCTAACCACATTTACAACAGCTGTAAACGAGTCTGTGGCCAATTTCAGCGGTGGCAACTGCAGCACCAGTCTGGCCTGCCAACTGTTTTGAGGGAGCATGACCCAGCCCCTGACTTGAAAATGTTTAGAATCCCTGTCCTACACTGTAAAAACATTACTTCTAAACTAGGCAATGGTCATTTATACCCAGTCTAATCCCTGTACACATTTCACTAAGTACACTGTGTTCATTTCCAAAACAGCATATAAAGAACTGCAGTTTTGCACTGTGTAATAAAAAAAGAAAGGAGGAATATTAATAAGCTCCGCATTACAGGTCAATCCTGTACTGAATTGCTTTACCTCTGCTGCATCTTAACAGTTCACAAGCATTCAGACAAACAGTACATTGCAGCTAAAAGAATCAGTTTTGTCTACAGATTAAAGTAGTCTCTCTCTCTCTCTCTCTCTCTCACTCACTCACTCACTCACTCACACACACACACACACACACACAGAGAGAGAGAGAGAGAGAGAGAGAGAGAGATTATTAGCAAGAGTAAATTTGTACAGGGCCAGAAGTAAATTTGTAGCAGATAAAGAATACTTTTTTAAAATGTAAAGGTCTCCCTTGCTCGAAAGCCAGCTGTGTCCCACTCTAGGGGGCAGTGCTCATCTCTATTAACAGCCAAAGAGCCGATGCTATCTGCATCTGCAGACGTTTCTGTGGTCACATGGCAGACATGACTAGATCCAGAGTGCACAGAACACTTAGCTTTCCTGCCAAAGCAGCACCTATTTATCTACAGTTGTACCTCGCATAAAGAGCATAATGCTTTCCACAGGATTGCTCTTTAAGTGAAACACCATTGTAAGTGACCAATTGTGGGGAGGATTGCGAACCCTGATTTATTTGTTAAGCAAGTTTTTGTTTGGTTTTATTTGTTAAGCGAAGCAAAGATTCAGAGAAAATTCTGTTCTTTAAGCAAGTTACTCTTTAAGTGAGGTGCTCTTTATGTGAGGTTTGACTGTACTTGCAATTTCTTGCTTTCAAACTGCTAGGTTGGCAGGAGCTGGGGCAGATGAGAGGAGCTCACTCCATCTTCCAGTACTTCGGTCTCAAACTGCTGACCTGCTGACCTTCTGGTCCTCAAGCTCAGCAACTTAACCACTAAGCCACCATGCCCCTCCTTAAAATGAAGTAGCATGTTAAATTATCTTTAGGATAGCAAAGCAGCCTGCCTTACCCACCACACACTCCTTTCCTGTACTGGCTGGACGACAAAGTAATAACTGACATGGAGGCAGATGTCCAACAGCAACCCATCTGTCAAAGTACCCTTCAGAAATGGAACTGAACTGCCATTCCAAAGGGGCATTTCTTAAAAACAATGCCCATGTCTAGATGAGTTCTTAATCTTTTTAAGTCAGACAGCTTTGGTGGGCCAGACAGCCATTTTGCCCTTCCACCACCAAATGGCACTTCCTGGCGTGGTGGAGGTAGGGGGGCCACATATGGTGCTGTGGGCCATGGGTTGAGAATCCCTGATCTAGAAACATACAGTAAAACCTCATATAACACTAAAACCTGGTTCCACAAGTCTTGGTGTTATATGATTTTTAGTGTTATCTGATCCTCTATGGGATCCATAGAGATACATTGTAACCACACAGGCTTTAGCGGTTGTTATCTGAAGCATCCCATAGGATCTTAATGTTATCTGATGCAATTCTTCCCCCCAGATTCCTTAATGTTATGCGATTTTAGTGTTATTCGATACTAATGTTATATGAGGTATTACTGTACATATTTTCCAGGTTTTGATTTGAAGGAAAGGAAGGTGAGGAAAAAAGAACGAAAACAGGTGAGATATGGGTGTGAGAGAGTGGTGGGCACAGGCAGGAAAAAGGGGAGATAAGACTTATGTAAGCCTGTTCATCACCTACCACGAAGCTTCTTGATTTCTCTCTTATTTAATCCTGAGTTTCACCCACAGCTTTTGTTCGGTGCCAGGGGATTCCCAAGTAACTCTCCGACTGTCCCAATCTGGTCAAGGCATGAAGGCAAGAGGAACGCAGATGACCTCACAGGTTAATCCTGACGCCCTCCATGGCCAGAGGGAGATGGGGAGGGGAGAGGAGGAGGAAGAGGAGGCTCCTGGTTTCCTCCTCTCCCGCTTGGCCAAACCCCAGACGTAAACACAGAGAGAAGCCACGCAAAGGAAGCCTGGGCCCCGCTAACTATTACCACCCGAGGCCAGAAACGGCCTCCACACAGCAAGGGAAAGGCCCATATAAACTCTTCGGAAATAAACAGGGTTCTTTCCCGCCCTGCCCGCCCCCCACATAACTCACCTCAAACCCAAGACTTCTCCTCAGGGACACCCGCAGGCCCCGCTCGCAGTCAAAACCTAGGGTGTGTGGGGGGGTTTGCTTTGCTGCAGATCCCTCCCCTTCTCACCGCCCCCCTCCCTTCCCCAGGCAGCTCAGCTGCGTTTGAACGCGAGTAACCCCGGCCCAGCTCGCGGCCGGCCTAAAGCAGCCGCTTTGCCACCGCCTGGCAGGAGCGACGGGTTCTATGTGCGCGTTGTGGTTGTGGAGGGAACACGGAAGGGGGGCGGCAAATCAAACGCAACATCCAAGGGGTTCCCAACTCCGGAGGAAGGGGGGAGGCAACGCCAGGAAGGCAAGGCCGGGGACAGCGCGCATTTCAGGTTAGAGTGGGAAAGGCCAGGAAGGGGTATTGCAGGAGAAAGGAGGGTGAAGACCTGGACAGGCATCAGGTCTGGCCAGGTTATCCTGCTATGGTAATAGTATGTAGACCCTACTGCCAGCGACTCAATGCTGAGCGTCAGGCGGCAGGTTAATTAACCTGACAACCAAGACTAACGGCCTTGGGTGCTGAAGTCCACAGGGAAGGGTGATGGTCTCCAAGTGGATTAAATCCCGCTTGAATCCATTTTGATGGAGGGCAGCAGCTTCATCAATACTGGCCTGGGACGGAAGGAGGACTTTGCGTGCCAAAAAGGGCTCCGGACCAGAAAGTGACTCGCGGAGCTGGATCAGTGGTCGCGGGGCTCATGCTGCGATGCGGAAGGCAGAGGAAAGGCCACGGCATTATATTCGCAAGACAGTCTCTTCATGGCTGATCGCCATGAGGATCGCCAATGTTCGGAATCGGATACGGCAGAAGAAGAAGAAGGCTTCGAGGGCCGGTTGGCTAAAGGCGGAAGGGGAAGAAGCCCACTTGGGCAAAGAAGGCGGGAGACTGGAGCAGCGGTGTGTAGGGGGGGGGAAGGGGGGTGTCGTAGAGGGGAGGCAAAGCCTGGGAAAACAAGGGGAGGCTGTAGAAGAGGCCAGAGGGAAAGAGCAATGGAAGGAGGGTCTAAGCAAGAAAGCATCGGCAGCGAGCGGAAGGGGAGGAGGCGCGCGGTTGCAAACCTGGGGAGGGGGGTTAGCTAGGATGGTGACGCACGGGTAGCCTCCTTTTAAAGAGGTGTCTCCTTCACCTGGTCGCGCGATCCGTTGCCACCTGAGCCGGGAGGGCGGCGCGATCTCTGGCCGCTCCGCTTGCTTGCCCTCTCCCTCCGGGCTCCTAGAGAAATAGCGGCCGCGGCTCGGTGCCTGGCCTGGGCTGGCTTCTCGGCAGCCCGTCGGCTCCCTTCAGCAGCGCCATCGCCCTCGTCGATCCCGTGACGGGGCCAAGCAAGCGGCGGTCCTCGGGCGAGCTCCCCCGTTAACGGGGCCCCATTATAGCCCTTGCGCAGAGCTGCGCTCTCGGCGCCCCTAGCAGCCTTGCGCGCTTCCCAGAACGGCCTCCACCGCCCCCGCCGCCCCGGATCGTGGGCCAAGCGACGGCGCATGCGCCCCGGCGCCACCGAGACAAAGTAAAGAGGCTCCGCCGGGAGAGCTGGGCGAGGGCGGGGAGAGGGAGGCGCCGCTGGCTGCCCGCCTGGCCCGACGGACGGCCCTGCCCGCCCTCTCCTGGGGAAGCCGGTGCCTGCAGAGCACGTCCCCGCGCCTAAGGTCTGGGAGGAGGAGGGTCAGAGTCCGAGGCTGGCGGGGAGGCATAGATATAACCATCCTCCGGCCATGTTTCTGCCCAGCACCGTAGTCCTTGGGATGCAGAGCCCGCCAGAGCGGGGCACGGATGGTTACTTTCTCGGTGTACGAAGTAACGTCGTTCTCCCTTCAGTTCCTTGCAGGGTGGCGGGCGCGAGAATGGGTTGATCGGTGCATTCCTCTGTCTTGAGGAGCTGCGAGTAAAGGATTCCAGCCTGGTGCCTTTGGACGAAGTGGGACTTCATCTTCTAGGATCGATTTATAGTTGGTTGATTTAATATCCTCTCCGACGGTGGTTTTTAAATTGGCCCGGTTGCGTTGCTTTAATTGATTGTGAGCCGCCTTGTGGGAAGGTGGCCTATAAAGTGTTTCTTATTTAACTTTCTCCCCGCTACGGCCATAGCCAAAAATATTAACAAAGAAATAAAACCAAGGTAAAACCGGAAAAGAAAACAACGTTGCGGCTGTATGTTAATGTGAGCATTCGTGGATCAAGTCCACTTCCTCAGACATGAGAGTAGGATTACATAATTAAAACATCCTTTAAAAAAAAAACAGATGTCTTTAAAATAATGTTTTTAATGGACCTGGCTTGACTTCCTTTGGGATAGAGCTGCACATCAGAGTGCTGCTATAGGGAAAGTCCATGTTGTCATTCAAAGAAGTTCATGCTAAAAGAAATCTTTTTCAAGACAACACAGTACAGTACTTTTTTTCTGTTTGTTTTTATTTTATGTTGAAATATTTTTTTTGAAAACTGGGCCCAAGTCTTGTGTGTGGCAGAAGCAAATCCTGAGGTCTGGTCTCCTCACAAGCTAGGCAAGAAAAGCACATTTTTCCTCTGTGCAGCATTCACTATAAAACTACATTCAGCTCCCTAGCGTGCATGATCTGTATAATTTTCAAGGTCCCTGGCTGCTTCCTATGATGACCCAACTTGCCTTGTTATGGCCTCTCATAACAACTCCTTACTGTACCGCTATGAAAGGCAAATGGGGTCCATATAGGGAGCAGGCTCTCTCAAGCTGGCTGGATAACTCAGTGGTTTAGGAATCTGGCTGCAGAGCAAGAAATTGGGCATTTGATTCTCCACTGTGACTTCTGGGAGAAAAGCCAGCGTATATAGCATTGGGCAAACTGCACAGTCCCAAAGCAAACCACCACCACACATCCCAAAAAAGGGACTAGTAAACCACTTCTGAGTTCTCCTTACATAGATTTACCATACATCGGAATTGAATTAACACACAATTATAAATTATGGCTTTTCTCAAAGCATACTTCCAAGTTTATTGTTTTTCTCTCAATTTCCAGAAATATTGCCAGATTCTACAAGAAAAACAAGTCTTGGGAGACCTGTAGGACTAAAATATCTATTTCAGTGAGAGTTTTACCAGTTTATAATCAGTTTCTTTACACAAAGTAGTAGATTGTAATCCATGAGTGATTTTAGTGAGGAATGGGATTAATTGTCCACTTGTTCACTAGGGATGGGATGGAACACTGCATACACACACACACACACATTCTGCCCATACTAACAGCAGAGGGGAGACCTGGGGACTAACGACATTGAGCTATCCAAGTTTAAAGTGTATAAATTGTCTGCTTCTTTTTTCCCCTATAGAAATCATTCTGATAGAGGCCATCAGAAATATATATACACAGAAATTCAAACAAATGGCCACAAGGTGGTAGGGTAATTTTTAAAACAGCCATTCCCTACACCCTTTATGTTCTTAAAGATGCACCTGTTTCAATTTCTAAGATGTTAGCTCAAAATAATCATATTTCCTATTTTGTTAATAAGAAAAATATCTGCCTATCTCAAATAGGTTGGAGAACATTTTTTTACAAAAATAATCTTCAGTTAGAAGCACATAAATCTTCCAGTAGAGATTTTATACCTTTATTCTGTTCCAGAATAATTTACATGTCAATCATTTGAAAACCCTCCTGTGAGTCTTATGTTGTTGCTACAGTGCCCACAGTTATAATTTACCCCATTATTAACAGAGCTTTATATATAAATTTCATTTTTCATCTTTCAGCCTTCAATTGAGACAGTCACTCTTGGTCGCAGAAACAAAAGCTCTGTGGAGGTCTGTAGAATAAATGCTTGGAATAAGCAGAGGAATCTAATTAAAACTTTGAAAAGATTTTCACATAATGGAGAGGCCTGATAACAATTACTGGACAAAAGCCACCACCCTAAATTGGTCAGAAAATTAATTCCTTTGAGGGGATTTTGAAAGCAGCAGACAAAAATGTCAGGAAAGGAAACATAACATATCCTAAGAGTAGCTAGAGCAAAACTCTTGAGTCCTCTATTCAGTTATTGCAAGATGAAATATTAACATTGTCGGTGCTTTATGGTATTGATAGGAAACTTAAAACATACATGTAGACCACTCATATGGAAAGCTACTTATTTCAACTGCAATATCCCAAATGTCACAACCAAGGGATTTTGGAGTTATAGCACAAACATTTGTAGCTGCTTATTTCTCAGGCAGGCTACCGCATCCCCTGCTAGTTTATATAGATTTTCCCTCTATTGGGAGGGAGGTTTGCAAAGAAAAAAAATTATAGTTTTTCAGTAATAACATTTATTTTAGAATTCTAAAATTTGATTCAAAATAACATAAAAACTGCTATGCTAAGTCAGATGTATTTCAGTTCATTTTTAGTCCTGCATCCTGCTTACATCAAAAGCCAGTCCTGTCCAACTCTATGGGGCGCTGCTCATCTCTGTTTACAGCCAAAGAGCCATTACTATCTGTGTCTGCAGGCACTTCCATGGTCATTTGGCAGGCATGACTAGACACTGGAGCACAGAGCACACTTACCTTTCTAGCCGAAGCAATTTCTTCCTTTCAAACTGCTAGGTTGGCAGGAGCTGGGTCAGACAACAGGAGTCACTCCACAGTGCAGCACCCAGGCCTTGAATTACTGACCTTCCAGTTGTCAAGCTCAGTGTCTTAACCACTAAGCCACCGTAGCCCTGCTTGCATTAGTACTGTACTGCACTTGCCTCTGAAAGGAGATCAGCATAGAGCTAGCCAGTTCTTTTTGCTCTTATATACTGTCCTCAAACACAAAGATTTTATACTGTACTGTATACCTAAAAGTTCACAAAGTTTGTTTTATCCTGATTCAGTATATGTACAGGATGCATGTAAGAACAGATCAAGATAGATTATTGGGTACTGACATTAACACCAAATTAGTGTGACATTAGTAAGATGTGGCAGTAAGAAATTCAAATAGCTGAGGACAAAAGAAAGAATGTGTCTTTTTCTATTCTGGGTGTATTTCTATTAATAGCATTACATTAAAAAGCTTTATGTCCTAACAAATCCACTGAGCTATGAATAGTCTTGTTTGGATCTGCAGATTTCAAGCAGTTGACCAAATAGGAAAGGTATGTCCACCTTTACTTTAGGAGTCAGAAATGTAGTGTTTCAATACATTTTGAAGGCATGCAGTCCCCCCCCCCCCCGCTTTTTAAAACGTTTTTATCAAGTCTGAATGTCTTTCACTTCTTTAATGTAAAATGCAATTTCATTTGGCATAGAAAGCTGTACTCCTGGAATTATCACATTTTCAGAGAAAACATATGCAAGCTTAATCAGAAGTAAAACTCACACTGCTTAGTTACTTCCAGGTACACAAGTGTATGGCTGCTACCTCAAAAGCAGATTGGAAGCAAAAGGAGTCTGAACTTGGCCAGGATTTTATACAGGTGTTGCCACTAAGGTACAGGATAGTCCCAGCATATACTAGGCTCCTGTATCATCTTCATGGAGATACCATCCTTTAGGTGCAGATATAAACTTTAGGCTCTTATCTCTTAAACAAATACTATACATCAAACCCATATTGAAATATCTTCACACTTTTAATAATAATTTCATGTCAGAGATTACTCTGGTTTGAAAGGATTTTGACGGGATGCCCAAATGAGGCTCCTTTCATGTTCCCAAGAGCAGAGCTTGGGTATTGAAACCCAAATTTCCAGCCTCCAGCTCAGCACTTTTAACCACGAAGTCATGTTTTGGAGGTCATCAATGTATAAGTTCATCATAAACTGGAAGCAACAGCAAATGCCAACAAAAATATACATCTATATATATCATGTTTATACCGTGTTGTGATTTTGAAATTCTATAACTTGCCTTAGATAAATATTTTGATATCAGCCACTTTAAGTGGAGTAGTGTACTGGCCAAAATCTCAGGGAATTGCTATGCTAGGGAAACAAATCTTGATGAATGGTTCTGGAGGGGAAAAAATAATTTTCAGCCTCAAACATCACCAGGGCTGAGTGGATCACTGTGAAGATACTGTACTTGAATGTAGGTTTGACATAGTATTTATTTAAGATATAGTGCAGGAGTTTAACAGTCTGTGTCTCACTCTCATGTACAGCCACACAGATCTCTTCCAACTGTTAAAATGCCATCCCTTATGATGTCATATGACCCTACCTTGTGGACTCAGGTTTTGGCCCTCATATTTCAGGGAATGGAAAGCTTTTGACCTGGCAACCCTGACTTTGAAGCAGTTCATGCCCCAAAACAGAGGGGAACCTCATTCGTCCTCAGAGGCCAGACATGAAACTGCCAAAATGAAGGCACCTTTTGGTCAGTTCATTCTGCAGTTCCTTTTGCCTGACCTAGCTTGAGAAAGATTAGCTGGCACACAAGGTTACCGTTACCAGGGTACTCCTGATTGTGCTAATTCCAAGAGAATATATTTCAAAATATTTTTTTCCTGATCAATTTTTCGAAATGTCCCATTTTGTGTCAGCACAAGAACTCCCCAGAACCCCCTCCCCCCCAGTTTTTATCTCTAGTATCTCTAGGAAGTAGTAGCTTGAAGAGCAATTTAAAATATTCACAATCATAACAGAAAAAACAACTTTTCTTTCCTGCTGTTATAAGACGTACTATTTGGGGACTATCAGATAAATAAAATGCATCTTCATTAGAAATAAAACTAATGATGTAGAACATGGACTGCAATTCATTGCATTCTCAAAGCCACAAATAATAACTGTATGACATCAAGTCAGTTCTGACTTATGGTGATCCCGTCAAGGGTATTTCTTGGTAGAAAATACAGAGGTGGTTTATCATTCCGTTCATTACAGCTGCCATCAGTGTATTTTTCATAGACTTTTATATACCAGTTACATATTCCTACAAGATGAAGCACTTATCCTCTTATAATTCAAATTGTTTAAAATATAGTTTAAATTATAATATCTACACTTATTTAGGGTTATTTATTTAAATAAAGGTGCTTGTTAATGGAGTAGGAGCACTTCCTCAACTCCACTGCTGCCCATTCTTCTGGAAAGGAGTTATAGCTGGTCTAAAACACAGAATTCAGATACTGTATCAAAAAAAGTTTGTCTTGAAAGATCCTATGATGCCAGTTCTTAAATAGCTGCATCAGTCTTCAATCAAAGTTTCTAGGTCTGTGCTGAAGCTGTGTAACCTTGATCCTGGCTACTGGAAAGAAAAGGTTTTTGTATAGTACCTTAAGGTCACCAGAGGTAACTCAGCTGAAGATATCAGAAATCCATTATGATGGTAGAGATAATGACTTGCTCAGCAGTAATACTCTATCAAACTGTCTATGTCTTGATCACTTTACCAGTTTCCTGACATTTTTTTTTAAAAAATTACCAACTTCAGTTTTTCCTCACTTGCAAATCCCTGAGAAAATAAAAATTGTTCCATGAGACTTCAGCATTCTTTTGTGCTATGTTAATTATCCAAAGTGCATTAAGTGTAATTATTATGTTATTAGGTTTCATGCTTTGTAAGTCAATTTATTACAAAGAAACAGCGTAGAAACAAAAATAAAAACCAGCAATAGTGCTTCCAGAGGGATAGACCTAATTTACCAGTCATAAGGCATTGTTGGTTTTTGGATGCAACAAACAAAAAGACAAAACTCTTCTGAGAAAACATAAATGAGACTGACATCCCACGTCCCTAACAGTCTGCAAATGAGGCACTTGGGATGTGTAATAAAAAGTTCATCTCGAAGCACCTTCACTTTGTTATCTCAGTAGGACTTACTTTTTCGGAGGTACACACACTGGACTGCATCCCAAGAGTAGCGTGTGAGCCTTCTGTCCACTTTTATAGAAGTAAATCCCATCAAATTTGCCAGCATTTACTGTGGCTTAGAGATTAAGAAGCTGAGCTTGGTCAGCAGGAAGGTCAGCAGTTCAAGACCCAAGTGGTGTACAACAGGGTGAGCTCCCGTCGTTTGCCCCAGCTCCTGCCAACCTAACAGTTTGGAAGCAAGAAATTGGAAGTAGATAAACAGGTACCGCTTTGGCAGGAAAGGTAAAGCCGTTCAGTGCACTTAGGATTGGGTCGTTAAATAAATCTGAATAAATAAATAAAACGTTTCTTGAGGGTGGCCGGAGAAGGGTCTTCGCAGAAGTCCCCCTGGTGTGGCTGCTCTGCTCCCCGTCACTCCGCCCTCCAGTCAGGAGTAGCGCCTTCACACGTTTCCCCGCCCCCTGCGACTGGGCCTAAGGCGGCGACCCTGATTCCCAGCACGAGCATAAGCCCCGCCCCTCGCCGCGTCGTTGCCCAGGTAACAGCCGCCACTGTCGGGCAGCGAAGGAGGGTCAGGTTAAAGGTCACCTTTCTCCCTCCCCGCTCTGTATTTGTTTATTTTAAGTCGCCGTCCGTGTGGCGGTCGATAAACCTATAGCTTGCAGAGGGGATTCGCACTACCATTTTCCAAATGACCCTGCCCTCCCCAGAGGATGAGGGCGTTGCCATAGAAATGAAGGGCGCAATCTTAAAAAAAGAAGCCTAGTGGGAGGTGTGGAGAAGTGGATTTTAACAAGCCTGACCTCATGCTCCCTAATTAGTCTCTTAGTTAGTCTTTAAAGGCTGAGTTTGTGGTATATTCTTCACAGGAAAATTTTTGGGTAGAAATTCATAATAGCACCAGTCACACCTCTTATTTGCACCCTTCGCACCTCTTATTAATAGTTGGCAAGACTAAAAGGTTTGCTATATGCTCTCCTTTCATCTGTAGTGTGACACAGGTGAACACCCGTTTGCATTAAAGGGACATACTGTACTGTACAATACTTCTTCCATCTCCAGGCCAGACGTGAAATTGCCAAAATGAAGCCACCTTTTGGTGAGTCCATTCTGCAGTTCCTTTGGCCTGACCTCATGTGAGAAAGATTAGCTGACAACACAAAGTTACCATTACCAGGATATGCCTGATTGTGGTTCAAAAATAACACAATCTTCGAGGAGGTTCTGTGTTTTGTTGTTCAGTCGCACAGTCGATTCCGACCCTCTGCGACCCCATGGACCACTGTGTACCCACATATAATACTGAACCACACAAGGTGGTTGCAGACTACTCATTGCCTGAGTTCTCCCATCTTACAATATGAATGAAGAGCAAAATCTCTATTAAGAATATGTTTGGAAGAGTGCCCAAAGTCTTCCCAAATTTGTTGGGAAAACTGTGCTGCATCATAACACCCCTTAATTCAGCCTGTTTCTGAACCTGAACTACGTTGCAAGTTTGCTGCAAATCATACTTAGCCAGTTTTACCAACATGAAACGTCAGCACTCCTTGACGCAGACGCTTTTTTGTAAATGCTAAACTTGAGGCTTTCTAACCTGCCACATACAGATGATGGGTAGGTTGGCATTGGAAGCAATCTTGCCTGAGGAGGAATATTTTGGAAAACATTTATTTATTTATTTATTTATTTATTTATTTCCTGCCCATCTGGGATATTCTCCTACTCTGGGCAGCATACAACAAGTTAAAAGATTTCTACAGTGACAATATAAAATGAAACATAAACAATAAGCCTAAAAGAATAAATTATGGGGAAAAAAATAAAAAATAACAATGCCCCCAAACAACACATATGGTAAAGTATAAATTAGTTAATCCTTTTGGTCAGTAAATGGTAAGATCTCTTTAAAAGTCAGATAAAAGAACATTAGACAGTCCTACAAAGTTAATAAAGTCTCCACGTAGAATAAAGCCTGGATTAGAAAGAGTTAGGAACCCCCCCTCCCCATTTGTTGCTGCCTTTTTATTTGGATTACAGGAGGAAATAGGCTTCTTCTTTAAGTGTTGCATTTGATTCTGAATACAGTATTGGAATCTTAGAGACACGTTGTTGCCCCAGCCCAGTACCTGCTCCAACAAGAGACACCAAGTTATCTGAGGGCATTTATGCTAGCCTGCTGCCAGGCCCTCCCTTCTGTAGTTCTGGAGAGAAAGTTCCAAAGGACACCAATGTCAGAGAGACAATCCCCCTGTGACACTGGAGAAATTGAAACCATAGAACACATTCTCTGCATCTGCACTTTTTATAGAGACATCCAAAACAAGTTCTTATCTCCACTGCTCTACAAATATACTGGCCTGTCAAACAGCACATACACCCACTGACTGCTACCTGATGAAAACCTCACCTTCACCCACAATACTGCCAGGTTCTGCGCCGCAGCATGTAAAATCTGAAGAACAATCTTGGCAGGTCCTTCAGCTAAATAAACTACTAGTACTACATCACAGGCTTAGTAATAGTTATAACATTATTAATCTTGAATACTAATTTTTCTACTTCTTTGAGTAGAAACACTCCTTTTTAAAATAAGCAGTCAAAGCAATGATATTCCCGGTGGCAATGTATAGTTGTGAGAGCTGGACCATTAGGAAAGCTGAGTGGAGAAGAATAGATGCCTTTGAGATGTGGTGTTGGAGGAGAGTTTTGAGAGTCCCATGGACAGCGAGGAGAACAAATAGGTCAATCTTACAAGAAATTATCCCTGACTGTTCCTTAGAAGGTCAAATAGTAAAGATGAAGTTAAAGTACTTTGGACATCAAATGAGAAGAGAAGATTCACTTGAGAAAGCCTTGATGCTTGGAAAGGTTGAGGGCAAAAGAAGAAGGGGCCGGCCAAAAATGAAATGGCTAGATGGTATTGTACACACAATGGGCAAAGAGCTGAGTGAGTTGAGGAGGATGGTGGAGGACAGGGGTGCCTGGCAGACAGTGGTCCATGGGGTCGCAAAGGGTCGAAATTGCCTGTGCAACTGAACAACAGCAAATCCCCTCCCCTCACTTTAACTTCTGTTTTTGTTGTACTATGCTGGTCTTGAACTGTAATAAAGATTGACTGATTGATTGGTTCTGAATATTGGCTCTCATCATGACAATCAGCCATTAATATTGTCCTGGGAACAATCTAATGCAGTAATCTTCCATTTGCTTTCAGCATTGCAGTATGACACTTGTGCCACTCATCCAGTTCTGCAAGTCACTTTCTGGTCCTGAGCCCTTTTGGCACGCAAAGTCTTCCTCGGGCCCCAGGCCAGTATTGATGAAGCAAACATGGATTCAAGTGGGATTTAATTCACTTGGGGACCATCACCCTTCCCTGTGAACTTTGCCACCCAAGGTCATTAGTCCTCAAGGTTGTCAGGTTAGTTAACCTCCACCTGAGTCACTGGCAGTAAGGTCTGCCATATATACTTGAGTATAAGCCAACCCGAATATAAGCCGAGGTACCTAATTTTTACCTGAGAAACCAGGAAAATAGATTGACCAGAATATGAGCTAAGGGTGGCAAATGCAGCAGCTGCTAGTGAGTTTCCATAATCAAAATATGGTACATGAAAATAAGATGCAGCAGAAAGGAGTTTTCTCCATGCTGATTGAGATGCACCAACAACAGGACGAGAGAAGTGGGTGGTGAAAGCTATTAGCCACTGTCACCTTTTTCCATCACACTTAGTGACCTGAGTATAAGCCGAGTCCACTTTTTTACCTCATTTTTAGGACTGAAAAACTAGGCTTATACTCAAGTATATATAGTACTTTATTACCATATCAGGACAACCTGGCCAGGAGGCAACAAACTAGTCTTATCAGAGAGTAAACAAAATAAAAAGACAAAAAACCTTGTTGCACCTTAAAGACTAACTGCTGTATTTTAATGTTAGCTTTCATGGATCAAGTCCACTTTGTCAGACATAAGAGTGAGACTTCATGGCATTAATTTATACATATCTGGCACAGAGGCACACAATGGTTGGCTAGCATAACAGATATGTTGACAAATTATGCCATCTCAACCTCCCCCCAGGGCAAGTGCAGGAAGGAGGTGGCGACCAAGATCCCAACTGCCATTTGACATCGTAGAAGCCCAGGAGGAGCTACGTTTGAACCATAGTTTAAGAGTAATTATATGATTCTCACAACTTTTCAAGATACTCCGGGCACCCACCAACAACCGGAGGGGAGAGAGAAATCTATTATTGATTTAGAAACAATGTATTATTTTTTTTGTGCTGTGTTGTTTTGATTTTAAGCAGCCCTGAGTCGCCATGGCGAGTGGGTGGTGATATAAATCTAAATAAATAAATAAATAAATAAGAGTGGCTATTTACTACCAGTAATGACAGAAGATCCCTGAATGGGTTCAGATTTATTACTGAAGTTTGGTTCTATTGAGTTGTAAATGATTAGTACCCAGGATGTTGGAGGCAAAATACTAATTACCTTGTAAACTTCCCAGTTGTTGTTGTTGTTCAGTCGCACAGTCGATTCCGACCCTCTGCGACCCCATGGACCACTGACCGCCAGGCACTCCTGTCCTCCACCATCCCCCTCAACTCGCTCAGCTCTGTGCCCATTGTCTCCACGATACCATCTAGCCATCTCATCCTGGGCCGTCCCCTTCTTCTTTTGCCCTCGACCCTTCCAAGCATCAAAGCTTTCTCAAGTGAATCCTCTCTTCTCATTTGATGTCCAAAGTACTTTAGCCTCATCTTTATTATTTGACCTTCTAAGGAACAGTCAGGGATGATTTCTTCTAAGATTGACCTATTTGTTCTCCTCGCTGTCCAGGGGACTCTCAAAACTCTCCTCCAACACCACATCTCAAAGGCGTCTATTCTTCTCCGTTCAGCTTTCCTAATGGTCCAACTCTCGCAACCATACATTGCAACAGAGAGTGCAGGAATTGCTATGGGCTGGTATATAAGTGTATTTGCTATTGCTATTGTTAGTAAAGATAAAGGTCACCCTTGCTCAAAAGCCAGTCATATCATATCTGACTCTTAGGTTCAGTGCTCATCTGTGTTTATAGCCAAAGAGCCAGTGCTGTCTGCATCTGCAGATGTTTCCATGGACATGTGGCAGGCATGCTTCAACATGAAATGCTGTTTACCTTCCCACTGAAGTGGTCCCTATTTATCTACTTTCAATTTCTTGCTTTCGAACTGCTAGGTTGGCAGGAGCTGGGACAGAGACTGGAGCTCACACCGTCGTGCCGTACCCAGGAATCAAACTCCAACCTTGCAGTCAGCAAGTTCAGTGTCTTGACCACATGCAAAATAAATATTGTGGAATTACACATCTGCTAATAATGAGTCAATTGAGGATGGTGAGAGTAATCAAGGTCAATGACAGTGTTCTGTGAAGTGGCCTGGGAATCACTGACGTGACCTTTCTGAAGTTTGTTCTGTAAAGGTGGTGTGGGTAAAATTACAGTTATATAGCAACCTGTCAGTTGTGGCATTTTAAAATTTGATACCTAGCAGTTCGAAAGCAAGAAATTGCAAGTAGATAAATAGGAACCACTTCGGTGGGAAGGTAACAGCGTTCCATGCGCTCCGGTGTCTAGTCATGCCTGCCACATGACCATGGAAACGTCTGCAGAAGCAGACAGCGCTGGCTCTTCGGCTTAGAAACAGAGATGAGCACTGACCCCTAGAGTCGGATACGACTGGCTTTCGAGCAAGGGAAACCTTTACCTTTACTTTACCTTTAGTCTTCGCTATTCTGCCTGGGGGTTGCGGGTGGGTGATGACTTTTCCAAACGGAACTCAGAAACCCTGCGCGTAGAGCCGGCGGTGTCTCCCTCTCTCCCTTTCTTATCTCTCTGTTCTCATCGCCCTACCGGTTCCATTCGGGCGCTTCACCAAGCACTTCCGGGTTGCGTGGGCCCCGCTTCTGGTCACCGGGACGATCACTCGGGGGGTGAGAGAGGCCTGTGGCTCTTCTGTCTTTGGCTCACCTGGGGACCCAAAGGAGTGGCGGGGGCGGCGGCTCCTCCTCCTCTGTCTTCTCATCCCTACTTTAGTTCCTCAGAGGCCGGGGATGACATTGGGGGCCCCGAACCTGAGCAACCAGGAGGGGCTCCTGTTCAGCCTCCCCACCCACCGGTTTCCTTCCAAAGCAACGTACATTTGATGGCACTGTGTGAGCCATTGAGATTGTACGGCTTTGTGTAGCGTTGATTTCTATTATGTTTTGCCATATCAATTTTGCAGCAGTGCTACAAGCCTCCTAGAAGGTGGTTGCATTTGGGCGTACCCTGGTAGCGGTGTAACCTCGTGTTGCCGGCTAATCTTTCTCACGCTAGGTCAGGCGAAAGAAACTGCAGAGTGAACTCTGCCTTCATTTTTGGCAGTTTCACGTCTGACCTAGACGAAGAAGAAGTGCTAAAGTGTCCTGATATATAAATGAATGGGATGCCTTGCATATATGTGTGTGCTAAATATAATACAGTAATACCTCAGATAACATTAGTATCGAATAACACTAAAATCGCATAACATTAAGCAATCTGGGGGGAAGAATTGCATCGGATAACATTAAGATCCTATGGGATGCATCGGATAACAACTGCTAAAGCCTGTATGGTTACAATGTATCTCTATGGATCCCATAGGATTTTAACATGCATCGGATAACACTAAAAATCATATAACACCAAGACTTGTGGAACCAGGTTTTAGTGTTATCTGAGGTTTTACTGTATCTCTATGGATCCCATAGGATTTTAACATGCATCGGATAACACTAAAAATCGTATAACACCAAGACTTGTGGAACCAGGTTTTAGTGTTATCTGAGGTTTTACTGTATCTCTATGGATCCCATAGGATTTTAACATGCATCGGATAACACTAAAAATCGTATAACACCAAGACTTGTGGAACCAGGTTTTAGTGTTATCTGAGGTTTTACTGTATCTCTATGGATCCCATAGGATTTTAACATGCATCGGATAACACTAAAAATCGTATAACACCAAGACTTGTGGAACCAGGTTTTAGTGTTATCTGAGGTTTTACTGTATCTCTATTGATCCCATAGGATTTTAACATGCATCGGATAACACTAAAAATCGTATAACACCAAGACTTGTGGAACCAGGTTTTAATGTTATCTGAGGTTTTACTGTACTGGACATATCATTAGTGTGAGATGATGGTGGGTTGCATAACGGGAGCATCCAAGTTGAGGCTTCTTCCATTATTTTGTCTCTGATCCACGAAACGTAAAAAGTTGCTTCAAATGAAGTTAGGCAGAATCTGTTGACCACTATTGCCTGCACTGACTGGGAGTTGCTCCCTAGAGTTTGAGACAAAAGACCATCCTGTAATTATGTGGAGGTCTTACAAATAAGATGGAACATTTCCCATGCAAACGATGTGTTTCACCCTTAAAATTGTGGTTGCTTCTGAAAGGAAAGGTTTCCCTCAGGGATGTTTTCTTTGCACCTCTTATAGGTTCAAAATCAGGATTTGTGTAATCTGCATGTTCTGAACTTAATACGGAGTCTCTAAAATTCCTTTTTGCTTTAACAGGCATTTTTGTTTTCCCCTTTTGTTGTTTTTTAAAATGACTTTTGTAAGCTTTTAGTAGAGGACAACTCTGCAGCTCTCTTACTGTCTCAATATTGGTTGTGCAGGCTAGGGTTGATGGAAGCTGTGGGCCAAAATCATCCAGAGGACCACTTCCAAAATCAGGGTTGGGCAATATATTTATAGGACTTGCTAAAAAGGGTAAACTTCTGAGCCCCTGAAAGCCCCCCCCCCAAAAAAAAATCTGGTTAGTTGTTCATACCACATGGTCTGAAATTAAACTGAGTTCCAAGAGAGAGGAGGTTGCAGGCTTGCAGGGTCAGTTTGAGGTGTGGTCAGATATCTCAGAGAATATAATTAGAAGGTCATAGTTGCTCACCTCTGCTGTAGAACAAGATGGTCAAAATCCTTTTACTTAAAATACTAATTTGCAATAGAGTAAACCCATTGATTCAATTGGGATTTGATGACAATCCTGCAAATTCTTTTGATTAAAATGGCCCTACTCTACTCTGCTTTACTTTAAGTTAGAATAGGTCCATTTGAATAAATTGAAGTTATTGAGGAATTGACTCATTAAATCTCTGTTGATTCAGGGGGCTACTCTATTGTACTTATTACATTAAATAACAGGTTTTGGGCTAGTAAGTACTATATACATCTCATTTTATAAATCTGTGGGCATATACTGTATCTTATATTGTGTATATCCTGAAGTTTAAGGATACCAGTAATACAGTATCTTATTCAGTTGATAACTGTAAAACTGAGGACATATTTCATTGTGCTACAGAGGTGAGTGTATATGAGAAACAATGTTGAGAATGTTACTTTTTGGAAGGAATTCACTGCCTTCTGGGGACTCAGTTTGTCCTTGTTTTTATCATTGATTTTAACATGGAAATTATTGGATTATAGTACTGGTATGTATAGCAGCTGTGTAGCCTTAGGAAAACTGCATGGTTCCAGACTGTCATGAAAAGGAGAATATTTTTTTAAAAAAGTTAATATGCTGCCATATGTCATCCAGTCATTCCTGATATATGGAGATCCTGATAGGGTTTTCAAAGCAAGTGAGATGTTTAAAGAGAGATTCATCATTCTTCCCAGCAAGTTTTTGTGTTTATGAAAGTACAAAGCCAAATAATTTTTCCTGTGACTTAAGATTTATATGATTATGGCATAAAGTGCAAGTCATTTCTGTAAAAACACCCCTAAAATGTCTATATAAGTATCCTAGTTTATATAAGTTTCCAGAAAGATTACTCTAGGAATTCTTTGGATAATAGCAATATCGTATTTATACATCTAATTTCTTGTCTTATAATTTCAATTTTGATTCATAACTCTTAACATTCCAAATTCCAATTATATGTATTATGAAGCTTGATAATTGGCTTTTGCATCTGTGCAGGTCAGCAGGTGAATTATCTTTCAGCTTTAGTCCAGTTCAGTGTTTCCCAACCTTTGGTTTTTGGACTTCAATTCCCAGAAGTTTAAGTCAATTCCCCAAAGCACTGATCAGCCAATGTACTGACTTAGAATTCTGGGAATTGAAGTCCAAAAACCAAAGTTCCCCTTGTGGGGCCTGTTCACATTGGAAACAATCACGTTGGGAACCACTGGTATAGTTGCTTCATTAATAACAGCACTATTTGTACTTCTCCTTAGATCTTTTCCATTGGCTGGTTTCTTACTGCATTAAGGTATGATCTAGAACAGTGATGGTGAACTTTAGCATTCCATCTGTTCTTGAACTTCAATTCCCAGAAGCCCTGATCAGCAGGAGTGCTGACTTTGACTTCTGGTAATTGAAGTCCAAGAACACCTGGAGTGCCAAGGTTCACCATCATGGATCTAGGAGAAGCAGTATCTGGAAGTAATTAATTCATAGGCTGGTTGTAAATTGGAAATGTTACACAGGAATACCCATGTAAACTCTAACATGAAATTATTATCTTTAAAACTATCATTGGCATAATGCTTTGTAGAGAAATGATCTGGCTTCTTTAAAGAGATATCCTATACAACTCAATGGGATTTGTTTATACTAGGAGTCTGAGTACAAACATTTATTTACACTATTCTTCAAACTAGATTTGGAAAAAAAGATGACAATGATTTCTTGGTTGCCCACAGGTTTATTTTGAACTTATGTTGCAAACATGGCAGTCTCTCTTATTATAAAATGGGGTGGGCAAGAATTTTTGATAACCACCTTATCAGAAGAGGATACAGTGCTGGATCTGAAGCAGTCTCTCAAAGGACTTACTGGAGTGCTGCCAGAGCGCCAAAAACTTCTTGGACTTAAAGTGAAAGGTACACTTTTTTGCCCATCTTTTTCATTTTGAGATGAGATTGCCAAGTGAGGTTGTTGCTAAATGGGGAAGGTATTGAGATACGTGAATTAATCTGACATATTATTTCTAGGTTTTATATCTTACCTGGAGGTTTCTTGGTTTTATGCATCTCCTAACTAACAACCAGTTGAGTTCAGTCCTATATTGGCTAGTAAAATGGTTCACTGTATATGTCAATGGGACTGCGGTGGTTTCATGGTTAAGATCCTGAACTTGATGACTGGAAGATTGGCAGGCCAGCAGTTCAAGACCCAAGTGCTGCATGATGGTGTGAGCTCCCGTCTCTGTCCCTGCTCCTGCCAACCTAGCAGTTCAAAAGCAAGAAATTGCAAGTAGACAAATAGGTACCACTTCAGCGGGAGAGTAAACAGCATTCTGTGTTTAGTCATACATGCCACATGTTCACAGAAGCAGACACAGACACCGCTGGCTCTTTGGCTATAAACAGATGAGCACCACTCCCTATAGTTGGATACAGCTGGCTTTCAAGTGTGGGTGACCTTTACCTGTATATGTTAACACACATCTGCAGAGCAAGAGTTGAAATGCAAAACTACTATTAAGTGATTCCACATTTACACTTTTAATAACCTGGATGCTTTGTTCGATCCTCTCAAGCCTTCCCGTTCTATATTTGTTGTAGGGATCTGACTAGCCAGCAGGTACTAAATGGCCTGCAACAAAGTACTTAGCACTTCTCATTCAGGGTGGCTATCCTAAGTTAAATTTCCAATATGGTCTTAGAACAGTGTATCAACAAAGTAGAGCTATATAAAATACATTTTAAGAACTTTAATCTATGTGACAGTGGAAGAACTTGCTGGAAGTGAAGAGGCCAGCTACCCATGGTTTGAAAAGAGCACCATCCAAATTTTCGAGGACAAGATATTATCCAGCTTGTTCTGTGAGGATTGAGAGCTAGGATTTCAACTAGTCATATTTTTGTTAACTGCTCCAGCATGTGATATGCTGCTTCTAAATCAGAGGGTATTTTTAAAAAGAGGCATGATTTAGGAAAAAAGAGTAAGCCATGATGCTTGAAAATCCTTGCTTAACATGAAGAAGTTGAGTACTGGCATACATATGCCAGTCACTCCTGCTTTATCCCTTCTACTAGGGTGAGCAAAGCAAAATAGCACCTTTCTTTGGATACAGCTCTATTTATTTATTTTTTGCTGCTGCTCCTAAACAAGCCAAGATTAACAAATCAAAAGCAATCCCTAATTTTCAATCATGGGTTGAAAACAGTGCAGCAAGCTAATAAACCATTTCTATTTTTAAAAAATTCCTTATAGTATCAGGAGGTGGAGTTAAGTAGAAATAAATGGGGTACTACAATAGCAGACTTGTTCACAGTAAAACCAGGAGTCCTGTGAATAAGCCCGGCCAGAAATGGTACTCTCTAGTTTTATAAAGAAAAAAGTCAAAAGTTCAATTCAACTTGGTTGGTGGATTAGTAAGCCTTATTACTTCTTGATTCTTGCCTAAAGTTTCCAGTTAGTGTGACCCAAAGCAGATTTGTCCTGATTATCTGGTAGTCTCACTGAAGCAAAAATAAAAATAAAAAGCAGTAGAAGGAGAATAAACCTGCAGGATTTGTATAGATTTACTAGTTTTTATAGGCTTCACTGAGTGATATGTGCAATTGATAAGACTGTTATTGCATTTGATTATTATAAATTATAAGAGACAGGACTATGTCAGTATTTACAACTATTCTTTGGTGGGCATGTGACTAGAGGAAGAAACACCTGCAAATGTAATTATTTGTGTTCATTGAAGAAGCTGTAATCTGTTTGTTTCCCAGGCAAGCCAGCAGAGAACGATGTTAAACTTGGATCGCTAAAATTGAAACCCAATGCTAAAATCATGATGATGGGGACTCGTGAGGAAAGCTTGGTAAAATATCTTTTTGTATTAAACAAGCGCACCAATTTCTAACACTTATTAAAGTTTGATTGTAAGAGGACTGTCAACATATAACTGCAGAGAAACATCTTAACTACTTGCTTTAATGTATATAAAGGAAAACTTGTGCTATATTTGCACACTGTATTTTAATTGACAAAATGTTTCAGGTGCAAATTTTAATAGCGTGTAAATTTTTAGTGTTCTTCTTTCCAAATTATGTGTTTTAAATTTTACTATACTGTATCCCATAGGCTTTTGACAGCCTTTAGAAAGAGGTGACACTTTTGATTGATATTATCTCTTCAGTATTATTTCTGTACCTGTTTCTATGTTGTGTTGCATTGTTGCTGATGTCATTGCTGATTTGTTCTTTGTGTTGTTCATAAACTTTTCAAGTAGAAAGGTATAAAACTTGGGGTGCCATTCAATCTCTATCTCTTCTATAATTCATCTCTCACAGTCTTGTCTTGCAATGCTGGCTGAGGGCTAGCTGAATTTCACCCCAATTCCTCTCATCCAGGACTTGCTAGAAATTAGTACCTTGATTGTGACTGCTTGGGGTGGGGTGGATTCATTTGTCTCATTCCCTTTCTCAGTTTCATTTTTGGCTCTTCTGCTGGCTTATCACAGCCACAGCACAACAGTTGTGCCAGTACAAGGAGGTGGTGCTGGCGGAAGAGTCGTTCTCTTAACACAAGAAGCTTTCAAATCCACTACATTGACATACCTTTCTGCAGTACGACACAGTGTAAATTATGGGTCTTATTTCTAGAGGTACAGCCTTTACCTTACCTTGGAGTCGTTATTAAGCGAGGAATTTGCACAATGGTAGACATCTCTGTGATGACATTCTGCACATGCAAATGGACCTGGGAAATCAAATCCATCTGCGTGCAGTTTTTTTAAAAATCCATTTGGATGTCACACCACCCACTGCCCAAGGGACCCAATGGAGGATGCTTTGATGAGGTGCAGACCCCTTAGCAAAAATGTAGATTTGGGGCACACAGCAGTGAATTATTGCCCATATTTATCCAGAATGGTAAGTTACGATTCTGGTGCATCTTGGCATATCATGAAACTGGTGTGTTGGTCCTCTTACATATTCTTAATAAGAAGAATAGCTGGACAAGGTTTCTTATCGGTGTGCACATTCTGGCTTCTTTGAGAAGCAAAAAGCAGCATCCTAGGACCTGAAAATATGTGAAGCAGCTATTTCTAGTTTATTTAATCAGTGACAAGAAGAGCCCAGACAGATACCTGATATGTGCACTAGCATGCAGCTCAATCACAATAAACTAGGGCTCTGTTCAAATATGCCCATTTCTAGCTAAAGGGGACCACATTTTTTAGGAGATTAATGTGCTGACTTTTTTCTCCTCCTCTTAATTGCCTTTATTACAGGAAGATGTCCTTGGGCCACCCCCTGATAACGAGGATGTTGTAAATGATTTTGATATTGAAGAGGAAGTTGTTGAAGTAGAGAACAGGTGAATTGTTAGTGCATGGAGAAATAGCAGAACAAGTGTTCCCCATGATGAAATAAAGATACCATAACCCCACATTGTTTATTTTGTTTGTATTTAGGGAAGAGAATCTACTCAAAATATCCCGCAGAGTTAAGGAGTATAAAGTGGAAATATTGAATCCTCCACGAGAAGGGAAGAAATTGTTAGTTTTGGATGTAGATTATACACTGTTTGGTAAGTGGTTTGCCTCATGTTCAGTTTTGCTCTACACTCCTTTTAGTTATAAACCAGCTTATTTATTTGTTTAATATATTTATATCTTGATGATGAATACAGTGTTTGAAACAGTACAAGCATTGAAGTAAACCATTTAACATCCCAAAGAATTAACCACATACACATAACTAATTGCAGCAACAACAAAAGTTGCAGTATCCTGAAAGAGGACATATTGATGCTGGAATACATTTTTGTGAAGGTATCTGAGGATCAAAGCTTTGATCTACAAGATATCTTGGTCGCTAAAGTGGTACTGAAGCCTTTTAAATGTTTTTTTTTAAACTGATGAAGACCCTTCATTGGCTGTTTTTACTGAACCCCCTAATGCTATGCATTAGGATATGGGTAATTGGTTTCATACTTATAAAGATATTAGGAGTAACAGTGTATGTAAAGAAAAAAATGATTTTTGACTCTAACATTAAGGTGCTTGAATATCTGGGCCAGCTGCGTAGAGAAATTTTGATTCAGACTTCTATAAAATATATGGGGATCTGAAACCACAGATGGATAATAAATGGAAATTAAATCATAGTTGCATGTACCATATGCAATAGAAAAGTGTTTAACTTTTTAAATAATTAGTAGGCAAGCTACAGTTTATTTGCCAAAAGTGATACATGCAGGAAGAAGGTGAAGAGATGTGGCAGGGGAAAACCACTCATAGTCAGAAGCTGGAAAAAATGATGTCCAGCAGGGATGGAGTTCTTGTTGCTTTAGTTTAGACCATTGTTTCCCAACTTTGGTTTTTGGACTTCAATTCCCAAGTCAGTTCTCCAAAGCACTGATTAGCCTACTGACCTAGGCTTCTGGGAATTGAAGTCTCCCTGTGTGGCATGGTCCCCACTTTGGGAACCATTGGTTTAGACCATTGGTGCCCAAACTTTTTTTCTTGCGGGCCAGTCCCAACCCCGACACATAGCTGCTGGGGCCAGAGGCGGGCTGCTCCCACTGCTGACAGTTTTGCCTCAGGGGAATTTTTGGAGCCTCCTGCAAGTCAAAATTTGTGACACTAAGAGAGCCCCTGGCGCGCTCAGGATGACATAATCCCGAGCGCACCAGGGGCTCTCTTAGCACCGCAAATTTTGACTTGCAGGAGGCTCCAAAAATTTTCCCCAAGCAGTGATCAGCTTCAGCACAGGCTGCTGAGGGGGAAAGGATTGAGTGAGAGGCTGCTCAGAGCAGCCTGGAAAAAGCACAGTCGCTGCCTCTGTTGACACCACTGCTGACGTCAGGTGGTGGAGGCGGCAATCCACGGTGAAGCCTGGGTGCTCACCGCGGGCTGCATTAATTATATGTAGGGGGCCAATTAGGCCTGCGGGCCGGAGTTTGGGCACCCCTGGTTTAGACCATGGATGGGATCATTAAAATGTGTGTTCTTTGGAATTGTTCTTCTGATGAAGATAGTTTTCATTGATCACAGAGCATATCTTCAGTCAAACTGTTCTGGAGAACCCCGTGGCCAAATAGCTTCTGCATGTACAGTTCTCGTTTTGGATCTAACCTGTATAGCTTCACACTTGGATTGCTGTTAAAAAAAAGTTAAAACGATTGTTTCTCAAGGGACAGTGGTAGGCTGGATTCAGCTTGACTGCTTCCCTTTCTTTGCCAAACAGTTGATTTGTGAGATTTTAGCCTAACAGAAAAGGGGTGTTCTGTACATATTCTTTTGGCTTGTACCATAGCACAGATTAGAAAAAAATTCTGAGTCACTAAAATAATCATGGTGAATTTCTTCTCAGACCACAGGTCATGTGCAGAAACTGGGCTTGAACTGATGAGGCCATACCTTCACGAATTCCTGACATCTGCTTATGAAGATTATGACATTGTTATTTGGTGTAAGTTATTTACCTTACATATCACAATCATGTCACTGTTGTTATTTACCTTTGATCCTACTTTTGTCAAACTGAATAGTTTTTCATTAATAAATTGAATTCCCTGGGTATTCTGTTTCAACAAGTGTATAGTAATTCCCACAAAGGGGGGGGGGATCCCCTCTGATACAGGGTACAGTTGGATTTGCAAATAGCTCCGTTTATGCAGTGAGTCTGCTTGAACAGATTAGGTGACCTATTTGCCATGAATATGGAGAGTGAGTTGAGCTGAACTAAAAACCATTACAGATTGTATGGACCTTGCTATATCTAAACATTCTTTGGAGTCTATATTCCATGAATAATAAGTAGCACACAATTAGGAAATGATCATGTGAAAGTAAAAACATGTTTAATAATAGCATGTCTATTTATCTGTACTTCTATACTTCAAAATTCATTTTTCCCCTTTTCAGCTGCTACTAATATGAAGTGGATTGAAGCTAAAATGAAAGTAAGTTCAGTGAATATGTGTTTTGGCTTATGTATGATACCAGTTTTCCATAATTTTTTTAAATGTCCTATTCCTCAAAAGCTGGTATACTATTTTAATTGTAAGGTGGAAGTTATATGGCAAGTGCTAAGGTGGCATCATTACATTTGGCTCTGAACCTAAATTCACATGAGGACATTTCTAATGATGCCCCAGAAACTCCACTGGCCACTTAAAGATCTGATTGATGAAACTTCAGATCAGGTGGTGCTAATGGCTGTGGAGAATAGAAAGAGTGCTCAGCAAAAATCTCCCTTGTTGGATCAGTACCCTTTTTGTGAGCACAACAGACCCTTTCATTCACAGAGAGAACTCAGAAGCCCAGTCAGTTAGAACAGCAGCCTCAGATCATCTTGGGAAATTAGTTTCAACACAGGGCATTTAGTTTAATTATGATGGGAAGAGCAAATCCGCCTGTGACATCATGGGGACCTGTATTCTAAAGAAAGCACTTGGCAAAGTGCATCTACCTCTTTTGTTTCAAAAGGCTTTTTAGTTGCTACATAACTGCCAAATGGAGAGCTATTGAAACATTGTTATGTATCCTTCCCACCAGGTCCTTTGTGGCAATTCTGTGGCCACTGGACCCAAAAGGTCTAGACTAGCAATGTTTCCCAACCTTTGGTTTTTGGACTTCAATTTCCAGAAGCCTAAGTCAATTCCCCAAAAGCACTGATCACCCAATGTACTGATTTAGGCTAGAAGCAGCTTCATGTACCACAATAATACCTTTTATATATCAACCCCTTAGAATTCCTGAATGTCATTGTCTAGGATAAGATGTTTATTTCATTACTATTTCTGAGGCAGAGTGTAAAGGTAAGTGAACTGGCAAACAAAATTTAAAATGGCAGCTCTTTCTTTTGACTGGCATAGCTTAGCAAGGGCAAACAGATCAGTAGCTTTCATGGGTATCAATGCCACATATCATGTTATTCTTTTTCTTGCTAGGAGAAGAAAATTATCTCAGAAGAATGAGACAGATCAAGACCAACTTTCTCCATAAAATAGCCATTTTTATGCCCATATATTGCATTGACTCAAATTGCAGTGTAGCTTTCACCCTATCATAATAAGTATTTTAGCAACATAGAGTAGATATCATTTTGTCCTGTACTGTTGTCACTTGTCAAGTGAAATGTTCACACTTTGGAAATTGTAGCAGTCAAATAGCTTGTGTGCAAAATGTTGTCACCTGGTGTGTTTTTGTTTTGTTTTTTCAATGCAGGAGCTTGGAGTAACCACCAATGCAAACTACAAAATCTCCTTCATGTTGGACAGTGCTGCTATGATAACTGTGCATACTCCAAGACGAGGATTAATTGATGTATGGTCTTCCCCCCTCCCCCGTTAAATGGGAATGCTTTCTTTAGGTTAATAAGAGTAACATACATTGTAATAAAAATGCAAGGTTCTCATGCCAAAGGCTGTCTACTACAGCATCTTCCTTTGAGGTAGAAACCCTTGCTCATCAACCTCCCTCCTAAAAAGATTAGAGTAAACAATCTAGACCAGTGTTTCCCAACCTTTGGTTTTTTGGACTTCAATTCCCAGATGCCTAAGTCAATCCCCCAAAGCACTGATCAGCCAGTATACTGACTTAGGTTTCTGGGAATTGAAGTTCCCCTGTGGGGCCTGGTCCCCACTTTAGGAACCACTGATCTGATTATCAACAAGCAGGGAACAGGTTAATCTTGGCAAAATACCTGGGTTACAGCAGTTCTAGATTATTTGAATTAGTGTATCAAGCCATGTCCTACAATTTTATTTATTTATTATTATTCATACTTATCAACCACTCTCCTCATCGAGGTGACCCAGGGTGGCTCACAATAAAAACACTCTAAAACACTCTTAAAAGCATTCCTTAAAAATACCCTCAATTTAAAACTTTAAAATCAAAATCTAAAAACTAATTGAGGGCAAGCGGGGCTTAAATCAATCAGTGGGCTGGGGTCATAGTCCCTCCCACACCCCATACCTGCCCTGCCAACCATGTTTTTAATTTTTTCCTAATGGGCAGCAACTCTGGAGACGTAACTCCATTGGCAGGAGGTTCCATAGAGCCAGGGCGGACACCAAGAAGGCCCTCTGTCTTGTGCCAGAGAGACGCACGCACCTCTTTGGCCGATGGAACAACCAGAGAGCCTCTCCGATCTGCTCTAGTGGGAATAGAAATGTAACCTGGTTTCCTTTCTGAAAATACTGAGATGTGAATTATAAGAACAACTTAAGTAACAAATATTCTTTTGAGAAATGGTGATAAATAAGTGCAGATTGCTTTAAAACTTAAGAAAGCAAGATGAGGCGGGGGTGTGTGTCTTGCACACAGCTGAGTATGCTCGCTCAGGGCTATTGTTCTTCAGGAATCTTACTGTGATGAACCACAGTATGTTGCATGCTGAGGTTACAAGAGGTTTAATATTAGTGATGATGGTGATCTGCATTTTTGAAACTTAGCACAACTTTTATATGATAAAATTAAAATGTAAATAATTTACTCTGATGTTGAGATAATGTTTTACATCATAATTTCTCCTGACTTTTCTTTCACAGGTGAAGCCTCTTGGAGTCATATGGGGCAAATTTTCTGAATATTACAACAAGAAAAACACTATTATGTTTGATGACATTGGAAGGAATTTTCTGATGAACCCACAAAATGGACTAAAGGTAATATCTAAAGTTCTTGAGGAAATGATATATGTGTAAATATGGATACTCAAACAGGTTCTTATCTGGAAAGTGCTATGGAAAATATAAAAGGGTTTTGTGTGTATATCTCCCAATATCTTAGTGCTTTTGGGAAGTGTTGGTCCTAGGGAAGAAATGTTACCACCTTGTTGTCTGTGAAGTCTCCTTTTGAGAAACGGTGACCAACAAATGCAAATTCCTTGACAGAATGTGCTCACTGATTTCTCCTGGGGGACCAAGAACTAGTGTACTGGAGAAGCTCAGGTTTTACTGACAGCAGGCTAAATTGGAGATGACAGTTTATGAGAAATGTTGCTGCAGAAGAAATCAAGATCAGATGTTCCACCAGAGGCATCAGACTTTAGTTAGTCATTTCTATGAGGTATTAGCTTAATCTCTGGAATCCTGTGATTAATGTGACAAACAGTGTTTGCATTAAGTTTCATGCATCCTTCAGAAGGACAATGTCACCACTGCAGATTGTTACCACTAAGATGTAGTAGCCTTCCCGCTATCATTATTGCTTAATAATTCAACATAGTAAAAGCTAAGTTCCTGAACTGGAGAACATATAATCTAAAATCTGACAGAGGTAAAACAGAGGAAGAAATAAATAAACCCAAATGCCTTTTTTAAATTTCCCCTTGAAAGGAGCAGCTGCTGCCACAGGCCAACAGGACTTTGGATAAAACAAAAGGCTGTAATACATGATCGGAATTCCCTGTTCTTTCAACTTAAGTGGTAATTGGTCTCGAGTGGTGATAATGAGGTAGACTACCATTGCTAGAGTTCTTGGAGTCACTGACAGTCTCTGCAGGCAGTACAAAGTTACAAACTGATTTGTCTTATGCTGAGTCTCAAACCCTATCATGCTGAGTCTCAAATCCCATTCACTCTGTATATTAATGGCCAAAACCATCTTGCTTAGCATAGCAAATTGCACTAGAAAAGACCCATGGAATCAATGGGGATTTGGTGAATCAATTCCTACACAAGTTCCATTGATTCAAATGGGCTGACTAACTGTGACTTAGATTCAATGGAATTTACAGAGGCACTGACCCACCACGTTTTCATTGATTCAGTGGGCTTACTCTTGAACAGTTTACTATGCCAATAACTTTAGAGCATGACCAATAATGAATACAAGCAGTTAGTTGGCAGTTACATGACAAATTAAATATTGCTTCCTGCTGGTCAGATAGATACTGTCTTTTGGGAGACAATTACTAGAAGTCCCATAAGAGGTTCTCAGCCTTTGTCCATCCATATATGTTATATTTCCAGAACCCAGAATCTCTGACCATTGGTTATTTTGGTTGGCATCTTTGAGAACTGAAGTCCAAAATCATTGTTGTCAGGGATGCATTGTAGATAATTGATTTACTTGCTCAAATAATTTTTACTCTGTTTTTGTCAGAAACAACCCCCAGAGAGGATATTTACAAGCTGTTTATTTTGTTCTTTTAGAAAGGAATCTTGAAATTTTAAGCCTGAAATTGTCAGCTCTCTGTATAGCTTTCAAAACACAGGGCCCTATTCGAGAGACTGCACTGAGGGTGTCATTTCTGGTACAGAAACAGTACAATTCTGCAAATATATATATATATATATATACCATGCTGATGTCTGTGGTAGTCTGTTTTGGGAATAAAGAAATGGGAATACCTTGGACAGAGGCAATGGAGTGAGCATTCTCATAATTTTCAGGTGTGAGATCACTCAATCTGACTGTCTTAGTCAGAGCAGACAGAAAGCTGTCCAAATGGGTTATTTTCATTGTTGGAATAGTTTGTATCTAGATGACAATATGTGAGCAGTCGTGCAGAAGGAATTATCTTAATATTTTGTAGGGGAGATGGAACATTTTTGTCTAATAGAGAGCAAAAATGTAGTTTGTGATGTAGACATCAGTGCTCTGAACTCCCATTACAAGTGAGTGATGAACTTTTCAAAGCAAACAGAACATTTACTTGTTTGAATCTAACAGTAAGAATCTTGTAAATAAAAGGGGGAATAATTGTTGCCCTTGAGTTCAACTGCTGTGGATGTTGTTGGAAGTAACTCTGTCACTTCTAAAAACATCATTTCTTAATGCTCCAACAGCTTTGATCCATTGAGCTGCAAAGGGGATATGGATAGCATACAGGAGAATGACAAAAAACAACCCCACCTTGCCCAGAAGCTATAGGAGTTGTTCACTGTGTCTGTACACATTTTCCAGAATGGAAAGATGCAGGTTGCCAGGACTTATGACAAAGCCCCAAGCCAGTTAAACCTGTACAGCTCTCTAATATATTTAGTAAATGCCAAAATGCTAACTTTCTGAGGCTTTATTTTGAAGTGTGAGGTGCATCTATTCTGTTTTTCTCTACAGATAAAACCCTTCATGAAAGCACATTTAAACAGAGATAAAGACAAAGAGCTTTTAAAACTTACTCAGTATCTCAAGGAAATAGCAAAATTAGATAACTTTTTGGAGCTGAACCACAAACACTGGGAAAGGTAAGGATTTAAAAGCTGTTACCACCTGATGCTATAATCATAGCAGTGTCAAATTGCCCTGCCTTCCAGGCATGAACAATATGATTATTAACACTGTTGACAGAGATCGGGAGACATGCATCTCCTATAGCAGTTGTTAGGAGACATGCATCTCTGGCATTCAGCTGACAATGCTGAATATATTCTTATTTTATAGGCATGTGCAGAAATTCTCCAGCCCAATCTGTGCCTGAATAAAGGGCACAAAGCCAAGAGCTGACGTGATCTGTCTCCTTTAAGAGATGTTCTAATCTGTTCCTTGTCTTTGTGGTGATATTTCTGTTAAAAAAAGGGGGGATCCCAGAAGTACAGATAGACAAACCACTAAATCAAATGAAAGCTTTGATTTCAGAGATTGCTTCTGATGCAGAATATTAAGTCCAAATAGAGATGTTTCTTTTGAAGCCATTTTTGGGCATTTTCCATTCTTGAAACAATTTCTTTTTCCTGCTATGGTATTTAAAACTATGAATTATAATAAACTGTATAATCCAGGATGGTGTTTTTAAGCAGGCTCATTTGTTAATTTAGGGGACATCTGATTTTATTTTTTAATGCTATTAAATCAAACCTACTTCTATTTCTCTGAGGTTTACAGAAAATGAAAAGTACATTTTAATAGCAGTACTGTATATGTATTTCAGTATTTGTTATAGATAAAGTAACACTGTCCTGCAACACCCTGATTTTACTGTATAATCATATCGATCTATTAGATATGAATGCCTGTAGGCTACAACTCCATCAACATTGGCTATAGTGAGTGTGATGGACAGCGTGGCAAGAAATTTTAATAATATTGCATGGAATCGAATCCATTCTGACTTTATTTGAATTCTGGTCATATTGATAATAGTTCTATTGATTGCAACTCCACATTATTTTTCATTGTACAAAGCATGTTAATTGTGATTTACTCAAATTTCCAATCTTAAATATAAATATTGAACATTGTCTTTTTCCTTAGGTACCTCTCAAAGAAACAAGGACAGTAGTTTTCATTTGTGACACCAAAATCAAACAACATAGAGACCCTCTGACCTTTCCTCTTGCCTAATCTAGAATAAAGTAGTGCTGGACACTGACTTAAACAACAGAACGACTGCTTATACCTGGTCTTCCCTTTGGTTTGCTCTCTTATCTCTCTCTTCTGAAGATCAGCACTGACAACAGAATGGAAGACCAGCGGGACTTTTGCCTATATCTTTGGTGTTTTCATTTAGAACAGTATCACTTTTACTGCTACTGTATTTCTCTGAGTTTTAAAAGGCCAATTTTTTTATTTTTATTTTTTGAAATGAAGGGGAAAAGAAGAAATATCAGACCAAAAACACTTCCAAATAGAGATGTTTCTTTTGAAGCCATTTTTGGGCATTTTCCATTCTTGAAACAATTTCCTTTCCCTGCTATGGTATTTAAATCTATGAATTATAATAAGCTGTCTAATTATGTATTGATATGTGTTGTTTCCTTTGTGCAAGACAGTTTTAAGGAAGGCAAACACCACTAGAGGGCAAGGGTGCCTTTATGTGTAGACCTCACTTGTAAAACTGTTGGAAGAGGAGGAAGAATTAAAAATACTTTAATGTCTGGTTGAAAAATATCTTTTTTTCTGGTTAGAAATAAAAATACAAGCTCTTTTGAGCGCAGTCTTCAGCCACAGCTGTTCTAAAGTACCACTTAACTTGTGCTGCTTTATTCTACACTGTGAAAGTGTGATGTGCTTACTGTCTTGCATTGTTGACAGTTCCCCATCATGCCATTTTTCTATGTGAAAGCAGATCAGCTCTTTCAAATCCAGATAAGCTTATATCATTCTTAAGGAACTATATTAGCAGCGCCAAGAATAATAAAAAATGCCATTTCTAAAAAATCTATGTTCTCCTGTTCTCTAGTTTCACTGTCACACTCAGGTTTGTCTTAATCTTCAAATATGAGTCTATGTTACTCGTTTTCAGCATAACAAAAAGATCAGAAATGGTTAGGACTGAGAGATGTATTTTATTACAAGGTTTCCTGGGTGCAGTACACAAAAATCTGAATGGCTGTTATGATCTCCCAGGGCTCATGCTAAAATAAATATGAGCTTTAAAGGTACTGTAAGGCTTATTTTCTTCTTTTCAGTTTTCTCTGATATGAAAGAGAAAGGAATTTACAGAAAACTTCAGACAGAGGTCTTTCCCATCTGTTCTGCCTGAAACAGATTAATTGGAAATGCCAGGACAGGGGGATGTGGGAACTTCCTACATGCAGGAAATCTCTTTTACCCACAGAAGTGCCTTTTCCCAATTAACTACAGCCCTATGAAAAACATTTGCTAAGCCTCTAGTAGTGCATTTTGATTGTTCATCTAATTTATATATTTGACAGTTCATGTGATTTCAAAGTGTGTGATTCTGAACTCTAGCCACCATGAACTCATAGGCATGTTTGTACATAAATTGTCCAAGTAGCAAGTGCCAGTTATCAAATATTAGGTGAGTGGAGTTTACATACAGTATTTATTTATTTATTTATTTATTTATTTATATTTATTATCCCGCCCTAATCAGGCGAACCTGACTCTAGGCGGCTTACAGAAAATTCATAAATTAAAACCTTGAGGTTCAGAATTACTTTAAAAAATCAATTAAAAAAGAATTAAACCATGAATTTACAAAGATCTAAAAAATTTAAAAAGGTTAAAAAGTTTAAAAAGATTTAAAAAGTTAAAAGAGTGAGGGAGGGGTGGCTGTCCCATCAGATCAGCCACCCAACATGGGACCCCATATTCCTTGAGCCCCACACCTGCCCTGCCAGCCAGGTTTTTAGACCCTTCCGAAAGGGCAGGAGCTCTGTCTGTAGACGTAACTCAGTTGGCAGGAGGTTCCAAAGGGCCGGGGCGGCCACGGAGAAGGCCCTTCTCCTGGTGCTAGAGAGATGCGCCTCTCTAGCCGATGGAATGATAAGAGAGCCTCTCCGATCCGCCCTGGTGGGACGGACAGATGTCCTTGGGACGATGCGGTCTCTTAAGTATCCTGGCCCACTACCATGTAGGGCTTTAAAGGTAATAACCAGCACCTTGAATTGCACTCGAAGACATACTGGCAACCAGTGCAGCTCCTGAAGCAGTGGTGAGGCACGAGCATAACGCCCGCACCCCATCACTACCTGAGCAGCCGCATTCTGGACCAGCTGCAGCCTCCGAATGGTCACCAAGGGCAGCCCCATGTAGAGCGCATTACAGTAATCAAGTCGAGGTGACCAAAGCATGTGTGATCATGAGCAAGGAATCCCGGTCTAGGAGTGGGCGTAGCTGGCGTATTACACGAAGTTGTGCAAAAGCCCTCCTGGCCACGGCTGCCACCTGCTCCTCGAGCAGTAGTCGTGAGTCCAAGAGGACCCCCAGATTACACACCAGGTCTGTTTGGGGCAAAACTGCCCCATCCAGAACCAAAGATGGTAACTCCCGAGATAGCGCAGGACCCCTTACCCATAGCCACTCAGTCTTGCCGGGATTCAGTTGTAGCCCGTTGTCCCCCATCCAGACCCTGACAGCCTCCAGGCACCTGGATAGGACTTCCACTGCATCAATTGGATCTCCACGGGCTGAGATATACAGTACAAAAAGTTCCATATGTAACCTCTTAGTAATCAGGCAAAGAAAACTTAAGCAGCTCTAGTTTTATTACATCTCATTGGATAGCTCTGTGCAGTCACAGGGAACCCCCAAATAAGGAAATGGTAAGTCACTAATGCATGTTCTCTACTTCTGTCATGTCCTCAGGACAAAACAATGTTAAACTAAATTGATACTAAATTTTTGACATGAATTCGATGAACATCTTATGTTTTGGTTGGGTGGTCTGACAACTTTTGCGATGTAACAAAAATCACGTAATGTTGAGCTGCTGCCACCAAGCTAAAGAACCCACGAAAATAATGGTTACATTGACTGAAAGCTCATCTTGGCGACTTTCAGATATGTAAAGAGCCATTGGCCAAAAATACAAAGGAATGACGTCATTGCTTCTGAAAGTTGCCTTGAAAAAAATGCAATCTTTGCTGGGGGGCGGCGGTTTCCAGTGGCCCAGTGACCAAGCCACACAATCAATACAGGTGACCCAAAGTGCATTTGAAAGAGGAAAGAATAGCCTTTGTGGTGACACTATTACATTTGCAATTGGACTTCGGGGTGGAAAATATGAACCGTTTTACAAAAAACCATTCAAACAAGGTCACAAAAAAGGAAAAAACTTAGAACTGCTTTCATAGAATCGTGAAGGAAAAACTTATACTTTGCGGTTTGACTATTGAAATATTTATTAAAAATAGATCCTTTGCAGTTATTTACCTGCAAATGTGGTAAATTGTTGTGTGTACAGTGGGCAGTTTATGGACACGTGTGCATAGTGGGTAGAGTTGGGGAAAATGGAAAATAAAGGTTAAAAGCATCTTTATTGAAAAACAAAATATATAAAAAAATGAAATTGGGATTGCTGGTTTTGGGTTAACACAACATAGCAGTTCAAAAGCAAGAAATTGCAAGAAGATACATAGAGACCACTTTGGTGAGAAGGTAAACAGCATTCCAGGCCTGCCACATGTCCACAGAAATGTCTGCGGACACAGAAAGCGCTGGCTTTTTGGCTATAAACAGCGATGAGCACTGAAACCTAGAGTTGGATATGACTGGAACTGGGAGCAGCCCACCACTGGACTTAGATCCATTTAATATCTTTCTCTCCCACTGGAACATCTGACCCTGAGCTTTCGCTGGAGTGGGCAATTTGTGGAACTTCATATGTTGTTGCTTTTTAATTCTCGTCAATCTCTGTGGCTTGGCCAGTGTTTAGGGAGGGATAGAGTTGTAATCTAACAACATCTGGTGCATCACAGGTAACATTTGAATAGCTTTGAAATTTGCTTTAGCTTTTAAGGAGGAGCATGGTATTTTTATACTTACACCACTGCCCAGCAAAAGAGACATTGGTTGGTATATGTTTGGCCATTGTAACCACAAATTGGGAAATACTCCAAAGAACATCTTGTGAACTTGGGCTTCTTGTAACCACTGCAATCCACTTGCAGAAAGAGACACAATGTCTTTAAACATCTTATCATTTAACCATTGATTTCACCCAATTACCTCTGTGGGAAGTAGGGCAGTTTTTAAATAAACTTTTTCTAATGAGAGAAAACTCTTCGAACAGCAGACTGTGCATTCATCAATTCATTCCCAAGTAAAATGTTATGGATTAATTTTTGATAGAACAGACAGGTAACAGCTAATTGTTCCAACACCTAACAGTGTACTTCTGTTGCATCCCTCTATACCTGTCAAAATCTGTTACACTTTTTCCTTTTGCATCCCCCCTTACATACATTTAAAAGCCTTTCTGGAGAGTTGAAGCAGGTTTTCAGTACAATGGATGGTAACAGCTGAGGTTGCAGGGGAATGAGACAAAAATCAAAATTCTACTAGCATCAGATACCAAAGTAGACCCTTGGGACCTGTTTACACTGGCTGTTTTGGAGTGGGATGGTGCAGGTTAAATGTAGGATCCCACTTGGTGTCAGGTATGTCATTTGACACAATCCTCGCATCCCAAAGGTATACCAGATCTCAAGCAACCCTATTTGGTCTGTCTCCTACTGGGAATTTTTGATATTGCGAAGTGTTTTAAGAAGAGAGCCACTTCACAAAATTGGCAAAACGAACACTTCCTCTACTCCTCTGTGGAAAGAGCCCCCCTCCACCAAACTGCATTAGGGCAGCAAGGATGTGCTGTATCACTTTTTAAAAATTGACACATGCCACCTTGAAGTAGGAGGAGACAGGAGGGGCATCTCCCCTCTTTGACTTGTCTTAAAGATCTGGTCAAGAACCTGTCCTCAGTCAAATCTACCACTGTGATTCTCCTCTTTTTTTAGATTCTTTAAAAAGCTGTCAAATCTTAGTACTATCACTGCATACCACATCAAGGAATCCAGCAAACCCTGCAGTTGATTTTTTTAAAAAGAATGTTTAAATTTAAACTTTCTTTTATGTACTCTGCCTTAATTTAGTCCTGCAGAATTAGAATTTGCTGTTAGCAATTCATAAGGCATTTCCTTAACTGAAAATGAATTTGCACATTCCAACTTTGGGCTGATGTCATCAGTTGTCTCAAATAAATTTGTAGATTTTAAATCTGCAGGTTTCTATCTTATACCGACATAGGATCTATATTTTAAAGGTATGAGAGAGTTATTATTTTTTCTTTATTATTATACCCATCAAAGCATGATTACTTGAAAATAATTAAAGCAAAAATCTCACCAGCAAAAGGATGAGATATAAAGTGATGGGAAATGATTAAATGTAACTTAATTGTATTATCAATTTATTGGATCATATTGCCATAGAAATTACTTTTACCTGTTCATTGTCTATGAGTAGTGAGAATTTTTGAGAGGGATCAATGATAACAAAATCAATTGTACTTTGACAGCTTGACATATTAAAAAACAAAACAATTTGTAGATTTAAATGACTGAGAAATACTGAAGGAACACAATGCTGACTTCAACATGGGATATTGCATTGTCAGGGTTTTAGCAGAATGGACTGACTTTTTGTTCTGAGATACAGATAGTGTCCTTAGTGTTTATGTAGACATATATGCTATGAATTCACAATGAAAATGTAAAGTTTAGGATCTGGGACAGAGCAGGGGGAACTTATTGTTTTAGACTACACTGCCCAAAATGGGGGTGGGGAGTATTAAGTGTATTTTTATCTTAAATAGTAACTTCCCTAATCTCTGATCTCAGACTTTGCAGCTCAAAGGACCACTTTTCTGGTACCATCATTCACGTGATAAGTTATATCATCTATATGTGAATTCCAGGCACAGCAGAGAAGGGAATGTATCAAATTTCTGGAACATAGAGTATGAATATGTATATAGGACAATATGGTCACACTAGTTTATGGCTCATTGGAGACAGAAAAACAAAGCTTTCATTTATTTATGCAACAATCTTGTGCATGAATCTGATTGCTACCAAGATTATTGAAAGGAAACAGCAATGCAATCCATAAATGGACTCACCAGTGGTGCATGGGAGTAAGGTGTACCTGCAAGAGAAAAAAGAGAAAGAGAAAATCATATAGTTAAAATCTTTTAAATTAAATTAAAGACAGATGTGAGGTTAGGTGATATGTCATGAACTTACTTCTGAGTTACAGGAAACATAAGAGGGCTCTCAAAGTATCTGAAATGTCCTAGGAGTAGTTTACTATTGCCACTCCTCAGGCAGGCCTCAACGTGCCCCGGGGGAGGTGCCCTCCTCTGAGGGCTGGTGCTGCCGCCGCCGCCACTGCCCTGAAAGGTGTGGCTCCGGCTCCAAAAGGAAAAAAATTAAAATTGGAGCCAAAATGGCTCCAATTGACTGTGCATGCGCAGAAACTCAATCATTTTGGCTCTGATTTTTTTTTTAAAAAAATTTCTTTCGGTGAGGCGTCCAGAACCGGATGCCTCAAAAGTTGACTACCCTCCCGGAGAACCCTCCGGGATTGTTCCTACCGGTTTCAGGGAACTGGATGGAACCGGGGTCATCCCATCACTGTTCACCACCATAGAACTTTCTGGGTAAGCTAAGTAAACTTCAGACCACTAGGGCTGCTCCTTTCTCTAGTCTCTATTAAAGGTAAAGGTCACCCTTCCTCAAAAACAGTCAAATCCAGCTCTAGGGTCCAGTGCTCATTTCTATTTATAACCAAAGAGCCAGTGCTGTCTGCACCTGCAGATGTTTCCATGGACATGTGGGAGGCATGCATCAACACCAGAGTGCACGGAACGCTTTTTACCTTTTTACTGAAGTGGTACCTATTTATCTACTTGCAATTTCTTGCTTTCGAACTGCTAGGTTGGCAGGAGCAGGGACAGACGGGAGCTCACACCATCATGCAGTACTTGGGTATTGAACTCTGACCTTCCAGTCTTCAAGTTCAACATCTTAACCACTTGAGCCACCACAGTCCCTATTAGGTCCTTTAATTTTTTTTACCCTGGTACAGATTTAAAAGGGACTGTGATGGCTTAGTGGTTAAGAAGCTGAACTTGATGACTGGAAGGTGAGCAGGTCAGCAGTTTGAGACCTGATTGCTGCACGACAGAGTGGGCTCCCATCTCTGTCCCAGCTCCTCCCAACCTAGCAGTTTAAAAACATTTTGTATGCTCCAGCATCTAATCATGCTTGCCACAGGACCATGGAAACATCTGTAGCTACAGACATCACTGGCTCTTTGGCTGTAAATGGAGATGAGCACCGTCCCTTAGAGATGGACACGGCTGGCTTTTGAGCTAGGGAGGCCTTTACCTTTATCGTTACGGATTAAAAATTTTTTTATAAAACATATCAGTTGTAATGAAAGATATTTTGCATCTTTCCATTGCTGAGAAATATTTGTAGTGTGCAAATCTAAGATCCCCATCTCTACCTCTCTCCCAGTGGTGGGCATCAGCAGGTTTGCACCAGTTCACAAGAACTGGCAGCAGAAATTCTGGCTGGCCCCACTCATCCAAGTTTTGAAATAAAGTAGTCCTAATTCGGGTGCAACGTAGGGCTTTCTCCCTGGCCACGCCCACCATACTACGTCCACAGTGTGGTAGTAAAGCTTTTTGGAGCCCACCACTGCTCTCTCCCTGTTGTACTAGAAGTTAATTTTGCCATTTTGGTAACTCTTTCAAATATGTCTAGAATAATATTTACCACTTTTTAGATGCATGGGATTCTAAGACCTAGCTGTGGCTAAGTAAAGCCAATGGGTATCGACTCACCTGAACAAAGACTCACCTGAGGCAAAACAGCAGCACTAGAGTGCCAGAAGAAGGAAGGCTAGCATGGCGGTAGCTTTCATAATGCCTAGATTGTGAATTTGTGCTGCTGATTCCTTTTTGAGCATCTCCTTTTGAGATATCTTCTCATAATGGCAGCCACTTACATAGAACCCAGAAGTCCCATTTTTTATTAATCCTGCAGTGATGAATTCATATCTCTCTCCCTTATCCCTAATTTAGAGCAAACAATAGAAACCTTTTAGGTGTTTATGTTTTTTACCCATTTGTAGGAACAAGTGAGACAATTACCAGTAGGTACTGCTTTGTTGTTGAAAACATCTGAAATATATAATTGAAATATCTTGGCCTTTTCCCATAACGAGCAGTCCAGAGAATTGTAAGTTGGGGAAACACATACACACATACACCACACACACATACAACAATTACACAGCCTGACTTACAGCTATGTAGGCTATGGGCTGTTACCACAGCATTTGACATTAGGAATTGTACTCCACATTCTGATTAAGAGTGAAAGCTATACAGAAGCAAACTGCTTGAGTGTGTGCGTCATAATTACTCCCCTCTAGCAATCCATAAATGAAAACCAATGATCTAATAACCTACTTCTGAAACCTGCTGTCTAGCAAACTGGATGCTCTGTTCTAAGGACTGATGCCTGCATCCACTGGGGAAAATGACACAACTGGCTGCAACCCAGTCTCAACACTTGACCTTCTGTTTGCTTGTCCATGCTAATGTGATGTCCGGCTTTGATAACAATGTTGGCTCCATATCACTTATCACTTCATAATTTTGTCATCACCTGTCAGATGCAACCAGCCTTTTCAAGGTGTTACTGAGTAGTGCTTCAACATTTGAAGATAAAGAAGCCATTTGCTACAGAATAAAGCAATGGAACCAAACACACACAGACTCTCTCCCAAAAAATCTCTGGCCATTCACCTAGCCTGAGAGCTGATGCATATTTTAAGGGTATGTGTGAATTTTTTTTCTTTCTCCTAGTAATGGAAATAACATTTTCAGTATAAACAAATTATTTGATTTGTTGCCCACAAGCCAGGGGCGTAGCTACCGCCGTATCTGCCGTATCAATTATACGGGGCCCCCGGGCCACGGGGGCCCCCTACAGCAAAAATTAATAAAAACTTCCCAATTTTTTTTATTTCACAAGGGCCCCCCAAACAAATTTTTATACGGGGCCCCGTTAAGGCATGCTACGCTTCTGCCACAAGCAGAAGTTTCCTTTGGTCCATGGCAGAAAAGGAGTGTCAGATAACTGGGAAGTTGGCAGGTGCTCTCTTCTCTAAAACCAGGCCACTACCTAGAATAGGTCCATAGGGTCAATGAGATTTTCTTAAGTGTTGACCTAATTGTCCCCATTCATTTCATGCATCACCTCTAATTGAGACTAACTATTAGGGGTGCCACAATTCTCTCCCAAAAAACCAGGACATTGAACAGGATGTTGGACTCGATGGCCTAAAAGGCCCTTTCCAACCCAGTGATTCTATGATTCTCAGTCACCTTTGAGCACCAGCTCCTTGACATCTGTGGAGCCCCCCTTACCTTTTGGCATGAGAGTCTGGATCACCCCCTCCGGCTCTTCTTGGCCCCCCATGGGGCCTTCCAGCCCGAGCCCCTCCCAGTCCTCTGGGGATCATTGTAATTTATTAAATGATAATCACTTACCAAATATCAGAACTTTCTAGCAAGAACATCAAATATCTAAAATCTTAGCTAAATGTAATAAGCACTGGAATAAGAAGACATAACTGGCTCTTACATAATTTGCTTTGATGACAGGAGCTAGAAACAAAATAGAAAACATGTCAAATTAAATTGACCTTGTAGGCTAAGTCAAAATCCACCGGATACATTTTTTTTCTTCATAGGAAAAATAGGGTACATTTTACTCTTTCCTACTCATGTTTGTCTTCATCCAGCTTACCTTGATTCAGAGATCTTACATTCCAGGTTCCTTTGCAATACAGTATTTTTCTTTACAGCATCAGGCTTTTTTTCCAGCATAATACACATCCATAGCTGAGTGTCTTTTCAGCTTTAGCCCAGCCACTTCATTTTTTATGGGGCTACTTGTACTTGCTCTCTGCTCTTCCCCAGTAGCACATTGGACACCTCCTAGCCTGAAGAGACCATTTTTGAGCTGGAAGCAATTATGATATTAGAACATAATTGTATTAATTATTAAAAACATTTATTATAACATATAACAACATTCAGTAATATTTCCTCTTTATAGTGCATGTGAATATATAACTGAAATATGTTGGCAACCTATAAATTTCCTATTGTCCTTGATAAGAAAAGTTTATGTTTAGTCTCTTTGCTATGAGCTCAAGGGCTGTCGCCCTGTGTATCTTTACTGGTGGATCATAGCCCACAATCTGTTACCAAGTGAGCATGGTTTGAGCAATTTAGTATCAACTTAGTGATCTTTATAGTATACTTGTTACCTAAAAATCACTAATCCCCTTTCCTCCCTCATAGGTAAACCTGCCAGCGCTGGAGCATGCCTCATAGCCTCTTTGAACCACACAAGACCTCTCACCATGGCAAGACAATGATCCTTGAGTTGGAAGCAATTGTGATGTTAGAACATGATTGTATGAATTATTAAAAAAACTTTTATTATAACATATCTATGCTGGTGGATCATAGCCAATAATCTGTTCCCCAAGCCAGCATGGTTTGAGCAATTTACCATAAAAACTCAACTTAGTGAGCTTTACAGTATATTCAACTTGTTTACGTGTGCACAATAACCATGGAGTAATCCTTGCTGAATAAAGTAAGCTATGCATGAACAAAGCAAAGCAAAGCAATCACACTTATATAGCACCCCATAGTGTTTAGTGCATTCTCTAGGCCCCTAGTGGCTATCCTTGACCGTCCATCTGTACTGGAACTTCAATTGCCAAAAGCCTAAGTCAGCACTCTTGCTGCTCAGGGCTTCTGGAAATTGGAGTTCTAGAACAGCTGGAGGGCCAAGGTTAGCCATCATTGCTCTAGGTGGTTCACAAGTTAATTAGGATTTTGACATGCTGATTTCTCCTTGTCTTCTGATGTCAATGCTACTGAAGGTTGGGATTGCTGCCATCAGGGCCACACAAGGTAGTCAGAAGAAATGAGGGAAGAACTAGAATGGTTTTTACACAATTTAGTATTCAGTTAGACCACAAGAATTCTTAAGAAACAAGATGTGGATTTCTGAAATCCATCAAAAACATTTATTATAACATATAACAACATTCAGTAATATTTCCTCTTTATAGTGCATGTGAATATATAACTGAAATATGTTGGCAACCTATAAATTTCCTATTGTCGTTGATAAGAAAAGTTTATGTTTAGTCTCTTTGCTATGAACTCAAGGGCTGTTGCCCTGTGTATCTTTACTGGTGGATCGTAGCCCACAATCTGTTCCCCAAGTGAGCATGGTTTGAGCAATTTAGTATCAACTTAGTGATCTTTATAGTATACTTGTTACCTAAAAATTACTAATCCCCTTTCCTCCCTCATAGGTAAACCTGCCAGCGCTGGAGCATGGCTCATAGCCTCTTTGAACCTCACAAGGCCTCTCACCATGGCAAGACAATTATCCTTGAGTTGGAAGCAATTGTGATGTTAGAACATGATTGTATGAATTATTAAAAAACCTTTTATTATGCTGGTGGATCATAGCCAACAATCTGTTCCCCAAGCCAGCATGGTTTGAGCAATTTACCATAAAAACTCAACTTAGTGAGCTTTGCAGTATATTCAACTTGTTTACGTGTGCACAATAACCATGGAGTAATCCTTGCTGAATAAAGTAAGCTATGCATGAACAAAGCAAACAAAGCAATCACACTTATATAGCACCCCATAGTGTTTAGTGCATTCTCTAGGCCCCTAGTGGCTATCCTTGGTTTTACACAACTTAGTGTACGTTCAGATTGATGAGCCTTAGGGGGCCTACAGTGGCCCAGTGGTTAAAAAGTTCACCTTGTTAGCTGGAGGCCGGCAAATCAGCAGTTCGAGACCCTGGTACTGTATGATGGATTGAGCACCCGTCTCTGTCCCAGCTCCTGCCAACCTAGCAGATTGAAAATAAGAAGTTGCAGATTGAAAATAAGAAGTTGCAAGTATATAAATAAGGACCACTTCAGTGGGAAAAAAATCTTGGGGACATGAATGGTGCCTCATTTGGGCATCCCCTGAGCAGAGTTTCTCCAGCAAAAATCCTTTTAATCAAGAATAATTTCTGACACAAAATTATTATTACTAACCTGAGCAGACAGGTCAGGTAAATTTGGCTCCTAATAATTTGATCTATGAGAAAAGCATACTTATTAGCAGTATTCAAAAAGAAATAGAAAAATGGAAACAGATGTACACAATCCAGAATAATGTGTATATTCTACATTGTTGTGCCTTTCAGACTGTATTCAGTTCACAGGCCTTTCTGATGTTAGAGAATGGTTTATGAACATACAACTGCTAAGAAGTACCATATTTGCTGGTGTATAAGACACACCAGAGTTTAAGATGCACCTGTTATTACCAAAATAGCTCACTATAGGCCACTATATACAGTAGAAGATGTATTCCATTTTCCCAATGTATTTTAAGGGGGGGAGTGGATCTTATATCCCAACAAATACGGTATTTTTAAAATGAATGTAAGAAACTATCTTCTAGGGCCAGAAAGGCTGCTGATGGGAAGTGAGCAGAGAAGGAAGAAAATAGCATTGTTGGTAGTCATCTGTGAGAATGAGAATGGGAGGCAGGAGGTCAGCCATGCCAGTGAGTAGTTTTGCATCGAGTGGACATATGGAGGAAAGGGTGTATCACTGCTGGTTTTCTTGAACTATGGTTATAAATACAACTAACTGGGCATTACGAAATGACTTGCTCCATCTCTATGTTTTCTCTTTTCCAGGCTTAGTATCTTAGGAGCTTGAAGATGCACTTTACAAAAGGATCACTGTTCTCCACATATACCACCTCACAGACAAGCTGTTTAATTTAGTTTGGTATACATTTAGCAACAGAGAGTGAGCCTTCCATATGAAAATATCCCTGTCTGTCTATCTATTGTTTTGAATGGTAGTGGTAGTTCCTTCTTATGCCATGTTCCATCTTTGCCACTTCCACATTTCAGGTAATAAGGCTCCTCATTGCTTCTTCAGTAATAAAGTTTGGCTGGGGCTGGGGCTACACAGCACCCAACCCTCCTCCTTGTTGCCTTGAACAATTCCGATTAATTGTCTGTGTCTTTTCAACAATAAATATAGTAAAGGTAAAGGTCACCCTTGCTCGAAAGCCAGTCATATCCGACTCTTGGGTTCAGTGCTCATCTCTCTTTCGTAGCTGAAGAGCCAGCACTGTCTGCTTCTGCAGATGTTTCCGTGGTCATGTGGCAGGCATGACTAGACACTGGAGTGCACGAAATGCTGTTTACTTTCCCACCCGTGGTCCCTATTTATCTACTTGCAATTTCTTGCTTTTGAACTGCTAGGTTGGAAGGAGCTGGAACAAAGACAGGAGCTCATTCCATCCTGCAGTATTCAGGTATCGAACTGCTGACCAGCCGCCTTCCAGTCAGCATCTTAGGCACTTGCTAAATCAATGGAACATTAGAGGCAAGCCGCTGAGAAGAGCTTGTTACTGTTAAAAATGTGACTGTATAAGGACACTAAATGAATTTCAGAGCTAAGTGAAGATTTGAACCCTGATTACCTCAGTCAAAGTTCCATACCCTAACTCTTACTCAGAACATTTGATGGGTACATTGTCAATAACCCATTCTTATTTTTGCCTGAAGTCTAAATCTCTTTGGTTCTTGTGGGGTGGGCATCACCAGTTGACGAACTTCTGACTTCGGAAAAGTAGCTCTAGCTACAGGTTTACCTGTGAGGGAGGAAAGGGGGTTAGGGATTTTTAGGTAACAAGTATACTATAAAGATCACTAAGTTGATACTAAATTGCTCAAACCATGCTCACTTGGGAACAGATTGTGGGCTATGATCCACCAGTAAAGATAGACAGGGTGACAGCCCTTGAGCTCATAGCAAAGAGACTTAACATAAACTTTTCTTATCAAGGACAATAGGAAATTTACAGGTTTCCAACACATTTCAGTTATATTTTCACATGCATTATAAAGAGGAAATATTACTGAATGTTGTTATATGTTATAATAAATGTTTTTAATAATTAATACAATTATGTTCTAATATCATAATTGCTTCCAGCTCAAGGATCATTGTCTTGCCATGGTGAGAGGCCTTGTGTGGTTCAAAGTGGCTGTGGACCATGCCATGTAGGGCCACCCAAGATGGACAGGCCACAGTGGAGAACTCAGTCTAAACACAACCCCCTGGAGAAGGAACTGGCAGCCCACTCCAGTAACCTTCCTTTGAAAACTCCATGGACAGTATTAACCAGCTAAAAGGTATGACACCGTAAGATGATCTCTTCAGGCTAGAACAGTGATGGGATGACCCCGATTCCATCCGGTTCCCTGGAACTGGTAGGAACAATCCTGGAGGGTTCTCAGGGAGGGGAGTCAACTTTTGAGGCATCCGGTTCCAGACACCTCACCGAAAGAAAGAAATTTTTTTTTAATTGGAGCCAAAATGGCTCCAATTTACTGCGCATGCACAGAAACTCAATCTGACGCATTGTGCATGCGTCAGATTGAGTTTCTGGGCATGCGCAGTAAATTGGAGCCATTTTGGCTCATTTTTTTAAAAAAAAACTTCAGCAGTGACAGCAGTGATAGTGGTGGCGGCAGCGTTGGCGGCGTTGGCGGTGATAATGACAGCAGCAACGGCAGCAACGGCGGTGGCAATGGCGGCAGTGGCGGTAGCGGCGGCAGCAGCGATAGCAGTGACACCATTGGCGGCGGCAATGGTGATGGCGGCGGCAGTGATGGCAGCGGCAGCAACAGCAGTGATGGTAAAGGCAGCGGCGATGATGGCGGCGGCGGCGATAGTGGCGGCAACGATGGTGGCAGTGGCAGCCTGGGCAGGCAGCACCAGACCTCAGAGGAGGGCACCTCCATTGGGGCCGCCAAGCTCCCACAGGCAAATTGAGGCCTGCCCTGCCCGGACTGTCCACCGCTGCTGAGCCCTCCCAGGGGTAAGTGAGGGGTTTGTGTTTGGGGTGGGTGGGTGGGTTGGTGTATTTTTATTTAATTTTTATTTAATTTTTATTTTATTTATTTATTCATTTTATTTCTTTAATTTATTTACGGGTTTGTGTTGTGGGTGGGTGGGAGGGTTGAGGGTGTGTGTGTGTGTGTGTGTGTGTGTGTGTGTGTGTGTGTGTGTGTGTGTGTTTATTTATTTTAATTTAATTTATTTTTTATTTTTTTATTTTTAAGGCCCCGCCCACAACATCATGATGTCATGACATCAGCTCTGCCCATGATGTCATGACGTCATGACATTGGCCACACCCATGACGTCTGTGAGGTCATGGCGTGGTAGTAACAAATTTGTCATCCCATCACTCGGCTAGAAGGTGTAGAGTGTGCTACTGGGGATGAGTGGAGAATAAGTACAAGTAGCCCCATAAAGAATGAAGTGGCTGGACTGAAGCTGAAAAGACTCAACTATGGATGTGTCTGATGCTGAAAAGAAAGTCTGATGCTGTAAAGAAAAATATTGCAAAGGAACCTGGAATGTAAGATCTCTGAATCAAGGTAAGCTGGATGTAGTCAAACATGAGATGGAAAGACTGAAAACTGACATCCTGGGAATCAATGAATTAAATTGGATGGGTGGATTTTATTCAGGTGATCTTAATGAAGAGAGTAGGGGGAACAATTAGGCCACTCAGGTATGATCTAGATAACATCCCTCATGTATATTCAGTGGAGGTGAAGAATAGATTTAAGGGATTAGATTTGTCAGATAGAGTGCTTGAAGAATTATGGGCTGAAATTCATAACATTGTACAGGAGGCAGCAATTAGAACCATCCCAAAGAAAATGAAATGAAAGAAAGCAAAGTGGTTGTCTGATGAGGCTCTACAAACAGCTGAAAAAGAAGGAAGGTGGAAAGCAAAAGTAAAAGAAAAAGATTCACTCAACTGAATGTAAAAATGTAAAAGAAGGCTGTTTCAGATACCTAGCTTCTCATTTCTATACTGGTAACAGAACATATAAATATGAATTTTGTGAAAGCTTATGAAATAGTAGCTTAAGTAATCTTTGTTGGTTTTGTGGTCAAACAGAATCTTTGGTTTTACAAAAATGTTCAGTTTATTCAATTATTCTTATCAATGATTTTCATTGTACTGTATTGTAAACCACATTGCATCAATATTGAAATATTATTTCAAAATCCAACTTCTTCAATCAATCTGTCCTTTTTTTAAAGAAGCCCCTATCACACAATGATGACTTTTAGGTAATGTTTGCCTTTTAAAAAGATGAACATGAAGGCTCTCAAACACAAAATCAAATCTTAACAAGAGAACCGCCAGTAAGGCACACAAGCAGTCAATAGGTTATTATTTTCACCCTGAATGTTTTCTTCTCCTGCACAATTGAAACACTAGAGCAGTGTTTCCCAAACTGTGTTCTGCAGCTTCCTATTGGCTATTTTGGCTAAGGCTGAGTGTGGTTGCAGCCTGTCTCTAGTTGTTTTAAGAAGACTGCTAAAAGAAAGAAATTGAAATGATTTGGATATCTTTCTTATACTAATGTGCAAAAGAGGATCCTCATGTAATTTAAAAAATCTGGGAATAATGCTAATCCCATTTTAAAAACATACATTTACCATTACAAAAGAAACATCAAACCCTCTCTGAAAGTGTTCAGAGTCTAACATTTGTGTGACATTTTATTTAATTATTCTGCTTTCAAATGGCCAAGGCCAACAATCTAGCTCTGACAAATATAGACCCTGACAACAAAAGGCAACAAAAGTTTTATTTACCAATAACAACAAGATAAAGGAAGCTGGATTTTGTTTTTTGGCCATGAAAATTGAATCACTCATTGAAAAATATATGAAGAAGTTACATAGTGGACTGATTATGAAAGAATGTCAATGTATATCTTCTTAGTTACTATTCCAGAAGACCCTAACATATAATTTCTCAGCATGGGCTGGAAAAAAACCTTTGCAGCATGTGATCCAGAGTGCAGCACACTTTACATTCACTAAAGGACTGGCTGCACATCTTCATTGCATTTCTGGGCTCCATACCAAAAAGGAAGATGTGAAATTGTTGCAACTTTTGTAATCCCTTTTCTCTACACCCCAACGTTACTGTGGAAGGAATATTTCATAATAAAATCTGCAGAGACAATTAATTGTGTGTGTGTTTGTGTGTGTGTATAAATATACATGGGAAAGGTATGAGGGAAAACATCATATCTACAGCTTGGGCTATCGCTATCACATTGGACAAAAGCATTAATACAGTCATGAAGAGCCTTGGTCTTCTGCTCCTCACTTTGATGGTGGTCTTCCTGTGCTCAGGTGAGTTACATTCCCCATGGGTACAGATTTACCTAATCAAAGTTTCTTATACACTTACTCCAAGAAAGAGATCATCTCAAGGCCATTTCTATATGAAATGATTCTATGTGTCAAAGGCTTCCATAGAAGAGTCATAATTCCTGGGAGAGACTTGTCCTGAAGGGGTGACTCTGGAACATGGAGATGCTCTTTTCTCAGAGCTCTTGACACTCCTTATGGAGTGAGCACAATCAGTTTACCTACAGGTCCAGCCATTCCTTTTTGACACCCTCCGTATAGCACCTATCAAATGAGGCGAAGTGGAATCTGGAGCACACAATATGTGTGGTTCCAACTTCCTCTGAAAAAATGAACTGACTTCCAAGGAGACTGGTTTTCAACCAGTTTCATGGAAACAAACAACATCTTATTTAGATTAATCTCTTGAATAAAAATGATTTATATATTTTGACATCCCCCTGTCTGCTTACCAGTCATTGCACTTTGAAAGATGGAGGAGAAATGACAGGCAACTCTCTGGGTTCCTGAAATCTGCTGAGCTCGTTTTTATTCTTTTTTCAGTTTTCAGCCTTCCTTCCCCTCATCTTTCTTTCCCATTCCTGCCAATAGGAAGGAAATAAAACTACATAAAAGTTCCAGGTGTGTCTTTGCCAGAGTCCCCTCTTGGCTCACAGACCTAAACTGTCTGGTGGCAAATCTCACTATCACTTTCCAAGTAATGTTTCTGGAGTGAAAGAAGGTTGTCCAATGAAGCTTCACAGGTTTACTTTATATAGTTGTTGTTGTTGTTGTTTTGTTTTTGGTGCTTAGATGCTGCCCTACAAAGCAAGGATCTAAGGGTGAGTATTCATTATTTGTTCTTCGCAAACCTTGCAGTACTTTTAGTTAGTATATGGCAGGGAGATTATCAGTGAAGAATAAAAAATGTGTGTAGGGTAATAGGATGATGCTCTGAAACTCAACTGTTTAATCAAATTTGAGAAATGGCAATGTGAAAGTTCTGTTTTTAATAACGTAGAAAACAGGGGTAACTAGCCATGTAACACAGAATCTCAGTGCTTTTCAGATACTTTATGATCAAGAAGAAAACTAACCCCAATTACTCTGCTTTGTCTGCAGAGATATTGTAAAGGGTATCTAAGAAAAATATGTAATCAACAGTATATCCCACATTGTTGTTCTGATGGGAATACATACGGCAATCGGTGTTTCTTCTGCAATGCATATATGTAAGTACTTGTTACAGTTGCAAAGTGTAGCTGAATAAGGGGTATAGCATCATTTTGTAGGCAGCCTGTTCAAAAGAAATGCTGTAAATTATCCCTCTTTTCAGAACATTTCGTTTGAAAAAACTTATATGATTTGAATGACCAATGAAGCTGAGAAAAAAGAGCATGTCTTCCCAGCTCTTGGTACTTCTGGGAAACAGAGTAGTAGGGAAAACTTTCACCAGACCTCATAATGCCATCTCCTTTGCAGAATAAAACTGAACAGCTTGGGTCCAACTGAAGATAAACTGAGTCCAAACTCTTTTCAACCTCGGGATGATAGGAATTATTTAGGACTTCTCTTGCAGAGCCCTAACTTTGTGCCAGCATTGCAGCTACATCCCTGAATTGGAGGCAATTTGGATCTAGAATATCTCTGCTCGTCCCTCTCCCTTCCCATATCCTACTCTTTTCTCAGATCGCAGTACTTAAGGGACAGAGAGGGTCTACCACCAGACTACTGTCCTGGAAGATGTCTGAAATCAGGCGACAAAAGAGGAGTCTGCTGTGAGAAAAGGCTTCTGCCTAACCTAATCTAGCACTGTCAAGAAAATGAGTTCATTCTCTGTACTGAAAAATGTGACAGATTACATCTTCTAGATTCTCAGCCAGACTTTTTTTCTTGACTTTCTCTCACCAGTGCCAGTGGCAGAAGACTTAAACTGCAGCACTTTGGGGAATGCTGAAAATCTGAAGCTGAACAAGAATAAGAATGTTTGCGATAAAGAAGAGCCATCCCGCTTTACCCATTGCTAATGGCCTCACCAGAAATGAATCATTCCTTTCCCCCCACTGCTAGCTAATGGAAAACTTGCAGCATCTGAAGATGGCATATCAATAAATAATCTGAGCATCAATATCTATTTTGGATCCTTCCTTGGGAACAAATAGCTCTTCATGGGTTTTTTTTTTAAAATACATTCCATACATTAACACGTATATTAAGAATTATACCTCTCCTCAGTGGTGGGCATCAGCAGGTTCACCCCAGTTCACCAGAACCAGTAGCAGAATTCTGGCTGGCCCCACCCATCCAAATTTTGAAATAAAATAGTCCTAATTTGGGTGCAATGCGAGGCTTCCCCCCTGGCCACACCCACCATACCACGCCCACAGAGTTGGTAGTAAAAACAAATTAGAGCCCACCGCTGCCTCTCCTCTCTTTTTTAAAATGTGTGGCAGAGAAATGTATATAAAAACATTTATTTAGAGAAGTAGCCATCCCATCAGGCAAGGGAAGAAAGCAAGCACAGAGTGACAGTGTCTCCCCTTCCCACACCTACTACTTGAAATGCCTTGGTGGCTATTTTCTGGCACTGGAATAAATGCCACAGCACAGGGACAGGCAGCAAACAGATTTCAAGAATTGGCCAAACCCCCAGAGGCTACCTTTTTATCACAGTGTTTATTAAATAACTCAGTCTCATTCAAAGGTTTCCTTTCTCCCCATGCAAGGACTGAAGATGACTCACAGGGTTAAAAACAGCAAAATAAAGAACACAAGATATGAATAAATAGCACATTAGAAAGGTGGCCCTTCAACTATCAGAGGAAGGATAATGGGTGAGGGGGAGCGAATCTAAGCTCCTAAGGTCGAACCAGTGATGGGATGCAACATGTTTGCGCCAGTTTACCAGAACCAGTAGTAACTTTTCCCTGTGTCCTAGAGAACCGGTAGCAGCTTTTGGGGGGAACCACCTTCGGGGTTTACCTTTTCAGTGGTTCCCCCACTGTGCATGTGTGCCAAGCACTTGGTGTGCATGCACGCCTACAGTGGTTGGCGCGTATGCACAGCCTCCTTGCTGTCCTCCCAAGTGGGGAGGAGGAAGAAGCTCCCTATAGCCTGAAGCTCCCTATAGCCTGCTCCCCAGGGTAAGTGACTCACCTTTGGATGTGGTGTGTCTGTGTGTATTTTAATGTGTATTTAATACCTTTACCGATATTGACATACTACCACAGTTCCTAAAAAGGCCTGGCGGCCGGCAGGCCTGGTGCCCTATCTTGGGATTTTTAAGCAAAGTCTTGGAGTTACCTCATCAATAAGCTACACCTGTGCTCTTCCAATTGCTATTTCAATTGGAGAACCCTTAAGGAGGTACAACTGTTTTACATTTAAATTAAGGTATTATTCTAGAGAACTGGTACGATGACCATATCCATCTTGCAACATGGTGTTGCCCAGGCACTTATACTAACAGGCAAGTGATGGGTTTGTGTTTGGGTAGAGTGGGTGTATTTTAATGTAATTTTTATTTTATTTATTTTATTTAATTTTTTAATTTATTTACAGGTTTGTGTTGTGGGTTGGGTTGAGGTGTGTGTGTGTGTGTGTGCGCGCGTGTGCGCGTGTGCGTGTGCTTATTTTTATTTTATTTTTATTTTATTTCAATTTTATTTCAATTTTATTTCAATTTTATTTCATTTTTATTTTTATTTTATTTTTCCTTTGGCCCCACCCATGACGTCATAACATCATAACTTTAGCTCTGCCCACACTGTGATGACAATACAGTGGGGTAGTAAAAAATCTTGACATCCTACCACTGGGAAGAACATTTCATTTCTAGGAGCTGCTGTACGGTTAACTCTTCTCCTGTGTCCACCTCTAGCATAACTAAAATGGCAATAGGACCAAGAGCCTTCTCTTTAGAATAGCTCTTAAAGGCGAAGAAGTTGCATTTGGGTTGATGTAGTCTTTTAAATAGCCTGGAGCCCAGCCTATAGGACTTTATAGATAGTGACCAGCATGTTACATTGGGCCCAGAAATAGGCTGGTAGCCAATGCAGTTGTTGTAGCAGGCACATTGTCCTATGACTTTCCCCAGTCTGCAGTCAGGTGGGTGCATTTTGAACCAGCTAACATTTCCAAACCATCTTCAAAGGCAGATCTACATAGTGCAATGTATTAATCCAAACTGGATATAAGTAAGGCACATATCACTACAGCCAAATCAGGCTTCTCAAGGAACAGGGGCTGCTGTGCTTCTGCCACTTCTGGAAAATGGGCCTTCAGGGTCAGGTTGGAGTCCAGGACTATATTCAAGCTGTGGGCCTGAGTTTTCAGGGGGAGTGGAGCCCCATCCAGCACAAATTGCATCCCAATTGACAAGGAGCATCTCTTGTCTTGTCTTGACTAAATTTCAGGATTTTTAAAATATTTATTTATTTATCTATTTATTTTCCCTCATTGGGCCCATTACTGACATCAGATGCTGGTTTAAAACCCAAACTCCACAGAAGCCCTCCCAGAGGTTAAAATGCACAAAACAGATTCCGGGAGATGCCAAAGCACATCACCTGTTTTGTGAGGCAGATATCTATGTTTGAATTTTAAAGCCCCACAGGATCTTGACTCTCTCATTTTCTGAACTGTTTCCAATGAATAATGTTTGCAACCCTGTCATGGCATTTGAAATAATCAGTCTGTGAAATTTTTCTGCATCCCCTGATCAGATGATCTACTGTTTCATCCTTTTTATTACAAAGCTAGCATTTGCTATTGTTGGATACATGCTGTATTTTTGTCTTTATGCAATTTGTTCATAAAACCTGTTCCTGAGCTGCCAGGATAAATCCTTCCATTTCCTTCTTCAAAACTCCTGAGGTTAGTTTTTGGTCAGCCTTTCCTTCTATGTTTTCTGTGGTAAGATTTTGGGCCTAATTTGGTGAGTAAGGGTTAAGAGATTCTTCCCCACAATAGGTGGATTCAGAGAGGTGACAGCTGCTGGACAGCCTATAGTGAGGAATGATTGATTAGCCAATTAACGGCCCTACTGAACATCAAACAGCTTGGTTTCAAAGGAAGTATAGATAAAGGCAAAAAGATCTGCCAGGTTTAAACCTTGTTTTTACATGAGCTCATGGTTAGTCATGTTTTGGCACTCTGACAGTTGGCAATTATTTACCTTAGTTAATCGCAGTCTTCTCGCAATTAGCATGTAGGAGGGGTCTTGGCCAGCACCATTAAAACATGCTTTGGTGCGCCCCCTCCTAAAAAAACCCATCTCTCGACCCTACGGTAATTTCGAACTACCGACCAGTTTCTAATCTACCCTTTCTGGGTAAGGTACTGGAAAAGGCTGTGGCACAGCAGTTACAGGAAGTTCTGGATGAAGCGGATTATCTGGACCCTTTTCAGTCAGGATTCAGGCCCGGATATGGTACTGAAACTGCACTGGTCGCTTTGGTGGATGATCTCTGGAGAGAGCGGGATGGAGGCCATCCGTCTATCCTTGCTCTTCTCGATCTCTCAGCAGCTTTCGATACCGTCGATCATGACATTCTTTTGGGAAGGCTCCAAGGATTGGGGATCCAGGGCACTGTGTTGGCCTGGTTTTCCTCATTTCTGAGGGGCAGGACCCAGACGGTATGTCTGGAGAATGAGAGGTCCAGCCCTAGGCTCCTCCAATATGGGGTGCCTCAGGGCTCGGTACTCTCACCTCTCCTGTTTAACATCTATATGAAGCCGCTGGGTGAGATCATCCGTTCCCACGGGGTAAGGTACCATCAATATGCAGATGATACCCAACTGTACATCTCAGCCCGTGGGGACCCAAGCGGTGCAGTAGAAGTCCTAACCAGGTGCCTGGAGGCTGTTAGGGTCTGGATGGGGGAAAACGGGCTACAACTGAATCCCGGCAAGACTGAGTGGCTATGGGTGAGGGGCCCTGTGTTATCCCGGGAGCTTCCAGCTTTGGTTCTGGATGGGGCAGTTTTGCCCCAGACAGATCCGGTGCGTAATCTGGGGGTCCTCCTGGACTCACGACTACTGTTCGAAGAACAGGTGGCAGGCGTGGCCAGGAGGGCTTTTGCACAACTTCGTGTAATATACCAGTTACGCCCACTCCTGGACCGGGACTCCTTGCTCAGGGTCACACATGCACTGGTCACCTCCAGACTTGATTACTGTAATGGGCTCTACATGGGGCTGCCCTTGGTGACTATTCGGAAACTCCAGCTGGCCCAGAATGCGGCTGCTCGGGTAGTGATGGGGTGTGGGTGTTACGCTCGTGCCTCACCACTGCTTCGGCAGCTGCACTGGCTGCCAGTATGTCTCCGGGTGCAATTCAAGGTGCTGGTCATTACCTTTAAAGCCCTATATGGTAGTGGACCAGGATACCTCAGAGACCGTGTCACCCCAAGAACGTCTGTCCGTCCCACCAGGGCAGATCGGAGAGGCTCCCTTGCAATTCCATCAGCTAGAGAGGCTCGCCTCTCTAGCACCAGAAGGAGGGCCTTCTCCGTGACCGCCCCGGCCCTGTGGAACCTCCTGCCAATCGATCTACGTCAACAGACAGAGCTCCTGCCCTTCCGGAAAGGCCTTAAAATCTGGCTGGCAGGACAAGTTTGGGGATCCAGAAATACCGGATCTCAGGTTGGGTGGCTTATCAGATGAGACAGCCACCCTTTGTTCTTACCTTCTTACCCTGGTCCTGTTTTTTAATAATTTGCGTAATTTTATAACTTGGAAATGTTTAATTTCTTTTAGCTTAACTTTTAATATTGTATTAATTCACATTTTTAACTGTTAATAGGGTACCGTATATTGATTTGTGGTTTTAGCTATGTATTTTTTAAATTGTTCATGTAAGCCGCCCAGAGTTGGGTTTTTACCCGATTGAGCGGGATAATAAGTTGAAAAAAATAAAATAAATAAATAAATAAATAAATAATGACATAGATTGATTGTCTTAGAGAGACACGTCATGCCAGTCCTCGAATGCAGGAATAAATTAGGAGCCCTATGAGGGTTCTGGGCTTTTTGGGCTTTTTGCTTCTACCCTACACAAAGTCTCATGTCTATTTAATTACAACAGTTTTCAAGTAGTATTAACCATGCATAGGTTTGTTTTTCCAATTTGGTGTTTTATTTTCTGTCCTTTCCTTAATATATTCAGCTTTCTTCTTTACAGTTTTCAAAAGTCCTCCCTTGATCATTTCCTGAACACAGGCTTTTCACCTTTCTTAATGTAGTCCAGGCATTTGCAAAGTTTTCCCACCAGGGGCCAGAACCTGGAGCTTTTCCTGGTGGTGGTGGCACTCTGGATTTGGGCTGATGACTGGAGGGATAAAACGGTAGTTTTTTTGGTGTGATAATCAAGCGGTGGTGCAGGTGATCAACAAAATGACCTCCAAGTCTAAATGGGTTATGAATTTGCTTAGAGGATTTGTCAGTAGATGTCTTGCAGGTAACATCCTGTTTGTTGCCAAGCACATTCCAGGGGTGGACAACTCTATAGTGGATGCTTTATCTCGGCAGCAGATGGACCGCTTCAGGAAGTTGGTACCAAAGGCTCAGAGGGACCCGGTGCTCTTGTCAGAAGTGGTGTGGTATCTTGGGCTGATCACATAGCAGACGCCATACGTAATTCCTTTGCAGATAGCACCAGGAAGAGCTATGCAGAGGCTTGTCAAGAGTTTTGGGCTTTCAGGATGGCGGTAAGGTTGGAGGAGGTGTGGCCAGTCCCAGTGGAGTACCTCCTTCAGTTTTGCATGCATCTGCACGAAAAGGGTTTACAACCTCGCACCATTCAGGTAAAGCTGGCAGCCATAGCTTTCCTGTCAAAATCTCGGGGTTACAAGGATTTTTCTAATGATTTTAGGGTCAAGAAGGTATTGGAAGGTTGGACAAGGGTGCAGGGTAAGGCGGGGGACTCGCACACCCCGTCTTCCCCTGCCACATTGCTACGGCTGGCCAGGGCTTGGGAGGTGGTTTGTAAAGATGAATTCAAAACTTGTCTTTTCAGGACAGCCTCAGCCTTGGCCTTCTTTGGGGCTTTGAGAGTTAGTGAATTGGTAGTTTTTTCCAAAAAGAATCCAGGAAATAAAGCTCTGGAATATGAAGATGTGGTGGTGGTGAACAATAATTTGTACGTATTTGTTCATTTTTCCAAAACAGAAGGTAAGTGTTTAAGTCTGGATACCTGTGCACTGCAAGAGATTTGCCTGGTTAAGGCGGTGGTGGCTTACATGGTGTTAGGTGAGTGGCATGGTAAGTTTCTGGTGCATAATGATAAGGAGCCTCTAACATGCTTTCAATTCACAACTTTATTGGCTAAGGCATTGCAGGTGGCGGAGATTTCGGATTGAAAATTTTCCTCTCATTCCTTTAGGATTGGGGCAGCTTCCACACTGGTGGCTTTAGGTTACGATAAGCGGCCATTAAGAAAACGAGCAGATGGGCTTTCTTTTTCTCGAAGGTGTTACCAGTGGCATACAGTTTGGCGGAACGTTTGTCCCAGAATGCGGCCTTCGACATGGAACATACGAGACTTATTATGAACACCAAATTCTTGCAAGCAGTGGTGGTTTCATAGGTCACTCAACCATTTCTTGGTGCGATGCGACCTGTTTTAGTTGGGATGGGAGAAGGTTGAGTTGGAAGGGTTATGAAAGTTTTATTAGGGGGATTAGCAGAGCCATTCAGAGGTGTTTGGAGATGGGGGGCCTGGACGCGGGATGCTCCCGGCGGCAGTGGCGGGAAGTTCAGAGGGGTGGGGTTCTCCGTTTTGGTTGCAAAAATAAATATGAAGTTGGGAGGAGTTAGGTGACCCTGGCTGGGGTCACATGTTGTGGTCAACTTACAGTTGGGGTCTTCCCTTTCCTTGTCCTCCGAACTCTGGGCCCCTTTCAGGGACAGTTTTGTTTTCAATAAAGTGACCCTGTTTTTCTTCCACATTGTAGTCCTTGTGTTTATCCTGGGGTGTGTGTGTGATGGGGTGGCAACAGCTCCTCTAGCTTTTCACTGAATAAATTTTATGAGGATATGGTAAAATAATTACTGTATTGAACCTTTTGTTTGTTTCATTTTAGCAATAGTTTCTACCTCATTTAGATAATCGAACAGTTTAATAGAGAACTTCATACTTGATTTTTTGGAATAGTAGCTGTGTTAGTCTGTGGTTCAGGCATATCAGAAAATAAAATAAAATAAAATACAGTATTTTTTATTTTATTTTTATTTTATTTTGTTTATTTTATTTTATTTTTTAATAGAGAAAAATGTGATATTCCGAGCTGTGGAAATTTGTATACATACTTTGGGAAAAGTTGCCTCCTGGAGTTAAAATGTTAAAAATTATTTTCTTTAAAACGTGTCTAAAAAGGGGGGTGGGCCTTATACCCCAATGCATCTTATACACTTGCAAATATGGTACAGTCAAACTTCGCTTAGTGAGTGACTCGGTTAGTGAAAAACTCGCATAACGAGTTTCGCTATGCGAGTTGGACTTTTCCTATGGAAAAACTTGCATAACGAGCATTTCTATGGGGAAAACTCACATAATGAAAAATTTTCACTATGTGAGTTTTTCCATAGAAATTTTCGCTATGTGAAAAGAAACTAGCATAGCAAAAAACTCGCATAGTGAGCAGCCTCACAAAATGAATTAATTTTGTTATGCGAGGTTTGACTGTATATATATTGGCTGTACTTCTGTAAACAATATTTCATGTTACCGTATATCCTCAACTATAAGTCATCCCGAATATAAGTCAATGTACCTAATTTGGACCTCTAAAACTAGGAAAATAGATTGACCCGAGAATAAGTCGGGGTAGAAAATGCAACAGCTGCTAGTGAGTTTCAGTGATAAAAATAAAATCTTTTACATTTTCCAATAATAATAATAATAATAATAATAATAATAATAATAATAATAATAATAATAATAATAATAATAATAATAATAATAATAATAATAATAATAATAATAATAATAATAATAATAATAATAATAATAATAATAATAATAATAATAATAATAATAATAATAAACCACACTGCTACAAATACCTCATTAGGCTTGGCCAGAAGCCTTTTCTGCCAGCAGAACCCTGATTTCAGACACCTGCCAGGAGGGTAATCTGGTGGCAGATCTGCGTACTAGCATTCCTTTTGAGCAGAGCAATGCTATAATATACCCCCTATTAAGATGCATCTTGTGATTGAAACATTTACTTACGCATATGCATTGCAGAAGTCATACTTATTGCTATGTGTTCTTCCATCAGAACCACAATGTTCCACAAAATGCACCGGACACACTTGGCTTGGATCCCACTGACAATAATACTACAGAGAAGTCCAAAGTAAGTGGGATTAGTTTTCTTCTTGGTCATTAAGTAGTTGAAAAGCATTGGCACTCCATGCCATCATAGCCTAGTGTGAAAGCAGCAGAGGTAGTACTTTAGTCAAACACAGTTAATTAACCCTGTGTTCTACCTTCATTTTACCATTTCTCATAAGAAATTAAAGAGTTGGGTTTCAGAGCATCTTCCTGGGAAATCCCAGTCATTTTCACTGATTGAAACCTACATCCACATATCTTTAAACATAAGTAAATGTTATCTTTAACAACTTGAATAAAGTTTGTTCACTGACCAGAGTGGTATAACATCCAGATGGGTGGTATAGAAATTCAATAAATGAATTAAATAAATAAAAGGAAAAGTTTCTAAGTGTTTCAGGTCTTGAGAAAGGAGAGAATGTGAGATATTTGGGAGACACAGTGGCAAAGAGAATTGCAGATTTATCCAAGAACAATTATATTCAGTTATGGAAAGAAGTTAAGAAAGATTTGAAAAACATAGGGGAAACTAATTTTTTTACTATTGGGAAGAACTGAAGCAATCAAAACGAACATTCTGATGAGAATTCTTTTTAACCTCCCCCCCCCCCCAATCATTTCTTATATTGTTGAAGGACGAAGACTTTAAAAATGGCTGAAAGACTTAGCCAATTTTATTTGGCAAGGCAAGAAACTAAGGATTAAATATATAAATCTGACAGTAAAGAAAGGTATGGCATGGCTTTACCTGATCTTAAGATATACCATGCGGTTTGTCTATGGTTTGGATTGAATTGGAAAATAATAGGATGTTAAAATTAGAAGAAACAGGGTTAAAATTTGAATGGCATGCCTATATGTAGTATGAGAGTCAAAGTAAAAAGGGAATTTGTCAACCATGAGATCAGAAAATAATTAATTAAGATATGGGAAAAATATAAACGGGTGCTCTATAGAAAATTGTTCTTATGGGTATCACCCCAAGAAGTCTTTCACAGAAGGGAAATGGTGAAAGAATAATAATAATAATTTGTGTCAGAAATTATTCAGAGTTGAAAGGATTTTTGCTGGAGATGCCAAAATTACACTCCCTTCATGTCCTCAAGATTTCTTCCCCACTGAAGTGGTCCCTATTTATTTACTTGCAATTTTTTGCTTTCGATCTGCTAGTTTGGCAGGAGCTGGGACAGAGACGGGTACCCTTGAGACAGCGACTGCTGTTCGAGAAGAGTCTTTGCCGCCCCGCCCCACCCTGGTGGTCAGGTCGGAAGACAACGGTGTGGAAGTTGGGGATTGGTGGAGTTGTCCTGGGGGGCATGTCATCTGCTGGGATCAGTGTCCTGAGTTCGAGATAATTCTTTGTGGGTTGGGATTTGGTCGGGTACGGACGTGTGTGTTTTGCTGTGCAGGAACCTTGAGAGTAGCCATGTCTTGGAAGAGGGGACAATCTTCAGGGATTGCAGAGGAGATGGCTTCCCATCCAAAGGGAGGTAGGGAGGCGGTTGAGGAATCCTCAGAAGAAAAGTTTGAGCTAGGGACCTTCGACGACAGGGTCAGGGCCCTGGAGGAGGAGGCGGGTGGAGGAACTGAGGTTCCTTGTTCTCAAAGCACAAGCACTCGACGTGGGGGTAAGAAAGGGAGAGGGTCGTGGCGTGAAGCGATCCGTCTGATAGAAGAGAGGCTTCAGCAGTTGGAGGGCAAGAAAGCTGATATTCCTCCATCTCAGGACCTCTTGGGTCCCACGAGCATGGATTTGGAGGAGACGGCAGCCGGAGGGGCGGCTGGCCCCTCTGAGGCTGGCACTGGGGATGGTGATTTTCGTGAATCGCCGGCTGAGGCATCGACCGAATTAGAGGTCGTCCCGGCGGGTTCGTCTGAGGCAGCGGAGGTGAGCGGCTCTGCGCTGACTCAAGGGATTACTAACCGGGGGCAAGGTGAGTCTGGGGGACCAGGGACATCTCGGGTGACTCAGAGTCCTTGGGGGTGGCCTTGGGGTTTCCCGTGGGGTCCACCTGGCCCAGGGGATGGGGAGGGTATGCCATGGGGAACTGGGGAACAGGGGATGGGGGCCATTCCACTGTGGGGCATGGGCGCTAGGTGGGCGTGGTTGGCACAGAATGGGCCGGTGGGGAGTGGTGCCCCGGGGCCTGCTGATGGGAGTTCGGGGGGGGGGGGTCGTCCAGCGGGGTTGCCGGGAAAGAAAAGAGAGTAGACGGGGGGAGGCAGCAGGGGGTGGGAGTGGGATGGGGGGAGTCAGCCGTTAGGGGTGCCAGTAGCTGGGGGGAACGAGGGGCAGAAGGCCTCCGATGGCGGGAAGGAGAGCGTGAGCGGAGAAGCGGGAAAGGGCGCGCCTGCACATAAGAGACGTTGCCCGTTTGGGGATCACTTGTCTAAAGCGACCAAGGAAAAGATTTTAAAAGGGGAGTATGTTGACCTTTTCTCCTTGCTAAACAGGGAGGTGGATGTGAAGGAGGCCGATAAGTTGGACGAGAGGGAGAAAGAGTTGGTTAAGAAAAAGAAGCCCATGAGGAACTGGGGTAGCTGGTTACCGGCGTACTTGATTTACATGGGCATTATTGTGTATGAGCACCCTGAGAGGGGGGTTTCATTGGTGAAATATTTGGATATAGTTTATAGGGCGTACACGGACTTTGGGGGGGGCATCATGGATGAAATATGATGAATTCTTTAGATCTCTGGCCCAGGAGGAGTCGGACATTAGGTGGGATGAGCCGCACTCTATGTTGTGGTTGCAATACATGGCGCCAACTAGGACGTTGCAGGGGGAAAGACACAATAGCGGGCACTTGGTGCTGCGCGGACCTCCATTGACTCCCCCCCGGGCTCCCGGGGGGCAGCTGGTTCAAACCAGGCTGGTCTGCTGGGAGTACAACTCCCACGGGTATTGTTCCCGCAAGCCGTATAAATTCCGACACGGATGTTCACAGTGTGGGGGGCCCATCCCATCACCGCTTGCGGTAGAGGGAGAGGGGCGCCGGGCCGTGGGGCTCAGAGTCAAGGGAGACCAGGGGGGCCGGGACCAGCTGCGTTCAATCTACCCCAGCCCAATTAAACTGCAGGCTTTGGAAAAATGGTTGGCGTCATACCCGAAGAGGCGGGAGGCAGAGCTGTTGGCAAACGGTTTTCGTTTCGGTTTTCGTATTCCGATTGTTGGGGGGGGGGTCAAGGGCCCGTCGGTGGATAGGAACCTGAAATCAGTTAAAGGGAATGAAGTGCATGTGAGGGAGAAGATTAGGAAGGAGATGGTGTTAGGGAGAATTGTAGGTCCTTTTCAGACATGCCCGCTGGAGGGGCTACACATTTCGCCTTTAGGGTTCGTGCCAAAGAAAGTTCCGGGGGAGTTCCGCCTCATTCACCACTTATCCTACCCGGAGGGGGGATCGGTGAATGATGCCATTCCCGTGGAGCTTAGTTCGGTGAAATACGCTTCGTTGGATGAACCGGTGGCCATGATCAGGAAAGCGGGAAAAGGGGCCTTCTTAGCAAAATGTGATGTGAAGGTGGCATTCAGGCTGCTACCCATACACCCGGACGATTTCAGGTTGCTAGGTTTTGTTTTCAAAGGGGGCTTTTATGTTGACAAAGCTTTGCCAATGGGCTGTTCTATTTCTTGTTCGCTGTTCGAATGTTTTAGCACGTTCATCCAATGGGTGTTCTCAAAAAGGGCGGGGGTGGACTCTATAACACATTATTTAGATGATTTTTTGATATGTTCTGGAAAGGGGGAGGAGCATTGCTGGTTGTTGTTGAGGGTTTTTCAAGGGGTATGTGAGGAGTTGGGGGTGCTGCTGGCGCATGAGAAAACGGAAGGGCCGGCGTGCAAGTTGTCCTTCTTGGGGGTGGAGTTGGATACGGAGCAGCAATGCTCGCAGTTACCGGAGGATAAGTTGACCAATTTGAGGGAGAGAATCAGCACCATGAAGGGTAGGAAGAAGGCGTCTTTACAGGAGCTGCAGGTCCTGGTGGGTCACCTTAATTTTGCATGCAGGGTGGTTGCTCCGGGCAGGGCCTTCTTGCGGAGGCTTTGCGATGCAATGGTGGGCTTGAAAAAGCCCCATCATAGGCTGCGCTTGTCCCAAGGGATTAGGGCGGATTTGAGTGTGTGGGAAGAATTTTTGGGGAACTTTAACGGGATTTACTTTTGGAGGGACAAGCTTTTGCTCAAGGAGGATTTTCAGGTTCAGACGGACGCGTCTGGAGCGTTAGGTTTTGGGATGTTTTTTAGGGGGGAATGGTGTTGCGGTAGGTGGCCTCAGAGGTGGGGGGAGAATGGAGTGACCAGGGATTTAACGTTTCTTGAGCTGTTTCCGATAGTGGGAGCACTATGGGTGTGGGGACACAGGTGGAGGAACAGGACGGTGATATTTTGGTGTGACAACATGGCTGTAGTGTCGGTGGTTAATAGTCTCACCTCCAAATCTAAGCGGGTAATGTTTTTAGTGAGGGCATTCATGAGGAGGTGCTTAGAGCTGAACTTGTTGTTTGTGGTGAGGCACATCCCGGGAGTTGACAATTGCATTGCGGAAGCTTTATCCCGGCAGCAATTGGACAGGTTCTGGGAGCTGGTGCCATCGGCCAACCCCTGGCCTGTGCGGTTGCCGGAGGAGGTGTGGGCGCTTGGAGACTACAAGTAGCGGAGGCGATTAGGCATTCCATTGCGGATAGCACGAGGAGGTAGTATGCGGCGGCTTGAACGAAAGGGGGCGGGTTTAGAGGAGATCTGGCCCGTCCCGGTTGACCATACGCTGCAGTTCTGCGTATGGCTACACAACAAGGGGCTGGCTGCCAATACCATCAGGGGTAAGCTGGCGGCGGTGGCGTTCTTTGCTAAGTCAAGAGGCTTTAGGGATGAGTCCGGGGATTTTCGGGTTAAGAAAGTACTGAAGGGGTGGGAGAGGCTGTCTGGGAGGTCGGGTGATGCGCGCACGCCTTTTTCCCCGGGGATTTTACTTAAGTTGGATGGGTCATGGGGGAGGGTGTGCGGGGACGAATTCGAGACGGCCTTATTTAAGGCGGCGGCTTTGCTGGCCTTTTTCGGGGCGCTGAGAGTTAGTGAGTTGGTGGCAGGGTCTAGGGCGGACAGTTCTAATAGGGCGTTAGGGTATGAGGATGTAGTGCTGGCGAATGTCGCGCATATATTTTCGTGCGCTGCTCTAAGACAGACCAAGGAGGACTGGGTAAGTGCTTGGTGTTGGATGCCTGCCACATTGGTGAGCCAATGAGGTGTTTGCTGGACTGTGTCTAAATAAATAAATAAATAAATAATAAGTCCATTTAAAAAAAATTCCACTGCTTCCCGCTTGCTCCCAATAGCTAATCCATGTTGCTTGGTGACTTCTGTTGGCCTGTGGCACGGATGTCAGCACAGGGCCGTAGCCAGGGTAGGCTTTGCCCACCCTGAGTTAGCAACTTGCCCACCCTCAAACTCCATTCAAACATGCATTTGGCGAATCATGGAACAAGAGGGGGAAAGAAGAGCAGAGGGGCAGAGGGTTTGCAAAGCCTTCCATTGGCGGGACTTTTAGGTTTTGCCTGGATCAAAGTTGAAAGCGTTAAATGTTTTCGAAAAGAGTCTGTTTGGTTTGGAAAGGAAACGGCAGGCTTTCCTGGGATCAAAATCTCCCCTTCTGTTTCCTCCAGACCCTCGGAAGTTTCTTTTAAAAAGGCAGAGAAGAATTCACTTTCCAGGCAGGATATTCTCACCGACCCCTCCCCCCTTGAGTCCCAGCTCAACCACAACATCCCTTTCACTCCCTTCTGTTTTCTCTTAAGTGAACATTTACTCACCCACCCCTCCTATCTCCACTCTCTTTTGCCCCCCCCCAACTTCCCTAAAACTGAGCTTTTGTCTCCAGAGGTCGTACCCTCCAGGTGCCACTTTGCATCTGGCCTTTCCCATTTTCTTCTTTGCCTCACCCGCCTTTCAACTCCTGGTGCCCAAACTGGCCCTCCATGCAAAGGGAGGGTAACATCCCACATCCTAAACTCAGCAGAGTGCAGCCAGACCCAAGCGATCCAAAGCCATGGAGGCAAAGCGCAGCAAAGAGAGGAAACAGAGAGAGAGAGAAAGAGAGAGAAAAGGAGAAATCTATCCCTCTTTCCTTTTTTCTTTCCTCATATTATTTATATTTAAAATTAAAACAGTAACCCAGAAGAGCTGGATTCTCAAATCAATCCTGGACTCTTGGTTTTGCTGTGTTTGATAAGCAACCGTGCCTGGATTGGGGGATATTTGCCTAACTTGCATCCATCCTGAAAAAATGGCTACAGCCCTGTGTCAGTGCCTGGTTTACCAGTCTTAGGTACTTCCTGGTTCAGCAACGGGAAACCAAGTGCTGACATCAGGGCCACGTGGCAATGGAAGTCTCCAAGCACCATTGATTCGCTGCTGGGACCAAATAGGAAGCAGTGGAAAATTTTAAAAATGGACCGTCCAGGCTACTCAAAGGCTCCTGCCAACCTGGGAAGTGACAGAGACTGAAGAAATGCACAAACATTGGTGCCGCATGCCCCCACATGCCACTGATTATGATGGAAATGTAAGTTCAGGGCACATGACGGAAGTGGTTGCATGTTTCTTCAGGGCTTTTGGACAGTCTCTGTCACTTCCCAGGGTGGCAGAAACCTTTGTGTAGCCTGATCAGTTTGTTTTTAAAAATTTTCTGTGGCTTCCCCTCTTGGTCCCAGTAGCTAAACCAGAGTGTTTGGAGACTTCCATTGGCGCATGGATCCCCTGCTGGGATCAAGTGGGGAAACAGTGAATTTCCCCCCCAAAATGGACCAATTGGGGTTTGCAAAAGGTCATGCCACACGGGGGTGGGGTAGGGTTTGGTGTCTGTCTAAAAGCCCTGAAGAAATGTACAGTGGCTGCCATTACTGCCACACGTCACCAATAATGATGGAAACATAAATCTAGGGAGCCCCCAGACCTCCGGCCATTGGCTGCAAGTTTTGGGGGTGGTTCTGGCCCCTGGTGGGAAAACGTTGCAAATGCCTGGACTACATTAAGAAAGGTGAAGAGCCTGTGCTTCAGGAAATGAACAAGGGAGGACTTTTGAAAACTGTAAAGAAGAAAGCTGAATATATAAAGGAAAGGACAGAAAATAAAACAACAAATTGGAAAAACAAACCTATGCATGGTTAATACTACTTGAAAACATAGAAGGAACTGACCAAAAACTAACCTCAGGAGTTTTGAAGAAGGAAATGGAAGGATTTATCCTGTCAACTCAGGAACAGGTTTTATGAACAAATTGCATAAAGACAAAAATACAGCATGTATCCAACAATAGCAAATGCTAGCTTTGTAATAAAAAGGATGAAACAGTAGATCATCTGATCAGGGGATGCAGAAAAATTTCACAGATGGATTATTAAAAATGCCATGACAGGGTTGCAAACATTATTCATTGGAAACAGTTTAGAAAATGAGAGAGTCAAGATCCTGTGAGGCTTTAAAATTCAAACAGATAGATATCTGCCTCACAAAACAGCTGATGTGCTCTGGCATCTCCCGGAATCTGTTTTGTGCATTTTAACCTCTGGGTGGGCTTCTGTGGAGTTTGGGTTTTAAACCAGCACCTGATGTCAGTAATGGGCCCAATGAGGGAAAATAAATAGATAAATAAATAAATATTTTTTAAAAATCCTGAAACTTAGTCAAGACAAGACAAGAGATGCTCCTTGTCAATTGGGATGCAATTTGTGCTGGATGGGGCTCCACTCCCCCTGAAAACTCAGGACCACAGCTTGAATATAGTCCTGGACTCCATCCTGACCCTGAAGGCCCATTTTCCAGAAGTGGCAGAAGCAAAGCAGCCCCTGTTCCTTGAGAAGCCTGATTTGGCTGTAGTGATACGTGCCTTACTTATATCCAGTTTGGATTAATGCAATGCACTCTGTGTCGAGCTGCCTTTGAAGATGGTTCAGACTGCAGACTGGGGAAAGTCATAGGACAATGTGCCTGCTACAACAACTGCACTGGCTACCAGCCTATTTCTGGGCCCAATGTAACATGCTGGTCACTATCTATAAAGTCCTATAGGCTGGGCTCCAGGCTATTTAAAAGAATACATCAGCCCAAATGCAACTTCTTCGCCTTTAAGAGCTATTCTAAAGAGAAGGCTCTTGGTCCTATTGCCATTGCAGGTATGCTTGAGGTGGACACAAGAGAAGAGTTACCTTACAGCAGCTCCTAGAAATGAAATGTTCTACCCAGTGGTGGGAAGTCAAGATTTTTACTATCCCACTGTGATGTCCTACCAGGAGCAGTGGCCACACCCCGGATTTAATTTTTTTGTCGGAGCTGTGGCAGAGTGATCTGATTTTACAAAAATTAGATATCACCCCTGTGCCATGGTCAGATCACTATCTGGTGGCTCTAGACTTCCTAGGGGCTGGACTCCACCGCAGGGAGGCAGGGCGGATTAAATGGGCCCGCCCCCGGCGACTAATGGATCCAGAAGGATTCCAGAGGGAACTGGGGTGTTGTCCTCTTGACCTGCAAAGCGGTTCATCTGAGGCTCTTGTCGACGCGTGGGACAAGAGAGCGACAGCAGCCTTGGATGCAATCACGCCACTACGGCCTCTCCGAGTCCGTGGGGATCGATCTGCCCCTTGGTTTTCAGAGGAACTAAGGGAGCTTAAACGGGCTAAGAGACGCCGAGAGCGCCGCTGGGTGAAGACTCGGAGCGAGTCTGACCGAACACTGGTTAGAGCAGCTATTAAAGACTACCTAGTCGCGATGACGGTGGTGAAGCGTCAATACTTCACCACCCTTATTGCCTCCAGAGATAATCGCCCAGCGGCCTTTTTCCGGGTGACCAGGTCCCTCCTCGGTAGAGGGGGGCCGGGCCCTGGGTGGCAGGGATCGGCTGAGGATTTTGCTGATTATCTGGCGGAGAAAATCGCACAGATCCGCTCAAAGCTAAATCCCGGCATGGAACGTACAGAGCTGGGGTTGACCATAGCACAGTCTAGCCATGTTACCTGGGATCGGTTCGATCCTGTTGTCCCTGAGGAAGTGGACAGGCTTCTTGTATCTGTTCGCGCCACGACCTGTGCACTGGACCCATGCCCTGCCTGGTTAATTAAAGCTTCCAAGACTGTGGCAGGTGGCTGGATCGAGGGGATTATCAATGCTTCTTTAAAAGAGGGGCATTTTCCAGCACCTTTTAAACATGCTTTAGTGCTTCCCCTCTTGAAGAAGCCGTCCCTCGATCCCACGGTAATTTCCAACTACCGTCCAGTGTCCAACCTACCTTTCTTAGGTAAGGTTTTGGAGAAGGCTGTGGCACAACAGTTACAGGAAGTCCTGGATGAAGCGGATTATCTGGACCCGTTTCAGTCAGGATTCAGGCCCGGATATGGTACTGAGACTGCACTAGTCGCCTTGGTGGATGATCTCTGGAGAGAACGGGACGGAGGGGAGCTGTCTGTCCTTGCTCTTCTCGATCTCTCAGCGGCTTTTGACACTGTCGATCACGGCATCCTTCTGGGAAGGCTCCAGGGTCTGGGGATCCAGGGCACAGTGTTGTCCTGGCTTTCCTCATTCCTGAGGGGCAGGACCCAGCCGGTGTGCCTGGAGAAGGAGAAGTCCAGTCCTAGGCCCCTGCAATACGGGGTGCCCCAGGGTTCGGTACTCTCTCCTCTCCTATTTAACATCTATATGAAGCCGCTGGGTGAGATCATCCGTTCCCATGGGGTAAGGTATCATCAATATGCAGATGATACCCAGTTATACATCTTTGCCCGTGGGGACCCAAGCGGTGCGGTGGAAGTCCTTTCCAGGTGTCTGGAGGCTGTTAAGGTCTGGATGGGGGACAATGGGCTACAGCTGAATCCCGACAAGACTGAGTGGCTGTGGGTAAGGGGTCCTGTGTTAACACAGGAGCTGCCACCTTTGGTTCTAGATGGGGCACTCCTGCCCCAAACAGACCCGGTGCGTAATCTGGGGGTCCTCCTGGACTCACGGCTGCTGTTCGAAGAGCAGGTGGCAGCCGTGGCCAGGAGGGCTTTTGCACAACTTCGTGTAATACGCCAGTTACGCCCACTCCTAGACCGGGACGCTCTGCTTATGGTCACACACGCGTTGGTCACCTCCAGACTTGATTACTGTAATGCGCTCTACATGGGGCTGCCCCTGATGACCATCCAGAGACTCCAGCTGGTCCAAAATGCGGTGGCCTGGGTAGTGGTGGGGTGTGGGCGTTATGCTCGTGCTTCACCGCTGCTCCGGGAGCTGCATTGGTTGCCAGTATGTCTCCGGGTGCAATTCAAGGTGCTGGTTATTACCTTTAAAGCCCTATATGGGGGGCGTGGTTTGGATGGCGTAGAGGAGAGCACGCTTTTCCTCTGCTCTGCCACTTCAATGCGGTTCCAATGAGAATTTAAAAGTAAAACAGGACATAAATAATATCGAATAGAACCTTTAATAACCGGGAAGACATCAGCGACGTGTGGCAAAAAGCGGTAGGCGAGGAAACCAACTAGGAGCGGGGCACGAAGGATTTGAGTTCCGAGCGGTGAGAGGGCCGGGGCCTCAGAGGAGGCCCCGTTGCGTGCTGCCGTTTGTAGAGCCTATCCGAGTGCCGGAGCAGAGCAAATGGAAGCTGAAAACCGCAAGTAAATCAGCGTTAATCAGTGGAGAATCGGAAGGTCGGGCTGAGGAGATCGTGTGAGCCTGGAAGCAAGTGGCTGCTTGAGAAGCCTTGGGAGTGCACTTTTGGATGTTTTTGATTTAATCCACTGTGGTTCCTAAAGGAAAACGAACTTTCAACGAAAGCGGAGGATTGCAGGCTTGCGCATCTGACGGGTGAGAGCTGTCTGAACGTCTTGAGAACGGTCTTTAGAGGGGAAATAGAGAGAAAAGCTGGGCTTTTCAAAGACAGCCAAGGATCAGAGGTCCGTATAATCGTTGGGGGAGAGCTGTCTGAATACTACATGAGAGGAGTTTGGAGGGGAATTGGAGGGGAAAAGGTCCTTTTCTGACAACGTGTGGGGAGTATTTCACTTTATTCTTCTCCTCTCCCTGCTTCCCCCCTCCTTCTAGTGAAAAAAGAGGACCTTGTCAAAGGACTATTGAACTCTCCCTTCAGTAGAAATAAAGCAAAATTAGACGTGTTATTGTGAGTGAAAGTGACATACAGACATTGGACATTAGAGGAGGAAGAGAAAGAAACTTTGCATAAAGCTTTGTATAAAACTTAGTATAAAATGGCGGAGGAGATCAGGATATAAAAGGAACTGCAGGAAAAGAAGCTCAGCAGCTTTTTTTTTCATCTTCCGGTCGGAACAGCAACGGAATATATTAAAACAGTTTGGATTTTTTCTTTCTTCTCCTCTTCCCTCACTTTATTTCTACAACACATATTGGAGCATATAATTGAGATTTGGACGCAATAGCTATTTGTGAGAAACTGTTTGAGAGGTTCTTATAGGGAAATTAATTTGTTTCTCCCACCCCCCCACCCCACATCTACTTCCCTGTATTATTGTTCCTCTTTCTCATTCCTCCCCCTTTTTTCGGGTCATCACGTTAGTTAAATATGACCTCCATTTCTAGTGTTTGAGTTAACTGTTAAAATTAATCAGTAGTGGAAGTGAGGGGATAAGAAGATTAATTTTGTTATTAGTTGTCAGTTATTATTAGTTATTAGCATAGTCATTATAATAGTTATTATTTGGGATATTGTATATTGTATATTGCTCTCTTCTAAAGCATACCTGTTTCTTGTTTTTTTCCTTTTCTTTTTCCTTCTCCTTCTCTCAATTTGAATAAGTTAACAAGGTTGTCTCTGAAGCAAATAAGAGTTTTCAGCAATATTCTCCCACCTCCTCACATATTATATATTGCACATTGTATACTATATAGATACATTAATAAGGTTACTGTTAAGCAGATTGTTGTAATTGTTAAATAGTTGCTTAATTGATAACTAATTTGAAAAGAGAAAAGGGAAAAGGAAAGGGGTAGGAGAAGGAGGGAGGAAAAAAAAGGATGGGGGGGGATTGACACTGAATTATAAGTTATATTGAATTCTTCAATTTGGTTATTTCATTTGGAAGCTATAACTTGCCCGACATAGCTCTTTGTGAGAAACTGTTTGAGAGGTTCTTATAGGGAAATTAATTTGTTTCTCCCACCCACCCCCCACCCCCACATCTACTTCCCTGTATTATTGTTCCTCTTTCTCATTCCCCCCCTTTTTTCGGGTCATCACGTTAGTTAAATATGACCTCCATTTCTAGTGTTTGAGTTAACTGTTAAAATTAATCAGTAGTGGAAGTGAGGGGATAAGAAGATTAATTTTGTTATTAGTTGTCAGCTATTATTAGTTATTAGCATAGTCATTATAATAGTTATTATTTGGGATATTGTATATTGCTCTCTTCTAAAGCATACCTGTTTCTTGTTTTTTTTCCTTTTCTTTTTCCTTCTCCTTCTCTCAATTTGAATAAGTTAACAAGGTTGTCTCTGAAGCAAATAAGAGTTTTCAGCAATATTCTCACACCTCCTCACATATTATATATTGTACATTATATACTATATAGATACATTAATAAGGTTACTGTTAAGCAGATTGTTGTAATTGTTAAATAGTTGCTTAATTGATAACTAATTTGAAAAGAGAAAAGGGAAAAGGAAAGGGGTAGGAGGAGGAGGGAGGAAAAAATAGGAAAAAAAAGAAGGCTGGGGGGGATTGACACTGAATTATAAGTAATATTGAATTTTTCAATTTGGTTATTTCATTTGGAAGCTATAACTTGCCCGACATAGCTCTTTGTGAGAAACTGTTTGAGAGGTTCTTATAGGGAAATTAATTTGTTTCTTCCACCCCCCACCCCCCACATCTACTTCCCTGAATTATTGTTCCTCTTTCTCATTCCTCCCCCCCTTTTTTTTTGGGTCATCACGTTAGTTAAATATGACCTTCATTTCTAGTGTTTGAGTTAACTGTTAAAATTAATCAGTAGTGGAAGTGAGGGGATAAGAAGATTAATTTTGTTATTAGTTGTCAGCTATTATTAGTTATTAGCATAGTCATTATAATAGTTATTATTTGGGATATTGTATATTGTATATTGCTCTCTTCTAAAGCACACCTGTTTTTTGTTTTTTTTCTTTTTGTTTTTCCTTCTCCTTCTCTCAATTTGAATAAGTTAACAAGGTTGTCTCTGAAGCAAATAAGAATTTTCAGCAATATCCTCCCACCTCCTCACATAATATATATTGCACATTATATACTATATAGATACATTAGTAAGGTTACTGTTAAGCAGATTGTTATAATTGTTAAATAGTTGCTTAATTGATAACTAATTTGAAAAGAGAAAAGGGAAAAGGAAAGGGGTAGGAGAAGGAGGGAGGAAAAAAAAAGGATGGGGGGGGATTGACACTGAATTATAAATTATATTGAATTCTTCAATTTGGTTATTTCATTTGGTAGCTATAACTTGCCCGACTCTTAACTTGATAACTTGCTGGCCTTATTGGAAAAAGGGAACAAAATATTAATATAATATTGTGGGTGAAGATATATATTGGTATAAGATATATAATATAAGACATATATCGGCCAATTGAACTTTGGGGATAACGAAAGGTACAAAAATCGAACAATTGGTAATTATAATAATAGTAAAATAACAATAACAACAAAACAATAATAATCAAAAATAATATAGTAATAATAATAATCTAATTGAACGGTATTGGATAAAAATAATTATACTTAAATTAAATTTAAAACGTTGAACCCCACAGTTCAAGTGACCAAAAAGAATAGAATGGAAGGAGGGAAAAACAGAGAGGAGGAGGAAGCAGTGAAACCTAAGACAAGAAGAGAGAAGAAAGACCAGAAAGAGCAGAAGGAAAGACAGGATATGCCAACACCACCACCAGTGAAAATTTCAGCAATGGAGAACGTCCAGATGTTTGTGGAATTCGGGAAGTTTATCAAGAAAGTGGACTTTTTAGACAGGACAATGGTAGACAGCATGCAGGAAATTAGGAAGGAAATACAGGCTAGCAGTGAACAAATGAGAAAAGAATTTAAATTAAGCTGCGAAGAGATGAGAAAAAGTAGGGAGGAGATGAAAAAGGATAGGGAAGCTGCCAAACACAATTACCAATCCCTGATGACAGCGGTAACAGATATCTCGAAGGAAGTTACAGAAAACACCACGAAGATTAATGCCATGATGACGGATGTATACAAAAAAGATGGATACTATCAAAACTGAACTGAATGGGTTGTATATAGCAGATCAGGCTACAAATATTAAAATAATAGCCCAAGACAAGAGGTTAGATCTGTTGGAAGAGGAGAATCGAAAACAAAATATTGTAATTAGACGGATGGAAGAGAGATCACCCGACAAACTTAAAGAACGTGTAGTGGAATGGTTAAACTCTTTACAAATGGGTAAAGATTTCGTATTGGAAGATGTTGTAAGTGCTTTTAGACTAGGAGGTAGAAGGGGGAAAAATCAAGTAGAAATGTATTGGTGAAGTTCGCAAACTGGGCGGACAAATTAAAAGTCATGGCGTTTATTAAAAAGGCCGGTTCTGAGGTTTTGAAGATGGATGGAATGGATGTGGAAATATACAACGATATTTCTCCAACAGAAAGAGTGTGGCAATATAAGATGAAACCGGTGGCAAGATTCCTGCTAACTAAGGGCATATTATATAAGTGGAGGTTCCCGCAACAATTGAGATTTATGTATGAAAAAAAAATGCATGTAATTGATGAAAAAATGGATGTATTAGATTATTTCTGCCAAATTGGTCTGTTTAAAATTGCTTCCAGAGAATGGATGGACCTGAGAAAAGCATTGCAAGCATCGGGAGCGCTGGAGAAGGATTCAATACTGGGGGAGGAGCTGGAGGGAGCGGCGGGGGGGTCGGACACACTGGGAAGCCTAGTTTTATTGGAATAAAAATATAATTGGCGAGCGGAGAAGAAGTGGGAGGAGGTTAAAAGCATATATATATGTCAAGTCCCACTAGCCCCACCCTCCCCTCTTTGAACTTCAAGGGCGATACTCGAAAATGTAGAGTGGGGAGGAGAATCAGTAAAGGTTTTGTTGGTAAGTTGTGGTATTCTGTTTTTTTTTTACGCTTTTTGTCATAGATGTTATATGTTGGGTAAGGTGTCACGTGTCCAGGTTAAGCAATTCAGCATTCATACAGATTATAATGGTAAGGGGATTTAAGGTGTTATCATGGAATGTAAAAGGTACAGGTTGCACTATAAAAAGGAAGAAAATTCAATTAACATTAAAAAAATACAATTCAGACATTATATTTTTACAAGAAACGCACCAAAAATCGGTTGAAACAAATAAACTTTATGTTAAAGGTATGCAAATATATGAAATGGCAACAGGAACCTCCAAATCCAGAGGGGTGGCAACGTTGATATCAAAAAGATTAGGATTTAATTTTAAATATAGCATTACAGATCCAGAGGGAAGATACCTAATCATAAAGGGGGAAATTGACGATGAGGATATAACACTAATTAATATATATGCGCCAAATGAACAACAAGTAGAATTTTTAAATAAAATGACAGAGATAATAAAAAAGGAGGGATCAGAAAATATGATAGTGGCTGGGGATTTTAACTTAATTAGGTCAGAGATAGACACCACAGGGGCAAGTCGGGGTGATAAAAAAGATTTACTGACGAATTGGATGAAAAGGATAGGGTTGGAAGACGTGTGGAGAGCAATTAAAGGGGAAGAGAGAACTTACACATACTTCTCACAAGTACATAATATGTATTCCAGATTAGACTATTTTTTAATTACAAAGAATTTAATTAAAAATGTGGAAGATATTGAAACAGGCACCTTCAAAGAATCAGATCATGCGAAAATTATTATGGAAGTAAAATTAGGTGAAATAAGGAAAAAGTTTTACAATTGGAGGTATAACTCCAGACTTTTTAGTGACCAAAATATCAAAAAGCAAATAATAGAAGAATGGGGAAAATACTGGGGGTGGAATGATAACGAATCAGTTAACTTTAGTACGGTTTGGGATACCATGAAGGCAATATTCAGGGGGGAAGCTATAAAATTCGCAAGCATAAAGAAAAAACAAGAGACAAATAGATATCAGGAATTGGAAGCACAATTGAAAGTTAAACATGAGGAACACGCTAAAAGTAAGGACCCAAAGTTACTGGGAGAAATAATGAGGATAAAGAAAGAATTAGAAGGCAAGGATATTAAGAAAGTCAAGAAGGATTTAATATTTTTAAAGAGAGAATATTTTGAGTATAACAATAAAAATTCTAAACTACTGGCAAGAGCCGCCAAAGAAAAAAATTTTAAGGGACAAATTAGTGTGTTGATAGATGACCTAGGGAAGAGATGTAATAAAAGTGGAGATAAATTAAAAATTGCGGAGAAATTCTATAGAGATCTCTACACAAAAAAACCTGTTAATTTGGACAAACTCAAGGAATTGTTTGAATCCCAAAAGATTAGAAAAATAGAAGAAAGTCACAAAAATGTTATGGAGGAGGAAATAACAGAAAAAGAAATTGGCGAGGCGATAAGAAAACTTAAGTTGGATAAAGCCCCGGGTGAGGACGGATTAACAGCAGAATTTTACAAGGAGTTTAAGTTGATAGTGATTGGGAAGTTACACAAATTATACAATAAAATATTAGAGGGAGAAAAGTTACCTGAATCCTGGACTAGGACAATAATAACTCTTATACCAAAGCCAGGGAAAGACCCAGAGAGGATGGAATCATACAGACCAATTTCTTTAATTAACCAAGACGCTAAAATTTTCACAATGATATTGGCAAAAAGAATGAACGGTTTTATCGGAGAATATATTGATAAAGATCAAACAGGGTTCCTGAATAACAGATATATGTCAGACCTAATTAGGAAAGTACTGGATTTAACGGACATAGCAGAGCGTAAAAAAGTAAAGATTGGATTTTTAGCATTGGACATATTTAAAGCATTCGACTCACTACAATGGACTACAATACGGAAAATGATAAGCTTGTATGGATTCGGCAATAAATTTCAAAGTGTCATAGATAGTTTATATCAACAAAGTACCGCAAAAGTTAAGGTTAATGGAGAGTATACAAAGGAGATACAACTAGAAGCAGGTACCAGACAAGGTTGTCCGTTATCTCCAGGCATATTTGTAATAGCAATGGAGTTTTTGGCCAACGCTATCCGACAGGACAAAAATATCATTGGTTTAGAAAATAATAAAATAAATCTTTACGCGGATGACACATTATTAGTAATCAAACACCCTAATCGGATGATACATAAAATATACCAACACCTTAATACTTTTGAGGAAATTAAGGGGTTGAGAATTAATTGGGAAAAGTCAGAAATGTTATATGTTAATGGAGATGTAGAAGAGCAAAATAAAATTAGGACTAAATATAAAATCCAAATAAAGAAGTCAATTAGATATTTAGGAATAACGATATCAGGGAAATTCGAAGATCTCAAAAAATTAAATTATGGGAAAATGAAGAAAGAAATAGAAAGAAAAATTAGGCAGTATAAAGCTTTAAATCTATCTTGGTTCGGTAGGATTGCACTTTCAAAGATGATGTTATTACCAAAATTGAACTTTTTGTATGACGTGTTACCGATTAGACATAGTACCAAGGAACTGCAGGAGTATCAGAAAATGATAAATAGATTCTGCAATGGGGATAAGAAACCGAGAATAGTTAAGTCGCTGTGGTATCAATCTCAGAAAGAGGGAGGACTAGGGATACCGAATATCCACAATTATTATAGAGCCTTTCAAATTAGAAATGTTATTAAAATATTAAAGAAAGAAACACTGGGTTGGGAAAGATTAGAGATGAAAGAGACAATACAATTAGATAAGGCGTATTTTCTAAGTGACGAAAAAAAGAAAGTATACAGAAGACGTATTCAAAATAGGCTACTAAAAACGACACTAGACGAGTGGGATCGGGTAAAAAAATACATGGTACCGGATACCTCACCGGCTCTGGAATTAACAGATTTTAACGATTTTCCCATAAACATAGATGATAAGATTAGGAATTTACTAATAGACAAAAATATATTATTGCTAAAGGACTGGGCAAAAACATGTAAGGACACTGTTGCAAAGAAGACCTTATACTCACAGTTAGGATTATCCTGGTTTCAAACTCTCCAGATAGATAAATGGAATAAAAAGAAAATATATGAGAGTAGCCTAGAGAGAAAGCTCACAGATTTCGAAGAAATTCTAGTTCAGATTAGAGAGGACAAGAGGGGTATCAAAGGGGTGATCAGTAAATTATACAAAATACTGAATAAAGCAGGGAAAATACAGGAAATTCTTAGAAATACGTGGGAACAGGAATTAGGCCTAACAATTGGAGAAAACAGATGGCAGGATATCTGGTGAAGGAGGATTATGAAAAACATGTCGGTTCGAGTCAAAGAACACAATTACAAGCTGGTATGGCGCTGGTATCTGACGCCGGTCAAGCTGCATCATATGGATAGTAAAACAAGTAATATATGCTGGAGGTGTAAACAGGCAACGGGGACCTATATACATATGTGGAGGGAATGTGTTACACTGAAAGAATTTTGGGAAGGAATAGAAAAAGAGATCAGTTATATATTTGAGCAAAAGCTTGAGTTGGGTCTAGAACCAGCGCTTTTGACAATATCAGATAAAATCAATTTGAAAGGGGAGGATAGAGAATTACTGTTAATAATGCTATCAGTGGCCAGACAGTGTATTGCAAAAAAGTGGAAAAGTGGTTTAAAAGTTAAAATAGAAGACTGGTACAAAGAAATGTGGCAATTGGCGCTCAACGACAAATTGACCTGGGAGTTAAATATAAGGAAAGGCATTGTTCGGGAAAACAGATTCTGGAGAGTTTGGAGAAAGTTTGTAATATACGTTATGGAAGAAAAAGGAGGTGTCAAACCTGCACCGGAACAAGACCATTTTTGGACACAATAAACTAAAGCTATTCCTGGACACAATATATATAGCACAGGGTGTCTTGTCTTATAAAATATAGTATTGTTTTTTTTTCTTTGTATTTACTATAATTAAGAATGTAACAAGAATGTAACAAACAAAGTGTGATCCAAGAGTTTATTTTTGTACTGTAGTGTAATCGTTTTATAGTCTGATGATGTCAGTGTTATGTGTTGTGGTTTTGATTCTGTGAGAAACCAATAAAAATTTTTTTTTAAAAAAAAGCCCTATATGGTAGTGGGCCAGGATACCTAAGAGACCGCGTCACCCCAAGAACATCTGTCCGGCCCACCAGGGCGGATCGGAGAGGCTCCCTTGTTATTCCTTCGGCGAGAGAGGCGCACCTCGCCTGCACTAGGAGGAGAGCCTTCTCCATGTCCACCCCGACCCTCTGGAACCTCCTGCCCACCGAGCTGCGCCTTCAGACAGAGCTCTTGCCCTTCTGGAAGTGTTTGAAAACCTGGCTGGCAGGACAAGTTTGGGGACCAGGGAACGTGGGTTCCTATACTAAGTGGCTTATTTAAAGGATTGCCACTCTGGGTCTGAATGTGGGAATATTGGTGCGTAGTTTCTGTATTGTTTTAACTTTTGATGACTTTTAACTTTAACAATTTTTATTGATATGGACTGTTTTATGTTTTTATTTTTATTTTTTATTTTTTCTATCGTGATGTAAGCCGCTCAGAGTCGGGTTCTCCCGATTGGGGCGGGGTAACAAATGCAATAAATAAATAAATAAATAAATAAATAAATAAATAAATAAAAATAATAATAATAATAATAATAATAATAATAATAATAATAATAATAATAATAATAATAATAATAATAATAATAATAATAATAATAATAATAATAATAATAATAATAATAATGTCATCACAGTGTGGGCGGAGCTAATGTCATGATGTTATGACATCATGGGTGGGGGCAAAGGAAGAATAAAATAAAAATAAAAATGAAATAAAATAAAAATAAGCACACACACACACACCTCAACCCACCCACCAACCCACCAACCCACAACACAAACCCGTAAATAAATTACAAAATAAAATAAAATAAATAAAATAAATAAAATAAAAATTACATTAAAATACACCCACTCTACCCAAACACAAACCCATCACTTGCCTGTTAGTATAAGTGCCTGGGCAACACCATGTTGCAAGATGGATATGGTCATCATACCAGTTCTCTAGAATAATATGCCTTAATTTAAATGTAAAACAGTTGTACCTCCTTAAGCGTTCTCCAATTGAAATAGCAATTGGAAGAGCACATGTGTAGCTTATTGATGAGGTAACTCCAAGACTTTGCTTAAAAATCCCAAGCTAGGCTGCCAGGCCTTTTTAGGAACTGTGGTAGTACATCAATATCGGTAAATGAATTAAATACACATTAAAATACACACAGACACACCACATCCAAAGGTGAGTCACTTACCCTGGGGAGCAGGCTATAGGGAGCTTCAGGCTAGCAGCTTCTCTTCCTCCTCCCCGCTTGGGAGGACAGCAAGGAGGCTGTGCATACGCGCCAAGCACTGTAGGCGTGCATGCACACCAAGTGCTTGGTGCACATGCACAGTGGGGGAAACACTGAAAAGGTAAGCCCCGAAGGTGGTTCCCCCCAAAAGCTGCTACCGGTTCTCTGGGACACAGGGAAAAGTTACTACTGGTTCTAGTGAACTGGTGCAAACATGTTGCATCCCATCACTGGTTCGACCTCAGGAGCTTATATTCGCTCCCCCTCACCCATTATCCTTCCTCTGATAGTTGAAGGGCCACCTTTCTAATGTGCTATTTATTCATATCTTGTGTTCTTAATTTTGCTGTTTTTAACCCTGTGAGTCGTCTTCAGTCCTTGCATGGGGAGAAAGGAAACCTTTGAATGAGACGGAGTTATTTAATAAACACTGTGATAAAAAGGTAGCCTCTGGGGGTTTGGCCCATTCTTGAAATCTGTTTGCTGCCTGTCCCTGTGCTGTGGCATTTACTCCAGTGCCAGAAAATAGCCACCAAGGCCTTTCAAGTAGTAGGTGTGGGAAGGGGAGACGCTGTCACTCTGTGCTTGCTTTCTTCCCTTGCCTGATGGGATGGCTATTCCTCTAAATAAATGTTTTTATATACATTTCTCTGCTACACATTTAAAAAAAAGAGAGAGGAGAGGCAGTGGTGGGCTCCAATTTGTTTTTACTACCAACTCTGTGGGTGTGGTATGGTGGGTGTGGCCAGGGGGGAAGCCTTGCATAGCACCCAAATTAGGGCTGTTTTATTTCAAAATTTGGATGGGTGGGGCCAGCCAGAATTTCTGCTACTGGTTCTGGTGAACTGGGGTGAACCTGCTGATGCCCACCACTGAGGAGAGGTATAATTCTTAATATACATGTTAATGTATGGAATGTATTAGAAAAATTAAACCCCATGAAGAGCTATTTGTTCCCAAGGAAGGATCCAAACTAGACATTGATGCTCAGATTATTTATTGATATGTCATCTTCAGATGCTGCAAATTTTCCATCAGCTAGCAGTGGGGGAAAAGGAATGATTCATTTCTGGTGATGCCATTAGCAATGGGTAAAGCGGGTTGGCTCTTTTTTCTTGCAAACATTCTTACTCTTGTTCAGCTTCAGATTTTTGGCATTCCCCCAAGAACTGCAGTCTAAGTGTTCTGCCACTGGCACTGGTGAGAGAAAGTCAAGAAAAGAACTGAGGCTGAGAATCTAGAAGATGTAATCTTTCACATTTTTCTGTACAGAGAACAAACTCATTTTACTTGACAGTGCTAGATTAGGTTAGGCAGAAACCTTTTCTCACAGCAGACTCCTCTTTTGTCACCTGATTTCAGACATCTGCCTGGACAGTAGTCTGGTGGCAGACCCACTCTGTCTCTTAAGTACTGCGAGTGGAAGATCTGAGAAAAGAGTAGGATATGGGAAGGGAGAGGGACGAGCAGAGATCTTCTAGATCCAAACTTCCTCCAAGTCAGGGATGTAGCTGCAATGCTGGCACAAAGTTAGGGCTCTGCAAGAGAAGTCCTAAATAATTCCTATCATCCCGAGGTTGAAAAGAGTTTGGACTCAGTTCATCTTCAGTTGGACTCATGCTGTTCAGTTTTATTCTGCAATGGAGATGGCATTATGAGGTCTGGTGAAAGTTTTCCCTACTGCTCTGTTTCCCAGAAGTACCAAGAGCTGGGAAGACATGCTCTTTTTTCTCAGCTTCATTGGTCATTCAAATCATATAAGTTTTTTCAAACGAAATGTTCTGAAAAGAGGGATCATTTAGAGCATTTCTTTTGAACAGGCTGCCTACAAAATGATGCTATACCCCTTATTCAGCTACACTTTGCAACTGTAACAAGTACTTACATATATGCTTTGCAGAATTCACACTGATTGCCATATGTATTCCCATCAGAACCACAATGTGGGATATACTCGCGAGTACATATTTTTCTTTGATACCCTTTACAATATTGCTGCATACAAAGCAGAGTAAGTGGGGTTAGTTTTCTTCTTGGTCATAAAGTATCTGAAAAGCATTGCGATTCTCTGTTACATGGCTAGTTACCCTTGTTTTCTACTTATTAAAAACAGAAATTTCACATTGCCATTTCTCAAATTTGATTAAACAATTGAGTTTCAGAGCATCATCCTATTACACTACACACACTTTTTTATTCTTCACTGATAATCTCCCTGCCATATACTAACTAAAAATACTGCAAGGTTTGCAAAGAACAAATAATGAATACTCACCCTTAGATTTTTTCTTCGTAGGGCAGCATCTAAGCACCAAAAACAAAACAACATCATCTATATAAAGTAAACCTGCAAAGCTTTATTGGATAACATTTTTTCACTACAGAAACATTACTTGGAAAGTCATAGTGAGATTTGCCACCAGACAGTTTAGGTCTGTGAGCCAAGAGGGGACTCTGGCAAAGACACACCTGGAACTTTTATGTAGTTTTATTTCCTTCCTATTGGCAGGAATGGGAAAAAAAGATGAGGGGAAGGAAGATTGTAAACCGAAAAAAGAACAAAAATGAGCTCAGCCAGTTTTAGGAACCAGAGAGTTGTCTGTCATTTCTCCTCCATCTTTCAAAGTGCAATGGCTGGTAAAAAGACAGGGGGATGTCAAAATATATAAATCATTTTTGATCAAGAGATCACTCTAAATAAGATGTTGTTTGTTTCCATGAAACTGGTTGAAAACCAGTCTCCTTGGAAGTCACTTCATTTTTTCAGAGGAAGTTGGAACCACACACAGTGTGTGCTCCAGATTCCACTTGGCCTCATTTGATAGGTGCTACATGGAAGGTGTCAAAAAGGAATGGCTGGACCTGCAGGTAAGCTGATTGTGCTCACTCCATAAGGAGTGTCAAGAGCTCTGAAAAAAGAGCATCTCCATGTTCCAGAGTCACCCCTTCAGGACAAGTATCTCCCAGGAATTATGACTCTTCTATGGAAGCCTTTGACACATAGAATCATTTCATATAGAAATGGCCTTGAGATTGTCTATTGTTTATTGCGATCTTTTTCTGGGAGTAAGTGTATAAGAAACTTTGATTAGGTAAATCTGTACCCATGGGGAATGTAACTCACCTGAGCACAGGAAGACCACCATCAAAGTGAGGAGCAGAAGACCAAGGCTCTTCATGACTGTATTAATGCTTTTGTCCAATGTGATAGCGATAGCCCAAGCTGTAGATATGATGTTTTTCCTCATACCTTTCCCATGTATATTTATACACACACACAAACACACACAGCTAATTGTCTATGCAGATTTTATTATGAAATCTTCCTTCCACAGTAACGTTGGGGTGTAGAGAAAAGGGATTACAAAAGTTGCAACAATTTCACATCTTCCTTTTTGGTATGGAGCCCAGAAATGCAATGAAGATGTGCAGCCAGTCCTTTAGTGAATGTAAAGTGTGCTGCACTTTGGACCACATGCTGCAAAGGTTTTTCCCCCAGCCCATGCTGACAAATTATATGTTAGGGTCCTCTGGAATAGTAACTAAGAAGATATCCATTGACATTCTTTCATAATCAGTCCACTATGTAACTTCTTCATATATTTTTCAATGAGTGATTCAATTTTCATGGCCAAAAAAGCAAACAAAATCCAGCTTCCTTTATCTTGTTGTTATTGGTAAATAAAACTTTTGTTGCTTTTTGTTGTCAGGGTCTATATTTGTCAGAGCTAGATTGTTGGCCTTGGCCATTTGAGATCAGAATAATTAAATAAAATGTCACACAAATGTTAGACTCTGAACACTTTCAGAGAGGGTTTGATGTTTCTTTTGTAATGGTAAATGTATGTTTTTAAAATGGGATTAGCAATATTCCCAGATTTTTTAAATTACATGAGGATCCTCTTTTGCACATTAGTATAAGAAAGATATCCAAATCATTTCAATTTCTTTCTTTTTAGCAGTCTTCTTAAAACAACTAGAGACAGGCTGCCACCACACTCAGCCTTAGCCAAAATAGCCAATAGGAAGCTGCAGGACACAATTTGGGAAACACTGCTCTAGTGTTTCAATTGTGCAGGAGAAGAAAACATTCAGGGCGAAAATAATAACCTATTGACTGCTTGTGTGCCTTACTGGCGGTTCTCTTGTTAAGATTTGATTTTGTGTTTGAGAGCCTTCATGTTCATCTTTTTAAAAGGCAAACATTACCAAAAAGTCATCATTGTGTGATAGGGGCTCCTTAAAAAAAAAGGACAGATTGATTGAAGAAGTTGGATTTTGAAATAATATTTCAACATTGATGCAATGTGGTTTACAATACAATGAAAACCATTGACAAGAATAATTGAATAAACTGAACAGTTTTGTAAAACCAAAGATTCTGTTTGACCACAAAACCAACAAAGATTACTTAAGCTACTATTTCATAAGCTATCACAAAATTCATATTTATATGTTCTGTTACCAGTATAGAAACGAGAAGCTAGGTATCTGAAACAGCCTTGTTTTACATTTTCTCAAGAAATTACAGATAAAGCAAAAACAAAACATCAGTATAACAAAAGGGTAAAAATATTAGCTAGTTCTCCCTGCTGTTCTCTGGAATTCTGCATTCAGTTGAGTGAATCTTTTTCTTTCACTTTTGGTTTCCACCTTCCTTCTTTTTCAGCTGTTTGTAGAGCCTCATCAGACAACCACTTTGCTATCTTTCATTTCATTTTCTTTGGGATGGTTCTAATTGCTGCCTCCTGTACAATGTTATGAATCTCAGCCCATAATTCTTCAAGCACTCTATCTGACAAGTCTAATCCTTTAAATCTATTCTTCACCTCCACTGAATATACATGAGGAATGTTATCTAGATCATACCAGAGTGGCCATCTCATGTTTGACTACATCCAGCTTACCTTGATTCAGAGATCTTACATTCCAGGTTCCTTTGGAATATTTTCTTTACAGCATCAGACTTTCTTTTCAGCATCAGACACATCCATAGTTGAGTGTCTTTTTAGCTTTAGTCCAGCCACTTCATTCTTTATGGGGCTACTTGTACTCATTCTCCACTCATCCCCAGTAGCACACTGTACACCTTCTAGCCCAGTGATGGGATGACAAATTTGTTACTACCACGCCATGATGACACGGACGTCATGGGTGTGGCCAATGTCATGACATCATGATGTTGTGGGCAGGGCCTTAAAAATAAAAAAAAATTAAAAAATTAAAAAATTAAACTAAATAAAAAATAAAATAAATAAACACACACACAAACCCTCCGCCCACCCACCCACCCACAACATAAACCCATAAATAAATTAATAAAATAAAAATACACCAACCCACCCACCCCCCCCCAAACACAAACCCCTCACTTACCCCTGGGAGGGCTCGGCGGCGGTGGATAGCCCAGGCAAGGCAGGCCTCAAATTGCCTGTGGAGGCTCGGCGGCCCCAGGGGAGGTGCCCTCCTCTGATGGCTGGTGCCGCCTGCCCAGCCTGCCGCCGCCGCCATCATCGCCGCCACTATCGCCGCCGCCGCCATCGTCGTTGTTGCCATTGCTGCCATTGCCACCGCCATTGCCACCATTGCTGCCACCGTTATCACTGCGGCCATCACCGCCGCCGCCGCCACTATCACCGCCGTTGCCACCAATTTTTTTTAAAAAAATTCTTTCTCTCGGTGAGGTGTCCGGAACCGCATGCCTCAAAAGTTGACTCCCCTCCCAGGGAACCCTCCGGGATTGTTCCTACTAGTTCCAGGGAACTGGATGGAACCGGGGTCATCCCATCACTGTTCTAGTCTGAAGAGATCATCTTACGGTGCCATATCTTTTAGCTGGTTAATACTGTCCATGGAGTTTTCGAAGGAAGGTTACTGGAGTGGGCTGCCAGTTCCTTCTCCAGGGGGTTGTGTTTAGACTGAGTTCTCCACTGTGGCCTGTTCATCTTGGGTGGCCCTACATGGCATGGTCCATAGCCTCTTTGAACCACACAAGGCCTCTCACCATGGCAAGATAATGATCCTTGAGCTGGAGTCAATTATGATATTAGAACATAATTGTATTAATTATTAAAAACATTTATTATAACATATAACAACATCCAGTAATATTTCCTCTTTATAGTCCATGTGAAAATATAACTGAAATGTGTGGGAAACCTGTAAATTTCCTATTGTCCTTGATAAGAAAAGTTTATGTTTAGTCTCTTTGCTATGAGCTCAAGGGCTGTCACTCTGTGTATCTTTACTGGTGGATCATAGCCCACATTCTGTTTCCCAAGTGAGCATGGTTTGAGCAATTTAGTATCAACTTAGTGATCTTTATAGTATACTTGTTACCTAAAAATCCCTAACCCCCTTTTCTCCCTCACAGGTAAACCTGCAAGGGCTAGAGCTGCTTTTCCGAAGTCAGAAGTTCATCAACTGGTGATGCCCACCCCCCTAGAACCGAAGAGATTTAGAATTCAGGCAAAAATAAGAATTGGTTATTGACAATGTATTTAACCAACAGAGGCCTGCTGCTGCTCAAAGACAAGATCTCAATCTTTTGCCTGCTACAAAAATCTATGCATGAGCTTCCCCACTAATTTGTTCAGAGAGAGCTGCTTCGGGAAATCGCAAAAGACATTTTATATATTCCTACTAATCCTGTCATCTACTGTGACAATAAACTTTGTACAATGGACAATAACCTAGCAGCAGGCCTCTTATTTCATATGTAAATAAGTCAACTTCAAGTTACAATGGTAAGTTTTCATGTAAATAGTTGCATTACAAAAAAAGGTTACAAACTTCCAGGAAGGATAGTGGGAGGTGGGGATTAGGAGAAGACAAATCAATACAGTAATCAATGGCAGAGTGATGTTGTTGGGTGTTCCCCCAATGAGCATGCTTGGCTTGGCAACAGGAACCAGTCAGAAACGCACCACATCTGAAGTGGGAGATTTGATTGATTTACCAGCATCGATGGCATCTCTGGAATTAACCCGCTTAATCCATCCTGACTCCCATCCTGACTCCAGACAAAAACTAACTATTATTGTGTACATATGGTAATCAAAGACCCCAGAAACAAAGACAGGAAAGATAAAAGGAATAGTCCCTAAGGCAATCCAAGCTGTCTAAGCTTTAGCCCCTGCTGTTGACTTGCAGTAAATTTGGAAAAGAGTGTGAGGCCCTCGGGGCATAGGGTTAATGGAATGTTCCCTCTGGGATGCAGTGAGCCCTATGGGAGTGTCGAGGTAGGTTTAGGTTTAAAGAGAATAATTTAGAAGTTTCCTGCTTTGGAAATACAAATTAGAACATGTTAGAATCATTTTACAACAATTTTAGTGATTTTTGGAAAATTTAATTGCAACCGCTAATTAATAATCAACCAGGGATCAAAGGGTTAGGTTTGCCATGCCTATGCTCAGGCATGGCTCAAAAGATGGAAAACTGCATTTTAACTAAAACCGCTAATACTTTAAAGTCATTTTAAAGCCCAATTTTGTTTTGCTGCTGCAGCCACACTTGACTTTCAAGCAGAAGAAGAAGCAGGGAGAAAACCATTTTCAGAAAGCCCACACTTTAAAAGCAGTAGCCAATTGAGAATAAATGAATTTTTATTGTCTTACTCTCAAGGAGTCCTTTCCCAATCGGTTCCGCCACCAACCCTTAGACCGGTCGAACCAATCCCAGGGCTTAAGCAAACTTTCGGAGTGAAGACATGATTTTTAAGTTCTTTTAAACTTTGTACAAAGCATACAAAGTGTTAACCTTTTGTCTCTGTGTCCCTCCACTGTCTCCCCCATCGCTCTGAATTTTCGCTAATATTTTTTGTGCACTGTGCTATTGAGGAATCATTGGAAAGCATCTATTCCTCTGATCTCTTTGATGCCTGATTTAATCCTTCAAAATGGATACAAATTAATACTTTGTAACAATCTCCTAGCCTTTGATGTCTTTTGAAGTGCCATATTTGGATTCCTATTCATAAAAAGCTTGCAGGTCAATTGAGGACACGGTGTGGTTTACCTTCATTTATTTTTAAAAAGTATGTTTTCGAATTTGGGATGGTCTACTTTGGCTCTAGAAGTAGCGGCTCTCGCTCTCTGAGCAGCCTGAAGCTGCTTGGGCAGAAGCATAGCGAGGAGGGGTGAGGGGGCGGCCTGCCCTGGGCACAACTTTGCAGGGGTGGTGACGACACTGCCCCGGACTTCCTGGATGCCGGGACAGGTGCCTGGACCTTCTGTCACCACTGGGCTGATGGGTGCGGGCCCTCTGAGCTTGGCAGCTGCAGCTTGTCTGCCTTTGTTGGCAAGGGCACCCAGGAAGGCGGGAAGCGAGGCCGGCGGTTGCCACAGCCCAGCGTTGGCCAGGCCAAGGACCCACACATACACACCTGGCTCGCGCTGCTCCAGCCGCTGGGCAGCAATGACCGCCTGCCTCGCTTCCTGCCTTCCTGGGAGCTGCTACCACAGCTGCTGCCAGGCTAGGAGGCAGGGTGACGGTGCTCCCTGGGACCCCGACAGCATGGGTTTGGGGTTGGGGTGGTGCAGCGTGAGCCCTGTGGTGAGCCCACAGTCGGCGTCCCAGGCACATGGCCGCCATGTCTCCTAGCCTGGCAGTGGCAGCTCATTCCACCACCAACCCCTAGACTGGTCGAACCAATCCCGGGGCTTAAGCAAACTTTGGGAGTGAAAACATGATTTTTAATAATTATTTTAAACTTTGTACAAAGCATACAAAGTGTTAACCTTTTGTCTCTGTGTCCCTCAGCTGTCTCCTCCATCGCTCTGAATTTTTGCTAATATTTTTTGTGCACTGTGCTATTGAGGAATCATTGGAAAGCATCTATTTCTCTGATCTCTTTGAAATCTGATTTAATACTTCAAAATGGATACAAATTGATACTTTGTAATAATCTCCCAGCCTTTGATGTCTTTTGAAGTGCCATATTTGGATTCCCATTCATAAAAAGCTTGCAGGTCAATTGAGGACATGGTGTGATTTACCTTCATTTATTTTTAAAAAGTATGTTGTCGAATTTGGGCTGGTCTACTTCAGCTCTGGAAGTAGCAACTCTTGCTCTTTTAGCAGCCTGAAGTTGCTTGGCAGGAAGCGAAGCAAGGAGGGGTGACGGGACAGCCTGCCCTGGGCGCTACTTTCCGGGGTGCTGTGACACTGCTGTCCCAGACTTCCTGGCAGCCGGGGCAGGGGCTGGGACCCTCTGTCACCGGCGGGCTGGAGGGTGCGGGCCCTCCCGAGACAGGCAACGGCAACTCGTCTGCTTTCATCGGCAGAGGCGCCCAGGAAGGTGGGAAGCGAGGCCGGCGGTTGCCACAGCCCAGCATTGTCCAAGCCAAGAACCCCCCAACACTTGGCTGGTGCTGCTCTGGCCACTTGACCACAATGACCACCGGCCTTGCTTCCCGGCTTCCTGGGCACCGCTACCGCTGCCACTGCCAGGCTAGGAGGCAGGGCGGCCGTGTCGCTTGGTACCCTGATGGCATAGGCAAGGGGCTGGGGTGAGCCTACTGTCGGCTTCCCAGGTGTGAGGCCACCCCACCTCCTAGCCCGCCTCCTATCCTTTGGCAGTGCCAGAGCCCAGAGTGGAGAGCCCGGTGGTCTTTGCAGCCTCAGAGCTGGAGCACTGCCTGCCAGCCCTTGCTAGGGGAGGTCCTCCGGCCATACACGCTGGGCCGTGGTGACCGCCAGCCTTGCTTCTCTGGTGCTGCTGCCACCGAAGGCAGACAACCTGCCACCACCAGGCTTGGAGACGGGGTGGCCACACACCTGGGACTCGATGGTGGTCTCACCTCTGGGCCTGCACCGCACCACCCCAGACCCTGGGCCTTGCCTGCGCTGTCGGGGTCCCAGGCGTGTGGCCACCCAGCCTCCTAGCCTGGTAACCTCCCCCCCCCCGAAGGTAGGACTTTCCTACCTAGGTGGTGTGTGTGTGTGGCAAGTTTGGCCTGGGGCCCCAGGTGCCTAAACCTGCCCTATGCCACTGTGCTTGGCTTGATTTTTTTAAAATCCTGGTTGTTACCAGGGCCTGGTCTACTTGGCTTCTTTTCGACGGAGCCATCTACCTGACTTCCACCAAGCTGAGCGGGTCCATTTTTTTCTTTCAAGCCGGCCAAGGTGCCTCAGCCTTGCTATTTCAGCGAAGCGGGATGCCTTGCTTCATCAAGCCAGCAAAGGTCCTTTGTTCCCGCCCTTACTTCTTGCGTGAGGCCCATCACCTTGGTTCTCTGTAAAGTCCCCATTGACCTCCATAGATAATCATTGTACTGGTCTACTCCCATATACAATGCATAGGCTCTTTGATCGAGGCTCCATCAGAGCGGAGCCCCAATATACTCTCATTAAAATCAATGGGGTTTCTGGAACTTAATTCCAGTTCTTTGGAAAATGTATAAAAATAGATCTTTGCAGTTATTTACCTGCAAAGTACTGTGAGTGAGTGTGTGTTAGTGTGGTGCTGCCTTGGTACATACGTAAGCCTAACTTTATTGTGGGTGGCAAATTAAAAATAAAGAGAGAAATATCTTTATTGAAAATAAAAGTAAAAATGATAATAAATAGGTGATTTTTAGTTTCTGGGGTGACATACTCAACTTGTTTACTTATGCAAGCTAACCATGGAGTAATCCTTGCTGAATAAAGTAAGCTATACATGAACAAAGCAAAGCAAAGCAGTCACACTTATATAGCACCCCATAGTGTTTAGTGCATTTTCTAGGCCCCTAGTGGCTATCCTTGGCAGTCCAGCTGTTCTGGCACTTCAATTCCCAGAAGCCTAAGTCAGCACTCTTGCTGCTCAGGGCTTCTGGAAATTGGAGTTCCAGAAGAGCTGGAGGGCCAAGGTTAGCCATCATTGCTCTAGGCGGTACACAAGTTAATTAGCATTTTGCACTCAACATGCTGGGTACTCATTTTACTGGCCTCGGAAGGATGGAAGGCTGAGTCAAATTTGAGTCCTGGTCAGGATCAAACTCACAACCTTTTGGTTACATGACAGCATTTTAACCACAGCACCACCAAGGCTATGATAAATATTGCAGATGGCCCTGATTCTGTGATGGGCCGGCTTTCTAATCCCAAAGGAGGAACAGTAGGAACGCATCAGATCAACAGCAGCGTCTGTCAATTTAAAAGGCTTGGAAGGTCAGTAATGGCACTTGGGGTCTGTGTCTTAGACCTACAGGCAAAACTCGTCCATCCATCAGTATTAGAGACAAAGAATTACACATGTTCACACGCAAGCATGCACACACTTACCAGATTTCTTCTTCTTCCATGTCTAGGCCAGGCGTAAAACTGTCAAAATGAAGACTGACCTAGTGTGAGAAAGATTAGCCAGAAACATAAGGTTGCATTACCAGGATGCGCCCAATTTTTGTTCAAAAATACCACAATCTTCAAGAAGTACCCCAGATGGAGAGAGGACAGCACTGAGAACATTCCATAGCCCTGACTATAGCAGCCCTAAAGAACATCTGAAGAAGACAAGCAGTTTAGGTAATAGATAAAATGGTCTATGGTGGATGGTCATTTATGAGAATGTTGGCAAGGACTGAAAGATTTTTGTACTTCTGTTTAGCCATCACTAGTGTCCTTGAGAGATATGACATGCTGATTTTTCCTTGTCTTCTTGATGTCAATGCTACTGAAGGTTGGAATTGCTACCATCAGGGTCACAAAAGGTAGTCAGAAGAAATGAAGGAAGAACTACAATGGTTTTACACAACTTAGTATTCAGTTAGACCACAAGAATTCTTAAGAAACAAGATGTGGATTTCTGAAATCCATCAACATGACAGTTTAAAACAGTGGTAAAAAAATACCATGTAAGTTCAGATTGACAAGCCTTAGGGGTGCTACAGTGGCCCAGTGGTTAAAAAGTTCACCTTGTTAGCTGGAGGCCGGTAAGTCAGCAGTTCGAGACCCAGGTACTGCATGATGGACTGAGCGCCCGTCTCTGTCCCAGCTCCTGCCAACCTAGCAGACTGAAAATAAGAAGTTGCAAGTATATAAATAAGGACCACTTCAGTGGGAAAAGATCTTGGGGACATGAATGGTGCCTCATTTGGGCATCCCCTGAGCAGAGCTTCTCCAGCAAAAATCCTTTTAATCAAGAATAATTTCTGACACAAAATTATTATTACTAACCTGAGAGGACAAGTCAGGTTAACTTGACTCCTAATAATTTGATCTATGAGAAAAGCATTCTTATTAGCAGTATTCAAAAAGAAATAGAAAAATGGAAACAGATGTACAAAATCCAGAATAATGTGTATATTCTACATTGCTGTGCCATTCAGACTGTATTCAGTTCACAGGTCTTTCTGATGTTAGAGAATGGTTTATGAACATACAACTGCTAAGAAGTACCATATTTGCTGGTGTATAAGACACACCAGAGTTTAAGATACACCTGTTAATTACCAAAATAGCTCACTATAGGCCACTATATACAGTAGAAGATGCATTCCATTTTCCCAGTATATTTTAAGTGGTGGGGTGTGTGTGTGGATCTTATATGCCAACAAATACGGTATTTTTAAAATGAATGTAAGAAACTATCTTCTAGGGCCAGAAAGGCTGTTGATGGGAAGTGAGCAGAGAAGGAAGAAAGAAGCATTGTTGGTAGTCATCTGTGAGAATTAGAATGAGAATGGGAGGCAGGAGGTCAGCCACGCCAGTGAGTAGTCTCGCATTGAGTGGACATATGGAGTAAAGTGTGTATCACTGCTGGTTTTCTTGAACTATGGTTATAAATACAACTAACTGGGCATTATGAAATGACTTGCTCCATCTCTATGTTTTCTCTTTTCCAGGCTTAGTATCTTAGGAGCTTGAAGATGCACTTTACAAAAGGATCACTGTTCTTCACATATACCACCTCACAGACAAGCTGTTTAATTTAGTTTGGTATACATTTAGCAACAGAGAGTGACCCTTGCATATGAAAATATCCCCGTCTGTCTATCTATTGTTTTGAATGGTAGTGGTGGTTCCTTCTTATGCCATGTTCCATCTTTGCCACTACCACATTTCAGGCAATAAGGCTTCTCATTGCTTCTTCAGTAATAAAGTTTGGCTGGGGCTGGGGCTACACGGCACCCAACCCTCCTCTTTGTTGCCTTGAACAATGCCGATTAATTGTCTGTGTCTGTTCAACAATAAATATAGTAAAGGTAAAGGTCACCCTTGCTCGAAAGCCAGTCATATCCAACTCTAGGGTTCAGTGCTCATCTCTGTGTCATAGCTGAAGAGCCAGCACTGTCTGCTTCTGCAGATGTTTCCGTGGTCATGTGGCAGGCATGACTAGACACTGGAGTGCACAAAATGCTGTTTACTTTCCCACCCAAGTGCTTGTACATCTGTTTCCATTTTTCTATTTCTTTTTGAATACTGCTAATAAGAATGCTTTTCTCATAGATCAAATTATTAGGAGTCAAGTTAACCTGACCTGTCCGCTCAGGTTAGTAATAATAATCTTGAGTCAGAATTTATTCTTGGTTAAAAGGATTTTTGCTGGATAAAATCTGCTCAAGGGATGCCCAAATGAGGCATTTTCCCACTGAAGAGGTCCTTATTTATATACTTGCAACTTCTTATTTTCAATCTGCTAGGTTGGCAGGAGCTGGGACAGAGACGGGTGCTCAATCCATCATGCAGTACCTGGGTCTCGAACTGCTGACTTGCCGGCCTCCAGCTAACAAGGTGAACTTTTTAACCACTGGGCCACTGTAGTACCCCTAAGGCTTGTCAATCTGAACTTACACGGTATTTTTGACCACTGTTTCAAACTGTCATGTTGATGGATTTCAGAAATCCACATCTTGTTTCTTAAGAATTCTTGTGGTCTAACTGAATACTAAGTTGTGTAAAACCATTCTAGTTCTTCCCTCATTTCTTCTGACTACCTTGTGTGACCCTGATGGTAGCAATTCCAACCTTCAGTAGCACTGACATCAAGAAGACAAGGAAAAATCAGCATGTCACATCTCTCAGGGACACTGGTGATGGCTGAACAGAAGTACAAAAAACTTTCACTATCTGTGGTTCCAACTTCCTCTGAAAAAATGAAGTGACTTCCAAGGAGACTGGATTTTAACCAGTTCTATGGAAACAAACAACATCTTATTTAGATTGATATCTTGATTAAAAATGATTTATATATTTTGATGTCCCCCTGTCTATTTACCAGCTACTGTATTACACTTTGAAAGATGGAGGAGAAATGACAGGCAACTCTCTGGCTGAGCTCGTTTTTCTCCTTTTTTCTGTTTACAACCTTCCTTCTCCTTACCTTTCTTTCCCATTCCTGCCAATGGAAAGGGGGAAAAAAACTACATAAAAACTCCAGGTGTGTCTTTGCCAGAGTCCCCTCTTGGCTCACAGACCTAAACTGTCTGGTGGCAAATCTCACTATGACTTTCCAAGTAATGTTTCTGTAGTGAAATAATGTTGTCCAATGAACCTTTACAGGTTTACTATATATAGATGTTGTTGTTGTTGTTTTGTTTTTGGTGCTTAGATCCTGCCATGCAAAGAGAGGATCTAAGGGTGAGTATTCATTATTTGTTCTTAGCTCACCTTGCAGTATTTTTAGTTAACATATGGCAGGGAGATTACCAGTGAGGAATAAAAAATGTGTGTAGGGTAATAGGATGATGCTCTGAAACTCAACTGTTTAATCAAATTTGAGAAATGGCAATGTGAAATTTCTGTTTTTAATAAAGTAGAAAACAGGGGTAACTAACCATGTTCTTTACTTCTGGACCAAACTACTACCTCTGTTCCTCTCACAGTTCAGAGGGAACTTTTCAAATTGTAATACTAATCATGATAAGGTTGGTGATAGGATGTAACAGAGAATGTCAATGCTTTTCAGATACTTTATGATCAAGAAGAAAACTAACCCCAATTACTCTGCTTTGTCTGCAGAGATATTGTGAAGGGTATCCACGCCAAACATGTACTTTCCAGTATATGCCACATTGTGGTTCTGATGGGAAAAAATACGGCAATCTGTGTGACTTCTGCAATGCATATGTGTAAGTACTTGTTACAGTTGCAAAGTGTAGCTGAATAAGGGGTATAGCATCACTTTGTAGGCAGCCTGTTTAAAAGAAATGCTATAAATGATCCCTCTTTTCAGAATATTTCCTTTGAAAAAACGTATATGATTTGAATGACCAATGAAGCTTAGAAAAAAGAGCATGTCTTTCCAGCTCTTGGTTCTGATGGGAAACAGAGCAGTAGGGAAAACTTTCACCAGACCTCATAATGCCATCTCCATTGCAGAATAAAACTGAACAGCATGAGTCCAACCGAAGATGAACTGAGTCCAAACTCCTTTCAGCCTTGGGGTGATAGGAATTATTTAGGACTTATCTTGTAGAGCCCCAACTTTGTGCCAACAGACATGGTTAATAAGATCTCTGTCCTTCCCACAGAACTCTTGCCACCATATTTTCTGGTGTATAAGATGCACTCCCCCTTCAAATATGCTGGACAAACAAAGTGCGTCTTATATGCTGGAAAAACATCCTTCCCCCGCCCAAGGTGTGGTTTGGCATACCACTAGGAGCCCCTCACCACCTCACGATGGGAAGCTAGGCTGGGATTCAGCTATGTGTGTGAGAGCGTCCTTGAGAGTTCTCTTGCCAAGCCCAAGCCCTGACTTCGCCGTCTCCCGATGGGCAGTGGCATTGCAGTTGGGCCATGCCAGATTGCTCCTTTGGGTCAGTTCACTCGCAAAGGCGCTTTCACCCACTTTTCCTCCCCGACTCCTGACACCCAGCAATGGTGGGATTAGTATGGCAAGAGGCTTTCAAAGAAGCTCTCTTGTCTGGCCAACCCTGACCTCCCTGCCTCCTGGAGTTAAAATGTAAAAAAATATTTTCTTTCTTTAAAATGTGTCTAAAAAGGGGGATGCGTCTTATACCCCAATGCATCTTATACACTGGAAAATATGGTATATACTGCATATTGGCTGTACTTCTGTAAACAATAATTCATGTTAATACAAAACCTTCATTTAAAAACTTAATTTTTCCTGCTCCTTTCTCTTTTTAAACAAGGAAACCTCTCAAGGATTAATGCACAACAAAACCTGTCTCACACAGTTAGCATGACTCTCCCTCTCACAAGTCATTATTATTATTATTATTATTATTATTATTATTATTATTATTATTATTATTATTATTATTATTATTATTATTATTATTATTATTATTATTATTATTATTTATTTATTTATTTATTTATTTATCTATTTATCTATTTATCTATTTATCTAGATTTATATCGCCTCCCACTTGCCGTGGTGACTCAGGGCGGCTTACAATAAGAAAAAACAACACAGCACAAACAGCTGAAGTCCATTCCTCCGCCTGGCCAGAGGATGTTAGTCTTATCCTTCCCTGGGCAGGTAGAGCCCAGAATTAGGAAGTGGAAGCTTCCATATAAAAACCTTAAAACTGTTAAAATTTAAAATTAAAATCTAAAAAAGATTAAAAACACACCAAATGCTACAACTACTAATAAAAAATTAGAGAAAGAGAGGGGCTCAGATCATGCAGTGTGCTGGGGTCATTATACCTTCTGCACCCCATATCTGTCCCACCAGTCATGTTTTTAGATTCTTCCTAAAGGGCAGCAGCTCTGTCTGGAAACGTAGCTCCATTGGCAGGAGGTTCCATAGGGCTGGAGCAGACACAGAGAAGACCCTCCTTCCAGTGCCAGAGAGATGTGCCTCTCTGGCAGATGGAACAACTAGAGAGCCTCTCCGGTCCGCTCTGGTGGGACGGACAGATGTTCTTGGGGTGAGGCGGTCTCTTAAGTATCCTGGACCACTACCATGTAGGGATTTAAAGGTAAGTAGTATGAATAAATCTCGGCTGAAAGGACAGAAATGTCATTAGTTGTTTTGTATTTTTGTTTCCATGTTGCACCTTTCTTCTAACTGGGTTCATTTGATCATAAGTAAAACTTGGCTCTCCCCCACTCCCCAGATGATACTTACCTTAAGTTTGATCAAAAGAGGAAAATAATAATGTCAGTGAGCATGACAAAGAATTTCCTGCTACTATGGATAGAGCTTTGGTGCTGCCAAAAGGGCCTTTTGGGTCAAAATTTGTAACATACATGTTAATGTATGGAATATATATTTAAAATTAAAATGCTATGGAGAGCTATTTGTTTATAAAGATGAATCCAAAATAGACAATGCTGGTCAGATTATTTATTGATAAATCATCTTCAGATACTGCAAGTTTTTCATCAGCTACAAATGGGAAAAACAATGATTCATTTCTGGTGATGCCTTTAGAAATGGGCAAAGTGGGAGTGGTTCTTCTATGTCGGAAATTTTCTTATTCTTGTGTAGCTTCAGATTTTCAGCATTCCCCCACGTTTCCCAGCCCAAGAGTTCTGCCGCTGTTACTGATGAGACAAAGTCAAGAATGAGACTCAGTCTGAGAATTCAGAAGATGCAATCTTTCACATTTTCCAATAATAATAATTTTAAAAACCACATTGCTAGAAATACTGCATCAGGCTAGGCCAGAAGCCTTTTCTGCCAAGAGAACCCTGATTTCAGATGTCTGCCAGGAGGGTAATCTGGTGGCAGATCTGCTCTGCTGTCTAAACTGAGCTGGCAGAAGATCTGAGAAAAGAATAGAGAATGGGACGCAGTTCCTTTATATCCACACTTCCTTCAGTGCAGGGATGCAGCTACAACGCTGGCACAAAGTTAGGGCTCTGCAAGAGATGTCCTAAATAATTTCCATCATCCTTAGGCTGAAAGGAATTTGGATTCAGTTCTTCTTCAGTGGGACCCATGCTGTTCTGTTTGATTTTCATTTTGGATTGTTGTATGAAGAAGGCATAATGAGATTTTCATGATTGCTCCGTTTCCCAGCAGTACCAAGAGCTGAGAAGACACTTCCTTCTTTCTACGCATCATTGGTCATACACTTCTTTCAAAATAAATGTTCTTAAAAGAGGGATCAATTGTAGCATTCCTTTTGAGCAGACTTCCTGCAGAGCAATGCTATAGTATACCCCTTATTAAGCTGCTTCTTGTGATTAAAACATGTACTTACGCATATGCATTGCAGAAGTCATACTTATTGCTATATGTTCTTCCATCAGAACCACAATGTTCCACAATCAGCACGGGACACACTTGGCTTGGATCTCCTTGACAATAATACTGCAGACAAGTCCAAAGTAAGTGGGATTAGATTTCTTCTTGGTCATTAAGTAGTTGAAAAGCATTGGCACTCCATGCCATCATAGCCCTAGTGTGAAAGTAGCAGAGGTAGTACTTTAGTCAAACACAGTTAATTAACCCTGTGTTCTTCCTTCATTTTGCTATTTCTCATAAATTATTAAATACAATAGTTGGGTTTCATAACATCTTCCTGGGAAATCCCAGTCATTTTCACTGAGTGAAACCTACGTCCACATATCTTTAAACATAAGTAGTAAAGGTAAAGGATCCCCTTGCTCAAATCCAGTCATATCTGACTCTAGGGGCCAGTGCTCATGTCTGTTTCAAAGCCGAAGAGCCAGCATTGTCTGCTTCTGCAGACCTTTCCGTGGTCATGTGGCAGGCATAACTAGACACCGGAGCGCACGGAACACTGTTACCTTCCCACCGAAGTGGTCTCTATTTATTTACTTGCAATTTCTTGCTTTCAAACTGCTAGGTTGACAGGAGCTGGGACAAAGACGGGAGCTCATTCCGTCCTGAAGTATTTGGGAATCAAACCGCTGACCTTCCACCTCCCAGGCAGCGTCTTAGCCACTTGAGCCACTAATGTTATCTTTAAGTACTTGAATAAAGTTTGTTCACTGTCCAGTGTGGTATAACACCCAGATGGGTGGTATAGAAATTCAATAAATAAATAAATAAATAAATAAATTAAAAGGACAAGTTTTGAAGTGTTTCAGGTCTTGAGAAAGGAGAGAATGTGAGATATTTGGGAGCCACAGTGACAAAGAGAAATGCAGATTTATCCAAGAAGAATTATATTAAAGAAGTTAAGAAAGATTTGAAAAACATGGGGAAAACTAAATTTGTTACTATTGGGAAGAACTGAAGCAATCAAAATGAACATTCTGACGAGAATTCTCTCTCCCCCCCCCCAATCATTTCCTATATTGTTGATGGATGAAAACTTTAAAAATGGCTGCAAGACTTAGACAATTTTATTTAGCAAGGCAAGAAACTAATGATTAAATAGAATAATCTGATAGTAAATAAAGAGATGGCATGGCACTACTTGATCTTAAGATATACCATGCAGCTTGTAGAATGGTTGGATTGAATTGGAAAATAATAGGATGTTAGAATTAGAAGAAAAAGGGTTAAAATATGAATGGCACACCTATATGTGGAATGAGAGTCAAAGTAGAAACAGAATTCATCAACCATGAGACCTGAAAAGATTTATTTAAGATATGGGGGAAATATAAACGGGTGCTCTACAGAAAATTGTTGCTATGGGTATCAACCCAAGAAGTCTTTCACAGAAGGGAAATGGTGAAATAATAATAATAATAATAATAATAATAATAATAATAATAATAATAATAATAATAATAATAATAATAATAATAATAATAATAATAATAATAATAATAATAATAATAATAATAATAATAATAATAATAATAATAATAATAATAATTTTGTGTCAGAAATAATTCAGGGTTGAAAGGATTTTTGCTGGAGAAACTCCGCTCAGGAGATGGCTGAATGAGACTCCCTTCATGTCCTCAAGATTTTTTCCCATTGAAGTGGTCCCTATTTATCTACTTGCAATTTCTTGCTTTCGATCTGCTAATTTGCCAGGAGCTGGGACAGAGACAGGCACCAGGTCTCGAACTGCCGACTTGCCAGCCTTCAAGCTAACAAGGCGAGCTTTTTAACCACTGAGTCACTGCAGCCTTGAATAAAAGCTATTAGTTAACATGTAGAGTTTTGATAATTATTGATAAAGGAGAGATAAAAATTAAGACTAGAGAAAGGCTAGAAGAAGGAGGAGCAGTATTAAATCATTTTGAATATATGCAATTGTTTAAAAGATTTAAATCAGACAAAATAAAAAAATAGATTTCTAGAAAACAAAACAGACTTAGACATGCAAGTACTTATGAGAAAAGATAAAGAAACTGGGGATATATAAATTATTTTTGACATTTGTAACAGAATCTGAAAGGGTGAAAGAATGCATGATAAAGTGGGCAAAAGATTTTGGAAAAAACATTTTGATGGATAGATGGGAAGCATTACATGTGGTGGACATGTAATAAAGTACCAGAAAAAGTTTTATAGGGAAATGAAAACAATATTGAAAATCAAACTGGATTTTTGCCCAGAACTATTTTTATTAGGTTCATGTGAAAAGAAAAATGATTTATGGGAAATATGAAGAACTCTTAAGGATAATGTGCGAGAATTTTTTTATGCAAAATTTTGGAAAGATCATGATATACCCAACCTTATAAAATTGACTTGGGAGAAAAAGAAAAACTGTCGACTGACTTGGGGGGAAAACACTGGAAGTTTGCCAGAAGCTTTGCAACTCCCTCATAGATTTCTGGAAAAATAGATATAGAAACATTGTAATGAACGAAATATGAAGGTTAGTTCTAGACAGATCAACTAGAAAAGAGACAATAAGAAATTTATTTATTTATTATTCAAATTTATATATTGCCGCCCAACTCGAAAGAGCGAATCTAGGTGACATAACAACAGTAAAAACATTTCAATCATAAAACATTAAAAACCCTTAAAAACCCTTAAAAACCCTTAAAAACCCTTAATAGACCTAATGCAACTGTTAGGATTAATGTAGAAAAGGCTTGAGATAAAAATGGAAGTTAACACTGTGGGAAATTAGAGGAAGTTCCTTTAATGTAGTTAGAGATTTTGTTTTTGTTTGTTATGTTTTATCCTTCTCTTTTCCTCCTTTTCTTTTTTTCAATAAATTGGATGTTTTAGTATAAATGAAGCATTTTCTTCTTTCTTTCCCCCTTTCCCCCCTTTCCCCTTTCCCTTTCCTTTCCAATGTTAGAGTGTATTATTTATATATATATTACTTCTTTTCAATGTTTTGTTTGTTGTTAAATAAAAATAATTAAAAACAAATACATTAAGGATACAGTTACAATCATAGTATCAGGCCATAAAATTGGTTATAATGTCCATTGTTAAGGTACCATCATTATCCAATGTATCCATTCTGACCTCTGGCAGTGTTTTATCAGTGGTTTTGGTCCTTCTTGGAGAGAAAAACCTAGAAGGTTGTGTTGGGGAAACTCCTTTTTGACAACGTGACCTTTGGCCGCTATTTTCTTTCATGGATCTCTCCTAAGCCATGGGCCATTTATCTCAAGCCTTTTCTACATTAATCCTAACAGTTGCATTAGGTCTATTAAGGGTTTTTAATATATACATGAAGCTACTAGGAGAGATTACATGGATCAATTTGGTATTAGGAATGGAATTATTTTACTAAAAGTTACGCCATAGAAGGCTGATGATGTAACCAACTGCTGCTAATCACAAATGTTTTCTTCCTTTTCAAAAGCCTCGTGGCTGATCATCAGCATTACATAACTTCAGGGATCAGAATTTTATCATTATATGGAATTAGTTTAAACTAGCTCTCTTCTAAATTTGAAGGATTATATGTACGATTTTAGCGTTATCTGATCCAATCGTTATCTGGTGTTTTACTGTACAACAAATTTCTTTCTGTTATCTCAAAGGCATGATGAAGAAACAGAACCTGCACTTTACTGCAAATTTGCTTAATTAAACTGGCATTGTTAAAAGCGGGATGTAAAGAAGCAATACCCAAGAATTATCTTTACCCTACAGACATTTTTGATTCCACACACTGTCAATCCCCCTACCATATGTTAATTTTAAACTACAAAGTGATGTAAGAATAAATAATGAATACTCACTTCTAGATCTGGTCCTAGAATGGCAGCATCTAAGCATAAAACAAAACATCCTAGGGTAATTATATAAAGTAACTCTATAAAGGTTCATTGGGCAGCATTCTTTTCATTACAAAAACATTATAGTACTGTACTTGGAAAGTCATAGTGAGATTTTCCTGCAGGTAGTTTAGACTGCAACCTGAGTTACATTCTATGGTCCCTACAGCATACTATAGCCCCCTGGATGGCATGAGAGATGCTGTAGGGCAGGGATTCTCAACCTGTGGCCTGTGAGCTGGATGCGGCCCATAGCACCATTTCATATGGCCCTCCCCACTGCCTCCTGACACCCAGAAGTGCCATGTGGTGGAGGAAGGGCAAAATGGCCATCTGGCCCCTGAAGCTGTCTGACCAAGCCCCTGGCTTAAAAAAGTTGAGACTCCTGCTATAGGGTTTCACAGAATGACCTCTCCATCTGTGCCAACAAAGTCTGTGAGCCAAGAGGGAAATCCTGCAAATATTACCTACAAACCCTGGAGCTTCTACATAATTTATTTCCTTCCCAAGTACCAAGAGCTCTGACAAATGGGCTGTACTGATACAGAGCATCTCCATGTGACAGAATCTCCCCTTCAGGACAAATCTTTACCAATATTTATGAATGTTCTATGGAAGCCTTTGACGCATAGAATCAGTTCATCTAGAAATGGACTTGAGAGGGGCATGGCCAAGATGGCGTAGGGTGAAGAACGCTTTCTCCTCGCTCCGCCATTTCAACGTGTTATCAATGCGATTTAAACTGTGATTTTGGAGAAAATTAACTGGCAAAAGAGAGTTGAAAGTCTGCTGACAGAAAGAGAAAGACTGTCTGTGAGCGGGGCACGGAGGTGCGGACTCCGGGTGGCGGTGAGAACGGGGGCCTTGTAAGAGACTCCTGGCTCGCGCCACTACCCGTTGAGCCGGCCGGAGTGCCGAAGCTGAAGAGATTAAACGCCAGAGGGAAGCGCGGCACCGGGGTCTGTCCCAGATCCAAAGTTTGGAGTTTGTCTTACCGGGTGAGAGAAAAGGGAATTTGCAGGGGCAGACGGGGTGCTGCAAACGGTCTGTGAAGGCGGACTTTCTGTACTTTTGAAAGCAAAAACTGATCGAAATTGAGCGGAAAAGGGGAAGGAGTGAAGAGCGGAGAGAAGAGACTGCAAGTAGGGGAGGAGGAGGAGGAGGAGGAAAAACGGTGAAATAGAAGCAGAGGGATTTAAAGAGGCTGAATTTGCTTGAAAAGAAAAGAAAAAAGGATCTAAGAGGCATTTGAAAGTTGGACAACAGAAGCGGTTTAAGGAGATTTAATAATTAAAGGATATAGAAGGGCTGGAACTGGAGCGAAAAGCGGGAAGAAGAAACGGAGGGGAGAGTGCTTGATTGCGAGAGTTTAGAAGGGCTGGTACAGAGGAGCATAAAGAGATAAAGAGGATTTGAAAAGCCCTGTTACGAACAAACTGTGACTTTGTTAGGCTTTTGGACTAAATAACAATAAGGAGCGGAAGTTAGACGAGAGAGTTTGGACTCTTGTTTAAAAGCTGAGTACTATAAGAGGCGAAAAGATGGCGGACGCGATCGAAACTCAGAACTTTTAAAACGGGACTTTACAGAGCAAAGAAGGTACAGCAAGGGAAACATAGCCTCCAAGTTAAAGAAGCAGATTCGACTCTGGATATTTTTTTTCTTTTCTTCTCTTTCTCTGCGTGCTGCAGTTATCTTTTGGAACTTACAATAGTTAAACATATCCTCCGTTGCTGATGCCGATGCCTTAATATACAATCTGTTTTTTGCTTTAGTTTTCAACAAGCTGGGATTTTCTCTGTTTGACTTATAGTGAGTACAGGCTTTTTGTTTCCTGACGATCCTCCCCCTACTCCCCCCTCCTATCTCCTTACTGTGATTACTCAATCCACATGGACATAGCCTCCTTTGATACATAGTTATATAGTTATTTTCTCACCTTCCAATTAAAAAAAAAATAATCGGAATAATATTGATTTATTGGGTGAATGACATAACAATTTGATTGTGTTAGCAATATAGTTCAAAACAATAAGTATTAGGATAATTTTGATTAGATTATTTTTGAAGACAGGTTTTTCTTTGTTTTGTTTTCTCTCTCTTTCTTCTCTTTCCTGCTTTTATAATTTCCTGGCTCTCCCTTTCTGTTTCCCTCCTATATCCTACCTCCCATTTGGGATTACTTAATCTGACTATCTAATTTGATTAAATATAAAATATCTTAAGTATATAAATATTTTTTGATCTCCACTAATCAAAATTAATTGGGGTAAATTAATTGTGGTAAATTAATCAGGGTAAATTAATTGGGGTAATATTGTTTGCGATTAGATTATTTTTGAAGACAGGTTTTTCTTTGTTTTGTTTTCTCTCTCTTTCTTCTCTTTCCTGCTTTTATAATTTCCTGGCTCTCCCTTTCTGTTTCTCTCCTATATCCTACCTCCCATTTGGGATTACTTAATCTGACTATCTAATTTGATTAAATATAAAATATCTTAAGTATATAAATATTTTTTGATCTCCACTAATCAAAATTAACTGGGGTAAATTAATTGTGGCAAATTAATCAGGGTAAATTAATTGGGGTAATATTTGTTGCGATTTTTTGGAATTGTTATAATAGTAAGATCTAGTGAAAAAAATAATAATAATAGTGATTGGTAAATTTTGAACAATTGATTGAATTAATTCTGTATTGATTTGCAATTAATTTAAGATTTCTGATACCTAAGTGAATATTTTGTGTTATATTGAAAATAATTGAATTGGGGTAAATTAAGTGTGATAATTTAATTAGGGTAAATTAACTGGGGTAATATTGTTTGGAATTTAAGGAACTGTTATAATAGTAAGATTTAAAAAAAAGTAATTGGTATATTTTGAATTAACTGATTGAATTGATTTTTATTAATTTAAGACTACTGACAACTGAGTGTGTATTGTGTGATATACTGTGTACTATATTGAAAACAATTGATTTTTGGGACATAGATTAAATTAATTAATTGGAGTATATATAACATAGATTTGAATAATAATAATATTAATTGATTAACTGATTGATTCAATATATATATATGTGTGTATATAAATATATATAGATATATAATTGAATTATAGTAAAACATTAGTCCCACAATTCAATTGGATACAAGTCGAAATAATAATATGGAAGGAGGGAAAAGCAAGGAAGAGGAGGAAGCCAAGAAACTGAAGACTAGAAGAGAGAGAAAAGAACAGAAGGAGCAGAAAGAGAGACAAGAAGCACAAACACCTCCTCCAGTAGTAGAAATTTCAGCAATGGAAAATGTGCAAATGTTCGTGGAATTTGGGAAATTTATTAAAAAAGTGGACATAATAGAGAGAACGATGTCAGATGGAATGCAAGAAAGGAAAAAGGAATTTCAAGTAATTATGGAAGAGATGAGGAAAAATAGGGAGGAGACAAAAAAAGAAAGGGAGACCACGAAAAACAATTATCAGACCTTGACAAAAGTGCTAAATGAAGTAACTAAGGAGGTAAAGGACAACACGACAAAGATAAATGCTATGATGGGAGATGTTTATAAGCAATTGAATGATGTAAAAATAGAAGTGACTGGTTTGTATCATGCAGATCAATCAACAAATGTTAAGATAATAGCCCAAGATAAAAGATTGGATCTGTTGGAGGAAGAGAATAGAAAACGGAATATTGTGATCAGAAAGATGGAGGAGAGGACACCAGATAAGCTTAAAGAACGAGTAATTAATTGGCTGAATTTTTTGAAAATGGGTAAAGATTTTGTGTCAGAAGATATAGTAAGTGTATTCAGGTTGGGGAGTAAAAGGGGAAAGAAAGAGAGTAGGAATGTTTTGATCAAATTTGCGAATTGGGGAGACAAATTAAAAATTATGGCATTTATCAAACAAGCAGGTTCTGGTGTCCTAAAGATGGACGATAACGTGGTGGAAGTTTACAACGATATTTCCCCAACAGAAAGGAACTGGAGATATAAGATGAAACCAGTAACAAGATTATTGATGGCAAAAGGAGTTACATATAGTTAGAGGTTTCCACAAAAGCTTAGATTCTATTTTGATAAGAAAATGCATGAAATTGATGATAAGACTGATGTTTTATATTATTTGACTCAAATTGGCTTGATTAAAGTTGCATCTAGCGATTGGATGGATTTAAAAAAGGGGTTACAGGAGGTGGGTGCTTTGGAGAAGAGTTCAATGTTGGTGGAAGAGTTGGAGGGGGCGGTGGGGGGGTCGGAATTGCTGGATTTGGGGAGCCTGGTATTGTTAGATTAAGTTGAATTTTCTTCAATGGGGAAGGCGGAGAGAGATGAGGAGAAGGAGAATAAAGAGGAAAAGAAAAAAGAGCTTGTGTACTTATGCCATTTACCACTGACCCCACCCTCCCCTCTTTGGGAACCAAAGGCAACGCTCGGAGAAGAAGAACGGGGAGGAAGGATTTTGAAGTTTGTGTAGGTATGTTTTTTTGTGCAGCTGTTATTTGTGTTTTTATTTATGTTTTTTTCTGTAGGGTGAAGGTATGCACGTCCAGGAGGAACAGTCTAAAAATTATAATAGTCAGTAATGTCAAGGGTAATTAAAATAGTATCATGGAATGTAAAGGGGACAGGTTGTGTTTTGAAAAGAAAGAAAATTCAATTAGCACTTAAACAAGATAATTCTGATATCATTTTCTTGCAAGAAACTCATCAAAAATCTTATGAAGTAAATAAATTATATGTTAAAGGAAGGCAAATATATGAAATAGCACCGGGGTCATCCAAGGCTAGAGGAGTGGCAACCTTGATATCAGATAGACTGGGATTTAACCTTATACAAAGTATAGCCGATCCTGATGGAAGGTATTTAGTTATAAAGGGGACTATTGATGATGAAGAAATAACATTAATAAATATTTATGCGCCAAACGAACATCAATTGGAATTCTTAAAAAAAATAGCAGAGATAATAAGGAAGGAGAGTGGACAGAATTTGATAGTAGCAGGAGACTTTAATTTAATCCGATCAGAAATTGACAGCACTGGGGTAAGAAGGGATAATAAAAAAGAAATGCTTTCTGACTGGCTTAATTCAACAGGGCTGAAGGATGTCTGGAGGGAAGTTAAAGGTGAAGAGCGAACATACACTTTTTTTTCGCAAGCATATAATATGTATTCCAGACTTGACTACTTCATGGTCACCAAAAATCTAATTGACAAAGTAGAAAAAATTGAAACGGGTATTTTCAAGGAATCAGATCACGCAAAAATAAATATGGAAATAAGAATGGGTGGACCCTGGAAAAAAAACTTTTAAATGGAGATACGATCCCAGTTTGTTTAGAAATCAGATTACTAAAGATCAAATGATAAAAGAATGGGAGAAATACTGGGTGTGGAATGATAACGATGAAGTTAGATATAGTACAGTATGGGACACCATGAAGGCAATATTTAGAGGAGAATCTCTAAAATTAGCAAGCATAAGGAAAAAACAACAAACAAAGAGATACCAAGAGTTAGAATTACAATTGAAAGATATTCAAAATAAACATGTGAGAAGTAAAGATCCGAGATTATTAGTGGAAATGACGAGAATAAGGAAAGAATTGGATGCTAGGGATATAGAAAAAGTCAAGAAAGATATCATTTTTTTAAAGAGGGAATATTTCGAATATGGCAACAGGAATTCCAAATTATTAGCGAGGGCAGCGAAAGAACAGAAAATGAAAAGCCAGATAGGTACATTGGTAGATAATTCGGGGAAGAGATGTAATAAAAGTGCAGAAAAATTAAAAATAGTGGAGAAGTTTTATAGAGATTTATATTCAGAAAAAAAAGGTAGATTTAAACAATCTTAGGGCACAATTTGAAAGGCAAGGAACAAAGAGAATAGAAGAGGACCATAAAAACATAATGGAGGCAACAATTACAGAAAAAGAAATTAGTGAAGCGATAGGAAGATTGAAATTAGATAAAGCCCCAGGTGAGGATGGATTATCAGCAAACTTTTATAAGGATTTCAAAGGAATCCTGATAGGAAAACTTCATAAATTATATAATAAAATTCTAGATGGAGAAATGATCCCAAATTCATGGAATAGAACAATAATAACATTAATACCAAAATCAGGAAAGGATGCCGAAAGGATTGAATCATATAGGCCAATCTCTCTAATAAATCAGGATGCAAAAATATTCACAATGATAATGGCAAAAAGATTGAATACTTTTATTGGAGATTATATCAATAAAGATCAGGCAGGCTTTTTAAAAAATAGACAAATGGCAGATTTAATTAGGAAAGTATTGGATTTGATGGAAATAGCTGAAAGGAAGAAGGAAAAAATTGGGTTTCTAGCATTAGACATATTTAAAGCATTTGACTCTCTACAGTGGGACACAATACAGGAATTGATTCGGCTATATGGATTTGGGAATAAATTTCAAGGAATAATGGCTAAATTGTATCAACTGAGTATTGCAAGGATCAAGGTTAATGAGGAATATACCGAAGAGATAAGATTAGAAGCAGGTACGAGGCAAGGATGTCCACTGTCGCCAGTAATATTTATTTTGGCAATGGAATTGCTGGCAAATATGATAAGACAAGATAAGGAAATAACTGGTTTAGAAGGTAGTAAAATAAATTTATATGCTGATGATACCTTATTGATAGTTAAACAACCAAAGCAAGTATTGGATAAAATTTTCCAACATCTTAAGGAATTTGAGGAAATTACAGGCCTGAAAGTTAATTGGCAAAAATCAGAAATGATATTATGCAACATGAGGAAAAATGAGCAAGAAGAAATCAGTGCAAGATTTAAAATTCAAATAAAGTCTTCAATTAGATATTTAGGAATAATAATAACAGGTATTTTTAAAGACCTTAAAAATTAAATTATGGGAAAGTTAGAAAGGAAATTGAAGAAAAAATAAGAAAATACAAAAATTTGAACCTGTCATGGTTTGGAAGAATAGCCCTCTCAAAAATGATGCTTTTACCGAGGTTAAACTTCTTGTTTGATGCTTTACCAATTAAGCACAGTGTTAAAGAGCTTCAAGAATATCAGAAAACGATAAACAAATTTTGTAATGGAGATAAGAGGTCGAGGATAGCTAAGGCACTGTGGTATTTACCCCAAAAGGAGGGAGGATTGGGATTACCAAATATTCAAAACTATTATAAAGCGTTTCAGATTAGGAATGTTGTAAAGATATTAATGAATGAAGAAGTAAGCTGGGAAAGAATAGAAATGAAGGAGTTATCTCAAATGGGTAAGGCATCATTTCTGAGTAAAGGAAATAAAAAAGTGGACAACAAAGGGATACAAAATAGGTTCTTAAAGACAACAATGGAGGAGTGGAAGAAGGTTAAAAAACATATAGCCCCGGGCACTTCACCAATTTTAGAGATAGGAAATTTTAATGATTTTCCGATAAGATTGGATCAAAGGATTAGAAATGTGTTAGCAAACAAAAAAATACAATTACTAAAGGATTGGATCAGAGTTTGCACAGATAACGATGAAAGAAAGGAATTGTTTCAACAAATGGAATTAAATTGGTTCCAAATTCTCCAAATAAATAAATGGAATATGAAGAATATACAAAGATGTGAGTTAGAAAGGGATTTGACAGATTTCGAGGAAATGTTAGTCAAAATAAGAAAAGAGAAAAAAGGTATAAAAGGGATTATTGGCAAACTATATAAGATCTTTAATAGTAAAAGAAACATACAAGAGATATTGAAAAATAACTGGGAGCAAGATTTAAATGTTATAATTTCTGAAGAAAAATGGCAAGAAATTTGGCGAAGAAGAGTAATGAGATCCATGTCAGTTCGGGTCAAGGAACACAACTACAAATTGTTATGGCGCTGGTATCTGACCCCGGTCCGGCTGCATCAAGTAGATAATAAGAAAAGTGATAACTGTTGGAGATGCAAGCAAGAAAAGGGTACATACTTACACATGTGGTGGAATTGTAACGAGTTAAAGAATTTTTGGGGTAAAATTGAAAAGGAGATTAATGGCATATTTGAAAAGAAGCTTGTACTGGGGCCGGAGTCAGCTCTATTAACATGTATTGAGGACTTTAAGATGAGTAAAGAGGAAAAAGAATTATTGCTAATTATGTTGTCAGCAGCTAGACAATGTATAGCTAAGATGTGGAAAAACGAGTTGAGTATAAAAATAGAAGACTGGTATAAAGAGATGTGGCAATTGGCATTAAATGACAAACTGACATGGGAACTGATGGTTAGAAAAGGAGCAATTCGGGAAAATAGATTTTGGAGAATCTGGAAAAAATTTGTTGAGTATGTAATGGTGAAAAATCAAGGGAACAAACCTGTACCGGATCAAGCTGATTTTTGGAAAAACTGAACTGTTGTACTCCTGGACAATATATATAGCACCTGGGTGTAATTCGGATAGATTGTTTAGACTAAAAATAGATAAGGGTTGAACAATAGCTAATTAGAGTATATATACTAATTTAGAATTTAGTAAGATAAGTTTAACTTTTTCTACCTCAAGTACAAGTTGAGTAAAATATTTAGTTTTTTACTGTTTTTTCTTTTATTGTTTAGTAATATCCATAACCATAAGTGTAATAGTAAGATTGTTAAATAATGAACTATTGTATGGGATTTGATTCTGTTTTTTCTCTTATAGTTGTTGTAGCGTTTCTTTTGTGTTATTGTAGTGTCAATTTTTTGTATTGTGTAAAAATTATAAAAATAATAAAAAAAAAGAAATGGACTTGAGAATGTCTATAGGTTATTGATGTTTCTTTCTGGAAGTAGATGGAGCTTTCAGTCATAAAAGGTAAAATCTATACTCAAAGGGGAATCCTTGCCATGGGAAATGCAACTCACCTGAGCACAAGAAGGCCACCATCAAAGTGAAGAGCAGAAAACCAAGGCTTTTCATGATTCACACAAACAGAAACACACTTAAATGCCTATGCAGATTTTATGATGAAAGCTTCTTTCCACACTAACAACTGGAGGTGGAACCTAGAATTGCAGCCAGTCCAGTGAACAGTAAATGTGGTTCACTTCAGATCTCCTGAAAAGATTTGTTTCAGACTATGCTGAAAAATTATATTTTAGGGTCCTCTAGAACAGGATTAACAGTTTTAAACAATTGATTATGTAACTCCATATATTTTTCAATGAACGATATATTTTTATGGCTGCAAAAGCAAGCAAAATCTAGTTTTCTTTATTTTTTGTTGTTGGCAAGAAAAACTTCTGGAACATCTGCATATTGAATAAATGGTTCTTGTAGATATGAAGGACCAAGCGTAGGTCTGGGTGACACTAATATTTCTAACAGGATCTGTAGGGGAATATGAGAGTTAAACATACCCAATATCTGTTCCAGTAACAATGGAACCAATTTGACACTTATATGTACCCCAATTGGTTTCCCAGAAGACATTGTGGGTAACAACCTGAATACAAATAGAAGGCCCTATGCAGTTAATAGAGTAGATAGACGATACTGGCAGCAACACAACGCGAAATGTAAGGGGGTGGTTAGCTAACCTGAACACCCTGAGGACTAATGACCTTGGATGCCAAAGTCCATGGGGAAGGGTGATGGTCACCAAGTGGATTAAATCCTGTTTAAATCCATCTTGGTGGAGGGTAGCAGCTTCATCAATACTAAAGGTTCAGGGTTAGATCAGAAAGCTGAATGGCCTAATTCCCATGATCTGTAACACTGGAGAAAGCAACTTGCCAGTCACTTTCATGGCAAGAGTAGGTTAAAATACTTCATGTCCCAACAAGTTATCAGAAAGCCCAATAGTCAAATTTTCCTCACCTTTGTGAGAAAAAAGTGTTCATAAAGATGGCTTTGGAGTTCAAATGGGGAACATGGACCCCAATTGTTTAGATCAAAGTAACTGTGGGGAAAACTATTGTCTTCTCACAGAGGTGTTTACGCTTGGATTTTATCCAGGCATAATGACCCAAGAAAACATAAGAAGCATTTTAGATCTCACGTGTGGCATAAAGAAATGATTTGTGAGTTCAAAAAAGATGTTGTTGAAGTACATTGAGTTATTGTTCAGCAGGAAATTGCCTTAGATTCCCTGTTGGCCAGACAATGTGAATTTTGTCAAACCAGTGAACAAGAGAACAATTGTAAGCGTTGTGGAATATGGTGTTCCAGAATTTAAATGGGGCAAACATCCCCTGGGATTTTCTTAATTAATTGGTTGCCTGATTTAGGTTGGAAAAAGGTGTGTTTGTGTCTTTCTTAAGGAGGATAGCTATAATATAAGCAGTCACAAGTTGTACACTAGTACCTCAGATAATGTTAAGACTTGATTCCACAAGTCTTAACATTATCAGGTTTTTAATGTCGTGCAATGCATTGATCGCACAACGTTAAAAAAAAAGCCCTGTTCCCTTTCCGAAGAGGTAAGGGAACAGGGGGCGATCCACCTGCCTCTTTGGAAAGGGCAGAGGGGATTCCTTGTGTAGAATCCCCGCTGCCCTTTCCAAAGAGGCAGGTGGATCGAGCCAAGTGCTGGGTGGGTTGGGTGGGAAGAATAGGTGCATGCACTGGTTCAACTCCTAACCCAACTGGTGATCGCATGCTGTGATCAGCAGTTGGGTTGGGGGCAAGAACGGATGGGTGTCCGTTCTTCCCCCCAACTCAAGCACCGATCACAGTGTGCTGTGATTGGCGCTTGGGTCAGGAGGAAAGAATGGGTGTGCGCACTGGTTCAACCCCTGACCTAAGCACTGATCGCAGTGGAGATCTCTGCCCCAAAGCCCACAAGGCTGGTCTCCAGCCCTGCAGGCTTTGGGGCAGAGATCAACATTGGGGGATTTGAGGCAAACATTTGCATCTTACAACATTATCTTAACATTGTACAATGCAAATGTTTGCCTCAAATTACCCAACGTTATCTGATTTTAACATTATCCGAGGTAAAGGTTATCCGAGGTACTACTTTATTTGTATTCAGTGTGTTCCACTTTTAATATCTTACCTTTAGGAATTCGATTCATTCATATAAAAGATACAAAATGGAAGTTTGTGACACAAATTTGCAAAGGGAGGAAATATGTTGGGGATAATTCAGTATTATAGATTTAATATAATATGTGTGTGTGTGTTTGAAACTTACGTGTTATCTTCTATAGAAACAGATTCAATGAGCTAATGTGAAGAGGGGGAAAAAGGAAACTCTATAAATAGTAGAACAATATAAATTGTATACATTAGGAGCTCCTGGTGTGAGATCATACAAGCCCGAAAATAACATTGTTTGTGAGAAACATTTGTTGGAAAGTTGCTTAACCTTGGTTGGATCTCTATAAAATGGTGTTTGAATCTTTTTGCCAGCACAAGATTAAAGAATACCACCTATTGAATGTTTGCCCAGCTTGTCTTGTTTCGTCAAGTAAAACTAAGTTGTAATTTGCCTAAAACCTCTGGTCCAGAATGTTTATTGGAAATACTTCTGAATCTAAAAGAATGCTTCAACATATGACTCCTGATGTATTCTCTCACAACAGCTATGCCTCTGGAGGCTCGGAGGCTCCCCTGACTGGCTCAGCGGAGAGGGAGATGCGGGACCACCAGCATGGCTCAGTGGACCATGAAAACCATGCTGATACCACCGCCAGAGGCCCCCTTGACCGGGACCAGCTCTACCACCTGGTTTCTGGGACCCCACCCCTGCCCGGGGGTTGATAAGGCTGCCGTGACAACAGGACTTTGCCACCACCACTGCCTGAGGACAACCTGCTGCTGAGGCAGGAGACCACCACGGCAACTGCACTGGGACCACTTTCACCATCTGGTTCCCAGAGGATGATTGAGTTCTCTCTCCATTCTGTCATTTCGCTCACTGGCACCTCCACCTCCAAGGCAGGTACATTGTGAGGGAGTCTCTGCCAAATGCAGAATCACTTTTCCAGCCACCCCAATGGAAGGATATTTCCAGTTGCCTCAAATTGGAAGGTGCCTCCCTCTGGGACGAGGTGAGATGACAAGACACCACACACCCATCGGAAGAGGAGAAGCAAGTGTGCACGGGAAATATCTGGTCACTGCACCTCATCCCAGGCATGCCTCCTAGGTGAGATTTTATCCTCCTCCTCTTGCCTCCTCATTGGCGGAAGGAGCCAGGAGGCTAGGGAAGTGGTTCTGCTATTGGAAGCGCTGAATGGGACGGGGCAGGGCTTAACCATGATGCTGCACATGCCCATAGAAAAGCCTCTCCATGGCCCCTTTGGCATGCATGTCATAGGTTTGCTGACAATCCAATTAGCAGACTTAAGCTCTTATTTCATAAGCTTTCACAAAATTCATAGTTGTATTTTCTGTTACCAGTACAGAAATGAGAAGCTAGGTGTCTGAAACAGCCTTGTTTTCTATTTTCTCAAGAAATTACAGATAAAGCAAAGAACAAAAACAAAACATCAGTATAATTATAGACAAGCCACTGAGAAGAGCTTGTTAGTGTTAAGAATGTGACTGTATAAGGACACTAAATGAATTCCAGAGCTAAGTGAAGATTTGAACCCCGATTACCTCAGTGAGAGTTCAACACCATAACCATTACTCAGAACATTTCATGGGTGCTATGATTTCTGACAGTTCTATTACAGCCTTCCTGACGCAAGTTTTACACCAAAGTCTGTGTCTTGCCTCTTTATGCTATAATTTGTACTTTTCCCACTGGGTTTAGGGGCACAGCTTTTATAACAAAATGAGTGTTCAAAAAATTGACTGTACAGCAAATACAAAAATTTGCCTTGGGTAAATTCTGAGTGCTTGGCTAAACTGTTAAAACATTTTTTCTGTTTGGCCAGAAGGTGGGACTATGGTATCACAACTAACAGTTCATAGCCTTTTCTTTGTAGTAGATAGATGAATACATTAAAAGTTTTGTAAAGGCAGTGGAACATGTAATATATTGTTTGTATGCTATTTGCAGAGTTTGAAAAAGTTACATTTTTGAATAGCAGTGATGATTTTGTTGTTTGGGGGATTCTGAGTGTTACGGTTCCCAACAGTAAATGTTCCAAACAATGAGCCTTTTATCAGCACCTCCAGTTGCACACTGTAAGCAAACATATTTCATTTCTGCATCCTAGCCATTGAAATAAGCCATCCTAATAAGACTTCTAGATACCTATCTTCTTCTTGTGCTATATCTGATTCTGAATATTAGTAATCATCATGGTGATAAGGTAGACAGTTTGAAAAGAAGGTAAGTAAAGATGGCCTCTCTTCCCAAACATGTGGAAAGGTGGTATTTAGGTCCCACATTTAAGTCAGTAGGTAGCAGTGTGGAACTTTCCCTTGCTCAAGAAAGATGTGGGACACTAAAAAAGACATCTTCCTCTTCCAAAGGCAGAAACAAGACAGAAAGGCCAGAACAAATAAAGGACTTAGACATACAAATAGGGTCAGGTGACCCAGGAGTCAGGAAGACAGGAACTTTGCTAATTGGCTACATTTTTGTTGTTCCGTCGCACAGTCGATTCCGACTCTTTGCTACCCAATGGACCAAAGGGTGCCAGGCTCCTCTGTCCTCTGTCATTCCCCCACAGCCCACACAGATCTATGCCTATTGTGTCAATGATGCCATCTAGCCACTTCATCATCTGCCGCCCCTTCTCCTTTTGCCATCAATCTTTCCCATCATCAAGGCCTCCTCAAGTGAATCCTGTATTCTCATTTGGTGGCCAAAGTACTTGAGCTTCATCTTCATTTTTGTGATTTCCTTCAGGATTGACTGATTTGATCTCCTTGCGGTCTAGGGTACCTTCAAGAGTCTCCTCCAGCATCACAGTTCAAAGGTGTCTATTCTTCTGTGCTCAGCCTTCCTTATAGTCCAGCTCTCACAGCCATACATTACTACTGGGAATACTATTGCTTTGATAATGCAGACTTTTGCTTACTACATAGAGACAAACAATGCAAACAACTTTCTTTAGGTCAGCATAGTATTTTGTGTTTTATTGGTAGTGTGATAGTATGCACTGCATGCTGGGGTTGCACTTGAATACTCAACAAGAACAGCAATGCAATTATCAGGAATAATGTGCATTGACCTTTTAATAACATACTCATACAATTTGTTATAATAATAATTTTGTGTTAGAAATTATGCTGGGTTGAAAGGATTTTTGCTAGAGAAACTCTGTTTAGGGGACGCCTGAATGATGCTTCTTAATGTCACCAAGATCTTTTCCCACAGAAGTGGGAAACATGTGGCATAAGGAATGAAGGGAAATTGTTTTATGTTGTGTGCCACCCTCTGACTTCTAACACAAAACTGTTTAAACTGCAGCAGCATGAATGCCCAATGAAGGACAGAAGCAGCTACTTCCGTTAAATTTATTTATTTATTGTTCGTACTTATATGTTAATTCAGTAAATATAACATGTGTAAAAACAAAAGAGCTACTGTCAATGCTATCTATGCTCCTCAGACTGAAGAAGCAACAAGCACATATATCCCTCTCTCTTGGAAGAGGAGGAAAAAACTCTCAGGAAAGATTCTGTTAGTAGTGGAGCTGCTAATTGGATTTCAGTATGTATTTTGGGCCGTTAAAGATATACTACAGTAGAATCCCGTATAACGAATCTCACGTATCTTGACCACAATGCGGTCCACCTTGTCAGGGGGGAGGCGGGACATCTGGGCCATCATGTCCAACTGGATGCCCAGGAAAATAAGGACAGTGGCCGGGCCCTTCATCTCAGGGGCCAGGGGCACCCCAATTCATCTATGAGCCCCTGAAAAGACAACAAAAGATGTGAGCAACCTGTCGTCCCTGCTGCTCCCCCGAAAAGGAAGTCATCTAGGTAATGTACCACCTCTGAGGCACCGGCCCTGCGTACCAACGCCCAGTGGAGAAAAGTACTAAAGAGTTCGAAAGCAGAGCAGGAGATGGAACAGTCGAATGGCATGGCCATGTCCACGAAATACTGGCCGCCAAAAAGAAAGCCCAGTAGTTCGAAATCATCTGGGTGCACCGGAAGGAGGCAAAACGCTGACTTAACGTCACACTTTGCCAACAGCGCACCCGGGCCACAGGAGCGGACCATGGCAACGGCCTCGTCAAAAGATGCATGCCGGATGGAGCAAAGACTGTCTGGGATCGCATCATTAATGGAGGAGCCTTCAGAGTAGGACAAGTGGTGAATTAATCTATACTCACCAGGTGACTTCTTAAGAACCAGGCCAAGGGGTGAAATACGGAGGTTGGGGGGGGGGCATCGTCGTCGTCAAAAGGACCAACCACCCTGCCTGCCCGGACTTCTTTAAATATTTGCTCGTGTGCAACATGTTCCATGCCCACAATTGATTTCAAATTAGAAGCATCCTGGGAGTGCCGCTCCCCCATGGCCGGAATGCGAAAACCAAAAGTAAAACCATCCACGAGGTAGGTGACATCCTTGTGCCTGGGGTAAACACGGAGCCACCACTTAAGAACCTCCAGCCGAATTGGGCTGGAACCTTTTTGCAGTGGCTGTATCGTTGTTGGGGCACTTGTTCCCGGGCTGCCCACGTCCCCTGCCTCTGGACACACCTGCCTGGAAGCAAGTGGAGGCCGAGTGAGGTCCAGCGCAGATGGAACACTCATGTTTAAACTTGCACTGCTTTCGGTTGCAGCAGCCCGTCAAAGAGAAATCCCAGCACAGCAGGCATGCCGGAACCCCCTTCCCCACTGTCTGGCGCGTAGCATGTGCTGCGGCAGGCCATTGAACCAAATGACCGCAGTCATAGTGGTCACCCAGGGCAGGGCGGGATGGTGTCATCAACTACAGCCACAGTTGGGAATGTTGTTCATCCCAATGCATCCCGGGCCGGATGGCGGTGCACATACGAAATGTTTTATTGTAAGTTAACCATGCCTGGCCTGGGAAGTCCACATAAGCCCGGTAAATTATGTCCAGGTACTGGAAGAGAGGCAAAGCCATTTCTGGGTGTGCCCTGACCAATACACCTGCATATATTAGAAAACCGGGCAACCAGTTGTTGTTGTTGTTGTTGTTGTTGTTGTTGTTGTTGTTGTTGTTGTTGTTGTTGTTGTTGTTGTTGTTGTTGTTGTTGTTGTTGTTGTTGTTGTTGTTTCAATGTATATGTCGCCCTACTTGTGCCCTACTTGCGCCGGGCCAACTCCTTGTCATGGTCATCCTCTTTGTCTTTTTCTTCCTTGGTGGAATCCCTATTAAGCAAGCTAAAAATATCTACATATTCCCTGCGCCATATTTTATCGTGGGTGGCGGGCAACAAATGACCCCCCAGTGGCAAGGATTGATCACCAAATGGCATTGCTGAACATGGGACCAAATTGTACCCTGTATCACCAAATGTGAGCGGGAACCCAGCAGGGGCCAGAAGTGTCGACGGCCCAAAAGGTGAAAATGGCACGGGCGGGTACAGGGCCCGCCATCCACGCACAGCAGTCGCCGGCAGCTGTGCCTAAGGCTGGACAGCAGTAACCGGCACCTGCTGAGGCCAAGGCCACTGCACTGGTGGCATGGGGGCCGGAAAGGGTGGTTGCGGGCTCTGCACCAGTGGAATGGTGGCCAAAAATGGTGGTTGTGTGGGACTAGCTTAGACCACATACTCACCCATCGAAACCCCCGACAGGGTCGAAGCCGCCCCCGAGTGGGCTGGAAGCGACTCCACCAGCATGGGATCAGGCAGGACTGGCGCAGGATCAGGCAGAACCCCCTCAGGGTCAGGCAGAACCCCAGGTGGTGCAACCACTCCAGGCTCGTCTGGCTCACCAGCAGAAGACAGCCAGGCTGAACCACGGGCCGCAGAGGCAGTTGCTTGGCTTCCAGCTGGTTAAGGCAAGCCTGGAGAGAAGACACAAGGCTAGCCCAATCCAGATTATGAGGGTCAGCAATGGCCCTTGCTGCCCTGCGGGGCACCCTGCAGGCCACCCTGCGAGTGCCTGGTACCAAATCAAGGCCCGTGGTCCTTTCCAGTGTGGCCGCGCGCTCCAAGAGCGCGACCGGATTAATAGGAGGGACCTCCATCCCATGGGCTGAAGACCCAGCAGGCTGGGCCGGCCTTCAAGGCCAGGCCGAAGCCCTGGGCCTAGCAGCAGCAGCCTTCTTAGGAGCCATGCTGAGCAGAAAAGCACTAAGTCAAAATCAAGGCTTGTAGCACAAAAGCAAACCTGACCTGATCAATTGGCAAATTAAAACCAATGATAGGAATGCGCCTAATTATTTTATTTTATTATTATTATTTAATAGTACAGTATTATTATTCCTAAGATTATTTTAAGATAAGGCAACCGTCGTTTGGCCAAGTGTCGCTGCTCCCCTGTCAAACTGTGAAACTGACAGAAACTCTCTAGCTAACAGTAAACCGCAACTGACAGCTGAAACTGACAGCCGATCTCTAAAAAAGTAAAACAAAATCAAGCCCGACGAAGAGCAAAAACTGACAGATGAAACTGACAGCTAGCCAACAGTGCCCGATTCAGTTTTGAAAAAAGGCGGCAAGGCTGGGAGCGCCTCCATCGCCATGCCACCGACAGTGCTCTGTCTCCTTCCGGATCATTGGGGCAAAGTGCGCGCCCCGGGACCTGCCTGCGGCGTGCAGACAATTTAAGAATTACACAACCCTCCAAAACAGTAGTAATGTAAAAGACACTTTTTTGTTGTTGTTTAGTTGGACAGTTGATTCCGACCCTTTGCGACCCCATGGACCACTGTCCGCCAGACACATCTGTCCTCCACCATCCTCCTCAACTTGCTCAGCTTTGTGCCCATTGTGTCTACTATACTATCTAGCCATCTCATTTTTCGACGCCCCCTTCTTCTTTTGCCCTCCACCCTTCCCAGCATCACGGCTTTCTCAAGCAAATTCTCTCTTCTCATCTGATGTCCAAAGTACTTTAGCTTCATCTTTACTATCTTTACTACACCACATCTCAAAGGCATCTATTCTTCTGAGCTCAGCTTTCCTTATGGTCCAGCTCTCACAACCATACATTGGCACCAGAAATACTATTGCTTTGACTAGACGAATTTTGTTTGCAATGTGATGTCTCTACTATTCACTATATTCCCCAGGTTTCTCATCACTTGCCTCCCAAGAATTAGTCGCCTTTTTATTTCATGGCTGCAATCACCATCTGCAGTGAGCTTTGATGCTAAGAAAGTAAAATCTGTCACTGCTTCTACTTCTTCCCCATCTATTTTCCAGAGACTGATAGGGCCCTGTTGCTATGAACTTGGTTTTCTTGACATTGAGTCTCAAGCCAGCTTTTGCACTTTCTTCTTTCAACCTAATCAGGAGCTTTTTAAAGTCCTCCTCATTTTCTGCCAATAGGGTAGTATCATCTGCATATCTCAAATTGTTGATGTTTCTCTCAGCAAGTTTGATCCCAAATTGTGATTCCTCCATCCCTGCATTGCACATTATGTGTTCTGTGTATAAGTTGAATAAGCAGGGTGACAAAATGCAGCCTTGTCTTACTCCTTTTCCTATTCCAAACCATTCTGTCATTCCTTATTCTGTCCTAACTGTTGCTTCTTGATTCATGTACAGGTTTCTCATGAGGCATATAAGGTGTTCTGGTATTCCCATCTCTATAATTATTTGCCACATTTTGTTGCGGTCAACACAGTCAAAGGCCTTAGTGTAGTCAATGAAACAGAAGTAGACTTGTTTCTGAAATTCACATTCATATAACCAAAAAGCATTTTTCCAGTGGGCAAAAAAAGTTTTTTGTGACTAGAATGGTCGGGCGGCCGCGGCGTATGCGGTGGCCGCGCGCTTTGCCCCAGTGCCTGCCAAGGGAGACGGGCCTGGGGACGAGCGCAGGGGGCGTGGCTGAGCGCTGCCCTTATAAGGGCAGCGCGCTCCCGGTGCTCATCGCCAGTCCCTTCCGGCAGGTAAAGCGAGCGGCTGGTTTTCTTCGCGGCTCTTGTATCTGGCTCTGGGCTTGGTCTGGGGGGCTAGTAGGTGGCGGTTGCTGACCTGCCAGGCCTCCTTTGGTGGCTCCTGCGGCCAGTTTATCCCCTGGTCGGTTCGGGTCCTCTCTTGGTCCGGCGGGCGCCATTTTGTGCTCCTCCGGAGTTGCACCCGCCATTTTGAGGCCTATAATCCGGCCTTTTTTCCCCTCTGGCCCTGTCCCGGTGGCCCCTATTTCTGGGTCCTGCTTGGCCTGGGACTGCGGGGGGAGACACCTCTTCCTCTCCTGGCCAATTTTGCTCCTTACAGGGCGCCTGTTTGTTGGTCCCTGATTTGCGCCCGCCATTTTGGGCCCAGGTGCGGCCTTCTCCCTTAGCTCCTCGGCCTAGCTTGCCTTTGGCTATTGGAGGCACTGGGTTTCTTCAGCTGCTGTAGTGCCCTTATCTTGTCTGTGGCCTTGGAGGTTTTAGGGTGCCTTAGGATTAACGAGTTTTTTGCTCCTGCAGGGTCTGTCTTGATCCGGAGGGCTCAAGGTTGTCCCTTCCCTAGCTGTTGGCCCCTTTTTGTGTGCATTTACACCCGTGTAGTGAGTATGGCTCCCAAGAAACAGGCCGCGCCTCCCCCTCGCCGCCTCCCCCGTAGGGCTACCGCCGCAGGGGGTCCCAGCCGCCGCACTCAGGGGGCAGAGCTTGCCCCCATCAGCCTTGCGGCCCTCCTGGACCGTGTGGCGGCCTTGGAAAGGGCCGCTGGCCTGGACCTCACGCCGGATGCCCGGCGGTCGGCCCGGAGGGCCGCGCAGACGGTCGCTGATCCGACCAACGAGGACTGGGGTGGGCTGGCGTTGGTCCTCCAACAGCGGATCGCCCAGCTGGAGGCCAATATGCCTCCGTTCCGGCCCACCGACTATCCGGCACTGGAAGCGGCTGCAGGTCGGATCGAGGATCCTGCTCCCCCGGTCGAGGCGGAACCTGAGGCCGGGCCCAGCGGTGTCCAACCGGTCCTCGTCGCTCCGTCCGTTCCAGCCGCTCGCGCCCGCGGTGAGTATGGGGTTGAACCAAGTGTGCCTATCCTAACTTTGCCTCCGCAACCGCCCTCTTTTACCCCGCAGCCTCCTGTGCAGTGGCCTTGGCTGTGCCAGCAGGTCCCTGCTGTGGCTGCTCCATGGCCGGCGCCTGTGCCGGCGCCGGGAATCCCGTGGCTGCCGCCGTCACCGCAGGTGCAGGGGCCGGCGACGTCGTGGCCGGGGGTTGCCCCGGCGGCGACTGCTCCGCCTCCGCCGGTGCAGCCTGTGCCGGCTGCCTGGCGGGCCCCCTACCCGTCGCCACCCGTGGCCTCCCCCTTTGGCACCCCCTCTGTGGCGCCTCCGGGTTGGCCTTGCTTTACCTTTGGGGACACTGGATACAATTCGGTGTCTCGGTTTGCCATACCGTACGGCGACCAGTCGTTGCCGCTCGGTGACCACCTGCTCCCGGCCACGAGGGATAAAATCCTCCATGGGGAGTACGTGGATTTCTTTTCCATCCTTAATCGTGACTCCACGAAGGAGGAGAAGGAGAAGGAGGATGAAGCGGACAAAGAAAGGGCTAAGCGGAAGAAGCCTCCTCGCACGTGGGCCAATTGGCTCCCGGGTTTCTTGATCTATGTGGGGGTTCTGTCTAGGGCGTTTCCCCAACTAGGGCCGTCCCTCTTCCAGTACCTGGATATAATATACAGGGTCTACGTGGACTTCCCGGGTCTGGCATGGCTGGCGTATGACGAAACATTTCGCATGCGCGCGCCCATCTGCCCCGGCATGCGCTGGGATGAGCTTCACTCTGCGCTGTGGATGCAGCTCATGACCCCGTCCCGCCCCGCCCTAGGGGAGCGGTATGATTGCGGACACCTGATTCAGCGCCCTACTCCTGCCCAGGCACCCCGCCAGCCGGCGGGGCAGGCGGTTCCGGCACACTTGCTGTGCTGGGAGTACTCTGCGTCAGGTCGCTGCACCAGAAAGCAGTGCAAATTCAGGCACGAGTGCTCGATTTGCGCGGGTGCCCATCCCACCACCTCCTGTTTCCGAGGAGGTGCTGGGCGGGGCCGGGGCAAGGACCAACAAGGAGCGAAGCGGGCCGGGGCTGACAACGCCCCTGGGAAAGGGCCCCAGCCCAATTAGGGTCGAGGTATTGGACTGCCTGCTGTTAGAGTACCTTTCTCCCACTGATGCCAAGTACCTCTCCGAGGGTTTCACCTTCGGTTTCCGTATCCCAGTTGTAGGGGCGCGGGGACCTCAGGATGCACCCAACTTGAGATCTCTGGTGGGTATGGAGTCAGTGGCCAGAGCGCAAATTTTTAAGGAGGTAGCGGCAGGCAGGGTGGCGGGCCCCTTCGACAGCCCCCCTTCCCCAATCTTAAAGTTTCCCCGTTGGGATTGGTCCCGAAGAAGACCCCTGGTGAGTTCAGGTTGATCCACCACCTGTCTTACCCCGCTGGGTCTTCCGTCAACGACGCTATTCCGGACGTCTTGTGCTCGGTCCGGTATACGTCGTTTGACGAGGCCGTTCGCATGGTCCGCTCCTGCGGTCCGGGGGCACTCTTGGCCAAATGCGACATTAAGTCCGCATTTCGGTTGCTGCCGGTGCACCCCGAGGACTTCGAGCTACTGGGCTTCCGTTTTGAGGGCCAGTATTTCGTGGACCGGGCCATGCCTTTTGGCTGTTCCATTTCATGTGCTGCGTTTGAGCGCTTTAGTTCCTTTTTGCATTGGGCGTTAGTTAGGAAGGCGGGTTCTGACAGGGTGGCACATTACCTAGATGACTTCCTTTTTGGGGGGCCAGCGGGTACTGGGGATTGTGTTCATCTGCTCCAGTCGTTCCAACACCTGGCAGCAGAGCTGGCTGTCCCTTTGGCACCCGAGAAAACTGAGGGTCCGGCCACTACCCTCACTTTTTTGGGCATCGAATTGGACACGTTGGCCATGACCTCTCGCCTCCCTCCGGACAAGGTACGGCGCCTGGTGGACAGGCTAGAGGCACTCCTGCCCAAGAAAAAAGTCACCTTGCATGAATTACAGGAGCTTCACGGGTATCTCAACTTTGCCTGCAGGGTGGTGGCCCCCGGCCGTGCCTTTGCTCGCCGTCTATGTGATGCGATGGCCGGCCTGACCAAAAAGTTCCACAGGACTAGGCTGACCTGTGGGATGAGGGAGGACTTGGAGGTCTGGCTGGCGTTCCTTAAGGACTTCAATGGGGTATCCTTTTGGCGCTCTGACCTTTTCCTCTCTTCCAATTTTCAGGTCCATTCCGACGCATCTGGGTCTTGCAGTTTTGGCATCTATTTTGATGGCCGTTGGTGCGCCGGCACATGGCCGCCACAATGGCGGGACTCCGACGTCGTGAGGGACCTGACTTTCTTGGAGTTTTTTCCCATTTGGGGGGCGATTAACATGTGGGGGCGTCACTGGGCGAACTCCGTTGTCACCTTTTGGTGCGACAACGCGGCGGTTGTCCAAGTGGTCAACTCGCAGACGTCCCGCTCCCCCCGGGTTATGTCCTTAGTTAGGCCGTTTGTCCTGGCTGCGCTGAGACTTAATATCGTGTTTCGCGCACGCCATGTGCCGGGGTGGACAATTCCATTGCTGATGCCCTGTCCCGCTTTCAGATGGCGCGGTTCAGGGCGTTGGCTCCCGGTGCCAGGGCACTTCCTTCGGAGTTGCCGGACGTGGTCTGGAACATTGGAGGGCCGAGGTGAATCGGGCCATCGGCCTTTCCCTATCAGGTCGCACACGCCATGCTTATCGCCTGGCGTGCGAGGCTTTTACCACCTTCCGGAGTCAGCAGGGTTTGCCCGAGGTCTGGCCGCTCCCGGTGGACCATGTGCTGCAGTTCATGGTCCATCTGCGGCGGTCCGGCCTCGCCCCAAGGACGATTAGGGGGCGGCTGTCAGCCTTGGCCTTTGCTGCCCGGGCTAATGGTGTCCCCGACACTCTTGGCGATTTTCGCATCCGGCGGGTGTTGGAGGGATGGTCCAGGGAGCGGGGCCACCGCCCAGACGCCCGTCAACCGGTGTCGCCGGCGGTGCTGTGGCGTTTGGCCGCGGCCTGGCCCCGCCACTGCAGGGATGGGTTTGAGGCGGCGTTGTTTCACGCCGCTTCTTCCATTGCGTTTTTTGCTGCCCTGCGGGTGGGTGAATTGGTGGTGGCGTCCCGGTGGGACGTGTCCGGCCGTGCGTTGCGGCTGGCCGATGTCGCGCTCCACGCGTCGTCGGTTCGGCTGACGGTATGGCTGTCCAAGACCGACCAGCTGGGCAGGGGGGTTTCCTTATTGCTACTGCGCTGCAGTATAGCTGATATCTGTCTGGTAGGGGCGCTGGAGCGCTACCTGGCCTTACGTCCCAAAGGTCCTCTGCCCCTTTTCGTTCACCAGGATGGTTCCCCCTTAACACGTTTTCAATTTTGGAAGGTTACGGGGGTGGCTCTGTCAGAAGTGGGGATTCCTGGGGCCCGTTATGGCACCCACTCCTTCCGCATAGGGGCTGCTTCTACTGCGGCCTCTTTCGGGTATTCCGATGTGGATATCATGAGGATGGGGCGTTGGGGGTCTGCTTGTTTCCGTACATATGTGCGACCGTTACTGTCATGACCTGCCTTGTTGCTGTTTGTTTTTTCTGTTTGTTTTCTTTCAGAGCGTTTACCTCGGAATGACATGGCCCGGGTTTGGATGGTCGACCACAGCTTCATTTACTGGGCCGCACGTTTCGCTGGAGCAGCTCCCTGTGGGATCCACCTCGGCCTGAGGGACCGGGCCTTCCTCATGTGGCAGGGGATACGGGGGATGATGTGGTGCCAGCTGATGCAGTTTGCGATGGCACACTGGCGGGTAGTTCCCCCTGATGTCCTCTTGGTGCACCTGGGTGGCAATGACCTGGGTCAGCGTTCGGGGTTGGATCTCTCCAGGGCCATATGCAGGGATTTCACTCTCTTGCACCAGCGCTGGCCGGCGACCAGATTTATCTGGTCAAGTATGATCCAGCGCACCCGGTATCGGGGCGCGGTGGATGTCCGGGCCGTAGATCGCGCACGGCGTGGTGTAAACCGCGCCGTGGAGCGCTTCTTTCGTGCCAGGGGCCTTGGTACAGTGGTGGATCACCCGGTGTTCCATTTGGAGTCGGACCACCTGTACCGGAATGACAGGGTGCACCTGTCACCTGATGGCCAGGTAGTGTTCCTGGGCGATTTGCAGCAGGGCCTGGTGACCAAGTTGTCGGTCTCGGGGTGGGGTGGGGCGGTGAGTAGTTTCACTCCCCCCGTGTGGCGGGTAGCACTGGTGTGGAATAGATTTGGTCCCAGCAGAACCGGGTAGGAACATGTTTTGATCGACCACTCTGTGAGCCGGATCAAAACGCGGACCGGGAACTTGGGAACTGCCCAGCTCGGCAGCAGGCAGCCCCAATATTTGAGTTCGCCCGGTTCGGGGTCAGAAGGAGATAACAACTGGGTACTTCTGACCGGGACAGTTAAAATGAGGTTTGGACATGGGTGTCCGATATCCAAGTTGAGTTTTGAATGGATATCGTGTACCTCACCAGTGCTACTGCGGCCTTGCTGCAATAAGTTATTGTTTAAGATGGTTAAAGTTAACCAAGTTGATATTAAATAAAGTGGCCCAATTTTTATTCCAACATTACTGTGGTCAGTCTCTTTTGTGCGGGCATGTGGGGGCAATGTAACTTCCTGAGAAAATTGGAAAACCAGGCTATTTTAGCTACCTAGCGTCTCACTTCTATATTGGTAACATAAAATAAAAATAAGAATTTTGTGAAAGCTTATGAAATAACATCTTAAGTGGTCTTTCTTGGTTTTGTGGTCAAACAGAATATTAAGTTTTACAAAACTATTATGTTTTCTCATTTCTTCCAAGAATGATTTCACTATATTGTAACCACATTGCATCAATATTGAAATTTTATTTCAAAGTGCAAGTTCTTGAATCTATTTCTCCCTTTTTTATTTTAGAGCCATCATCACACAATGATGATGTTTAGGTAGCCTTTTAAAAGGAGAAATATGTAGCCTCTCAAATCCAAAATCAAATCTTAACAAAAGTACCACTGGTAAGACACATAAGCAGTCAAGATCTTACTCTTTTTATCCTGTTCTCCTGCACAACTGAATCAATTGTTCAGTTTCCAATTGTCTTATCTATTGATTACTGTGGCTAAGGTCGGTGATGGGATGTTACCGGTTTGGACTGGCTCGCCTGAACCGGTAACACCCCATCAGGGGGCGCTGGGGTGGTGGTGGTAAAACCCGGGTGACTGGTTCGGTCGCCTCTCCAGTCCCCTCCAAAAATGTTTTTCTGGGCAGCCAAAATGGCTGCCCAGAACTGCGCATGCGTCAAACCTCCATTTGATATAATGCAAAGCTATATAAGGAGGAAGCAACGAGAAGGCAAATTATGGAGAAATGGGAGGAAAGTTGGAAATGGAATGAAGATAATGAGGTCAGCCGGGGAGGAGTATGGGATACAATGAAGGCAATCTTTAGGGGCGAATCAATAAAATTAAATAGTGTTAGAAATAGACAAATTAGAAACAGAAATCAGGAATTGGAAAAGCAGCTGAAGCATCTTCACCTTGAATATGTCAAAAAGAAAGACCAGAAAGTCTTTCAAGAGATACAAAAAATTAAAAAAAAGAATTGGATGGAGTAGATATGGAAAAAGTAAAGAAAGATTTGATCTTTCTTAAAAGGGAATATTTTGAATATGGTAATAAAAACTCTAAATTACTGGCAAAAGCAGCAAGGGATAAAAAAAATAAAGAACAGGTAGGAGTATTGATAGATAAAAATGGGAAAAGATGCAATAAAAGAAGAGAAAAAGCTTTGCTAATCGAAATTTTTTATAAAAATTTGTATGCAAAGAAGGAGGTAAACTTGAGCAAAATGCGAGAATATTTTGAAAGGCAACAAATTAAAACGATAACAGAGGAACATAGGAATAAAATGGAGGAAGAAATATCTATCAAGGAAATTGAGGAAGTAATAAAAAAACTAAAAAAAGATAAAGCACCTGGTGAGGATGGGTTACCAGCGGAGTTTTATAAAGATTTTATGCCCTGGATTGTCCCGAGGTTATACAAATTATACAATGGGATATTAGAGGGAGATGCAACTCCAGATTCCTGGAATAGATCGGTAATTGCTTTGATTCCCAAGCCGGGTAAAAATTTAGAAAAAATTGAATCTTATAGACCAATATCCCTGATCAATCAAGACACAAAAAATTTTTCAACGATTCTAGCAAATAGACTAAATTGTTTCATAGCCAATTACATCAAGGAGGACCAAGCTGGTTTTGTTAAAAATAGACATATGTCGGATCTCATAAGAAGAGTAGTGGACATATTGGACATAGCCGGGGGAAAAAAGGAAAAGATGGGTTTTTTAGCATTAGATATTTTTAAAGCCTTTGACTCCTTACAATGGATGACGATTCATGAGATGATTAAATTATACGGATTTGGAGAAAAATTTCAAGGTATTATTAGAAAGTTATATAAACAAGGATCGGCAAGGGTTAAATTTAATGAGAGTTGTACAAACGATATAAGGTTAGAGGCGGGCACGAGGCAGGGCTGTCTGTTGTCGCCATCGTTGTTTATATTGGCTATGGAATTTTTGGCAAACGCAATTCGTCAAGATGAGGAAATAATAGGGGTTGAAGGGACTAAAGTAAGTCTTTATGCAGATGACACGTTAATAACGGTGAAGCATCCAATAAAAATTATTGCCAAGATAAATATGCATTTGAAAGATTTTGAGGAAGTAACGGGATTAAAAGTTAACTGGGACAAAACAGAAATGATTTTAATTAATGGAAACAAAGGGGACGAAGAGACAATAAAACGGAACTATAATGTACAGATTACACAGAAAATGAGATACTTAGGAGTAATGCTATCAAATAAAACTGGGGAACTCAAAGGTTTGAACTATGGCAGACAAAAGAAGGAGATGGATAAGAAAATAGCACAGTATAGTAAATTAAATCTGTCATGGTTTGGCAGAATAGCCATATGTAAAATGATGTTGCTACCTAAATTGAATTTTTTGTTCGATGTTTTACCGTTAAGACATACAGATAAGGAGTTGAAAGAGTATCAAAATATGATCAATAGGTACTGTAATGGGAATCGAGGAGCCAGAATAACTAAGCTGCTGTGGTATGTATCACAAAAAGAGGGTGGACTGGGGATTCCAAATATTACTAAGTATTATAGAGCTTTCCAAATAAGAAATGTTATAAAACTATTAATTAGAGAAGAAACAGTGTGGGGAAAAATTGAAAGGAAAGATTTTACGAAGTTTGGTAAGGCACAATTATTATGGGAAGGGAAGGAAAAAGGAAAAAAGAAGGCTCAGGGACTGATGTTAAACTCAACAATGGAGACATGGAATAGAGTGAGAAAAGAACTTACTTTAGGAATTTCACCGATTTTAGAAGTGGAAGACTTTCAGGACTTCCCATTAAAAATTGATAAAAAGATCAGGGACATATTGGTGGAAAAGAAATTAATATTACTGAAAGATTGGGTCAACACTTGCAGAGATCAGGAAAAAAGGCGTGAGCTGTATTTGCAATTACAATTGGATTGGTTTAAGATTCTTCAGATAAATAATTGGAACAAGACATTCTTGTGGGAAAACGGTTTAAACAGAGAGTGCACGGAATTCGAGACACTTTTGATTAGAGTTAGAAATGGAGAAATGGGAATCAAGGGAATAGTAAGTAAAATTTATAAGATTCTAAATAAGAGTCAAAAAATACATGAGATATTGAGACAAAGCTGGGAACAAGAATTAGAGATAAGGATAACAGAAACAAAATGGCAGAAGATGTGGAAAAGAAGGATAATGAGGACTATGTCGGTTAGAGTTAAAGAGCATAATTATAAAATAATATGGAGATGGTATAGGACCCCAGTCGGCCTGCATCGAATGTATAGTAATCTGAGTGATATATGTTGGAGGTGTAAAAAAACAAAGGGAACATATGAACATATGTGGTGTAGTTGTGAAATATTAAAAGGTTTTTGGGAAAGAATTGAAAAAGAGATAGAAAACATACTAAACATGCAGGTTAAGCTGGGGTCAGATACAATCTTGCTAACCGACATTGATGATTACGACATGAATAAGGACAATAAAGAACTGTTGGCCATAATGTTGACTGTTGCAAGACAATGCATAGCTAAAAATTGGAAAAGTAATGAAAGGATAAGTATTCAAGATTGGTACAAGCAAATATGGGATCTGGCCTTAAATGAAAAACTTACTTGGGAACTAAATTGTAGGAAAGGAAAAGTGCAAAGTAATAATTTCTGGAGGATCTGGGAACCTTTTATAAGCTATACCTTGGAGAAAAAAAGGGCATACCCCATGTACAAGATCAGAATGACTTTTGGAAACTGTGAAGATACAGATCTCCCTGGACATTGTATATAGCACAAGGGTGATGTTAATGATGTAACTGAAAATAATGTGGAGAAGATTATGTTCCAAGAAATGTGGTAAATGCAATATTGTTGTTTGGAGAAATATGCTACATGATCTTCATAATTTCATATATCTTTGTAATTGTCTTGTCTTGTATTTTTGTATTTTTTTAAATACCTAATAAAAATTTAAAAATTAAAAAAAACCCCTCCATTTGATGCATACACAGTTCTATTTTTTAGTGCACATGCGTCAAATAGTGGTTCAATGCATGCACACACAAAAAAGAACTGCACATGCGTGCATGCACATACATTTTAATTTTTTAATTTTTTTTGCTCCGCCCATGATGTCATGATGTCGGCTATGCCCACAACGTCGATGAGGTCATGGTGGGGTAGCGAAGATTTTAACAACCCACCACTGGCTAAGGTTCAGTATGGTTGCCATGAAGGGTTGTCTCTGTCACATGGAGATGCTCACTCATCAGAGCTTTTGGCACTTGTTATGCAGTGAGCACAATCCTCTTATGTACAGACCTAGCTATTTCTTTTTGACAGCCTCCATGTGGCACATATCAAACGAGGCCGAGGACCGCCCCCCAAGGCCTGGCCAGTGCTGCTCCAGCTGCGGGTCCTGGGCCACAATGACCACCAGCCTCACTTCCTGCCCTCCTTGGCTCCACTGCCGGGCTTGGAGGTGGGGTGGCTGCGCACCTGGGACACTGACGGTGGGCTCATTGGTGGGCTTATGCTGTGCCGCATCAGCCTCTGGGTCTTGACCCAGGACCAAGGGTGGCAAAGCACTGCCTGGTGCCATGAGCTGGCTGTGAGGAAGAGGAAGCCTGAGGAAGAGGAGGATGAAGGCGGTGGCGGTGGCAAAAGTGCCCCCTGGTCCTCACCGAGGTAGGACTTTCATCTTGATTTGAATGCCCAGATGGGGGGGGGGGGAGCCTAGGTGGGGTGGTGGTGAGTTTGGCCTACACCCTGGGTGGCTGAAACCCGCCCTACGCCACTAGGTTTCCTTGTAAACTGCTAAAAAGAAAGGAACATTTCTACTCTGTGTGTATAATATTAATATCTCATAGAGGCAGACATGCTTGGCTTGTTTCCTGTTTTAGCAGGGTGTGAAAGATTGAACAAATTAAGGACAAAAGCTGACATTTCAAGGAGGTTAACCTGGCTTGAAGGAACAATAGGGGCAACCAAGTGAGCAAAGCTCTTGAGTTAATCCCATTACCCTTGAATGGATCCTGGAAGAAGACAATTGTTCTACATTTTTACTTATTTGCTAAGGAAATTTGCTATCTGCTTCTCACTGTCTCCAGAACCCCCAGGGGATATCTAGTTACTCAAGATTACAATGCTAAAAGACATTGGGGTGGGCCTGACCTCAGATTACATCATCAACCCATGCTGGCAAGGTAGGTAGGACCTAGGGCTCTGTCCCACTGTGCCCCTACTTATGTCATTAAACAGTGCCATTGAGTTGGAAAAAGTCTCCTCAGTTCTGACCTCAGGCAGCGCCCTACACAAAGTCCGTAAGTCCTTTTGCACTGATTGCGCTATCACATGGCCATGGAAATGTCTGCAGATGCAAACAGCGCTGGCTTTTTGGCTGTAAACGGAGATGAACACAGACCCCTAGAGTCTGCTCCCCCTGAAAATTCAGGTCCATAATTTGAATGTAGTCCTGGACTCAACCCTAAGCCTGGAGGCCCACTTTCTAGCACAGGTGCCCATGTTTCTTGAGAGGTCTTATTTTTCGGCATTGATACATGCCTTACTTATATCCAATTTGGATTACTGTAATGCACTCCATGTGGAGCTGCCTTTGATGACAGTTTAGAAACAGTAGCTGGTTCAAAATGCACCCACCAGACCACTGACTGGGAGCAGTTATTTTTATTTGTTGAATTTATACCCTTCCCATCTGGGATATTCTCCCACTCTGGGTGGCTAACAACACATTTTAAAAATATCTACAATAAGAAATTAAACAAAAAGAATAAACAAACAAATTATAAATAACAAAACAAAAATAGTACAACCCTCCTCCCCATAAACTCATTTTAAACATATTCTATTAGGCCAGAGAGAAAGTACTAAAAAGGGGGATTAAGACGCCCTTAGACAATTTCCACTCATGCTTGTTCAGACTTCTCACATATGAGACATAAAATATGCCTGCTACAACTCTTTGACTGGTTGCTAGCCCATTTCTGGGCCCAACATAAAATGGTGGTCACTATCTATAAAGTCCTATACCGCTGGGGTCCAGGCTATTTAAAGGACCACATCACCCCAAATGAGCCTTCTTGGACTTTAAGATCTTGGTCCAATTGCCACTATAGGTATGCTTGATGTGGACACAAGAGAAGGTTTTCCCTGATGGCAGTTCCTAGAAATGGAATGTTCTCACTCAGGAGGTTAGATTCCCCCCCCCCACACACACACACGTTTACCCTTCCTCTGATAGTTGAAGGGCCACCTTTATAATGTGCTATTTATTGTGTTCTTAATTCAGCTTGTTTTAACCCTGCAAGTCACCTTCAGTCCTTGTTTGGGGAAAATGGAAACCTTTATATCAGGGATTCTCAACCTGCAGCCTGTGGGCTGGATGCGCCCCAGTGCCATTTCCTACGGCCCACCACTACCTCCACCACACCTGGAAATGTCATGTGGTGGAGGAATGGCAAAATGGCTATCTGGCCCCTGAAGCTGTCTGAGGGCTTTGAAAGGTTGAGAACTCCTGCTTTAAATGATACTTAATTAATTAATAAACATTGTGATAAAAGAAGTTTAATCAATTCTTGAAAGCTGTTTGCTGGTTGTCTCTGTACTGTGGAATTTTACTCCAGTGCCAGAAAATAGTCAACAAGGCCCTTCAGACAGTGGGTGTGGAAACGGAAGACTCTGTCACTCTGTGCTTGCTTATTCCTCTGCCTGATGGGATGGCTACCCCTCTAAATAAATGCTTTTATATATATTTCTCTGCCACACATAAAAAAAGAAAGAAAGACACAAGGTATAATTCTTAATATACATGTTAATGTATGATATGTATTTTTAAAATTAAAATGCTATGGAGAGCTATTTGTTTCAAAAGAAGAATCCAAAATAGATAATGCTGCTCAGATTATTTATTAATAAATCAACTTCAGACATTGCAAGTTTTTCATCAGCTAGCAATGGGGGGGCGGGGGGGAGAGCAATAATTCATTTCTGGTGACCCCGTTAGCTATGCGTAAAGTGGGATGGCTCTTCTTTATTGTAAATGTTCTTATTCTTGTGCAGCTTCAGATTTTCAGCATTTCCCCATGCTTTCCAGCCTAAGAGTTCTGTCGCTGTTACTGATGAGACAAAGTCAAGAAAAGAACTCAGTCTGAGAATTCAGAAGATGCAATCATTCACATTTTCCAATAACAATAGTTTTTAAAACTACATTACTAGACAGTGCTGCATTAGGCCAGGTCCGAAGCCTTTTCTATCATCAGAACCCTCTTTTATTGCCTGATTTCAGACGTTAGCCAGGAGTGTAATCTGGTGGCAGACCCACTTTGCTGCCTAAATTTTGCTGGCAGAAGATCTGATAAAAGATGTGAGAAGAGAGAATGGGATGCAGTTCTTCTAGATCCAAACCTCCTCCAGTTCAGGGATGCAGCTACAACGCTGGCACAAAAAATTATGGATCTGCAAAAGAAGTTCTAAATAATTTCCCCCATCCTTAGTCTGAAAGAAGTTTGGACTCAGTTTTTCTTCAGCCAGACTCATGCTGTTCAGTCCCCCCACCCCTTTTGGATTGTCCTATGAAGAAGACATAATGAGATTTTTCCCCCCACTACTGCTCTGTTTCCCAGCAATACCAAGAGCTAAGAAGATACCGCCTTCTTTTCAGCATCATTGGTCATACAATTCTTTCATAATAAATGTTCTTAAAAGAGGGCTCATTTGTAGCATTCCTTTTGAACAGGCTGCTTACAGAGTGATGCTATATTCAGCTGCATCTTGTGATTGAAACATGTACTTACACATATGCATTGCAGAACATACACTGATTGCCGTATGTTTTCCCATCAGAACCACAATGGGGTATATACTCCATGGTACAGAATTTGGTTGGATACCTTTCACAATAATCCTACAGACAAAGACAAAGTAAATAGGATTAGTTTTCTTCTCTGTGATTAAGTACTGTAGTTGAAAAGCATTGGTATGCCATCCCATCACAGCCTTAATGTTACAATTTTAAAAGATTACTCTGAACTGTGAAAGCCCTAAGAAACCTTTCTCTGAAGGGAAATTGTAATGATGATGATGATGATGATGATGATGATGATGATGATGATGATGATGATGATGATGATGATGATGATGATGATGATGTGTCAAAAATTATTCAGGGTTGAAAGGATTTTTGCAGGAGAAACTCCAATCAGGGGACACCCAAATGTGGCTCCTTTCATGTCCCCAAGATCTTTTCCCACTGAAGTGGTCCTTATTTATCTACTTGAAATTTCTTACTTTCAATCTGCTAGGTTAGCAGGAGCTGAGACAGAGACAGGTGCTCAAACCATTATGCAGTACCTAGGACTTGAACTGCCAACTTGCTGGCCTTCCAGCTAACAAGGTGAGCTTCTTAACTACTGAGTCACTGCAGCCCCAAAAGAAAAATATTAGTTAACATATAGAGATTTGATAATTATTGATAAAAGAGAAATCAAAATTAAGACTAGAGAAAGGCTAGTAGCAGTAGTAGTAATATTAAATTGGTTTGAATATATGCAATTGTTTGAAGCATTTAAACCAGACAAAATAAAAAATAGATTTCTAGAAAACAAAACAGACTTAGAGATGTAGATTCTTATGAAAGAAGATAAAGGAACTGGGGAAATATAAATTATTTTGACATTTGAAAAAATATGAAAGGGTGAAAGAATGCATGCTAAAGTGGTCAAAAGATTTTGTAAAAAAGCATTTTGCTGGATAGATGGGAAGCATTACAGAAGAGAACTTTATGTAGTTCACTAAATACAAACTACAAAGTCTAAATACAGACTACAAATACAGACTTCAAAACTCTTAAGGAAAATGTGCAGAGTAGCAAGATTGGTCATGCAAAATGTTGGAAAGGTCATGATACATCTAACATTATAGAATAGACTTGGGGTAAAAAGAAAAACTGTAGACCGTCTTGGGGGGAAAACCACTGGAAGTTTTCAAAAAGTTTTTCAACCCCTTCATAGAATACTGGAAAAATGCTGATGGAGACATTATAATGAATGAAATATGAAAGTCATTTCTGGACATATAAACTAGAAAATATACACTAAGAAATGCAACTATTAAGATTAATGTAGAAAAACCTGAGATAAAAATGAAAGTTAATACAGTACTGTGGGAAATTGGAGTAAGTTCCTTTAATGTTGCTAGAGATTTTGTTTTTATTACACTAAAACCTCACATAAAGAGTGCCTTGCTTAGAGAATACACTAGTACCCCGTATAATGTGATGACTTGGTTCCACGAGTCATCATGTTATACGATTTTTAACGTTGTTCAATACAATGATCGAACAATGCTAAATAAAAGCCCTGACGTCAGGGACAAACCACGCCGAGGGAAGGCTCGGCATTCCCCCCCCCCCGTAGGCACGCGATCGCGTGTCGTTCAGGGTTAGGGCAAGGTACGGGAAAGACCCCCGTCTCCTGCCCTAACCCCGAACAACACGCGCGCGCACGCCCGAGGCTGCAAAAGGGTAAGGATCTTTACACTTTTGCAGCCTCGGGCGGCTTGGAGGCTTCTGTGGTGTGGCGGCGGTGACAGGACGATGCGGTATGGTCCCTCGCACCTCCCGTCACCGACGCCGCACTGTGCGTGCTCGCCCGAGGCTGCAAAAGGGTAAGGATCTTTACCCTTTTGCAGCCTCGGGTGGCTCGGAGGCTTCCGCGGCGCGGCGGCAGTGACAGGAGGATGCGGTATGGTCCCTGGCACCCTCCAGTCACTGACGCCGCACCGCGCGCGCGCGCGCGCCTGAGGCTGCAAAAGGGTAAGGATCTTTACCCTTTGGCAGCCTCGGGCGGCTCGGAGGCTTCCGCAGTGTGGTGGCGGTGACAGGAGGATGTGGTATGGTCCCTGGCACCCTCCCGTCACTGACGCCACACTGCCCCCGCGCGCCCGAGGCTGCAAAAGGGTAAGGATCTTTACCCTTTTGCAACCTCGGGCAGCATGGAGGCTTGTACGGCAGGGCAGGGGTGACGGGAGGATGCGGGAAGGTCCCCCGCATCCTCCCGTCACCCCCGCCGCACCGCGCGCACGCCCGAAGTTGCAAACGGGTAAGGATCTTTACCCTTTTGCAACCTCAGGCAGCACGGAGGCTTGTGCGGCGGGGGTGACGGGAGGATGCAGGAAGGTCCCCCGCATCCTCCCGTCACCCCCGCCGCACTGCATGTGCACTCCCGCGGTTCCGAAGGGATACCCTTTTCCGGACCTCGGACGTGCACGCGCGGCTCTGCGGGGGTTAGCTGGGCATCTGAGGGAATCCCTCGGATGCCCGGCTAACCCCCGCAGAGCCGCGCTGTCCTCCAAGCCGCCCGAGGTCCGGAAAGGGTAAGGATCTTACTCCTTTCCGAACTTCGGGCGGCGGGCGGGCACAGGGGGTTGGACTGGGTAGATATTCTACCCAGTCCAACTCCCCCCCCCCGCACATGCTTGTTCCGTATAACGCTAAAATTGTGTTATTTGATACAAGATTTTTCCAAAAATCTTGTCACGTTATACAGTTTTAGCGCTATATGATACTCGCGTTATACGGGGTATTACTGTAACTCACTTAAAGAGCAGTGGTCTGAATGGTCGCCTCGCTTAACAACTAAAACCAACCAAAAACTCACTTAACAACTAAATCGGGGTTCACAATCCCCCCGGCCCACCAGAAGTCACATGCAAGAGCAAACTTGCAAACTTGGTCACTTACAAGAGCAAACTCACTTAAAGAGCAATGCTGTGGAAACATTATGCTCTTTAAGCGAGGTACCACTGTATATCATAAAATTGATGATAATGCCCATTGTAAAGATACCATCATTACCCAATGTAGTAATTAACCATTTTGACCTTCTGGCAGTGTTTTACCAATGGTTTTGGTTCTTCTTGGAGAGAAAAACCTAGAAGGTGGTGTTGGGCAAACTCCTTTTTGACAACCTGACCTTTGGCCTCTGTTTTCTTTCATGGATCTCTCCCAACCTCCTTGCCAATTAACATATACAGTAACACCGCATAGTGAGCATCTCGTATAGAGAGTAACTTGCTTAATGAGCAGACCTTTCCCAAAAAGGTCTGCTTCATTGAACAAGCAAAAACTCTCTTAACGAGAATAGTTCTCTTGCCTGCGCTGGTGAATTGACCGGTTTTTTTGCTAGCACAGGCGAGAGAACTCATCGAGAAAGAGAAGGGGGTAAAAAGTGAACAGTTCTCTCACCTGCGCTGGTGGATAAAGGCAGGAAAGAGCTTGCAGTTTCTCTTCAATGAGACTGGAACACAAGCTCTTTTCTGCCTTTATCCACCAGTGCAGGCAAGAGAACTGTTAGCTTTTTACCCCCTTCTCTTTCTCAAACAGTTCTCTTGCACACTTGGGTCGTGGGTAAGAATGGGCGTGAGCGTTCTTACCCATGACCCAAGTGCCGGTCGGACAGGCACTTGGGTCGCGGGTTGAACAGCTGTGCATGCCCGTTCTTACCCACGACCCAAGCACTGATCGCAGTGTGCGATTGGCGCTTGGGTCAGAGGTTGAACCTGCTAAACACATTTCCCCATAGGAAACACACTCCTTCAATGCATTCCTATGGGGAAATGTGTTTTGCTTAACGAGCAACTTGCTTAATGAGCAAACAAATGGGATGCATTTTGCTTGTTAAGCGAGGCCTCACTGTACATGAAACTACTAGGAGAGATTATCTGGAACAATTTGGTATTAAGAAATAGAGATCAAGTGCCTGGAATTCTTTTACTAAAAGTTATGCCATAGAAGGCTAATGTTGTAACCAGCTGCTGCTAATCACAAATGTTTTCTTCCTTTTCAAAAGCCTGGTGGCTGTTCATCAGTCTTACATAACTTCAGGGAGCAGGATTTCATCATTATATGGAATTAGTTTAAACTAGCTCTCTTCTAAATTTGAAGGATTATATGTACAACACATTTCTTTGTGTTATGTCAAAGAAGGATGAAGAAACAGAATCTGCACTTTACTGCAGATTTATTAAAAGTGGGATGTAAAGAAGCAATACCCAAGAATTATCTTTACACACATTTTTGATTCCACTCATTGTGAATCCCCCAACCATATGTTAATTTTAAACTACCACAAAGTGAGGAAAGAACAAATAATGAATACTCACTTCTAGATTCGGTCTTAGACTGGCAGCATCTAAGCATAAAACAAAACATCTATATAAAGTAAATCTGTGAAGATTCATTGGACAACATTCTTTTCACCACAGAAACATTTGCCAGCAAACAGTTTAAGCTGCAACCTGAGTTACATCCTATGGTCCCTACAGGGTACTACAGCCCCCAGGATGGCGTGTGAGATGCTATAGGATTTCACAGAATAACCATCTGTGTCAGCAAAGTCTGAGAGATAAGAGAGAAATCCTGCAAATACCTACAAAACCTGGCATATCAGAAAACAAAACAAAACAAACAAAATAAAATAAAAAACACTGTAGCACTTTAAAGACTAACTGCTATATTTTTATTGTTAGCTTTCGTGAATCAAGTCCACTTCATCAGACAAAAACCTCAGAAACGTAGCTTACCTTGGCGGGGCCCCGTATAAAAATTGTTTGGGGGCCCTTTATATGTGGGGCGGAGCTAACGTCATGACATCATGACGTCGTGGGAGGAGCCAACGTCATGACGTCATGGGCGGGGCCAAAATAAAAATAAAATAAATAAAAATAAAATAAATAAAATAGAATTAAAATGTAAAAAAAAAAAAAAACCACACTCACCTCAACCCACCCACCCACCCACCCGAAACACAAAAACCTCACTTACCTTAATCCTGGGGCCTCTTCTTCCTCCGCCTCTGCTGCCATCGCACGATCGCTCCCTCGCCGCGCACGGCGAAGGCAAGGGGCAGTTGTGGAAGGCGAGCGGGCACAGCGAGGCAGCCCCGAGGCCCTCCCCCCGGTTGCCGCGGGGGCTCCCTGGCAGGCTGCGCCAGCCCGGGCGGGGCTCTCCACCTCGACGCTGGGGTGGGAGTCCAGGTGAAGGACCAGCTCGCGCGCCCCATCCCGCACGCAGGCGGCAGGTGAGCTCCAGGCGCGCGCGGCAGGTGAGTTCCAGGCGCACGCGGTAGGTCAGCTCCAGGCGCGCTCCAGGTGGCTGCGCCTGGCTGGAGCTGACCTGCCGCCTGCCGCGGGATGGGGCGCGCCCGCGAGCTGGTCCTGCAGCTGGTGGACTCCCACCCCAGCGTCGACCGTGGAGAGCGCCGCCCGGGCTAGCGCAGGCAGGGAGCCCCCGCGGCGACCGGGGGGAGGGCCTCGGAGTCGGGGCTGCCTCGCTGCTTAAAAGCTGCGGCTCCGGCTCCGACTCTCCGACTCCGGCTTTTTTTTTTAAAATTGGAGCCAAAAATGGCTCCAATAAAGTGCGCATGCGCAGAAACTCAATCTGACACATGCGCAATGCATCAGATTGAGTTTCTGCGCATGCGCAGTAAATTTTTGCTCTTTTTTATTTTTAATTTTATTTTTTGCCGTTGGGGGCCCCCGTAGCCCGGGGGGCCCGTATAATTGATACGGCTGATACAGCGGTAGCTACGCCTCTGAAAAACCTGGAGCTTCTACACAGTTTATTTCCTTCCCAAGTGCCAAGAGCTCTGATGAATGGGCTGTACTCATACAGAGCATCTCCATGTGACATAATCTCCCCCTCGGGACAAGTCTTTTCCAAGAATTATGAATCTTCTATGGAATAAGTTCATCTAGAAATGGCCTTGAGAATGTCAATAGGTTATTAATGTTTCTTTCTGGGATTAAGCATATAAAGAGCTTTGAGTCATAAAAAGGTAAAATCTGTAAAAGGGGAATCCTTGCCTTGGGAAACACAACTCACCTGAGCACAAGAAGGCCATCATCAAAGTGAAGAGCAGAAGACCAAGGCTTTTCATGATTGTATTAATTGGTTTTGCCCAATGTTATAGCGACTGCCCAGGCTGTAGATGCTTCTTGGATGCTGCTAGGAGAATGTGATGTTTTTCTCATATCTTTCCCATGTATATATATACAGCACACACACTCACAAAAATAAACATCGAAATGCCTATGCAGATTTTATGATGAAAACTTCTTTCCACAGTGATGATTGGGTGTGGACAAAAAGGATTACAAAGGTCTTTTGTTGAAACAGTTTCCCTATTGGTTTGGAGCCCAGAATTGCAAAGAAGGTGTGCAGCTGGTCCTTCAGTCCATGATCCAGTCTGTGCATGACAGTGCATGATCCACTCTGGATCATGTGGAAAGATTATTTTTTTTTAGACTATGCTGAAAAATTCTATTTTAGGGTCTTCTAGAACAGGATTGACATTCTTAAACAGTTTACTATACAGCATAACTTCTTCATATATTTCTCAACGAATGATACAATTTTTATGGCTGCAAAAGCAATTCTGATTATTTTCATAGAGAACGTGATATTTCTCTCCTAATGTAAAACTATTTTTAAAGTGGCATTAGTAAAAAAAATTAGGAAGGTCACATATGTGCACCCACTTTGGCATGCTTGTACTGTATAAGAAAGAAATTAATGGCATTAAAATAGTTTGTTTAAATAAATAGGGACAGTTTGCAACCCTGCTTAACTGTAGCCAAGAAAGCCAATAGATAAGATATTTGGAAGTTGCAGTCCAACAGCACCCATGGAACAACAATCTGTCAAAACTGGGTTAACCCTCATTCAGACAGATTAAAAAGTGCCCATTAAAAATAGAAGGCTGGCTATTCTTGCCACATTTTACTATCAATAGTTCATCACTAAGAAAGGACTGTACAGTTGTACCTCGCTTAAAGAGCATGATGTGTTCCACAGGATTGCTCTTTAAGTGAGTTTGTTCTTTAATGAAACACCATTGTAAATGACCAGTTGTGGGGGGAATTGCGAACCCCGATTTATTTGTTAAGCGAGTTTTTGGTTGGTTTTATTTGTTAAGCGAAACGAACATTCAGAGAAAATTCTGCTCTTCAAGCGAGTTATTCTTTAAGCGAGGCACTCTTTATGTGACGTTTGACTGTATTTAAAACAAACTGTGGATGATGACATTTGCATTGAGCAAGTGGAAACAGAGGATTAGTCCCATCCTTGTTGATTGTACCTTAAATCTTGGAGCAAATAGCACTTTTGATGGTGGTGGTTTATATACTTGGCTTTCAGCACAAAGAAAGGATCAAAATCACAGTTTGAGGATCAGCTAAGTCTAGCAGTGTCCAGGCTTGCCACCCCTTCCTTAATGATAGTTAGGATTTTTTTTTTCTAAACAGGAAGCTAGGTGGAGCGAGGCCTGGCTAAGCCTCAGAACTTTCTGGTTGAGTCCTTTCTCCAGGTGAGCCATTTAGGACAATTATGGGATATATCCTCCAAGGATTAGGAAAGCTTATATCTACCATTTAACAATCAGGTATATCTAGTTTGCTGTTCAAAATATTGCACAATGTAAAACTATGCTCCAATTAAGCTTGAACAGTTCCCATTTGCTAGATTTTAATAGATTTCATTTCTCACAACAGATGAAAAGAAGTTCTAAGTCTAACTTCTCATCACTTCTCAGCAGCATGGTTCCCTTAATTCTGTACTAACTGCAATATTAGCAGGTTTGGCTTTGAAATAGTGGCATAAATATGAATTTGGTCTCTCTTTCTAAACCCATCTATCAACATTCTCAGTGATGGGCTGCCAAAAATTTTACTATGACACTGTGGGCAGAGCTGACATCGTGGGTGGAGCCGACATCATGACATCATGACATTGTGGGCAGAGTCAAAGTAAAAATAATAATAATAATAAAGTAAAATAAAAATAAAATAAAAATATAGTACACATAAAAATAGAAATAAAAAACAAATTAAAATACAAATTAAAATAGACATTAAATAGAAATAAAAAACATAAAAATACAAATTAAAATAGACATTAAATACACACTACATAAAAGACACACACACCTCAATCCACCCACTGACCCACCAACCCCAAACACAAACCCTAGTCACCCTGGGGTTGGGGAGCAGCAGGCAGGCAGGCAGCAACAGCAGTGGCGCGGCAGCACAGCAAAGTGGAGCAGCGGAGCGGTGGTCTGGTGGTGCAGCATGGCCTAGCCCAGCCTGGCTTGTCCCGGTCTGGCAGCGCAGCCTGGCCCGGCAGCACAGCCTGGCCTGGCTCGGCCCAGCCCGGCCCAGCGGTGCATTGAGGAAAGGCTGCCACCACTGCCACTGCTCCTCCAAAGAGGTCACTGAAGGCCTCAATAGCCAGCCTGTGAGCACTTCCAAGCAGCCAAAAATGGCTGCTTAGAAGTACTCATGCGTCAAAGTACCATTTGATGCATGCACACTTCTGTTTTTCAGTGTGCATATGTCAAATGGTGTTTTGACACATGCACACTTTCAAGCAGCCATTTTGGGCTGCTCTGAAAAGAAATCCGGAGGGCGGCCGGAGAGGCTACCCCCCCTCGGAGAACCCCTCTGGATTTCTGCTACCGGTTCTGCCAAACTGGTCCGAACTGGCAGCAGCCCACCACTGAACATTCTGTCTAACTTTCTAGTATAAGCAAGAAGCAGAATTTAATATGTTCAATCCTATCACAGCTGAGTTGATCACATTCACTATGTAGGGTTATGAAAGTCACTGTCTCCCCTTGCTGCCATTTATGTTTTCAACATGGGAGTGATTACCTTTAACACTGAGTGTTCAGAAATCCTCACACCTGCTCTGTACCTGAATAGAGGAATGCTCTGGACACAGAATATACACCTCATTTTCTTCTGCATTCCCTTACGCAACCAACTTTTTCTTAGAGTTCCTCCCCAGTGTTTTCTCTTCTTGAAACTTGTTTTTCCAATTGTGAATTCTAAAGCATATGACTGGAAAGTTGTTACTTGAATATTCATGTGTACATAAGTTGGTTGTCTGTTTTGATTTGTGTGTGTTCTGTCATGTTATTTGATATTTGCTTGCATACTGTCCAGAGTGGGATACCACCCAAATGGGCAGTATAGAAATGTAATAAATAAATAAATAAATAAATAAATTCAACACACAACAAAATATTTTAAATAAGTTACAATCACTTTGTATTAAGCAAATATTTCCTTTACATTGTATAGAACAGGGATTCACAATGTTTTTCCACCACAGTCTGGACCCGCCCCAACACACAGCTGCATGGGCAGGAGGCATGGTTCCTCCTGGTGCTTTACTTTTTTGCCATGGTGGTGGGAAGCACAATTGTGCTATTTTTTCGGCTGCTTTGGCAGCCTCTGCCACTTCCCATGGTGGTGGCGGGGTGTCTGAAGCATTTTCATTCATTTTCATTAAGTTTTTCACCGTGCGTTTCACACTTCTGATGGTGGTGGTGGGTTCTGACAGTGTTGTGAATGTGGAGGGTTTTTAATGCTTTTATGATTTTTATTGTTATTGTGGGGACACTTTTATATTTTAGTATTCTTATTGGTTAATGTGTAAGCCATCTGGTGGCACCTTGGTGAGGGAGCTGTGATAAAAGTAGAACAAAATAAATAAATAAATAAATAAATATGGGAAATGGTTTTTGAGTAAATGTTTGAGATACAGGAATTGCATTGTTCTCTAGCTTTGAAGATGTGCAGCTGAAATAGTAAAAAAAAGAGAACTAATCATGATTTTGGTTACTTGAGATGAATTATAGCTAAAAACTGGAAAGTAAAACTAGCTTGTGTGTATGCCTTTCATGTAGGTGAAATTGCAATATCTATGAAATTTGATTTGCCTGAATGACATGTTTCATTCCCACAACAGTCATGTAAAGTAATTTCAGTTGTATGACAGAAACTTTATCAAGGTTGCCCAATGATTCTGATGATGGCTAAGCAATATTTGAGCACAGATTTTTCTTCATGTAATTCTATCTCTTCCAACCATTGAATCCCAATCCAGTAAAGAATAAACTATGTGTACCTCAGTTTAATAGATACTTAAACTAAATAGCCTGTATCCTGTTCAATATTTACAAAAGGTTGTAGATCTATCTACAAATGTTCCTGCAAAACTTTTATGAGATGCCAGTCCCACAACTGCCAGCTCATCAGGTTGCTGCAGCTTCTGTAACTGGACTTCTGGATGTGTAAATATTGAACAGGATACTTGGTTTTATTTCTTAAAGAACAGAATACATGTATGCCAAAAAAATCAAAAGGGAGCTAACAAGTAAAGTTCATTAAAAGATCCACAGTAAAAAACATCCACAGTAAAAAACAAGAAGCCCACAAATTTTGTCATGGTTACATTGAGGATCTGGTCTTGTTGACAAGCTGTATTTCAAACCTAATGAAATTTTTTATGTCTAAACATCTGACAAATACAATGTAACATAAATACAGAATACAATTAATAAAAACATGTGAAAGTTAAATATACCTATCATATGCAATAGGGTGGTTTTTTAATATACAGTATATTTTATAGTTGAGGCAGAGGGCCACACTCTTCCCTGTTTTGATGTAGCATGGCAGGCTCAAAAACTTTCCTCAGCTTAGTGATCAAAACAATGTGCATCCTCCTCCTCCTCCTCCTCCTCCTCCTCCTTCTCACATGCGAACCCAGAACAGTCTATAAGCCATAACACATAGGGATTATTTTGTAAGATAAATAAGCAAATGTTATCAGAACAAAAGCATTATTAGGTATAGCAGCATTTGAGCTTATGAACACTAGTGTGCTACATGTTGCTACAAATTATTGATGGATGGGTAGTAGATTATTCTACATGCTCAGAAAGATCTAACATGCACTGCCTATGTGAAGAATATTCTGTCCCACTGATTGCTTGTATTGCTTCCTCCATTGCAGCTGTGACAAAACACTATTACCACAAACACTATTACATAACAAAACCTTGCCAGGGGGAAAAAAACATAGGAAGTTTGCAGAAAGGCCCTGGGATCAGACAGTGACAGAAAAACAATGAGTATGGAAACATAAGGCAGGTTATAGCTCCACCTATTGTTTGACTACATCAATTACAAGATTTGCATTTATCAGGGTGGATAAGAATCAGCTTCCTCAAAGATTGTTGCCTTGCCGTGGCGAGTGGGCTTGCTTGGTTCGATGACGCTATGGGTTATGCCGTGTAGGGCTACCCAAGACAGACAGGCCATAGTGGAAAACTCAGACTAAACTCTTTCCTGTATTGTATATTGTACACTGTTGAATTGTTTATTGTATATTGAGGATTGTGCTGTGATAATATTTAGTTATTGTATTTTTGATTACACTAATATTGTATGTTTATTGATTTGTATAGTATTTACTGTATTTAATTGTATTGTTATATTATATGCTAGTGTATTTTGGTTTGCACTGTAATATTGTTATTTGTGATTGCTATGAGCCGCTCTGAGTAAATTTTTACTGAGTAAAGCGGCATACAAGTCTAAATAAATAAATAAATAAACACAATCTACTAGTGAAGAAACTGGCAACCCACATCAATACCATTGCCAAGAGAACCCCCACGGACAGTATCAAAAGGCTAAATGATGCGATGCTAGAAGATGAGCCTCTCAGGTCAGAAGTTGTCCAAAATGCTACTGGGGAACAGCTTTGGACAAGGACAAGTATCCCCAGAAAGAGTGAAGTGGCTGAGCCAAAGCTGAAAGGATGCTCAGCTGTGGATGGATCTGATGGTGAAAGTCTGATGCTATAAGAAACAATTTTGTTGTTGTTGCTAGACCCTTTGAGTCCGACCTTTGCAACCCCATGGACTATCGCACACCAGGCACCCTTATCCTCTACAATCCTCTTCAACCCTCCCAGCTCTGTGCCCATTGTGTCAACAATACCACCCAGCCATCTCATTCTCTGTCACCCCCTTCTCCTTTGCCCTCGACCTTTCCCAGCATCAAGGTTTTTCTCAAGTGAATCCTGTCTTCTCATTTGATGTCCAAAATACTTTAGCTTCATCTTCAATATTTGACCTTCCAAAGAGCAGTTTGGGTTAATTTCTTTTAAGATCGACCTATTTGTTCTTTTTGCTGTCAAGAGTACTCTCAAAATTCTCCTCCAACACCACATTTCAAAGGTGTCTGTTCTTCTGCACTCAGCTTTCTTTATGGTCCAGCTTTCACAACCATACATTACCATTGGGAATACCATTGCTTTGACTACACAAACTTTTGTTTCAAAGTGATATCTCTACTTTTATGTTCCCCAGGTTTCTCACTGCTTGTCTTCCAAGAATTAGTAACCTTTTTATTTCATGGCTGCAATCACCATCTGCAGTGATCTTTGAACCTATGAAGGTAAAGTCTCTCACTGCTTCTACTTCTTCGCCATCTATTTCCAGGGACTGATAGGGCCTGTTGCCATTATCTTGGTTTCTTTTTAAAAAGATAAGTCTCAATCCAGCTTTTGCACTCTCTTCTTTCAACCTAAGTAACTTGTCTAAGTCATATCTGTGTGGCCTAATTGTTTTCCCTATTTTCTTTAATCTAAGTCTGAATCTGGCAATCAGTAGATTATGATCCAAGCCACAGTCTGCTCCAAATCTCATCTTTGATGACTGTATGGAGCTTTTCCATCTTTGGCTGCAGAGCATGTAATAAATCTGATTTCGATGTTGGCCATCTGGTGATGTACATGTATAAAGTTGCCTCTTGTGTTGTTGGAAGAGGGTGTTTGGTATGACCAATGGATTTTCTTGGCAAAGCTCTATTAGCCTTTGCCCTGCTTCATTCAGTATCCCAAGACCAAACTTGCCTGTTAATCCATTTACTTTTTGACTTCTTACTTTGGCATTCCAATCTCCTATGATAATGTGGACATCATTTCTTGGTGACTGTTCTATGAAGTGTTGTAGGTCCTAATAGAACTGTTCAACTATGGTTTCATCTGCACTAGTGGTTGGTGTGTATATTTGGATTACAGTGATATTGAAAGGTTTGCCTTGGATTCGTACTGAGATCATTCTGTCATTTTCCCATTACTGCTTTCCTCACTCTTTTATTGACTATTGTTGCCACTCCATTTCTTCTAAGGTTTTTTTGGCTACAGTAATAGATATGATGGTCTCCAGAGTTGAATTCACCCATTCCTGTCCATTTTAGTTCACTGATTCCTAAGATGTCAGTGCTTATTCTTTCCATCTCATTTTTTACCACTTCCAGCTTGCCTTGATTCATAGATAGTAATTCCATGTTCCTATACACTATTGTTATTTACAGTATTGTATTTCTCTTCCCACTAACTTATCCACCCCTATCTTCCAACCGGAAGGGCTTGACATCCTGTTCCATCTATTTTGACCTTTCTTTGTTTTGCCTTTTTGTTGCAGTCCATGGGGTTTTCTTGTCAAAATTCCTGATGTAGTTTGCCAGCCCCCATGCCATTATTTTACCACCATACATAGTATCACAATTTAACACAATGTAACATACTCAAGAAAGTTAGTATGCTATTCATTGCTACTTAATATTATTCTAGCTTTGGTTTTTTAGTACTGGATATATGTAAAGCACATCACAATTTGACTAAGATAACAAGTTAATATACAATATTCCTTTTACTTTGGTTATTACTTATTACTGAAATATCCAATATCAACTAACAAAGTGGTGATTACTTATCTGCTAAATGCAGTTGTCTGTGTTCTTTGAACCACTCAGCTGCGTTGGTGAGTGGTGGTCACTGGTGGCTGCTGGAGCTCTCGGTGGTCTTTTGGGCAGGGCCGCCTTCCTCCTCACCCAGAGTGTGGTGGTCAAATGTCACTCTCTCGCTGGCTGGGTGTTGTTGGCTGTGTGAGGCTACTCAATGCCCAGCAACCTCCTCCTCCTCAATGGTGTCAGCAGTGTGGCAGCGCTGCTAGAGATAGGCTGTAGGTCCTGGGACAATGGCGGTCTCTCTAGCAGCTGGGCTTCCCCCTCCTCACTACAGCCAGACAAGGTTAGACTAGGTCCCATGACAATGGCTGTCTCTCTCGGGGCTGGGCTTCCCTCTCCTCATTCCATCCAGAGATGAGTCTGGAGGTCCTGGGATGGCAGTCTCTCTTGGGGCCCTGTTTCCCCCTCCTCACTCCAGCCAGAGATGAGGCTGGAGGTCCCTAGATGGTGGTTTCTCGCAGACCTGGGCTTCCCCCTCCTCACTCCAGCCAGAAACAAGGCTGGAGGTCCTGGGATGATGGCATTCTTTCTTGTGGCTGTAATATGCAATACTGCATAGGAACCTGGAATGTAAGATCTATGAATCAAGGGAAGTTGGATGTGGTCAAAAAAGAGAAGGAAAGACTGAACATTGATATCTTGGGAATCAGTAAACTAAAGTGGACAGGGAAGATGAATTTAACCCAGGGGACCATTATATCTACTACTGTGGGCAAAAATTCCTTAGAAGAAACAGAGTGGCCCTTATAATCTGTAAAAGAGTGAAGAATGCAGTAACAGGCTACAATCTTTAAAGTGATAGAGGAATCTCAGTACAAATTCAAAGCAAACCATTCAACATAACAATAATCCAAGTTTATGCCCCAACCACTAATGTAGAAGAGACTTTAGTCAAGCAGTTCTACAAAGACCTAGAACACATTTTGGAACTGACATCAAAAAATGATGTCCTTATCATCATAGGAGATAGGAATGCCAGAGTAGGAAGTTAAAAGGTAACTGGAATAACAGGCAAGTTTGGCCTTGGAGTACAAAATGAAGCAGGGCAAAGGCTAATAGAATTTTGCCAAGAGAATGCACTGTTCATAGCAAACATCCTCTTCCAACAACCTAAGAGGCAACTCTACACACAGACATCATCAGATGGCCAACATCGAAATCAGATTGATTACATACTCTGCTAGCCAAAGATGGAGAAGCTCTATACAGTCAGCAAAAATGAGACCTGGAGCAAACTGTGGCTCAGATAATGAGATACTGATTGCCAAATTCAGGCTTAGAATGAAGAAAGTAGAAAAAACAATTAGCCCACTCAGGTATGATCTAAATAACATCCCTCATGAATATACGATGGAAGTGAAGAATATATTTAAGGGATTAGACTTAACAGACAGAGTGCCTGAATAATTGTGGACTGAGGTTCATAACATCATAGTAAAGGTCACCCTTGCTTGAAAGCCAATTGTATTCAACTCTAGGGTTCAGTGCTCATCTCTGTTTCACAGCCAAAGAGCCAGCACTGTCTGCATTTGAAGACATTTCCATGGTCATGTGGCAGGCATGACCAGACACTGGAGCACACAGAACACTGTTTACCCTCCCACCAAAGTGGTCCCTATTTATCTACTTGTAATTTCTTGGTTTTAAACTGTTAGGTTGGCAGGAGCTGGGACAAAGATGGGAGCTCATTCTGTCCTGCAGTACTCGGGAATTGAACTGCTGACCTTCCACCTCCCAGTCAGCGTCTTAGTGACTTCATTCAACATTGCAAACCAGACCTAGTAGTGCCAGAAGAGCCATCACTTTCCCACTGTCTTGCTGAGGGGCATTCCTCTGACAAGTGAGGAAGGGAATGGGTGGCCCCTGGGGCACTACTGTGGTGGCTTCTCCAATTCATCAATAGAGAGACGCAAATATTCATATTCACCAAAGCAAGAGTCTGTTTTGTACCTCAAGGGACAAGAAATTTAGCCAAATCAGTCTAAGACAAACTGACCCAATTTAAAGTGTACAAACTGAATCTTGTTATTTGCATACAGACACTGATAATTGCTAGCCACTATTTTGTAAATCAGGAGTTCTCGAGCTTTTAAAACAGAGGGCCAGGTCACACTTCTTCAGACAGCTTCTGGGGCCAGATGGCCATTTTGCCCTTACTCTACCACATGGCACTTCCCAGTGTGGTGGTGGCAGTGGGTGGGGGGCACATGAAATGGTGCCATGGGCCGCAGGTTGAAAATCCTTGCTGTAAATCATACTCAGGCAATATGTTCAAGCAGGGATCATATCACTACAATAGGTATTGCTGATAATGCAGCTCTTTTAACCATTCTGACCTGGGTCAGGGGCCCTTGTAAGGTATGGAATTCTGCTAGAAAATTGGAATGGAGGAGAACAAAATGAATACTCTGCAGCCAATTTTCCAAGCAAGGCAGGGAATATACTTTAAAGATAAAAAGAGTTTTTTGGCTGAAGACCGGAAGAAGTGGAGACGCAATGTAACATTTTACAGATCCCGGTATACATTTGAAACCACCAGGCTGATTGTAACCACTATTACAAATTTGAAGAAAAGTACTGCTTACAAAACAGTGGTGGATTATATGCAATTTGCAGTGAGAGATGGTTTCCCAAAAAGATGAAGCAAACATTGCAAAAGTAAAGGATTTTGTACAACTAAGGATTCGTTGTGGCTATTGTAACCTAAGGATGAGCAGATCCGTTCCTGGAAGCAATTTGTGGTTGGTTGGAGTTGATAGCTGTTATTACAACAAAGGACCTGCCTCAGTTGGGATGATGTGCCTAGGCATGAATCAATAAACAGAAATCTAGCAGAATATCAAAGCAAGACTTTTGTCTCCTGATCCACCAGCCTAGCGATACAACTTTTATGACCTGCACTCCTGTCTGTCTATGGTTTCCAATGCAGCATTTGTCATGCAGAGCTACACGAGGAAGTGAGCAATATATCTAAAGGGTATATTGAGGCCATTTTGTACATTCCAGGCTCCCATTCCACCCCTGGTTTTTTACAAAATGGAAATTATATTTTTCAAAATTAAGAAAAAAAAACCACCTCCCTATGTTCTCTGTGGACCATGAGAGACCATTTTGTTCCTGGCATGCCATAAGTGAAATATTTCTGTAAATCTTCAAAAAGACTCAAATGAGTTTTTCAGTTAACTCTTTTTTAAGAGAGAAAAATATTTTTCCACTAATAAAAACACACTGCAGCAAACTTTACACAACTACTGGGTGTTTTTTTAAGGAGAAAAACAAGGGAAACAATATTTTCAATATTGTTTTAATTTCCATTTAAATCTTTTTTGGTACTTTTTTGTTTTATTTATTTTATTCATTTATTTATTTATTTTTATTTAACTTTGTTTATTGCCCTCCTCCCCGAAGGGACCCAGGGTGATTCACAACAGGTAAGCATACTTTTGCCCACTTTAGCATGCATTCTTTCACCCTTTCAGATTCTGTTTTAAATGTCAAGAATAATTTATTTATCCCCAGTTTCTTTATCTTTTATCCTAAGTACATGCCTGTCTATCTGCTTTGTTTTCTAGAAATCTATTCTTCATTTTTTCTGATTTAAATCTTTCAAATAATTGCATATATTCAAAATGATTCAATACTGCTCCTCCTTCTAGCCTTTCTCTAGTCTTAATTTTTATCTCTCCTTTATTAATAATTATCAAAACTCTACAAGTTAACTAATATCTTTCTTTCAGGCCTGCAGTGGCTCAGTGGTTAAGAAGCTCGCCTTGTTAGCTTGAAGGCTGGCAAGTCGGCAGTTCGAGACCTGGTGCCTGTCTCTGTCCCAGCTCCTGGCAAACTAGCAGATTGAAAGCAAGAAATTGCAAGTAGATAAATAGGGACCACTTCAGTGGGAAAAAATCTTGAGGACATGAAAGGAGTCTCATTCAGGCATCTCCTGAGGAGAGTTTCTCCAGCAAAAATCCTTTCAACCCTGAATTATTTCTGACACAAAATTATTATTATTTTTCTTTCACCATTTCCCTTCTGTGAAAGGATACTTGGGGTGATACCCATAACAACAATTTTCTGTAGAGCACCCGTTTATATTTTTCCCATATCTTATTTAATTCTTTTCTGGTCTCATGGATGATGAATTCTCCTTTTACTTTGACTCTCATTCCACATATAGGCCTGCCATTCAAATTTTAACCCTGTTTCTTCTAATTCTAATATCATATTATTTTCCAATTCATTCCAAACCATTCTAGAAGCCACATAGTATATCTTAAGATCAGGTAGAGCCATGCTATCCCTTTCTTTACTGTCTATTAGATTTGTACATTTAATCCTTCATTTCTTGCCTTGCCAAATAAAATTGACTAAGTCAGCCATTTTTAAAGTTTTCATCTATCTACAATATAGGAAATGATTGGAACAAAAATAGAATTCATGTCAGAATGTTAATTTTGATTGCTTCAGTTCTGTCCAATGGCAAGAAGTTTAGTTTTCCCCATGTTTTTCAAATCTTTCTTAACTACTTTCCATAACTGAATATAATTGTTCTTGGATAAATCTGCATTTTTCTTTGTCACTGTGACTCCGGAATATTTCACATTCTCTCCTTTCTCAAGACCTGAAACACTTAGAAACTTTTCCTTTTATTTTTTTATTTATTGAATTTCTATACCACCTATCTGGGTGTTATACCACTCTGGTCGGTGAACAAACTTTATTCAAGTTCTTAAAGATAACATTTACTTATTTTTAAAGATACAGTATGTGGATGTAGGTTTCACTCAGTGAAAATGATTGGGATTTCCCAGGAAGATGCTCTGAATCCCAACTATTGTATTTAATAATTTATGAGAAATGGCAAAATGAAGGTGGAACACAGGGTTAATTAACTGTGTTCAACTAAAGTACTACCTCTGATGCTTTCACACTAGGGCTATGATGGCATGGAGTGCCAATGCTTTTCAACTACAGTACTTAATAACCAAGAAGAAAACTAATCCCACTTACTTTGGATTTATCTGTAGTATTATTGTCAAGGGGATCCAAGCCAAGTGTGTCCCATACTGATTGTGGATCATTGTGGTTCTGATGGAAGAACATATAGCAATAAGTATGACTTCTGCAATGCATATGCGTAAGTACATGTTTCAATCACAAGATGCAGCTTAATAGGGGGTACACAATAGCATTGCTCGGCAGGAAGTCTGCTCAAAAGGAATGCTACAATTGATCCCTCTTTTAAGAACATTTATTTTGAAAGAATTGTATGACCAATTATGCATAGAAAGAAGGAAGTGTCTTCGCAGCTCTTGGTACTGCTGGGAAACAGAGCAGTGATGAAAATCTCATTATGCCTTCTTCATACGACAATCCAAAATGAAAATAAAACGGAACAGCATGGGTCCCGCTGAAGAAGAACTGAATCCAAATTCCTTTCAGCCTAAGGATGATGGAAATTATTTAGGACATCTCTTGCAGAGCCCTAACTTTGTGCCAGCGTTGTAGCTGCATCCCTGCACTGGAGGAAGTGTGGATATAAAGGAACTGTGTCCCATTCTCTATTCTTTTCTCAGATCTTCCGCCACCTCAATTTAGACAGCAGAGCAGATCTGCCACCAGATTACCCTCCTGGTGGACATCTGAAATCAGGGTTCTGATGGCAGAAAAGGCTTCTGGCCTAGCCTGATGCAGTATTTCTAGCAGTGTGGTTTTTAAAATTATTATTATTGGAAAATGTGAACAATTGCATCTTCTGAATTCTCAGAACTCTCTGAGTTCTTTTCTTGACTTTGTCTCATCAGTAACAGCAGCAGAACTCTTGGGCTGGAAAACATGGGGGAATGCTGAAAATCTGAAGCTACACAAGAATAAGAAAATTTCTGACATTTCTAAAGGCATCACCAGAAATGAATCATTGTTTTTCTCTTTGGTAGCGGATGAAAATCTTTCAGTATCTGAAGATGATTTATCAATAAATAATCTTACCAGCATTGTCTATTTTGGATTCTTCTTTATTTTTTTTCTTTTTACTGACATTACAAAAACAAACAACATACAGACAAATACAAATAAGGAACACATATAACAATAAAGGAAAAAAACCATATATGACTTTACATTACTTACAATATATACTTGAGACAAGACAATGATACCTTAAAATATGAAATGAATTAACACATAGATGGGTATATTTCTTTGTCTTATATATTTCTCGCGTTCTTATACAATATTCTATCCTCTTGTATTTCTGTTTTGTTTAATTATAATCCAGAGTCCCTTTCAATACCCTTATAAGTGTTTCAACACCAACCACATTAAAAATAATAATAATAATAATTTTTTTAAAAAAACCATATATAACATTACATTACAATACAATACATACATTTTAATTAATGACACCCCGTGCTATTTACATTATCCAGAGAGGTTACAGTTAGTTCGAATTTAAATGTTTCTCCAAAAACTCATTTGTTCCGGTACTGGCTGTGTTGTTTTATTATTATACAATGAATGCTCTATGAATGGATGCCATATCCTCCAAAATCTGTTCTCCTGTACTTCACCCTTCCTAACTTTCACTTCCCATGTCAATTTGTCATTCAACGCCAATTCCCACAGTTCCCTGTACCAATCCTCCATCTTAGGTTGGCTATCCTTCTTCCAATTTTTAGCGATGCAGTGCCTTGCTGATGACAGCATAGCGGCTATTAACTCTTTTTTGTCTTTGTCCACGTTAAATTTCTCCACATTTGTCAATAGCACTGTATCTGAGTCTAATTCTACTCGTACTCCCATTATGTTTGCCATTTCTTTTCCTATTTTAGCCCAAAAGGGATTTACCACTTTACACTCTAGCCACATATGCTCGTATGTACCCAATGTAGATTTGCATCTCCAACATTTATTGCTCTTTTTCTCATCCATCTGGTGCAATCTTATAGGTGTCAAATACCATCTCCGTAACATTTTATAGTTATGCTCCTTTACTCTTACTGATAAGTTTCTCATAATTCTTTTGCTCCACTTTTTTTTCCAATCACTATCTGAAATTTTCACTTTTAAGTCCTCTTCCCATATATTTTTCAATATTTCTTGGGCTTTACCCCCTTTATTCAGTATTTTATATATTTTACTAACCAGCCCCTTAGTTCCTATTTCCCCCTTCCTTATTTTAAATATTATTTCTTCAACTTCTGTATTCGATCTTTCTAACGATCTTTCTTGCATATATTTGTTGTTCCACTTTTCTACCACCAATCGTTGAAACCAATTCCATCCCAACTGATTAAACAACTCATTTTTTTTGGTCTTATCTTTACATATCCTTATCCATTCTTTTACCAATGTTGCCCCTCCTTTCTCCAGAATGTCAAATTTTGTGTCAATCTTTATGGGAAAATTTTTAATGTTGTTTTAATTTTTTCCACTCTTCCAACAAGGTTTTTAGCAATTTGTTTTTAATTCCTACAACTTTTACTTCTTTGTCTAAAAAAATTGCGTTCCCAAATTGTCTCAGTTCCTTCAACTCAATTTCTTGCCATATTGTCTCTTCCCTCATCAAAATTTTTATCACGTTTTTTATCTGAAACGCTCTATAATAATTTTTAAGATTTGGTAGGCCTAATCCCCCCTCCTGCTGAGATACATACCATAAGCTTTTTGCAATCCTTACTCTACGTTTCCCATTGCAATAATTGTTTAATTTATTTTGAAGTTCCTTCATCTCTTTATCCAGTATTCTGATAGGTAAAGTGTCAAATAAAAAATTGATCTTTGGTATCAGCATCATCTTATTTTGGATTCTTCTTTATAAACAAATAGCTCTCCATAGCATTTTAATTTTAAAAAATATATTCCATACATTAACACGTATGTTAAGAATTTTGACCCAAATGGCCCTTTTGCCAACACCAAAGCTCTAGCCATAGCAGCAGGAAATTCCTTGCCATGCTCACTGACATAATTATTTTGCTCTTTTGATCAAAGTTTAAGTATCATCTGGGGAGTGGGGGAGAGCCAGCTTTCACTTATGGTCAAATGAACCCAGTTAGAAGAAAGGTGCAACATGCAAACAAAAAACAAAACAACTAGCGACATTTCTCTCCTTTCAGCCGCGATTTATTCAGACCGGCTTCCATGACTTGTGGAAGGGAGTCTTGCTAACTGTGTGAGACGGATTTTGTTGTGCATTAATCTTTGAGAGGTTTCCTTGTTTAAAAAGAGAAAGAAGCAGAAAAAATTAAGTTTTTAAAATTAAAATTTTGTATTACTGTATATACTTGAGTAGAAGTCTAGTTTTTTAGCCTCCATAACGAGATCCAAAAAAGGGACTTGACTTATACTCTGGTCAATGACCACAAGGATCCCAAAACCACGGTGGTGCAAATTCAAACATACATTTTTTAAAAAGCACTAACATAAAAATTTGAAAACATACCCACACAAATGTCTGAATAAATTAACTGTACCACATTTTCATGTACATTCAAACCTCGCATATAGAGTAACTCGTGTAAAGACCAAAATTTTCTCTAAATGGTCGCTTCGCTTAACAAATAAAACCAATCAAAAACTTGCTTAACAAATAAATCGGGGTTCACAGTCCCCCCCCCCACAATTGGTCACTTACAACGGTGTTTCACTTAAAGAGCAAACTTGCTTAAAGAGCAATCCTGTGGAACGCATTATGCTCTTTATGCGAGGTACAACTGTATTTTAATTACTGAAACTCACTAGCACCTGTTGCATTTTCCACCCCCTACTTATTCTCGGGTCAATCTATTTTCCTAGTGTTAGAGGTCCAAATTAGGTACCTCAACTTATATTCAGGATGACTTATAGTCGAGGGTATACGATAACATGAAATATTGTTTACAGAAGTACAGCCAATATATATACAGTCAAACTTCGCATAAAGAAAATAATTCATTTTGTGAGGCTGCTCGCTATGTGTTTTTCACGATGCGAGTTTTTTTCACATAGCGAAAATTCCTATGGAAAAACTCGCATAACAAAAATTTCTATGGAAAAACACACATAGCAAAAAATTTTCATTATATGAGTTTTCCCCATAGAAATGCTCGTTGTGCGAGTTTTTCCATAGGAAAAGTCCAACTCGCATAGCGAATTTTTTTGTAATGTGAGTTAGATCACTTTTTGAAAAACCCACTTGTTACGTGAGTTTCTCACTAACCGAGTCACTCGCTAAGCGAGGTTTGACTGTACCGTATTTGCAAGTGTATAAGACGCATTGGGGTATAAGACGCATCCCCCTTTGTAGACACGTTTTAAAGGAAGAAAATAATTTTTTTACATTTTAACTCCAGGAGGCAGGGAGGGCAGGTTTTGGCCAGACAAGAGAGCTCCATTGAAAGCCTCTTGCCAGGCTAATCCCACTGCTGCTGGGTGTCAGGAAGCAGGGAGACAAAGTGGTTGAGATCGCCTTTGTGAGCGAACTGGCCTGAAGGCACTCTCTTGCATGGCCCAGCCCCAATGTCACTATCCATTGGGAGACTGTGAAGGCTGGGATCAGGCTTTGTGAGAGAACTCCCATTTTTCCATTTCTTTTTGAATACTACTAATAAAAACGCTTTTCTCATAGATCAAATTATTAGGAGCCAAGTTAACCTGAATTGTCTTCTCAGGCTAGTAATAATAATTTCATGTCAGAAATTATTCTGGGTTAAAAGGATTTTTTCTGGAGAAACTCTGCTCAGGGGATGCCCAAATGAATCACCAATCATGTCCCCAGGATCTTTTCCCACTGAAGTAGCCCTTATTTATATACTTTAAATCTCTTATTTTCAATCTGCTAAATTGGCAGGAGCTGGGACAGAGATGGGCACTCAATCCATCATACAATACTGGGGTCTCAAACTGCTGACTAGCTGGCCTTCCAGCTAACAAGTCAAACTTTTTAACCACTGGGTCACTGAAGCCCCCCTAAGGCTCGTCAATCTGAAGCTTCATGGTATTTTTTGACCACAGATTTCAACTGTGATGTTGATGGATTTTGGAAGTCCACATCTTGTTTCTTAAGAATTCTTGTGGTCTAACTGAATACTAAGTTGTGTAAAACCATTCTAGTTCTTCCCTCATTTCTTCTGACTACCTTGTGTGGCCCTGATGATAGAAGTCCCAACCTTCAATAGCATTAACATCAAGAAGACAAGGAAAAATCAGCATGTCATATCTCTTAAGGACAGAAGTACAAAAAGCTTTCAGCCTTCGCCAAGCTTCTCATAAATGACCATCCACCATAAACCATTTTATCCATTACCTAAACAGCTTGCCTCCTGCAGATGTTCTGAGGGGCTGGCCTAGTCAGGGCTATGGAATGTTCTCAGTGCTGTCCTCTCTCCATCTGGGGTACTCCTTGAAGATTGTGGTATTTTTGAGCAACAATCGGGCGTATCCTGGTAATGCAACCTTATGTTGCTGGCTAATCTTTCTCACACTAGGTCAGGTGAAACAAACTGCAGAATGAACTCACCCAAAGGTGTCTTCATTTTGACAGTTTTACACCTGGCCTAGACATGGAAGAATAAGAAATCTGGTAAGTGTGTACATGCTTGCGTGTGAACATGTGTAACTCTTTGTCTCTAATACTGGTAGATGGATGAGTTTTGCCTGTAGGTCTAAGACACAGACCCCAAGTGCCATTACTGACCTTCCAAGCCTTTTAAATTGATCTGATGTGTTCCTACTGTTCCGCCTTTGGGATTAGAAAACCAGCCCATCACAGAATCAGGGCCATCTTCAATATTTATCAAAGCCTTGGTGGTGCAGTGGTTAAAATGCTGTCCAGAACAGCTGGAGTGCCAAGGTTAGCCATCAGGGGCTAAAGAATGCACTAAACACTATGGGGTGATATATAAGTGTGACTGCTTTGCTTTGTTCATGTATAGCTTTGCTTTGCTTTGCTTTGTTCATGTATAGCTTACTTTGTTCAGCAAGGTCTGCTCCATGGTTATTGTGAACACGTAAACTAGTTGAATACTGTATACTGTAAAGATCACTAAGTTGATTTTTTATGGTAAATTGCTCAAATCATGCTTGCTTGGGGAACAGATTGAGGGAATCAATGAATTAAAGTGGATGGGTGTATTTCATTCAGGCGATCATAATGAAGAAAGCAGGGGAAACAATTAGGCCACTCAGGTATGATCTAGATAAAATCCCTCATGTATACTCAGTGGAGGTGAAGAATAGATTCAAGGGATTAGACTTGTCAGAGTCCATGAAGAATTATGGGCTGAGGTTCATAATATTGTACAGGAGGCAGCAATTAGAGCCATCCCAAAGGAAAGGAAATGCAAAAAAAGCAAAGTGGTTGTCTGATGAGGCTCTACAAATAGCTAAAAAAAGAAGGAAGGTGGAAAGCAAACGTGAAAGAAAAAGATTCACTCAACTGAATGTAGAATTCCAGAGAACAGCAGGGAGAACTATCCAATATTTTTGCCCTTTTGTTATACTGATGTTTTATTTTTGCTTTATCTGTAATTTCTTGAGAAAATGGAAAACAAGGCTGTTTCAGATACCTATCTTATTTCTTTACTGGTAACAGAAAATATAAATATGAATTTTGTGAAAACTTATTAAATAATAACTTACTGTATATAGTTGAGTATAAGTTTAGGTTTTTAGTCCCCAAAATGAAGTCTTAAAAGGGCCTTCCTTGACTTATACTCGGGTCAACTACCTTGAAGGTCCCAAAACTGCAGTGGTGCAAATTCGAACATACAGTAAAAAAAAAAAAAAAAGCACTAACAGTACCATAAGAACTCAAAAACATACCCACAAAAATATCTAAATTAATTAATTTTACCATAAAGTATTTTCATGCATTTTATTTATTGAAACTCACAAGCAGCTGCTGCATTCCCCCCCCCCCAGACTTATACTTGGGCCAATCTATTTTCCTATGTTTTAGAGGTCCAAATTAGGTACCGTGATTTATATTTGGGATGACTTATAGTCAGGTATATACAGTAAGTAATCTTTTTTAGTTTTGTGGTCAAACAGAATCCTTGGTTTTACAAAACTATTCAGTTTATTCACTTATTCTGTCAATGATTTTCATTTTATTGTAAACCATATTGCATCAATAATGAAATATTATTTCAAAATCTAAGTTCTTCAATCTATCTGTCCTTTTTTAAAAAAAGCCACTATCACACAATGATGATTTTTAAGTCATGTTTGTCTTTTAAAAAGATGAATATGTAGCCTCTGAAACACAAAATCAAATCTTAATAACAGTACCGCCAGTAAGGTACAGAAGCAGTCAATAGGTTATTATTTTCGCCCTGAATGTTTTCTTCTCCTGCATAATTGAAGCACTAGAGCAGCGTTTCCCAAACTGTGTCCTGCAGCTTCCTATTGGATATTTTGGCTAAGGTTGAGTGTGGATGCAGCCTGTCTCTAGTTGTTTAAAGAAGACTGCTAAAAAGAAAGAAAAGGAAAAGGTATGGATATCTTTCTTATACTAATGTGCAAAAGAGGATGTTCATGTAATTTAAAAAATCTGGGAATATTGCTAATCCCATTTTAAAAACATACATTTACCATTACGAAAGAAACATTAAACCCCCTCTGAACGTGTTCAGAGTCTAACATTTGTGTGACATTTTATTTAATTATTCTGCTTTTAAATGGCCAAGGCCAACAATCTAGTTCTGACAAATATAGACCCTGACAACAAAAAACAATGAAAGTTTTATTTACCAATAACAACAAGATAAAGGAAGCTGGATTTTGTTTGCTTTTTTGGCCATGAAAATTGAATCACTCATTTAGACATATATGAAGAAGTTACATAGTGGACTGGTTAAGAAAGAATGTTAATGTATATCTTCTTAGTTCCTGTTCCAGAGGACTCTAACATAATTTCTACGCATGGTCTGAAAAAAATCTTTGCATGTGATCCAGAGTGAATCACACTTAACATTCACTAAAGGACTGGCTGCACATCTTCCTTGTGAAATTGTTGCAACCTTTGTAATCCCGTTTCTCTACACGCAAACGTTACTGTGGTAGGAAGATTTCATAATAAAATCTGCATAGACATTTAGCTGTGTGTGTGTTTGTCTGTGTGTATAAATATACATGGGAAAGGTGTGAGGAAAAACATCATATCTTCCAGGAGCTTCCAAGAAGCATCTACAGCCAGGGCAATCGCTATCACATTGGGCAAACGCATTAATACAATCATGAAGAGCCTTGGTCTTCTGCTCCTCACATTGATGGTAGTCTTCCTGTGTTCAGGTGAGTTACATTTCCCATGAGTACAGATTTACTTAATCAAAACTTCTTATATGCTTACTCCCAGAAAGAGACATCAATAAGCAATAGACAATCTCAAGGCCATTTCTATATGAAATGATGCCATGTGCCAAATGCTTTCATAGAAGAGTCTTAATTCCTGGGAGATACTTGCCCTGAAGGAGTGACTCTGGAACATGGATATGCTCATTTCTCAGAGCTCTTGACACGCCTTATGGAGTGAGCACAATCATCTTACCTGCAGGTCCAGCTATTCCTTTTTGACACCCTCCATGTAGCACCTATCAAACGAAGCCAAGTGGAATCTGGAGCACACATTGTGTGTGGTTCCAACTTCCTCTGAAAAAATGAAGTGACTACCAAGGAGACTGTTTTTAAACAAGTTTTAGGGAAACAAACAACATCTTATGTAGAGTGATATCTTGATTAAAATGATTTATATATTTTGACATCCCCCTGTCTGCTTACCAGTCATTACACTTTGAAAGATGGAGGAGAAATGACAGGTAACTCTCTGGGTTCCTGAAATCTGCTGAGCTTGTTTTTGTTCTTTTTTTGGTTTTCAGCCTTCCTTCCCCTCATCTTTCTTTCCCATTTGAGCCAATGGAAAGGAAATAAAACTACATAAAAGCTCCAGGTGTGTCTTTGCCAGAATCCCCTCTTGGCTCACAGACCTAAACTGTCTGGTGGCAAATCTCACTTTGACTTTCCAAGTAATGTTTCTGTAGTGAAATAATGTTGTTCAATGAACCTTTACAGGTTTATTATAAATTGTATATATGTTGTTGTTTTGTTTTTGGTGCTCAGATGCTGCCATGCAAAGAGAGGATCTAAGGGTGAGTATTCATTATTTGTTCTTAGCTCACCTTGCAGTATTTTTAGTTAACATATGGCAAGGAGATTATCAATGAGGAAAAAATGTGTGTAGGGTAATAGGATGATGCTCTGAAACTCAACTATTTAATCAAATTTGAGAAATGGCAATATGAAATTTCTGTTTTTAATAAAGTAGAAAACAGCAGTAACTAACCATTTTCTTTACTTCTGGACCAAACTACTACCTCTGTTCCTCTCACAGTTCAGAGGGAACTTTTCAAATTGCAATACTAATCATGATATGGTTGGTGATAGGATGTAACAGAGACTGTCAATGCTTTTTAGATACTTTATGATCAAGAAGAAAACTAACCCCACTTATTCTCCTTTGTCTGCAGAAATATTGTGAACAGTATCCAAGCAAAATATGTACTATGGAGTATTTCCCACATTGTGGTTCTGATGGGAATACATACAGCAATCGGTGTCTCTTCTGCAATGCATATATGTAAGTACTTGTTACAGTTGCAAAGTGTAGCTGAATAAGGGGTATAGCATCATTTTGTAGGCAGCCTGTTTAAAAAATGCTATAAATGATCCCTCTTTTCAGAACATTTCCTTTGAAAAAACTGGAGGAAGTTTGGATCTAGAAGATCTCTGCTCGTCCCTCTCCCTTCCCATACTCTACTCTTTTCTCAGATCTTCCACTCGCAGGACTTAAGGGACAGAGTGGGTCTGCCACCACACTACTGTCCTGGCAGATGTCTGAAATCAGGCGGCAAAAGAGGATTTTGCTGTGAGAAAAGGCTTCTGCCTAACCTAATCTAGCACTGTCAAGAAAAATGAGTTCATTCTCTATATTGAAAAATGTGAAAGTTTGCATCTTCTAGATTCTGAGCCTCAGTTCTTTTCTTGACTTTCTCTCACCAGTGACAGTGGCAGAAGACTTAGACTGCTGCACTTTGGGGAATGCCGAAAATACGAAGCTGAACAAGAGTAAGAATGTTTGCAGCAAAGAAGAGCCATCCCGCTTTATCCATTGCTAATGGCTTCACCAGAAATGAATCATTGCTTTCCCCCCCACTTCTGGCTGATGGAAAACTTGCAGCATCTGAAGATGACATATCAATAAATAATCTGAGCATCAATGTCTAGTTTGGATCCTTCCTTGGGAACAAATAGCTCTTCATGGGGTTTTAATTTTTTAAATACATTCCATACATTAACACGTATATTAAGAATTATACCTCTCCTAAGTGGTGGGCATCAGCAGGTTCACCCCAGTTCACCAGAACCAGTAGCAGAAATTCTGGCTGCCCCCACCCATTCAAGTTTTGAAATAAAATAATCCTAATTTGGGTGCAATGCAAGGCTTTCCCCCTGGCCACACCCACCATACCACACCTGCAGAGTTGGCAGTAAAAACAAATTGGAGCCCACCACTGCCTCTCCTCTCTCTTTTTTTAAATGTGTGGCAGAGAAATGTATATAAAAACATTTATTTAGAGGAGTAGCTATCCCATCAGGCAAGGGAAGAAAGCAAGCACAGAGTGACAGTGTCTCCCCTTCCCACACCTACTATTTGAAAGGCCTTGGTGGCTATTTTCTGGCACTGGAATAAATGCCACAGCACAGGGACAGGCAGCAAACATCTTTCAAGAATTGGCCAAACCCCCAGAGGCTACCTTTTTATCACAGTGTTTATTAAATAACTCAGTCTTCTCTTTAGATCTTAAAGGTCAAGTAGGCTTATTCATGGTGATGTGGTGCTTCAAATAGCCTGAAGCCGAGCTGTACAGGGCTTTATAGACAGTGGCCAGCATTTTACATTGGGCCCAGATATGGGCTGGTAGCCAGTGCAGTTTTTATAGCAGGCACATTGTATGGCTCATATCCTATGACTTTCCCCAGTCTGCAGTCTGGTGAGTGCCTTTTGAACATGCTAATGTTTCCAAAGCATCTTCCAAGGCAGCTCTGCATAGAGTGCTTTAAAGGTAATGCTAAAGGTTTCTCTTGCTCGAAAGCCAGTTGTATCCAACTCTAGGGTTCAGTGCTCATCTCTGTTTCAAAGTGAAGGGTCCTTGAGGGAAACCTCTCCACATCAACCAGCCATGCATCCTGATATTCCTGACACACCCAAGGATTTGGGCAGGCATAGGAGGGGAATAAGATGGACCTGTGGTGGCAGGAGCTCTTTAATTACAGCCAGTCCAGTCAATATTATGGAGCTTACTTCTTTCCCTCAGTCATTGCTATTCCTAAGTAATGGCTCAGAAGCTTTCTTAATTGAACAGGTGGTGGAAGAAAGTTATCCAATGGCAGATTGTTTACCAAGGCACAAAGTGTTCTATTGTTGTAGGCCCTTGTCCTATGGATATGTGGCAACTGGTGACAATTGACAATGCATTCCTTCACATTTGAACGTGGATCTTGAACTGCTGACCTGCTGACCTTCCAGTTGTCAAGTTCAGCATCTTAACCACTAAGCGAATGCAGTCACCCAGAATAAGGTAGGTAGCCTATATAATCCTGGCAGCAATACTATAGTAGTAAGTGAAAATGGGAAACAGTTTAAATGGAACCAGACAATAGTTTAGAAAGTGCATGTAAGGTTTTCATGTATTAAATCAACAGAAATAACTCAGTGAAATTTAGTCAGAGGTTTTTCCTGTATCATTCTGAAATTTTCATTCTGAGCATTTTACTCCGCTCCTGCCAATTTGCTTGCTGTACTCTATATATGATGGATTATGTCTCCCATCATTTGTAGCACTACCCATCTGGCAGGAGATAATGGGAGTTGTAGTCTACCTTGTTATGAATGCATCATATACCATTAATAATAACTTAAAGCTCTCAGCTTAGATCACAGAGATTCAGCTTTCAGTATCACCTTATGGGTGTAAAATAGTTATTTCTGATGACATACTCTCATCACTGTTCTAAAAACATTTCCTACCATTCCTGTGATGGTCAAGTTGAGTCTTTCTCTCAACCTATTCTGATTTACAGCCATAGTTGAAAAGAAACTCTTGTGGACAGTAATCCCACAATTTGCCACAGTCTTGGTGAGCAAAGGAGAAAAAAAGGATAGGGTGTTTTTGTTTTTGTTTTGTGGTAGTGGTGGTGGTGGTTGGGATTGGTATATGGCCCATGCCCCACAGGGAGACTTCAATTACCAGAAGTACATTGTCAGATCAATGTTTTTAGGAATTGATTTAGGATTCTGGGAACTGAAGTACAAAAACCAAAGGCTGGTAAACACTAGTTTAGCACTAGATAGGCAGTGTAGAAATCAAACAAGCAAACAGGGTGAAATAAATTTATTTATTCATTCATATTTCTATACTGCCCTTCTCTCCAGGGCGACCTAGGGGGGTTTACATATCACAAAAAAATGCAACATAATACAACCCAAGTCCATTATCTCAGAATTTCAAAATCCCAATTATAAAAATTTATTTTTTCCATTTTTTTTAAATCAGCCAATTCCTATCATAATTAAAATTCCAGGGATAAAAGATTAAAAGATTAAAAGACATGGGGAGAGAGGGAGCTCAAACTAACCAGCGAGCTGGGGTCATGGTACCACCAGGACCCCATACCTGTCCCGCCAGCCATGTTTTTAAGTTCTTCCTAAAAGACCAATGAATGCCTTCTTATGGGCAGCCCAGATCATTATTTTGTTTCCATATGTGATGCAAGATTGTTGTCATAGTTAAACTGGTATAAGCACTTTATTCATCTATGAGAGCCAGAACAGAACATTTTCCATGGGTTCTTTTAATGTTAAAAATAGTACTCAGATGCAATTATACATCATCTAGATTCTATGGTAGAATCTACCATATGTACTTGAGTATGTTGAGTTTTTTTAGCTCCCAAAATTAGGTCCAAAAAGGTGACTTGACTTATACACAGGTCAACAACTATGAGGGTCCCAAACAGTGGCGTAACATGGGTTTCAGCTGCCCGGGGTGGTGTGGAATTTTGCCGCCGCCCCCCCCCCCAAAAAAAAAAACCCCCAACAACAACCCAACACCTGCTTCCTGGGGTGGGCCACACACACACACCCCCACACGATGCAGTGTGTGATAAGGAGCACAGGAGTTGGGGAGGGGAAGAGTGTCATGAAGGTGGCGGAATAGGGGCTGAAGACGCAGGTGTCCAAATGGTTCAAGAAGTAAACCTACAAATGCCTACAAATGTTTCACTTTCAGGAATCTAAGACATGAACAAACCTCACATTTGAACAAATACTCTTTGCTTTTTCTTTGCATGCCACTCACATGACAGTTTTGGAGCAGTCTTGTAGGGTGTCTAGCCCAATCTTTTCCTAGATTTACAAATCCAGAAAGAATTTAACCCATTTTGAACAGGCTACTGCCCTGAATCTGTCTGGAGACATTTGGCAAAGGACAGTCATCACCCTCTAAGTAATTACTTCCATTTTTAAAATCCTGTCCACAACAACCTTCTCTTAATGCTCAGCTCAAATCTACCCTTTTGTAATGCAAGCCCATTAGATTCTATTCCTGCCCTCAAGACTACAAAGAAAAAGGCCACACCTTTTCCAGTGTAAATAGCCTACTGATTATCTAAAGAAGGTTGTTAAATTCTTCCTCAGCCTTCTGCCCTCCAGGACAATCATTTATAGTTTATTTTTCTTCATGTTTACCACAATGGCAACCATCTTTTTGAACTTATTCCAATGTGTATCATTTATAAAATTGTGAAATATAAATCTGGACGGAAATCTTCAATATGACCAGTGCACAATAAAGCAAAATCTCTCCTGTGACCTACAGCCCAAACTATTTTTCTTTTATAAAGATGAAGCTAAAGTATTTTGGACATCAAATGAGAAGAGAGGATTCACTTGAGAAAGCCTTGATGCTGGGAAAGGTCGAGGGCAAAAGAAGGGGGAGGCCCAAAATGAGATGGCTAGATGGTATTGTAGAGGCAATGGGCACAGAACTGAGCAAGTTGAAGGGGATGGTGGAGGACAGGAGTGCTTGGTGGACAGTGGTCCATGGGGTTGCAGAGGGTTGGAATCGACTGTGCGACTGAACAACAACAAAAAAACCATATTAACCATTTTTTGCAGCCATGTACAGCTGCTGATTCTTCACCAACCCTTTCTTTTCCTTAGGTTACTGCTGGGATTTCTCATTCCTAGCATGCTTGTATAATCAAAATGGACAAAGTAATACAGTATCATGAGTTGGAAAAAATGTGCTGTGATGAAAGTTTGAAAAATCAGTAAATGAAACCTTTTACCATACAAAAAACAGTTTATTCATAAAACTGAAGGGAGGAAGGAGCTTGGTCAAGCAACAACATTAAAAGAGGATATAGCTGAAGATCCCAACCTCCCCTACATCACATAGAGCAGGTGTGCTCAAACTTTTTGGGCCATGGGCCAGTCATTTGATTCAGGGAGCTGGTCACTATGGCCCAGGGGCTGGATGCAGCCCCCATATGGGCATGTTTTACTTCCACTTCTAGGAGCAATGAGGGCTTCGTGGGCCAGATGAATTGGCATTGGGGGCTGCATCTGGCCCCCAGGCTGTAGTTTGGGCACCCCTGACTTAGAGGGATGGCGAATAGGCTGAGGCACCCTAGAGTTGGATAGGACTGGCTTTTGAGCAAGGGCAACCTTTCCTTTTCCCTTCCTGCCCCCACCAGCCCTGCAGAAATGCTGGAGCAGCAAACCAGACCCCAAGCCTCGGCTCTAGGGAAGCTGGAGAGGCAGCAAAAGTTTTTATGTCTTCTCCTCCCCCCCCCCTCACCAAACTGAATGGCTAGACCCAAGAGACGTGGAGTAAACTGTAAACCTCTTGGCTCTAGCCATGCAAATAGGGGAAATGGAAATTGAAACAGCACAAACTTTTCCTCCTCTCCCCCCCCCTTACCAAATTGAATGGCTAGCTAGACCCGAGAGACTTGGAGGGAACTCAAAGCCTCTTGCCTCTAGCCATGCAAATTGCCGAGAGCACAGGGAAGCTGAGGGGGAGAGAGAAAAACAGCACCAGCAGAGCAGAGGTTTAGCAGCAAACCCACCTCCACACTCGTGCAGGCTTCCTCTTCCTCCTTCCACGGGGCTAGCCTATATCAATGCAGAGCCTCTTTTGGCACCCCCTGGAGATTGCCTGGGCCTGGGAAGCACGTGTATGCCACAGTAATGCTTGCTGGGAGATTATGCCGTCCCTTGGAAAATCCTCAGGACTGCTGACTGGATGGACCACGTGAGTGCTGCAATTGCCGCCCCCTGGAATTTGGCACCTGGGGCATCCGCCCCCCCTGCCCCTACCTTCCTACGCCACTGGTCCCAAAACCATGCTGGATTTGGTGCGGTTCGGGTGTTTAAATGTACCTTTTGGCTTCAGGAAGGGGGGGGAGGGAAACATATGGCCACAAGAGGGCGCAGGTTACAATTTCCAATTTAAATGCATTGAAAACAAACAGAAAAGCTTCAGAATACAATACATTAATTTTTTTGTTTCCTATGCATTTCAGTGGGAAACCAAACCTGTGCATAAAAAGAAAGAGTTTCACTTGCCTTTGTGTCTTTGTCCCTGCTCCATGTGGCCAAGATGGAGGGGGGAAGCCATGCTTTCTGCTTCCAGGGAGAGCAAAAGGCTAGGCTAGAGCATTGTTTCCTGCCTCAGTGCAATTGGCCTCCCCGCCCATTTCCCCTGCACTGGTTGGTGGTGCAAATACAGCTTTTAAAAATCTACCATAATCATTCAAAAACATGCCCACACAAATGTTTAAATTAATTCATTTTACTGTATTTTCATGTTTTTTGAGTCAATCTATTTCCTAGTTTAGAAGTCCAAATTAGGTACCTCAACTTATATTCAGATCGACTTATACTCGAGTATATATGGTATTGTCCAGATTGACCACTACCTAAATAGTTGCTATAAGTCTTTTACTTTGAAATAGCGTTAGAAGATTTAAAATAAAAATAAATATTCAAGTTTGCTTGCTTTTGTATGAAGCAGGTTGGTAGTGCTGTTATTTTCCATGGCTGCATATAGTACTGTACAAGTCTTAGGGCAACACCACCTGTTTTGGGGTAATTCAATGAGTGATTCAGAGGGGGTCATAACTCAGACACCCTATCTCGAAACACCAACAAATTTGGAGAGGCTCAAGAGGACAGTCAGCAGAAGACTCCCCCAATTTTAATGTTACTAGGTGGTTATGCCCCCACAAATCACTCGATGAATTTTCCACAAACCAATTGGTGTCACCTAAGACTTTTTGCACAGAACTGTATGTCACTTTGGGCTTAATAGGCAAGCAGCATTTAATGGAACTGTTTTATGAAAAGCAACTCAATCAAGTGGTGAATCAGACAATCCACTCATGGAGGCTAAAACAGATCCTATTGTTGGCCCAACAAGTAAAGCCTAGCCTATCAGCTTCTGTGGAATTCTGGGAGGGGCTCAAAAAACATCTTAGCTATCTTCAGACATTCTAAAACCCAGCTATGAAGAGGAGACAAGGACATCTTGTGTTGAACAAAAAGTCTGAAGAGAGAATGGAAACTGATTATGGATGACTCAGGTCTACAACTATATCATTGAGTTTGTTCAGACTTCTCCCATCATGGGTTGTAAATGACTCAGACAGGACCCACATTTCCTTCTCCCCTCCACTAATAGTCTTCTGAAAGTGTAAAGAAAACATTAATTCTGCTGCTCCATTTCCGCCTGCAAAAGCAAGGAAGATTTGGAAGCATATTTGAAAAAGGGCATAAGATGTGGTTAACAGGTTTAGTTTGGGTTTGTTTACTAAACACATTATGGTATGAAACAACATGTATAACCTGTGTGTGGACAAATCTAGCATGTGACAGCTGAGTTGAAGGACCAGATCATTATTTGGCATCATTGCAAACTGCTACAAAAAATAACTTTGTACTGTATTATACATCAGGGTTTAAAAAGTAGCAGTTTTCAAGGGTTCCCTTTCTTGCTTGAAAACCTGTTGGAGTTAGTGTCATGCATCCTTTTGAAGTGAATTCTATGAACTTCTAACGTTTCGTTTGGGTGGTCTGGCAGCTTTTGCAATGTAACAAAAATTATGTACTTTTGAGAAGCTGCAATACCAAAACTAAGGCACCCATGAAAATAAGGGTTATGTCATTTGAAAGATTGTCTTGGTGATTTTAAGAATTGGTAGAACACAAAAGGCAAGAATGCAAAGTGATGACATCATCGCTTTTGGAAGTAGCATCGGAAAAGTGACAGCTTTGCGGGGGGGTCAGTTGTTGGGGGGCCAGCAAAAAATAACCCAACCAATTCAGATGGTCCAAAGTGCGTTTGAAAGAGGAAAGATTAACCTTTGTGGGGACACTTTCAGATTTGGAATTGGACTTTGGAAAAATAATCTATGAAGTGTTTTACAAAAAAGCACTCAAACTAGTTCACAAAAATGCAAAAAAGGAGAGAAAACCAATTTAGAAACTGAATATGACAACTGCGTAATTACTCCATAGTGGAAAAGGAGTGCCTGGCCATAATATGGGCAGTAACCAAGCTCAGGCCATTTTTGTGGGGAAGAGAGTTCCAGTTATTCACTAACCATAATGCATTGAAATTCCTGAACAAAATGAAGAGTTCAAACCAAAGACTCTTGAGATGGGCTTTGTTGTTGCAGGATTACCAATTTTCCATACAACACATCAAAGGGACTCAGAATGTACATGCAGATTCCCTTAGCAGAATGTTTCCTGAAACTGATGATGGGGAAATCGGACCTGATGTACCTGTTACATGATTTGTTTTTAGCCAGAGTGTAAAGGTGTGTGCGTAAACACCTGAGCTAGTATGCTTGCAATGCAAAATGTAACTGTATTTAACGTGTACCTCCAGTAACTAAAACTGGAAGAAGCTTTAAAGCTTGGTATCCTATGTATACAAAGGATAGCTTATTTGCTCAATCACTTGCTCTACATTAGAAAATAGTGCTTTTGGTAAAGCCAAACTATAGTTTGCCTTTCCAAAGGGGGGGGGGCGTGTCAGGAAAAAGACCTATTTCCTAATGTCTCCCAAGGCTTGAAATTGCTATTTTTCAGCTAGGCCTCATTATTGGCTTCATAGAAATCCTTTGTCTTCTCTCTGCCTCATGAACTCATGTCACAAGATTGTCTGTTTTCCAGTAATTCTTATCTTACTAGCTAGCTGAGATCTGTGTTTTGTCTATAGGCCAGAACATTGATTACACACGTGTAAAAACAATTTATTGTTTTGAGAAAGTTTTCTCTGTTACCTGATTGGCTAAGAGTAACCCACCTGACTGCAGATTCTCCATGTTTGCAGAGAAGTGAGTTAGTTCTTTTTTGTCTCTCCATGGATTAAGACCTGCTCTGGCTTATGGATCTGTTATTTGTCTTTTTCTCACTATGATTACCCAACGAACTTGGACTGTTTTTATTGGACTGAACTCATGGTTATGACCCTCTAATCTGCGTTTTTCTATGGACTTTACTATCAATGAACCTGGAGAATAAAACAGCTATTTCTCTTTGAAGATTGTTGTTTCTCTTATCACACACACACAAGGCAACTCGGCTGCATGCTACCTGAAGAAGAAGCCTCCCTTGTTCTGTTCTACTGTTAGAACTCACTAAGTTCCTTGTAAACGCGACTCAGGTCTCTCAGAGTTGGAAGGCAAGGGTTAAATATGTTCCAGAAATGAGCACATGCTCAGGAGCATGAGGGGGGGGGGCTTACAGAGACGCCTGAAGTCCAACACATATTTCAACAGTCTTTCCCCAACTATTAATATATCTTGAGCAGTGGTGGGATGTCAAATTTTTACTACCCCACCATGACATCATCACAGTGTGGACGGAGCTGACATCATGACATCATGACATCATGGGCAGAGCCAAAGAAAAAATAATAATAATAAAATAAAAATAAGCACACACACACACCTCAACCCACCCACCCACAACACAAGGACAGCAAGGAGGCCATGCATACGCACCAAGCACTGTAGGCATGCATGCACACCAAGTGCTTGGTGCACATGCGCAGTGGGGGAACAAGTGAAAAGGCAAGCCCCGAAGGTGGTTCCCCCCAAAAAGCTGCTACCGGTTCTCTGGGACACTGGGGATAGTTACTACCAGTTCTTGCGAACTGGTGAGAACCTGTTACATCCCAACACTGATCTTGAGCCACAATATGATTTGCCCTGAATTTGAGCAATCTGCTGCTTTAGTTTTCTAATTATGTTTTTCTTTTCCCCCTCTCTTTGATAAGATGGAGGTTGTGTTTAATTGATGGTTCTGTATCTCTGATGCCATGGCTTTATGCTTTGTTATATAGCTCACTAGGGTCTTTTTAATGCATTTGTTGTTGTTTGATAATTTATTTCCATGTTAGTTACGCTTTATTTCCTGGTTTTCTTTGTTAGTATTGTAAAATTTATACATTTGTAAGCCACCCTGAGTGCTACCTGCACCAAAAAGGCAGGGCATAAATGCAATACATTAAAAAAAATAAAATAAACTAGCAGTCAAACCATCCAATAGAATGATAGAATTGCAATGTTTTTTAAGTCCCACCACCATCACCATTTCTGTTTGAAATGGTATGATATGGTTAACTTTTTAATCCTTAAAATAATGCTATACTATGGCCCCATAGGTTTCACATGCTGCATATCACTTTTATACATAAATCTAGAAATTATCAAATACCAAATAAGTAAAGTATTTGGGTCTTCTTGGCTTCCATCTTGGATTATGATGTCTGGAACATATCCAGAATCATGAACGAAAGACCCCAGCTCATGAGATTATTTATCAGGGAACAACATGAGGCAGAAGTATAGAACAAGATCAAAAAATCATTAAGACATTCTTGTGGCTTGTTATCTGTAAATTGAAGCAGCTCAAGAACACAGAATTTGAAATTGTTGGCATAACAAACTGAAAACTTGAAAATACAACTCTTTGATTCAAATAGGAACTGCTGGATTAAGGATAGGATAGGAATTATTTGGAAATTAATATTATGAAAAAGTATCCTTGAATAGGACCCAAAGGAAACATTCTGGATTAATGACAGAGTAGAATTGAATGGTCCTTCTGGAAGCAGACACAAATACTTTGTGGGTTTATGTTACAATCTCCTTTGACATTCAGTTATCTTTTGATGGTACATGGAAAGCTGCAGTCCGAATTGTTTGTGTTGTCAAGTCAGTTCTGATTTATGGCAACCCATTTCAGGATTTTCTAGGTAGAGTATTCAGAAGTGGTTTACAATTTCTTTCTTTTAGGAGCATCCTGGGGCTCTGCAACTGGTCTAAGGCAGTACAGGGTGGCTCTTCTCCCTGGGGTCACCATGTGGAATCAAACTGCCAACCTCTGGCTCAGCAACCAGATACCAAACCTACTAAGCTATCCAGTCTCCATGAAGTTGGTAGGAATGTTTTATTTTTCAAACTTTGAAAGCCCTATTAGAGTGACTATACATCAGAATCAACTTGATTGCACATAAAACCAGCAACTCACAATTACATCTCCCTCGATTCTACCAATGATTGTTAATGTGTTCACTTAAAATTTTCCAGATGCCTAGAATTTGAGTACTATGTAGAGGAAATGCTAAAAAATGTAGTAGTATAAATGATGGGGTATTTCACCTTATGTTTCTGGATATGCAATGATGTACCTGGCACATGATAAACCATGAAAATAAACTAAGACAGAAATTGCACTGTGTTGGAAGAGGAGCTCTGATTGGTAAAAATGCTTAGCTATTATATATCCTTATATATGATTTTCTAAAAAGAAACAAACTAAGGCCTAATTCTCTCTGGTGTTGTATCACCTCAGAATTATTTGTTGCATTGCTCATCCACATAAAAATCCTCTTCACATAGAAAGCTGGATACCAGCGAGAAGGATCCTTAGTCTTCTTTCTACATGTAGGGATTCGTTTATTCAATCAACTGCGTAGATCCATACTTCCAATGTGCAGTAGTGCAGCTCAGCAACAAGTGAACCACCTCAGGAAAATTAGGTCTAACTAAAATAAGGTTTTTTCTGGTTGCATAGTTGATTTATGAGCATATAAAGCAGTGTTTCCCACCTTTTGGTCCTTGGGCTTCAGTTCCCAAGAGCACTGATAAGCCAATATACTGACTTAGGCTTCTGGGAATTGAAGTCCAAGAAACACTGGTCTAAAGGATAGACAGCCCTGAGTTGCAGCCTAGAATTAGATTTGTAGGTGGTGCTTTAGTCCCATCTATTACTAAACTTTGATTACTGTAGATTGTGAGCCACCGTGTAATCTTCTTTCTGATGCTAGAGGATAAATGTCTTCTTTCTGGCACTATAAAGAAGGAACAAAGACAATATTTTAAGTTTTACTAGCAAAAGAAGCTACTGAGAAAATGTTCTGCTGAAACTAAATTAATTTTAAATATAGAATAATCACCTCATTATGAGGCCAGAAATTTTGCTGCTACTCCATGGCCAGACTGACATTGCTGATGGTGAAAATAAACTCATTGTACAGTCTTGAGTATCCTCTGCATGATATGTGATTTGAAAATCCCAAAGATTTAGGATTACAATATTCAATAGATGTCTCCCAAATTGAGCATTCAATGAGTAATTAGGATGGGTTAAACTTAGATCTGCCAGATCTACAGAAGACAACTTCCCTACCCCAGCCTTGACCTGCCTACTTAAGTAGAGTCAATGTGTTGCATTCTATTTGTGTTTCCCTGAATGTTACTGGAGAGCTCCTTCAGACCTAGCCAGTATTGATGAAGCTGCTTCCCTCCATCAAGATGGATTCAAGTGGGATTTAATCCACTTGGGGATCATCACCTTTCCCTGTTGACTTTGACACCCAAGACCATTAGTCCTGAGGGTTGTCAGGTTAGTTAGCCACCGCCTGACACTCAGCGTTGAGTCACTGGCAGGATGGTCTACTCTATTACCATAGCAGGATAACTTGGCCAGATTTCCTTATATCATATACAGTAATACCTTGGATAATGTTTACCTCCAATAACTCTAAAATTGCATAATGTTAAGTAATCTTGGGGGAGGGGGGGAGAGAATTGCATTGAATAACGTTAAGATCCTATGGGATGCAACGGATAACAACCATTAAAGCCTGTGCGGTTACAATGTATCTCTGTGGAGCTTTAACGTCATCCAATGCATCCCATAGGATTTTAACATGCATCGGATAACACTAAAAATCGGATAACACCAAGACATGTGAAACCAAGTTTTAGCGTTATCCGAGGTTTTACTGTACTGTACTAGGTGGTTAAAACTTGCACTTTCTATGAATTTTGGTGACAAGAGTCTAAGCAGAGATTCTGGGAGATGTGGTCCTAAAAGTCAACTTTTCCTAGTTGTGGCAGCTACACACATTCCCCTTTCAAATGTGTTTCTGATGTGGAAATAGGCATAAGAAAAAGATGTTGTAAAAACATCTCTTTAACAGATAGAAATGGCAGCTGAAGAAGGCATATGTATAATGGACTAACAAAAATTCAACTAGGAATAAGCCATACAGTCCTTTGAAATCATAAAAAAAATTATATGATTATTCTATGATTGTGATAAAGTATTTTTGACACACACTTTCATTAATTTCCATGCATACTACTTCAAACATTTAAACTTACCTAACTGCATTTCCCAATAAACTTTATGCCAATGTTGTCATCATATTCCCTGAGAAAATGGAAGAACAGATTAAGATTAAGGAACTAGGCAATTATACATAATATTCCGTTGGTAAAATATAATTTAGGCTACAGGCTACAGCCCAGGACAAAGTAGAGGTGGTCCCTCTGTTTCCTTCTTTGTGCTCATAGTCTGATCTCTGCCAAAAGTATAACACACCTCAGTTTATCAAGTAACCACACAGTCACAATATTTTCTCTTATTTTGTCAGTCTGCCTCCTGCCATTTGATTAAATTCGCTGTTATATTTAAAATAATTATTAAATCTATATTAATTAATTTATTTGTCCTACAGCACAGTAACATTGCAATTCAATAAAAGTGGAATAAAGACAGAAAATATAAGGTAAAATGTGAAGTATAAAATTATAGATATATAACTAGATTCCTAATATATTTTTGTTATATTTCTCACAGCCAGGAAATCAGTAAAATCTCCATTATAGGCTCTGTTTTGGCACTCTGTTATAATGTGTTGGATTGTTTGATTTTAAACATTAAAGTGTGTCTCCAAAATTCTGATATTTTCAGTATGCAGTTTTAATTAGCCAAGACTTTGCTTTTTGGAAGCCCAAGTCAATTCCCCAAAGAACTGATCAGCAAATGTATAGACTGAGGCTTCTGGGAATTGAAGTCCACTGGTGTTTGGTGGAACATAGTTTGGTAAATGCTCTGATTCCAAACTCCTCCAGGCAAAGGATATTGGAAATTATTTGGATTATCTTCACCATGGATTGACTTTATATCAGTACTGTGGTTGTGTCCAACATTGGAGGAGACATCATTCTAATGTAAGTCAGGTTATCCTGCACCCCGTTCCTTACTCAATTTTAGTCAATAAGTTCAGTTCTCCCAGCAGATTTCTCTGCTGTCAGATCTGGGAAATCACCCTATAGAAGAAGGTCCTCTTGTGCCAGCTTTATGCTGGAACAAGAGCATTTTTGAAGGAGTAATAATAATAATTTTGTCTCAAGGATTACCCTGGGTTGAAATGATTTTTGCTGGAGAAACTGAACTCGGGGGACACCCAAATGAGACTCCTTTTATGTCCCCAAGTGCAGCCCTCGGATATTGAAACCTGATACAGTATTCCCATCTCCAAGCTTAGTGTCTTTACCACTAAGTCACTAAGGAAGCTATAATCTCTATGGACATTTTGGTTTAGTCCAATGGGTGGGGAAATCCTAGAAAGGGGCTGTGATTCAGGCTTTGAGTTAGAAAGAGCAGGAGAGCTGGAGAGTTAGTAGCTGCTGTTCCATTGGATGAGTGTAAGGGCCTTTTCACCTTGTTTTAGTTTAGGGAGCAGAATTCCATATGTTTGTGCAGGAGAAACTCTGGAAGGTTGAATCCACATAAGTGAGCTCATGTATTTGCATTTCTAGTTGCATTTTATTTCAGAATTTTAGAGACTATCTAATTCAGCGGTGCCCAAATTATGGCATGTGGGCCAGATACAGCCCCTGATGACAGTTCATCCAGTCCGCAATGCCCTGGCCACTCCCAGAAGTGAATGGGTGATGTGCCCACCAATGCGCATGCACATCCAGAACCACTTCTGGAAGTGGCATGGATGCATTTGTGCATGTGTGGGGACATCTGGAACCACTTCCAGGAGTGATACAAACATGTTTGGACATGTGTGGGGATGTCTGGAACCACTTCTGGTATGTCCGTAACCACTTCCAGGAGTGGAGCAGACACATCTGTGCATTCACGATCACATCTGTACCACTCCTGGAAGTGGTTCTGGATGCACATGCACAAATATGCCCACTTCCAGGGTTGTGGTCAGGCCCGCTCAGCTGTTCCAGGGGCATGGTCAGGCCACCAGTACAAAAAAATTGGGCACCTTGATTTATTTAGAGCTGATTCCTTTATGTTAAGGATATATCTGGGACTTGGTTCTCATTTGAATTCAAAGAGACATTTGAGGTCTTTATTTCTTCAAGCAACTCTATGTTGCCAGTGAAAAGAACTCAGGCTGGCAAACTGTAGCATCCCTTTTTTTTTGCATCACTATTCAGCTACTTTTATCCAAGTGTAAGACAATTTTTGTTGGCATAAAAGACTCCTTGTTATTCCTAGCCCTCTATATTCAACTCACCTTTGAGCTATGATTGCACCATTGTTGAGAAGAAACTATTCTATATATGCACCATACTTACAGGTTGTATTTGCAGATTCTGCATTTGCTATTATAGGTACGACCATCTGTGCCACAGACGGGGCGAAAAAGGCTTGGGCAGATCATTGTTTCTTTACCATTGGAAAGTAGCCGTCTGAAGTATCGCTTACAAGTGATCTGCAAAAGGAATCTCCAGCTTATGCTCACAGCAGTTCATATAGGCACACCATCAACAGTTTTTTATCACTACATATAGCAGAAAGGATTTTTTAAAATATAAGTTTATTAATTTTATAAAACATACATCATCGTCATTGGCTGCAACTTGTGTTCAAGTATACATTTGACCAGTTGACCACAGTTGACCAGTCCTATGAAGACCTAGAACACCTCATAGAACAGACACCAAGAAATGATGTACACATTATCATAGGAGACTGGAATGCCAAAGTAGGAAATCAAAAAGTAAATGGAATAACAGGCAAGTTTGGTCTTGGAACACAGAATGAAGCAGGCCAAAGACTGATAGAGTTCTGTCAAGATAACACACTGGTCATAGCAAACACTCTCTTCCAGCAACACAAGAGGAGACTTTACACATGGACATCACCAGATGGCCAACATTGAAACCAGATTGATTACATACTCTGCAGCCAAAGATGGAGAACCTTCATACAGTTAGCAAAAACAAGACCAGGGACAGATTGTGGCTCAGATCACAACCTACTGATCACAAAATTCAGCCTTAGACTAAAGAAAATAGGGGAAACAATTAGGTCATACAGATATGATCTAGACAACATCCCTAACGAACACACGGTGGAGGTGTGGAACTGATTCAATGGCTTGGACCAGATAGACAGAGTGCCAGAAGAATTATGGACAGAGATGCGGGACATCATGGAGGAGGCAGCAAGGAAAACCATATCAAAAGAAAAGAAGTGTAAGAAAGCTTAGTGGTTGTCCAATGAGGCGCTTAAAATAGCAGAGGAAAGAAGGGATGCAAAAGGCAAAGGAGAAAGGAAAAATACAATCACTTGAATGCAGAATTTCAAAGAAAAGCAAGGAGAGATAAATAAACCTACCTGAATGAACAGTGCAAAGAAATAGAGGAAAACAACACAAGAGGCAGGACTAGAGATCTTTTCAAAAAAAATTGGGGAAATCAAGGAAACGTTTAAAGCAAAAATGACCATGATAAGGGACAGAGACGGCAAGGAGTTAGCTGATGCAGAAGAGATTAAGAAAAGATGGAAAGAGTACACAGAGGAACTCTACAAAAAAGACCTCAACACTCCTGATAATAGCAATGATGAAGAAATTGAACTTGAGCCAGACATCCTAGAGAGTGAAGTCAGAAAGGCCCTAAAAAACACTGCAAACAACAAAGCCAGTGGAGATGATGGTATCCAAGTTGAACTTTCAAAGCCCTAAAAGATGATGGAATCAAATTATTGCATTCTATATGCAGGCAGATTTGGAAAACACAACAATGGCCACAGGATTGGAAAAGATAAATATACAGGTATGTTCCAATCCCCAAAAAGGGTAATGCCAAAGAATGTTCAAATTATCAAACAATTGTGCTCATCCCACACGCTAGCAAGGTGATGCTCAAGATAATACAGGATAGACTTCAGCAGCACATGGAGAGAGAATTAGCAGAAGTGCAGGTGGGGTTCAGAAGAGGCAGGGGGACTAGAGACCACATTGCTAACATACGTTGGCTCATGGAAAAAACAAAGGAATATCAGAAACAAGTCTACTTCTGTTTCATTGATTACACTAAGGCCTTTGACTGTGTGGACCACAACAAAATGTGGCAAGTAATTAAAGAGATGGGAATAGCAGAGCACCTTATATACCTCATGAGAAATCTGTACATGAATCAAGAAGCAACAGTTAGGACTGAATATGGAATGACTGAGTGGTTTGGAATAGGAAAAGGAGTAAGACAAGGCTGCATTTTGTCATCCTGCTTATTCAACTTATACACAGAGCACATAATGCACAATGCAGGGATGGAGGAATCACAATTTGGGATCAAAATTTCTGGGAGAAACATCAACAATTTGAGATATTTATTTATTATTTATTATTTTTTAGATTTGTATCCCACTCTCCATGGTTTCAACCGACTCAGAGTGGCTCACAGAGTCCTCTAATGTCACTATTAAAGAGCAAACAAAAATACTATAGCATACAATATAACAAAACAGTAAAGTACAATAAATATCTTATAGCAGATCAGTACACATTACACATCAATACACATTACAGTACTATCAAAATACCATGGCCTGTAGTGCAACAAAGCAATAAGGTTCAATAAATATCATACAGTAGAACAACACACATCATAGTAGAAAAACATTACAATGCAGATGATACCACCCTAATGGCAGAAAGTGAGGAAGACTTTTAAAAGCTCCTGATTAGGTTGAAAGAAGAAAGTGCAAAAGCTGGCTTGAGACTCAATATAAAGAAAACCAATATAATGGCAACAGGTCCTATCAGCCCCTGGAAAATAGATGGGGGAAAAGTAGAAGCAGTGACAGATTTTACTTTCTTAGGATTAAAGCTCACTGCAGATGGTGATTGCAGCCATGAAATAAAAAGGTGACTGATTCTTGGGAGGCAAGCGATGAGAAACCTGGGGAACATAGTGAAAAGTAGAGACATCACATTGCAAACAAAAATTTGTCTAGTCAAAGCAATGGTATTCCTGGTGGCAATGTATGGTTGTGAGAGCTGGACCATAAGGAAAGCTGAGCACAGAAGAATAGATGCCTTTGAGATGTGGTGTTGGAGGAGAGTTTTGAGAATCCCCTGGACAGCGAGGAGAACAAATAGGTCAATCTTAGAAGAAATCAAACCTGATTGCTCCGTAGAAGGTCAAATAGTGAAGATGAAGCTAAAGTACTTTGGACATCAAATGAGAATAGAGGATTTGCTTGAGAAAGCCCTGATGCTGGGAAGGGTGGAGGGCAAAAGAAGAAGGGGGCGGCCCAAAATGAGATGGCTAGATGGTATTGTAGACACAATGGGCACAGAGCTGAGCAAGTTGAGGAGGATGGTGGAGGACAGAAGTGCCTGGCGGACAGTGGTCCATGGGGTCACAAAGGGTCGGAATCGACTGTGCAACTGAACAACAACAAAAATACATTTTTTTTCCTGAGAATGTTTTCAGGAAAAATGCCATTAGTGTGAATTTGTTTAAGGTGGATCCTAGCTTGCCGTGAAATGACCCACACACTATGATCTCGGAGCCATCTCCTGCAGCATGTATGAAATGAGACATGCAGAGTTTGACACCGGGACTGCAATGGACTGCTGCAACCTTGAAGATATTAACAGTCCATCACTCACTCATGACCTCTTCCACTACATGAAATCTAGCATCTGAAGACACTTATTTGTAAAATGAGCCAACAGTGCAACTGCGATTGAGAATAATACTTTTTAAAAATGTATTATTTAAAACGGTACTCACCTGAGCTTTCTTTGCACCATCGGTAGCTAGGATAAAACCACATACAAAAAGATATAGTGAGAGCAAAGCAATCACGATCGAAACACTGATCAAAATTTAAATTGTAAATAAAGGAGGCTGTAATTTTGTGATATAAGATTAAGTTCCAGTAAGTTTATTTTTAAATATTTCTTTTTATGTTAACTTGACATAAACATAAATCAATAGACTTCATCTCCTTCAGTTTCCAAACTCCATTTCTCTCCAAAAACACATTGTTTCATGCACTAGCTTCTGACCTTTTCCCTTCAATATGACTAATTCTATAAAATCTCCCCATCTATCTTTAAATCTATTCATTTTTAGAAGTCCTTTTTTTACCTTAATCTCACATGTCAATTTATTATTAATATCTATACTGGTACTGTATTCCAATTTCTTTATACCACTCAATAAATTGAAACTCAAATCTTACTTTCCAATTTTTTTTTGCTATACAGTAATACCTCATATAACATTAGTATCGAATAACACTAAAATCGCATAACATCAAGGAATCTGGGGGGAAGAATTGCATCAGATAACATTAAGATCCTATGGGATGCTTCAGATAACAACCGCGAAAGCCTGTGTGGTTACAATGTATCTCTATGGATCCCATAGAGGATCAGATAACACTAAAAATCATACAACACGAAGACTTGTGGAACCAGGTTTTAGTGTTATATGAGGTTTTACTGTAATTAGATCCAGTGAAGTTACAAAAACTGCAATTAATTCTTTTTTTCACAATTTCAGATGAACAGCTTCCAAACTGGATAACATTACTTTAAAAAAAACAACAATCAAGTTTTATAGATAAACTCTCATTCATTTCATTAAACATCATTTCCTACTTTTTGTGAAGCTCCTCACATTTCCACTATAAATGGAAATAGGTACCAATCTCTTGACTACACTCCAACATATTGAAGAATATTTTAAATTATAATAATTCATTTAAACTGCTATTAAGTATCATATTAATATTGTTTTATAACTGTTCTCTTTAATCATTAGAAATACAGTATTCTGTAAAATTAATCCATAAGCCTCTCCATTGTTCAATTATTTTCCTGCCTAAATCCATTTCCCATGTTATTTTCAAACTCTGTTGTTGATTCTTTGCTTCTACCAATATTCTGTATTTTTTCTGATTAATCTTTTTTTCTTTCTTATTTTCTTCATCAATTTCCCTGTATATTATTAATTCTTCAAGATCTGGTATATATTTACATTTTGTATTTATTTTACTGTCTGGCCGGACATCCTGCTACAGTAATAGAGTAGACCAGTGATAGCGAACCTTGGCACTGCAGTTGTTCTTCAACTTCAATTCCCAGAAGTCCTGATTAGCAGGAGTGCTGACATGCGCTTCTGGCAATTGAAGTCCAAGAACATCTGGAGTGTCAAGGTTTGCCATCAGAGGATTAGATCATACACCCAGCAACTCAATGCTGAGTATTGGGTGGCAGTAAATAACTTGACTTCCTAAATGATCCAACAGCTATGGGCCCCCTTAGGAGGGGTGATGATCCCCTCAGTGAAGGAAATGCCACTGGAAAACATCATATTGGGCCTGACAGCAAAATGAGCAGAAGAGGAACCACTTTCTGATTCCCAATGGTCATGGAGGTGGAAGAGGCCATGTCAGATGGACTGGCTGTGAAGACCCACCTTGATAATATCGTCAAGGCTGCAGCAGTCCATTGCAGTCCCAGTGTCAAATCCTAAATGTCTCGTTTCATATGTGCTGCAGAAGATGGCTTAGTGAGCATAGTGTGTGGGTCATTTCATGGCAAGCTGCTTTCCACCTTAAACAAATTCACACCAGTGGCATTTTTCCTGCTTGCTTTGGAGGGCAAAAGGTGGCCCAGAGCCAGCTAGTCTTCAAGACCAGACCTCCTGGCACCCTGGGGCAGGGGAAAAAAACGTATATTTGGATTGAGTTGCAGCCAAGGCTGATTTTTTTCCCCCAGTTTCTTGTCCATCTATCTAACTGAATCACATTATACCATTTTTATCCTTCCCCCATCTCCTCCTACTATGTCCTTTATTGATTTCTATTATCTACTTTATTTGATTAAGCCTTCATTCTAATAACCTTTTTCTTTTCAAATTTATTTACTACAGTCTTTTTAAAATTGCTTGGAAATGTTTCCAAATTTACTACATCAACTGACAGGGAAGTTGTTGGTCTAAATAATTTATTATATTTACTCTAGATTTTTAATATGTTTTTAAACACTGGGTTATTAATATCTTTTATATTTCTAATCTTTTCTTTAAAAATAATTTTCTCTTCAGCTTCATGTACTGTAATTCTATGTTTCCCCATATTAGCTCATTTGAATTTATCATAGAATTAGGAATATTTTTCATCTGCTTTGCAACAAAATAAAAACTAATATTGGAAATATCTATCCCTCCAGTCTTTTGGATTTCAGCCACTATGTAGATGTATCTCACAGGTTTCAATGGAATGTACAGTGGTACCTCACTTAAAGAGCATAATACGTTCCACGGGATTGCTCTTTAAGCGAGTTTGCTCTTTAAGTGACTGGCAAGAGTGAACAGTTGTGACTTCTGGTGGTGGTGGTGGTGGTGGTGGTGGTGGTGGGGACTGTGAACCCCAATTTAGTTGTTAAGCAAGTTTTTTGTTGGTTTTAGTTGTTAAGCGAGGCGACCATCCAGAGAAAATTTTGCTCTTTAAGCGAGTTAGTCTCTAAGTGAGGCACTCTTTATGCAAGGTTTTACTGTATTTCTGTGCAAGTCTTTAATGCAGAATATCAGTTTAATAAAAAAAAGAAAGAAATGAACACCAAAACCAACATAATTTGGGGTGGGGATAGTATCACTCTTATGGCAGGTCATCATCTACCTACTCCAATCATGTTAATTTCTCAGCTGTGAAGAGGAGAGAGGCTACAAGAACATAGAACATCCACGTACATAGTTTTTACATTGGCCACTACAATGGCATCAGTGGACACACGTAGGAAAACCCTTCAAATCTGTGCAAAGGTTAGACAGGGAACTAAGAGTGGCATGCCCACATTCAATGGGCTGCCAATGGTTCTTCCCAAAGGAAATTAAGGAGTACGTTGAAGGTTTCTATATCACATGATGGTTCAGTTCCCATTGCTAACCCAATGTTGTGCTAAAATGGTAGGGACTGGATTAAAGCAGGTCATCCAATCTATGGATCTGTTCCCTGTGCTATAACAGTACTGTATTATGCTGCTGCAGCCAATCCAGTAGTGGCCTTTTTAATATCCATTATCAATTTGTTTCAACTCCGTCCAATAAAACTATTAATAACTTTTAATGTCTATGCCTCATGTTTCTGTGGAGATGGGGACTATAGGGTAAAAGCCCTCTTAGGATCATTGCAAATTGCTTCCAATTTGATAGCATATAACTAATTAATCAATTGAATCATATACATGTGACAAAAATTCAAAAGGTAGAATATTTTCCTTCATTATACTCACTTTTGAACATGGTTTATACATTGACAGGCTCTAATATTAGAAGGGTCAGTGGGCAAAAGCCAAGGGACCTCTGGTTTACCATCCCATTGAAAACAATGCTGTTTTCCATTTTAGAGAAGGGTAAATATTCCAAGGTTGGCTGTGGAATCAGAGGTTGGGAGTTTGATTCTCCACAGTACCTTTTGGAATAAGAGCCAGCCTGTGTAGCTATGGACAAGCTGCACAGTCCTAGGACACCCTGAGAAGAATAAAATGGTGAACACATACACACACACCCCTTCTGTGTATTCTCTATCTAGGAATTCCTGGAATGGGTTGCTGTAACTCAGACTTGATTTGACAGCATGAAATTAAATTAAATACTCTACTTTCAGTTGGTTTTCCAAGAGAATTACCAAATTTGCTGATGTATAAGATGCATCGGAGTATAAGACACACCCCATTATTACTAAAATGGCCCACTATATACAGTACAAGATGCACTCCATTTTCCCAGTGTATTTTAAGTGGGGAATTGGTTCTTATAAACCAGCAAATATGGTAATAAAATCCGTAAACTGTTTCATGTTCAAGATGAAAATAACTTGTGATTCTAAAAAGTTTCAGATGTGGGGTGGAAAGAAAATGATAGATTTCTCCAGGCAGGTCTCAGGCCTTGATGCCAAAGTCTTAATGGTCTGGGCACTCAGCCATGTCAGTGCTGAATTAGGATTCCCATTTTTTTTTTGTTCCATGTTTATTTATTTATTTATTTAGATTTATATCGCTGCCCACTCCCCATGGCAACTCAGGGTGGCTTACAGTCAGAAAAGAAAACACAGCACAAACAGCTGAAATCCATTCCTCCTCCCGGCCAGAGGACATTAGTCTTATTCTTCTCTGGGCAGGTAGAGCCCAGGATTATGAAGTGGAAGGTTTCATCTAAAAACCTTAAAACTGTTAAAATTTAAAATTAAAATAAAAAAAGATTAAAAACAGATTAACAGATGAACAGATGTTCATCTTCCACTATCAACTCTTGCCAGTCACAGATTAGAAAGAACTTCCAAGAAGTTTGCATCCACTACCAACTCTTGCATGGCTGCATAGCTCAATGAGCTGATTACCTGTTCATGGAGCAAAAGGCCAAAAGTTCAATTCTCCACTGTGCCTCAAAGGAGAAGAGCCACCCTGTGTAGCCTTTGGCGAAGCAGCAGAATCCCAGTGTGACCAAAAAGAAGGGAATAATAAACTACTTCTAAGTAATCCATGCCAAAGAAACTTTGGAAAGGGTTACTATAATTCAGAATCAGGTTGATAGCACACAATTATTGATGATTAAATGATGCATAAAGGAATTAAGTCCTACTGAGCTTACTTTTCTAGGTTGCTCCATTTCTGTTTAAAAGATACCTTTGAGCTACACGTTATAAGATACTTACGAGAGAAGAAACAAAGCAGCAGAGATGTGACTACAAATACACCGACAATCTTCATTGTGGAAGCCACTACCAACTCTTGCCAGTCACAGATTAGAAAGCAGTTTGAACAACTAGGGTACTGGGTCTTTCTATATCTCTCTCTCTCTACATATATAGACACACACCTTCCTTGTCTTTTGTTGTTGCAAACAATTGGATGTATTTGTTGAGGTGAGTGACAAGCTAATCTGTGAAATTCTATGCCAGTAAGCTTGAAAAGCACACAAAAAAGAGGGGAATTTGGAGCTACTTGAACTGGTCTTGCTAGTTCAACCACATCTGTACAATATTATATATATTTTTCTTGCAGAAGTCTTAAAAGTGACAATAACATCTTGAGCAAACTCAACTGGTTCATCATCAAACAAAGGTTAATTGTAAGTTGCATCTGTGTATTAAAGGAAGCATTAGTACTTAGAAGAATTATTTTCTTTGGAAGAGATCAGAAGATATAGAAGTTGTGATCCCAGTAAATGGGAACTCATTTCTCTTTAGCATTTTCTGAAGAGGTGGCTTTGTGTATAAATCAGTAATGATTCTTGCTACATTCTTTAAATAGAAACACCTATCATACATACAGTATTCTTAAGTGCTTATATAAGGTTACATAGTAAGAGCCTCCTCGAGAATTGTAGCATTTTTGAACCACAATCTGGCACAACCAGGTAATGGCAACCTTGTCTCGCTGGCTAATCTTTCCCACACTAGGGCAGGCAAAAGGAACCGCAGAACGAACTCACCAAACAGAGCCTTGATTTTAGTATCACATCTGACGAAGAAGAAGAAGAAGAAGAAGAAGAAGAAGAAGAAGAAGAAGAAGAAGAAGAAGAAGAAGAAGAAGAAGAAGAAGAAGAAGAAGAAGAAGAAGAAGAAGAAGAAGAAGAAGAAGAAGAAGAAGAAGAAGAAGAAGAAGAGCAGCTTATAGAGAGAGAACTTAACACTAGGCTGCATTAATCAACCATGAGATTCACTATCAGTTCTGATGCAGTGGACAATGTTTATTTTACGTACTACAGTCATCTTCAAAGATGGGGTGGGTGTGGGTTCTCTGATTTGTCTTGTAAAATAAATCAACCTAATGCACACTTCCCAAATTAATATGCAGATTGTAACATAATTATCTTTATAGTTTATATGTTTTTGTTTTGCACCTTTCTGAATTCAGTGATGCAGTTCTCTGATTAAATAGAGCTATAAGATATGTCTATGAGTAAACAGAGTATTCCCCTTATTTATTTTGGTTCTTCCATGCCTAGACCAGATGTGCAACTGCCAAAACAAAGACACCTTATGGTGAGTTCATTCTGCAATTCCGTTTGCCTGACCTAGTGGGAGAAAGATTAGCCAGCAACACAAGGTTGCTATTGCTTGGGGTATGCCCGATTGTGATTCAAAAATACCATACTCTTTGAGGAGGCTCTTTCTGTTTATCCCAGTTTAGTAAGCTGTGAGTAGAGAATGTAAATTATATAATTACTTAACATCTTAGTAATTATTATATTTTGTTTATATGATTTCATTTATGTATGGTTGTTTTTGACATTACTTGTCTTTTATGTTGATTCATATAATGTTTTGAAACACCCAGAGTGATGCTTGCACCAGTTGGTTGGGACACAAGTCAAGTCAAGTCAAGTAAAGTCAGTCAGTCAGTCAGTAAGGGCTCAATCAGACACAGATTTGTCCCACTGTCTGGTGTGCTGCATGGGCAGGTGTGTTCACTTATTAGAACAGACCAATCCATTCCCAGAGTGTTCCAATTTGTTGGCATCTGTACAGTACTCAATGTGTGGCCTAATCACTACTGAATAGAGAAGAGCTTCATGGGATCTGGAGGGTATACTTTTGTTAATACAGCCTAAAATAGTATTGGCTTTTATTTTATTTTTGCAGCCAAACTGCACTGTTGATTCATATGCAGCTTGTGATCTACAACTATTCCAAGATCCTTCTCACATGTAGTATTATGAAGTAAAGTATCCCTCATCTTGGTGCATTTGTCCCCCCCCCCCCGCTGTAGAACTTTGCATTTCTTTATGTTGTTTTCAGCCCAGTGCTTGAGTCTATCACTATCTTTTTGAATTGTGTTCCTGACAGTAACACCTGCCATTATTAACTTGACTTTTGTAAAATACGGCATATACTGTATGTGCAGCTATTTCTTTTGTTTCTTTTGAAATCAAGAACTCAAGTAACATGGTCACTTTTGCCCAGAGTTCCTTTTGCTGTCACTTTTCCCATCAAGTCATTTCTATTGGTTAGAATCAAGTCAAGGATAGCTATTCTTCTAATTTCCTCCTCCATTTTTGCAGGAAACATTTCATCAGCAACACAAGCCAGGAACTTCTTGGAAGGCCATTTCTGGCAGAATTTGCCTCTCAGCAGTTATCATGCCAAGGATATGGTCTTATCCTTTACGTCTGGTCTTTCTCAAGTAAAACCCAATGCTGTCTAGGAGATTAATCCTTTTTTCTGGTGCTGGAGGTGTGGATATTCTGCTAATAATGCACCAATAGATTTCTTTATTTTGGGTTCATCCATTGGAGTTTTTCCTCCCATTTACATTTTAAAAGAAGCAGAAGTCTGAACATCTGTCCAAACCAAATTATACCAAAGTGCTGGATATTCACCATTAAGGTTAATGTCAACTTTCCCCTCTTTGATATATATCTTGAACATAAATTTATTTATTTATTATTTATTTATTTCATTTGTACCCCACCCTCCTCTGAAGACTCAGGGCGGCTTCACAACTAAAAACAATTAAAACACCACATACATAAAAATTAAAATTCACGTTAAAAACACCGAGGAGAGAGGTGGGATATTTATACAAGCCAGGCGAGCGAGTTGGCCATCTGGCCCACTCCCCACACATGCCCCGCCAGCCAGGTCTTCACTCCTTTCCTAAAGGGCAGCAACTCCATCTGGAGACGTAACTCTGTTGGCAGGAGGTTCCATAGGGCTGGAGACAAAGGCATACAAAGCAAGTAAGCATTGAAACAGTTGTCTGTCAATAATTAAACAGTACAGAAGGATTGATTGAGGGTAGGGTAGGGTAGGGTAGTTTGATTGCAGCAGGAATCTTCTTGTCATTATGTATTTGTTCATAGATATTTGCTGAGTAAAGGAGGAAAAAGTTTTATTTGCTGTTCTCAAGACTGCATAGGGACAGATCAAGCAGTGTGACCACTGTCTCCTTCACATTGTTCAGAAAAGTTTGCTTTTTTTTTGATCAAATGAAATTCAGATAACATGACACCCTGAAGATAATTTAACTATTTGTCTTATTTGTTTGCCAAGGGTGTACAATCAGCACTTGCTTCCTGATGCTAATATATAGTTTAAAGAATCAGACAGGAAGAATGAGTCAGTTGAATGTAATTTTATAGTCAGAATGGGAATACAGTTTTGTTTTGGGCAGACAGATGAGCAAGAAATGGACAATATAAAATTATGAATGTATATGAAACATATGTAAAGTTCAAAATAAATTAAAATGTTGAAATAATTAGACTACTTTTGACCAAAAGTACTTCAATCTCATTATCTCAGCCATTTACTAGATTTTTTTTGTATACACAGTAAAAGTAAAAGTCATCCTTGCTCAAAAACCAGTCATATCCAACTCTAGGGTTCAGTGCTCATCTCCATTTATAGCCAAAGAGCCAGCACTATCTGGGTCTCCATCTGCAGATGTTTCTGTTGGCATTACTAGTCATGGAAATCTTATTTACCTTCCTACCAAAGTGGTACCTATTTATCCACTTGCAATTTCTTGTTTTTGAACTGCTAGTTGATAGGAGCTGGGACAGAGACAGGAGCTCACTCTGTCATGTAACACCTGGGTCTCAAACTGCTGACCTGCCAACCTTCCAGATGTCAAGTTCATGTCTTAACCACTAAGCCACCAAAGTCCAATACAAATGATACATTGATTAAATTTCTCCACATTCAAAAAACATTTGTTCCATATATGACTAGCTCAATTTTACTTGAAAAAAGAATGAAAAAGAGACTGGATGGATTTAATGCTGTTTTGCATTATTTAATTTATCATTTCCTAGCACTGCTTGATGTGTTTTTGAAAGGGCAATGTTAGCCAAATATTAGAATTCTTTAGTGGGGGTAGATTTTAGATAGTCAATAATAATCCTGCAAAATTCAGTAAGAGCAATGTCTGCTTGTTTGGCATGGGCCAAATTATTTATCAGTATGATACTGTTAAGGAATCTCAATCCCTAAAAGCTATAGATAAACAAACAAAGTCAATACAAGGTAGACTATTTTTTTAAATGACAAAAAGATAAATAGTTTGTTAGCTGTATTTATTCTGCTGAGATTGCTTTGTATTATATCTGTTCTGACATTGATTGGCTTTTGCATCTCTGTATTTCTAGTACAGTATCTTTTCCCCAAAACAGGCAATGGTAACCACGTTGAACTGTTGTGGGGTGGTTTATCTAAATTTTGATAATGTTTGATCCATAGTTTGATGTTATTTGATCATGTGTAATTTGTAACTGTTTCTTGTAAGCTGCCCAGAGTTGCTTTTGCGAGTGGGTGTGGCATAAAAATCTAAAAATTTAATTAAATTAATTAAACCTATGGACAGCCATCCTTTATTTCACATCATTTTGTACCTTCAGAGCACTATTGACTAGTATAAGAGACTATGCCCATTGGTGTCTAACTTTTGGCTCTCTCCTTGACTTCTGATTGGCTAGAATGAACACTCTCCAGCTTTCACTTAGATTCAACAAAGCTACAGTGGAACTTCATACAATAATCGTCCCGTATAGCAACAAAATCGCATAACAATTAGGTTTTGGAGGGAAATGGCATCCCACATAACAATTTTCCCTATGGAAAAAATCATACAAAAATTATTCAATGAGATAAATCATTTAGCAAAAAACAAAACAAAAAACCACCTCATTGTACGATGCATGCCATAGGGAAAATTGCTATATGATGCATGCATCATATAGCAATTGTTACAACGAGCCCCATGGAACGGATTAAAATTGTTGTATGAGGTACCATTGTATTTTTATGTCCTTAATATATGGGATTACTTTATTATTGCACTTGTAGTTACCTATGAGAAAAAGGCATCCCTGCCTCTGTGCTCCTGTTGGTGTTGTTGCTCCTACTTTGTTGTATGATGTGTAACTGGAGAGCTTTGGACTGGTATAGTAAAGTTTCAATGTTGTAAACTCCAGGAATAGTGGATGAGTATTGTATATAGAATAGAATCCAAAACTCTACTGGTAGAATCAGCAGAGGAGAGGTTTCTTTTTCCCATCACAATACTCAATGCCAACCTGCTAAATAGAACTAGGAAGCAGTCTAGAGATGAAATATGTCAGTAGGCTTGGATTCCACGACCATAGACCCGGAGATGGGTAAGGCTCTGCCAATTTTGTATATAAAGAACTGTCAACAGAAGGATTTACTGGCTCAGAATTAGTAGATACTGAGACACAATATCCTGCTTGGATGATTTTGCAATCCATATTGGAGACAGTGCAAACTAAGAAAATATTTGTTTTGAAGCATAGATGTAAATAAAAAGACAATGCATCTAAATCTCATTGCACATCATAATTTTTCAGCACATTTAGTGTAAATCAGGATGAGTAACAGGTTACATCTAAGGCTCCATACAGGGTTTCAAGTGAAGAATTGGTTGCATGGTGGAGCTACTTAAGCCCAGTATTTTCCCCCATCATAGCTCCTACTTTTCTACCTATTCTACCAACATTTGGCATGTCCCAAAACAAGGAATGATTTTGCGTGTTCTCCATACCACCTCATTGAAGCTTTGTATTGCTCTGGTTGGTGACACTGTCGAAAGGAGAGTATCATGGAATCTGTGTGAAGTTTCTGTGAAGTCCCTGTGAAGTAATTATGCCATCATAGATGCATACATTAGATCAGTATAATGATGAACATGTCATTGTGCTTTGTGTTGTGTTACATGCTATCAAGTCTCTTTTGATTTGTGATGGATTTAATAGAGGTTTCAAGTTATGTGAATATCTTAATGGTATATCTGGCTTTCCTCCTCCCTACCCTACTCTGTTTCTATTTTACAACATGGCTTCTAAAAATCCTTCCAGTGACGTGTCTTTCTTCCAATCTTACTCTTTAACTCTTCCAATGTTGCTTCTATATCATTACCTGACCTTTTAAACCCAGACTGTATATGTCTACATAACTAGACTTCTTCAGTCTCCTTCTTTTTCTACCCCTACCTGCTTTTTCATGCCTCTGTTACTGTTCCCAATTTCACTTACCTTCTACTCCTGCTTGTACAGCCAGGCCCTACCATTATTTAAAAGTTTATCGGGTTTTCCCCATCCCAGGTGTCCTCATTGAGATAAAGCACAGGATGACATGGGAGTAGGTGAACCCAACAAAGTCTTACCAAGGCTGCTACACACTCTCACATGCATGCAAAGACCATACCCACCTAGAAACAATCAAAAGAGTGATTTATATCCAGTGACGGGAAACAGTAGCTGATTGGCTTGGGTCAGCCCTCTTACTGTGGAACTATTTTCTTGCATCTGTGGGAGAGTGGTTCTTAAAATCATTTTGATCCTACCATTGCCCTCCCTCTGTACCTTCTCAAGTCCTAACTGAATGATTTTATATTGGGGAAGCTCTCCTCAGCTCTCTGTCTGCTATACTCTCTATAGGCACCCTATTGACCTCAGTGTTGAGAACAGGAGTCAGCCATCCATCTGAGCCTTCTACTGCCATTGTGCACAGAAATGCAAAGCAGCTGGCTGAGAAGTGGGTGAGACCCAGCTTTTCCAAAAGTAGGAATAGCAATTACACTTTTATACCATCCCAATAGCACTTAGTGAATTCTCTGGACAGTTCACAGAGTAATTAGCATCCCCCCACCCAACATGCTAGGTATTCATTTTACCAATCTTGGAAGGATGGAAGGCCGAGTCAACCTTGATCCCCATCTGGACCAAACTCACACAATTCTGGCTACAGTACAGCAGTTTAAACCACTGCACCATCAGAGCTCCTTTGGCACCATGGCAAAGTGGAAAAGTGCAATGTGCTGGTGGAGAAGTAAAGGCAGAAGAGGCATAAATAGTTTTTTTTGTAGGGAGTAACCTCTGTGTGCTGTGAATGTGACATCCTGGGGGTAAAACCTTAGTTAAAGTCCTACATTCACATGAGATGTGAGCAGTCCATGCATAACTGCAGTTCCTCCAAGATCAGAGTTTTCTCTCAGTTATTCTCAAGTTAAAGAAAACATGTGGAAAACCCCATTTCAGCCCTTGCTATTCAATAAACTTAAGGTTTGAACTCAAGTGGTGGAAATAATGTGCACTAAGACATACACAGCAAGGGTCAATGCACTTGACTGTACAGTACAGCTGATTTGGGTATTGGGCATACACCGTCCAGGCTGAACAGATACAGAAAGTGAAGAAGTGTGTATAAGAAGCAAAGGTGAGGTTCTGCTGGAACTTCTGGGTTTGTGTATATGTGTTCTGTTCACAAGACTTCAGTACCAGAAACTAATTCTTGTGTGCCATCAAGTCAATTAGGACTTACAATGACCCTTCCCAGGGTTTTCTAGGTATAGATTGCTAAAAAATGATGTACCATTCCCTTTTTCTGGGGTCACCCACGGACTATGCAGCTTGCCCAATAACTACACTGGTTGGCTCTTCTCCCTGGAGGCTCAGTGAGCAATAAAACTCCCAAACTCTGGCTCCACAGCCAAAAACCTAAACCACTGAGCTATCCAGCCAGCTGACTCCCAATCCTATAATTGTATATAACTATTTTGGGGCAGTGGTGGGATGTCAAAAATTTTACTACCCCACTGTGATATCATCACAGTGTGGGTGGAGCTAACATCATGACATCATGATGTCGTGGACAGGGCCAAAGATATACAAAAATACAAAAAAATAAAATAAAAATAAGCACACACGCACACATACACACCTCAACCCACCCACCCACAACACAAAACCTGTAAATAAATTAATTAAATAAATAAAATAACAAATACATTAAAAAAAACCACCCACCCACCCACCCCAAACACAAATCAAACAGATCTTAAAGCTTATTCTGGCTAATCTTTCTCACACTAGGTCAGGTGGAAGGGACTACAGAATGAACTCACCACAAGATGGCTTCATTTTGGCACTTTTCAACTTTTCAACAGTTAAAGAAGTTAGGTACTAAGTCATTCCCTAACCAGTTCTCTAGGATAATATGCCTTAATGTAAATGTAAAACAGCTGTACCTCCTTAAGGATTCTCCAATTGGAACAGTACTTGGAACAGCACAGGTGTAGCTTATTGATGAGGTAACTTCAAGACGTTGCTTACAAACCCCAAGCCAGGCCACCAGGCCTTTTTAGGAACTGTGGTAGTATGTCAATATAGGTAAAGGTATTAAATACACATTAAAATACACACAGACACACCACATCCAAAGGTGAGTCACTTACCCTGGAGAGCAGGCTATAGGGAACTTCAGGCTAGCAGCTTCTCTTCCTCCTCCCCGCTTGGGAGGAAAGCAAGGAGGCCGTGAATACATGCCAAGCACTGTAGGCGTGCATGCACACCAAGTGCTTGGTGCGCATGCGCAGTGGGGGAACCAGTGAAAAGGTAAGCCCCGAAGGTGGTCCCCCCCCCCAAAAAAAAACCAAACAAACCTGCTACCGGTTCTCCGGGACGCTGGGAAAAGTTACTACCGGTTCTGGTGAACTGGTGAGAACCTGTTACATCCCATCACTGTATTGGGGTAAAGAGAGCATGCATATAGAAATAAATGCAAATTTCCTTCAAACTATGGGACAGGCATGAAAAATGTTAATTGTGGAAGATTTGTAGAATATTGAGACATTGTTTCCCCACAGAAAATCCATTGAGTTTAAGCATTACTAAAATTGTGTGTGTGTGTGTGTCAGTTTAATATATTTCAAATGTTTTAAAAACTAACCTTCCCTTGTTTTTCGATGTTTGAAATCCTGGTCAAAACATGCACTGACAATAGTAAGTGTGATCCAATGGCCATTTGAAAAAACAAACAAAAATGGCATTTTCAGATTAAAGCAATGCAAGTGTTCAAAACACTCTATCTGCATATTCACTAGCAGCTATATGTTTTGGGATTTATACCATCTTTTTCTGATGAATGTTTCTGTGTAGATAATTCTGTCGAGACATCTGTGCTTGTAAACCCTCAGTGTGATTATTCATAATGACATTTGAATTAGATCACATTCAAGAAATCAATTCATGCTGTAAAATTATAGCACAAAAATTAAGTCTTACGATTAAGCATATCTTGTAATGGACAAAAGAGTATAGAGTAAGAATTCTCTCAGTTTATTTTATTGGAGAAGCACAATCTAATTTATGGATATGATTAAGGCATTCTAGAGACAGTCTATAAAAGTGGAAAGAATGAGACTCAGTGAAGAAATTGTAAAATGAGTACATCTGTTTTTTTACAGAATTATCAAGGGGAGTTTTCCCATCCCCACCCAGTCCAATGCAGGGTTTTTATCCATATATTATAGAGACAAAATTCTTCCTTAAATGTAGGGTGAAGACAGGCTTTACAGCACCTGAGGGTTCAGCAGTGTCCTTGAATCTGAAACAAAAATTAGGGGGGAAGTTAGTGCTTTGAAGAGAACAACATTTTGCTGAAGAAATCATTATAACACTGGTTAAAGTAATTACCAGGATCACAATAGGGATATACTTATAGGGTTTTTGGTAATTCACCCTCTTTCTGCAGCTGTCTGTACTGCTCAAGAATCTGTTGCAGAGAGAAGAATGCTCTGGCCTCCAGCAAAAGTACCCTACTGCCATGCTGGAACCTAGCCTAATTTTTTTTACTATTTGTTCCTTGCATTCTGGAGCAAATATTTCAAAATAATAGTGCAGTATGCCAAATAATGCATGTTGAAGCACCTTTTCTGTTGATGTTATTGTTAGACTGCAGTATTCTCTCCCCAATGATGTATTACTATTTTATTTCACAAAATATATAGACAATTTTTCAGTTGCTCTTAGAGATACATTTTCAGCCATTTGAACTGGCATATCCCAAATTTCATGTTGACAGTTCTTTTCAGCTAGCTTCTTAACCCAGGTGCCAGAGGTGTTTCTAAAACTGACACATGAATCAGAAAGCTAGTTTTGCTCTCACTAGCAGAGGAAAAGCTTGTGTATATCAAAGACCTGGAAACCAAAGATACCAGGGACGGTTTCTGTGTTCATAATCTAAGAGTTGAACCATCATTTTCATAGACTGTAGCTTATTCTATTAGTCATCATGCATCAAATAGAAGCAATCCAATAGAGAAAATTGAAATTGCACTTATATAATGCCCCATAGCACTTAGTGTACTCTCTGGGCAGTTCACATTAGTTAGCATTTTGCCCCCAACATGCTGGGTACTCATTTTACTGAGTACCCAGATGTTCTTGTGTCTGCTTATAAATGTTGAAAGCAAGCCCAACTACTTGGTGTTTTCTTCTAGAAAAACATTTATAGGACTGTAGCTCCCCAGATAAACCATTATGAGTTTTCTTTCTTTCTCCCACATGTTTCCCATTCTTCCACTGAAGAACAGTGAAAAATATAATGGAGGAGCTTGCAAATCTTTTATGTTTGTTTCCCTGTTCAGTTCCCCCTCGCCATGCTCTTTTCCTTGGCAGTCAAAAACACTTCTCTTAATGTATACGTTCCAATCCCCAAAAAGGGTAATGCCAAAGAATGTTCAAATTATCGAACAATTGCGCTCATCCCACACACTAGCAAGGTGATGCTCAAGATAATACAGGATAGACTGCAGCAGCACATGGAGAGAGAATTACCAGAAGTGCAGGTGGGGTGCAGAAGAGGCAGAGGGACTAGAGACCACATTGTCAACATACGTTGAATCATGGAAAAAACAAAGGAATATCAGAAACAAGTCTACTTCTGTTTCATTGACTACACTAAGGCCTTTGACTGTGTGGACCACAACAAAATGTGGCAAGTAATTAAAGAGACGGGAATACCAGAACACCTTATATGCCTCATGAGAAACCTGTACATGAATCAAGAAGCAACAGTTAGGACAGAATATGGAATGACGGAGTGGTTTGGAATAGGAAAAGGAGTAAGACAAGGCTGCATTTTGTCACCCTGCTTATTCAATTTATTCACAGAGCACATAATGTGTAATGCAGGGATGGAGGAATCACAATTTGGGATCAAAATCGCTGGGAGAAACATCAACAACTTGAGATATGCACATGATACCACCCTAATGGCAGAAAGTGAGGAGGAATTGAAAAAACTCCTGATTAGGTTGAAAGAAGAAAGTGCAAAAGCTGGCTTGAGACTCAACATCAAGAAAACCAAGATCATGGCAACAGGCCCTATCAGTCCCTGAAAAATAGATGGGGAAGAAGTAGAAGCAGTGACAGATTTCTTTCTTAGCATCAAAGCTCACTGCAGATGGAAACTGCAGCCATGAAATAAAAATGCGACTGATTCTTGGGAAGCAAGCGTTGAGAAACCTGGGGAGCATAGTGCAAAGTAGAGACATCACATTGCAAACAAAAATTCGTATAGTCAAAGCAATGGTAATCCCTGTGGCAATGTATGGTTGTGAGAGCTGGACCATTAGGAAAGCTGAGCGCAGAAGAATAGATGCCTTTGAGATGTGGTGCTGGAGGAGAGTTTTGAGAGTCCCCTGGACAACGAGAACAAATAGGTCAATCTTAGAAGAAATTAACCCTGACTGCTCCTTAGAAGGTCAAATTGTAAAGATGAAGCTAAAGTACTTTTGACATCAAATGAGAAGAGAGGATTCACTTGAGAAAGCCTTGATGCCGCTGTTGGTTGCTGTGCCATTTGCCTCATTTCCCATGATGAGCACTAGCCATCACTGACAGAGAATTACCATAAATAATTGTGTTTTTCTGCAGCATTTGTGTATTGTTATAGCCCTCATTTTCTGCGTTACAACCAGGTGACTAAGACCTAGTTTGTCTGTTTGTTTACCTTCGTCACTCTTTCTTTGTGTTGCTTCCTTGACAACCCAAACTACTTTATACCTGGGGAAAGAATTATAATGGAATTAGTACACATCATTCATTTGCATACCTTTGTGTGTCAGGATAATAGTAAAAGAGTGAGTCAATAGTTATTGTAAACTCTTCTGTCATCTGTAAATAATCTATTTAAAAAAAGAGCAGGACAAACCTTTTTACATGGTCCAATATTCTTTATATCAATCTCAGATTTTGTTTTCCTGAAAAAAAGAAAGGAAAAGATTAATATAAGCAAAGGAGAAGAGAGGATTCACTTGAGAAAATCTTGATGCTGGGAAGGGTGGAGGTCAAAAGAAGAAGGGTGCGCCCAAAAATGAGACGGCTAGATGGTATTGTAGACACAATGGGCACAGAACTGAGTGAGTTGAGGAGGATGGTGGAGGACAGAAGTGCCTGGCAGACAGTGGTCCATGGGGTTGCAAAGGGTCGGAATCGACTGTGCAACTGAACAACAAAAAAAACATCACAATAATGTTCATGTTAAAGGTTGCCATGCTGCAAGAATTGAGTAAAACTGAGCAAAGTGAGGCTAATAATAATAATTTTGTGGCAGAAATTATTCTGGGTTGAAAGGATTTTTGCTGGAGAAACTCTGCTCAGGGAACATCCGAATGAGGCGCCTTTCATGTCCCCAAGATCTTTTCCCTCCAAAGTGGCCCCTATTTATCTACTTGTGATTTCTTGTTTTCTGTCTGCTAGGCGGGTCTCGAACTGCTGACTTGCTGGCCTTCTAGCTAACAAGGCAAGCTTCTTAACCACTGAGCCACTGCAGTCTCTAAAGTGAGGCTTATTCCTGTATACATGATTATATCCTAAGAGTATTGAACAATCTCTTTCTCTATTAAAAAAAAGATAAAATACAAAAATATTACAGCATAAAAGTAAATAATCAAACAGAACCAAAAAAAATCAAGGCATAGAAATCTTCAATATTTTTCTTGAGGTATTAGTCTTGTAGACATTTGATAGAACAGCTATTGCTGTTTACAGATCATGGGATATTAACAGCCATCTTACATTTTCTTCCACCTACAAACTGAATTTTTTTTAATGTTATTTGTTGACTTCACCTTAGAATGGGACTGTGGTGGCTCAGTGGTTAAGAAGCTTGCCTTGATAGCTGGAAGGCCAGCAAGTCAGCTGTTCGAGGCCTGGCTACTGCATGACAGATTGAGTGCCCATCTATGTCCCAGCTCTTGGGGATATGAAAGGAGCCTCATTCAGGCATCGCCTGAACAAAGTTTTTCCATGAAAAAAAAAACCTTTCAACCCAGAATAATTTCTGACACAAAATTATTATTACCTTGTATTTATTGCACCATGTATAACTGTGATAATATAAAGGGGAGATTCAGGGTACAATAGCACAGATGTGGGTTAAGCATTCAAGGGTACTTTTTGCTGATTTACCATGATGTCTTAAGCAAAAACAAAACAAAACAAAGAACCCACTGAACTTTGGTGCCTGAGAATCCTTGTTAAGTCTAATTAATAAAGAATCCTATGGAATCTTAAAAGACTATTGAGTTATATTTGCATAAGCTTTCATGGACTGGGACCCACATCTTCAGCTGCATGGGACATAGCCTCAGAAGCCATATCTGCATTCGGATACGACTGGCTTTCGAGCAAGGGAAACCTTTACCTTTACTATGCACATAGAACATAATGGAAAAGCAAAAGAAACCAGAATAATGATGGCCTTGAGATCAGTCATGAGATCAGAGGTATTGTCTAAAGCAGGGGTGCCCAAATTATGGTCCACAGACTGGCCCTGGCCTGCAGCACCATTCCTTGTGGCCCACCAACACTATCTCCATACCCGGAAGTGGAAGTGGACATTTTTATGTCATACGTAAAATGCACCCACGCATGCATAAATGCACCCACTTCTGCTTCTGGGGGCATGGTAAGGCCCATAGCATGAAACGTTTGGTCACCCCTGGTCTAAAGGGAGTTAGGTGTTGTCCCACTCTTTCATTATCATCACTGTTTTCTTGTGTTAGACGTAGCCTTTCAAGTTCCATAAGACTCTTGGCTGTTTTTGCAGAAACCAACTAATATGGCTACCTCTTAAAGGGTTTTTTTAAATGAGAAAGTTGCCCATAATCCTAAGATTCTTAATATGGAAAAGGCAGTATCAGCCAGGCAAGTGCACATATATGTTGCTATACTCACAGGATTTTGTCACAAAGCAGACACTCATTGCTGTATGTCACATCATCCGTGCCACAGATCTCCTGAGTACTTCTTTTGCAGATGACCTTTCCTCTGGTTTGAGAGTACCTGCCACAGTCAAGCTTCTTTCTTCCCTCCTAGGAGCATTAACAACAATAAATCATAATTACCTGGCAGAGGAGACACCAAGTTCACGAAGGTGGTTTTCCCAGAGTGAGGCTCATTCATTGCACAACAATAAATCCTCCTAAGGCAGGTGACAATGGGAGGAGGTTCTTCCAGGACTTAGAGGTCAGCAGCCATAGCAACCCCTTCTACTGCTATTATCTAGCTGTAATTGTTATAGTGAGGAGAGGCAGAGAAGCTGGAAGAGCTGTGGCTGTAGTGAAATTTGGTCCACCTTTCTTCCTTGCTAGGTGAGAGCCTTGTTGCGGTGCATGGACTTGAGTGGTCTAACTAGGCAGCATTGCCCATCTCTTGTCAATGATGTTAGGCCAGGACTAAAATTCACCAAAGCGTCCTCTGTCCCTTGGGGAAGGTGAAAGCGAACGGCACTCATCATGGTCTGCCTACCCAGTGGATGACATGATATTCTAACGGTTAAAAAAATGACATGCAGATGGACTTGATTTCTCAAGTCCATTTGCAAGTGTGGATTGTTGTCACGGAGATGTCCACCACTGTGCGGACTCCTTACTGAATAATGACTCCAAAGTATTCTTCCCCTCATTGGTAAGGCATCCTGACATTGAACAAAACCTCTTCCCCACCCCACCCACACCTGACCTGGTCTGAAGCAGAACAATAAACAAGCAAGCAAGCAAGCAAGCAAGCTAGCTAGCTAGCTAACTAACTAACTAACTAACTAACTAAAACATGGCTTTAGAAAGAACAACATGGAGTGGGAAGTTACTGAAGAAAATGAGGTGGAAGTAATGTGAAGAATGCCAGGAACAATTCCAGTAATATTACTGCAGAATTCATAATTCAAGGGAGATGACTGCTTTGTCTGTAAAAGCCCTTAGATGGGTGATTCTTTGAAAGTGAAATTTATGATACAATTAACCTAGATCTATGTTCAGATAGTTCAGGGAAACTGTGTGCTAGATATTTGCTTTCCACTTTCAGTTTTTCCAAGGCTCCCCCCCCCCAACTAATTTGGCCAATATTCCATCACTGGAAGGGGAGCCAACAAGACAAAGTCTTAGGTGCTACCCTCAGTGCCATTTTATTTATTTATTATTTATTTAAATTTGTTTATCACCCTCCTCCCCAAAGGGACCCAGGGCAATTCACAACACATCAGCATATTGACAACAATTTGAAACCAGTTCAAAAATTAAAAGTTTTAAAAGTTTTAAAAGAAGCTTAAAAACTTAGCATTAAAAATTAGGCATTGTAGCTAGGAGGCACTGGGTGTCAAACCATCCAGCCATCATATTGAATGCCAAAGTTGGTCTATACTGCCTGGTTGGACAAATATGTCTAACAAATGAACTATGAAGATCAATAGGCCTGTTTAAATTTCCCAGTCCTTCCTCAATAGTCTGGCTTTCAATTACCAGTTCTGTGATAGATATTCCAAATTTCTGGACTCATATTCAGAAACTTCATGAGATTCTAAGTACTTCTAGGGCTCTAAACAATATAGGAGTGATAAACAGTAACATTTTGGTAGCAAAACACTTTGTGTTCCTATGTGATCTACTTTGAGAGTAAACCTAATATATTCAATGGGGACCCAAATAAACATATGTAAGATCACAAGAAACAAAATTCCATTGGTTACTTCCCCTGGCAGAGATGCAATGGTATAATTGAAGAGGAAATTTATTACTATTCAATAAGTCAGTTGGTGTGTGATGAAAGATGAAAGAGGCAAGTAGTCTAACTGGCAGTAGTCTGCCACTGTGATTTACGTTGCTGCACTCATATCAGTGCAACTAAAATTCTGGCCATTTTTAAAAAATCTTTTGGCATCATGAGTGAAATATTATCTCACCATTCCATGGAAATCTTCTGGACATTCACCTTCATGCTTTAGAGCAAGGAGATTTTCACTTTTACTGCAAACAGCAAAAATTAAAAGCATTAAGTTGCTTTCTGGAACTATATAGTAAGAAAAGGTATCGCAAGTTAAGATTTTTTTTGCATCTCACAGGATCTTGGGAACTGACTACCTTTGTACAGAAGGCAATTGATTCAGTATCATTGAGCCATTGATCCATTTAGTCTAGTATTGTCAGCTCTAACTAGCAGTGTTTCTCCAAAGTTTCAGATAGTTTTCTTTCCTAGCCTTACCTTAGGATGCAAGGGTTGAATCTGGGAGTTTGTTTGAGCAGCCAAGGACTGTAAATACTTCTCAGGTCTGCTCTTACATAGTTTCCAAATTGTTCAGACTTAATTTACAGTGGCAGACACTGCCATCTAAGTGAGATCATCACATACTGGCAACAGTGCCAACCACAGGTAGGGTAGCACACTGCTAAGTGCCCCCCCCCCTTTGCAGTATTGAAGTAATTGCATTATTTTGCAAGCAGGCAATAAATATTTAGTGATTGTGAATGGGACGTATGGACAACACATATAGTGTAACAAGAACAGACATAGGAAAACATGCATATATAAAATTCCAGAATGGTCATATTGAAAGTGAAGAACAGTGATGGAGCCAGATAACTATAAACTCTGGATTTAAAGGTCTTATAAGAATAATAATTGTCTGCCATCAAGTCAATTCTGACTTATGGTGACCCTTTTCCAGGGTTTTCTAGGTAGAGAATATGCAGAAGTGGTTGACCATTTCCTTCTTTGGGGGAACCAATGAGTACACAAACTGGCTCTTCTCCCTGGTGCCACGGAGGGGAATTGAACTTCCACCCAGATATCTGAACCACTGAACTCCTCTTTTAGACTGTACGTCAGTTGTTAAGCACACAACTAAACCTTTCCCCCCCATTCTCCACTGCCTGCTACCTCATAATATACATCTGCTTTCTGATCATTTATAGGAAGCAACCAGAGTTTGCAAATGCAAAAAAGAAAGAAATACTCTAAGCATACATAATCTTACTTTTTAAATTCATTTAAATCATAATACAGAAAATAACTGGGATGTGCCCCCCCCCCCCAATGTTAGGGTCATTTGCTGTATAAAGGGCTAAAGCATTTTTAAGTAAAAATAATGAAATTAGTGCTTGTAACCATGTAGATTTACTGATCATCCCATTTAAACTCAAACTGATGACTATAAATTTGACATAAATTTATCGGCGGTGGTGGCTACTACTCGTATCTGAGTATACATTCCCCCCCCCCCGGAAATTATTTTCACGAAAGAAGAATGACAAACAGTAAAAATGCCATCGGTGTGAATTTGCTTAAGGTGGATTGCAGTTTGCCATGAAGTGACCCACCCACTGTGATCATGGAGCCATCTCCTGCAGCATGTATGAAATGAGACGTCCAGGATTTAACAATGGGACTGCAATGGATTGCCACAGCCTTGACGATATTGACAAGGTTCACCTTCACAGTCAGTCCATCTGGCATGGCCTCTGCCACCTCCATGACCATTGGGAATCAGAGTTCTTCCTCTGCTCATTTTGCAGTTGGGCCCAATATGATGGTTTTCAGTGGCATTTCCTCCACTGAGGGGGACCATCACCCCACCTAAAGGGGCTCATCTGCCCATAGCTGTTGGTCCCTTTAGGGAACCAGGTTATTTACCACTGTCCAGCACTCACTGGCTGTACAGTCTACTCTATTACCGTAGCGGGATGTCTGGCCAGACATTTGTCTGACATAAATTTTAAAAAAGAAAATATGCTGAGATGGCTAATGTCAGCCCAAAAGGGCTTCAGAATGCCCATAAGAGCAGTACTGTATATGCTATAAAATTTGTTCGCTGCCATGCCATCCCTGATAATCTCCAGGGGTTCATTTTGGAGCCTGTAGGTTGCAAGATCCCAGATTTTGTCCCTGAGCTTCAGACCTAGCTGGACAATTGATTCAGCTGAGCATTCTTATCCCAATGTAACATATAGCAGCAACAGTACACCACTCTGTGTGAGTGTGTGTTTCTCACATATGCGTACACAGACACATATACACACAGGTATTTTATCATTCATTGGTTCAAAGGTAGTCCTGTCTTATTCTTAATTAACCTGTCATTAAACATGACTGGACTCCCCAATGAATGATGACCAAGATGGCATTTGTAAAAGCAACATCTATTATCTTAAATGATCTGTTATCCATTTAATTGGGATCTTTTTAGTGTGTGTCTGTGTTTGTTAGAGCAAACACAGGCTGCTTGGAATGATGTAAACACAATTAGTATTCAGCAATGAATGTTTGCAGGCACGAAACTGCATGTGCTGTGCACCAACACCATTTACTGTTTATACTCACACTATCTCTGAACACAGGAAACATTTATTACTGTACGTTTTTCCATCAGTGCCACAAACAGGAGACCAAATGTCACTGCAGGAAGTCCCATCCTTCTTTAGATCAGCTAAAATTTTACTGCATTCCAACTGAAAGGAGAAAACAAAAGCTAATATCTTCCAAGGGGCTACTTGTATAGCCAGAGCCATTTTGAAATTTTGTTTTGGATCGAAATCAAAAAATTGCAAATAGATAAATAGGGACCACTTTCATGGGAAAAATAACTTGGTGACATGAAAGGGGCCTCACTCAGGTGTCCCCTGAGTGGAGTTTCTCCAGCAAAATTCCTTTCAATCCAGAATAATTTCTGACATAGAAATTGTTATTATTATTATTATCATCCAGACAATCATTCTGTGCATATGTATGCTATTTCTACCCTGTTGCTCTGTCAAAAAAGGGCTTACAAAACAACAGAAATTACATTAGTTTTACTTAAAACTGATAAAATACTTAATATAAAGTATTTTTAAGTAAAGTGGCTCACATCCCATAAATCCAGTGGTGGACAACAGCAGGTTCACACCAGTTCGCCAGAACCAGTAGCAAAAATTCTGGCTAGCCCCGCCTATCCAAGTTTTGAAATAAAGTAGTCCTAATTTGGGTGCAACACAGGGTTTCCCCCCTGGCCACAACCACTATACCATGCCCACAGTGTGGTAGTAAAAAATTTTTGGAGCTCACCACTGCATATATCCCAATCAGCATTATTTGATTTATCTGTGGGATCCTATGTTTTAGTAGTTGAATTTGGGACTGCTACAATACATTAAAAAAGTGACTGCCACATCAATTCAGTTTCTATTTCTCAGTAATCTCCAGCAATTATCAATCAAAGGGATAAATGTGGCCAGAAACATACTCAATTTTGTTCTGTTCTACTACACATAAAAACCCAGGGAGGAAAACTATGTCAATGTAATGTCAATTCAACTATAAAAGGACAGTAAAGTACACAAACTAAATATGTAATAAAATCAATAAACAATGAAACAGCAGGAAGAACAGATTGTAACAGCTAACCGCTTGTGAATAACTAGGCAGGAAGACGTCTTAGCCTGGTACAAAATGTTCATAAAGTTGATGCCAGGTATATTCCCTTGGGAGATGTTAATCCAAAATCAGTGCATCACTATCAAGAAAGATTTATCATCAATAAAGAAAACAGTTGTATTCCTCAGTCAGTGGTTACACTAGTCCTAAGGCCCTTCCCTACAATGTAAAACCAACAAACGAGCTCTTCCTGATTTACCTCTGAAGTTATCCTTCTCATTCCCCAACCAGTTATAAATATTATTTGAAGAGTCAGCTTGAATCATTGCACCTGGATGGATAAAGCTAATTATATTGCTTCTATTTTTGTCCGTGACATAGGGTAATTTTGTGCCAGTTATGTGGCTTTTGTGATTAGCCATATGGCATATCCAGTATAATGCAGCTTTAAACAACTAGTGCAAAAAGTTGTAACTGGTCCATAGTGCCTGCCTTGATGAAAGTGCCTCAGTAATTATTAAATTTGCAAACTTTGTAAATTTAGTATCATACAAATGCAGGGCTGTATTCAAGATTCTAGATTGGGGGGGGGGGGAGCGGATGTGAAAAAATTTTCAAGAGGGGCAAAAAAAAATTTCTAGATGGGCAACAATGTCACACTCACATATATAACATTGGCACCACCGGGGTGGGGGTGGTGGCTGTTAGCTCAGGAGGGTTTTTTTGAGGGGGCGTCCCCCCCTGGCACTGTACAAATGCAGTGTATTCTGCTATGAAATGTATTCTGCAATTATTCAGTGGTAACAAGGAAGCAGTAGCTTAGCTATTAAAACGCTGAACTTGACGAATGGAAGGTCGACAAGTCAGCAGTTCGAGACCTGAGTGGTGCATGATGGAGTGAGCTCCCATCTCTGTCCCAGCTCCTGCCAACCTTCTTCTTCTTCTGCCATATCTAAATCTGAATATTGGTGATGCTTATGGCGATCAGCCATGAAGACTGTCCTGAGATTATAATGCAGTGGTGTTTCATTTGCCTTTCAGCACAACACCCATACCACTGATCCAATTCTGTGAGTCACTTTCTGGTCCTGAGCCCTTTTGGCATGCAAAGCCCTCTTCAGCCCCAAGCCAGTGTGGACGAAACTGCTGTCCTCCATCAAGATGGAGTCAAGTGGGATTTCATCCATTTGGGGACCATCACCCTTCCCTGTGGACTTTGTCACCTAAGGCTGTTAGTCCTCAGGGTTGTTAGGTTAGTTTACTATCACCTGACACTCTGCATTGAGTCACTGGCAGTATGGTCTGCTCTATTACCATAGCAGGACCTGACCAGAGCTCCTGTCAACCTAACTGTTTGAAAGCAAAAAAATTGTAAGTAGATAAACAGGTACCACTTCAATGGTAAGGTAAACAGTGTTCCATGCACTCTGGTGGCTAGTCATGCCTGCCACATGACCACAGAAACTTCTACAGACTCAAACAGTGCTAACTCTTTGGCTATAAATGGAGGTGAGCAGTGAGCAGTGAGATTTGGATACAGCAGGCTTTCGTGCAAGGGTAACCTTTACCTTTAACAAGGAAGCAGACATGATTGGTCTTTTTATTCCTTCTTCAAAGGAATGCACTCCTGGCCAAACACTCCTGGCCAACAGCGTGGATTACTGATAAGAGGTGACCATTTCTATTCATCATTAGTAACTAGTGTGTAGCCTTAGAGATGCTGCTGGACTCCAACTCCTAGCATTTGGCATACAAGCTGGGGACAATGGGAACTGAAGGCCAACACCTGCAGAGTTATCTGTTGCCTGCTGGATACAACTAAGGTACAGTAAAACCTCGGATAACGTTAAAACCTGGTTCCACAAGTCTTGGTGTTATCCGATTTTTAGTGTTATCTGATGCATGTTAAAATCCTATGGGATCCATAGAGATACATTGTAACCACACAGGCTTTAGCGGTTGTTATCCGATGCATCCCATAGGATCTTAATGTTATCCGATGCAATTCTCCCCCCCCCCAGATTGCTTAATGTTATGCGATTTTAGTGTTATTCGATACTAATGTTATATGAGGTATTACTTGTACTGAGATGATCACTGTACATAGATGCATATGCTCCTGCAGATGCTTTATTCACCTACATCACAATATCTGTGCACTCTTTGCTCTTAAGCCACAGGAGCATTCCTGTGAGTTGGCCTTTCCTTGCAGCAAAACAGCTATTATGCAGTAACCATATAATTGTTTTGATTCCAGTCACTAGAGGGCAGGGGAACATTTCATGCCAACACATAAAATTAACGCACAGTACAGTACAGTACAAGTAAAACCTCATATAACACTAAAACCTGGTTCCACAAGTCTTGGTGTTATATGATTTTTAGTGTTATCTGATGCATGTTAAAATCCTATGGGATCCATAGAGGTACATTGTAACCACACAGGCTTTAGCGGTTGTTATCTGAAGCATCCCATAGGATCTTAATGTTATCTGATGCAATTCTTCCCCCCAGATTCCTTAATGTTATGCGATTTTAGTGTTATTCGATACTAATGTTATATGAGGTATTACTGTACTTCTATTCAGAAGCATATCCAGAACCATTGTGGGTCATATCCAAAAGTTTATAAATAATTCTGAATATGCAATGTGATAAAGTAAATATCTTCCCCATTGGTCTCCTAATAGCTGCAACAAGCAAAACATCAATGCAAAATCATATAGCCTTTTCCCTAAATTGTGGGAGGAGAAATACAAAAGTACATGTACTTTTATTTACACAAAGATTCCAGCAGTGTTTTAGATTCTAAAGGCTTCTTCACCCCATACCTGGAAATTGCCAGATTCAGGACTGTACAGGGTATATATGGTTTAATAAAATGTTCACTAGAAAGAAGGGACTGCAGTAGCTCAAGTGGTAAGATGCTGACTGGAAGTTGGCAGGTCACCAGTTCGATATCCGAATACTGCTGGACAGAGTGAGCTCTCGTCTTTGTCCCAGCTCCTGTCAACCTAGCAGTTCGAAAGCAAGAAATTGCAAGTAGATAAATAGGGATCACTTTTGTGGAAAGGTAAACAATGTTCCATACGCTTCAGTGTCTAGTTACGCCGGCTATTCAGCTATGAAACAGAGATGAACACTGTACCTTAGAGTCAGATACAACTGGCTTTCGAGCAAGGGTTACTTTTACAATAGAAAGAATTCAAGACTGGCAGATTGCTGCAAATTTTTTGTTGAGAAACGCAAAAGTTTCTGAGGTTTCCCTTTCTAATAATGATCAAAGATTTCAAAGCTAGGACTCATATTGAACCTACAGATTTTAAATCCACTAACCTTCCATTCATAGTTGCCATGTGAATGGAAACAATAGTAGAATGAGATATAAATGAATAAATAAAATAAAACCTACCTTACTGTAGACAAAAATGCACACACTAACATTGGAATCGTGTGGAGAAGAGCTTACCTGTGAAATTCAGTACCACTAGAGTCAAGAAATGTATTGGGCCTCCATTTATATTTTAATGTAGCAGTCCAACACCTATGAAACACCATATCGTGCCGGCTCTGCTAAGATTTTACAGTGCAATATCCTTATAAATGCATTAAGAATTTATTTCACCTTGTAGTCACTGACAGCGTTCCTTTTTTGTCTGTTGTTGAAAATTCCTTTTCGACATCTTTCATTGTAGTATGTTGTCTCTCCTATCCTAAAAGGTAAAAGTACACACATTTGTTTAATCCGTCGGAATCGACTGTGCGACTGAACAACAACAAAAAAGTCACTGATGGAATCCATTATCTCTTTCTGCAGATACATCACCACAATACTGTGCCTTTGCGTCATCTATTTTAAAAAAGCCTAACTGTTATGAAATGCTAGCATCGTTTCAGAACATTGATTATCTCTTGTTGTTTGTTGGATTAGTTGTCCAGTGAAGCATCTTCCCCACCTTTAAAAAGAGGGTAAGGAATTTGTGGTCACCTCGATGTTGGTGGATTTCATACCCCATCAACCTCTGCCAGTGCAGTCAGTGGTTATGAATTATGGATGTTATAACACCTGAAGGCCCTGCCTTAGTCATATAGACATATTGTACCAGAGGTTTTCAAGGACTAGAATCCACTTCATCTGCTGTACTTTTTTGTGTAATTTCAGTGGAAGATTTGCATAGCTTGGGAGGCAAGGGCCTCAGCCAGGAAGGAGGTCAGTCCTTTGAAAGTCTCATAGCTGAAAGCTCACAAAAGCTTAAAATCTTTGAAAGCATGAATACTTTTCTAAACAATCCAGTTTGAAGACATTTAGCTTCTACCCTCCTCTTTTGTCTCCTTGCCTTCCTTTCTTTCCTCCATCTTTGCTAAGCTCCATCAATCCTCCAGTAAGTCGAAAAAACAAGAGGTGACAGCTTGGCATGAAACCAATTGCTTCATTTGCATTTCATGTGGCAGGAGGGCTTTTCTGGAGAGGGGAGGTACTTTTTTTTGCTGGTATTGCAAGATAGTAGTACACTTTATGTTTAGCTGCTATCATGACCCTTCTGCTGAGGGTCACTGTCCATCTTTGGGTTAGGACTCATACTATTGGCACTTAAGGGCTGTTGCCCTTTCCTCACCCCTCATGCACCTCCATCTTCTGCCTTAGGATATTTTATACATTCATATATCTCAAGTCTCCTGTTTTTTGTACCCCATCTGCAGCTACTTTCCTTCTTTGATCACTACATCTTCTACTTCCAGTTCCTCTCTTTTCACATCTCAGAGTATTCTCATTTCTCTGCACCAAATGTCCCTTTCTTTTAAAAATATTTTCCACATTAAAAGCTTTAGTAATTGGAATAGGGAGCACCATCATGTATTTTGCTTCAGGCAGCAAAATGACTTAGGCCAGCCCTAATCTGCATGTCCACCAAAAAAGAGCATTCCCTTGCTACTACAGTACAGAGATATCCCCTACTGTTTCTAGAATTTTCAGCAAAAATTGCATGTCAATTTGTCTAATAATTTAGAAAATAGTAGTCTTAATCCTTGGTGGAGAAAGATAAAAAGTATATTTCTGACTTTGCAAAACAGGAGGAAATAGTCTGCCAAATCAAGAATGGCAGGGCCTGTTGTATTCTGTGAAAATATTTGTGAAGGAGCTCTGTTGAGGCAGTCATATTCTAGGTGTTTATGATGCTGTGATGAATAATGTGTCAGAAAACAATTTGACACACCAATTGTTATAGAAAAGACATTTACAGTCTGATTATTTCATTGTGGTGCAGAATTTGCAGCTTCCTCCTTTTCTGTCATAGTTGCCATCAAGCAGAGACCATTCTACCTCTCATATACTCACCCTCCACAGTTGGTATGTGATCGGTAATCACCCTGGACAATCCTCTCATCCAATCCACAAGGATTATTTGGATTACCTCTTTGCAGTCCTCCACCATATTGATTGCAGTTCTTCTGTCAACAGAACATAAGCATGTTTGATACTAGGCTTGCCTTTTGGCATATTCACAGATGGGGAACAGAACATTAGATGGATAAGGTCAGCCATCATTTTCAATAAAGCAGAAAGGGTACCCAGAAAGGGTATCCTTTCAACCCAGAGTAATCTCTGACACACACACACACACACACACACACACACACACACACACACACACACACACACACACACACACACACACACACACACACACACACACACACACACACACAAACATCCAGTATTTAGAAATAATTTTCATATTGTTTACTGTGGCTACCTTCTTATGTACTACTAAATCATTCCAACAACCACTTTTATCCTTCCAACCTTTAGTTATATTTTAATTCAAACATGAGTTCTAAGTGAGTGTTGAAACATGGAGGTACAGACATAGACAACAAGGCATTGACTAGGACACAGGAGAGAGGAGAGTCTTCTTTACTAACTAGAATTATAATGGCCAAGTTGTAAACCATGAAATATTCCTCTCCTCACCTCATTTGGATTCCACCGAGATAAAGTCCCTTGAGTTATTCTGTCTTCATTGGCATTCGCACTTTGTCTGCCCAGTCCACCGTTGTTCTTGCCTTCTCTTGCTTCTTTTTTGCTGGAAGGCATGGGACATAGAAGAACATGAAAAACATGAATCAAAACTCGGGATTCCCTTGTTTAAAACACTTGTTAGAGCTTGAACATTCACTAGAACAGTGGAATGAAGAAACACAAGCCAATGCAAAACTAAACAGAAGCAGGTAAGAGAGAAAACCACAATTCTACACCAAAAATGAGTGACTTCTAATGGAAAATTTACTTGTTAATTTATACAGAGCACACATATATGGAGGGCAGAAATCCTCCAAAAATCATTGGAGAAAGTCAAAAATCCAAGATGGAGGCATAGAACAACTCAGAAGAAAGAAAACACAAATGGAAGGTTCTAGGTGTTTGCACAACTACAAAGAACATGTGAGGCAAAGAAAGAACATTCACATTGGGTTCCAACCAATCCAGGTTGTTCAATAGCTTCAAATTCACAACTCCCACCCTCCTGGATGTTCTAACTGGCTACAGACAGTACTCCTCACACAGCTACTGGATAAAAAAACTGATTGAACTATTTGACAGACAAAGGGTGAAAGAAAGATTAAATGAAAAACTGAAATGTGAAAAATTAAAACTTTCATGTAACTCTGTTTCATAAACATAAAACATTCATGTTTAAAGGCTGTCTTTGAAAAGTCAAAGGAAGAACATGAACATAAAAACAAGCATATTTTGAATGTTTTGCCCCCATTTGTATTAAAATTAAGGTTCTATCTCTAACAATTACCGGTAGCTTGTTTAACACTAACTTACATTTATATTCTACTAAACAGAGCATTTCTATGTAATAGCAGTAGTAATGACTCAAAGATACTGTTGCTGTCATTATCATCTTCAGCATCAATCCTACTATTTCTACTATCAATCAGTTCAAGCTATTGGTTCCTTTTGGTAATATATTGCACCAATACTTCTAGCTGTAGTGAATTCCTTGGCAGGGCTTCTCCTGACCTGAAAGAGCAGTGTTGGAGGAAAGCATATCATAGAGCAAAAGTGGCGGGGGCGGCAGTGGGGGGGATATGAAGATATGTAGGTTGCTTTTTAATTCTTTATCAATTTTGTCAAGCTATACAATCTGAGAAATACATATCAAGGCAATATTTTTATGGATACTATCTCATGGCACCAGATATGTAAAGTAAAGGTAAAGGTCACCCTTGCTCAATAGCCCACTCTATCCTACTCCAGGGTTCAGTGTGCTCATCTCTGTTTATAGCAAAAGAACCAGTGCTGTCTGCATCTGCAGACATTTCTGTGGACATCCAGCAGACATGCCTAAACACCGGAGTGCACTGAAGGCTGTGGTACCTATTTATCTATTTACCTATTTATGTGAGTGGGGCGGCATACAAGTTGAATAATAATAATAATAATAATAATAATAATAATAATAATAATAATAATAATAATAATAATAATAATAATAATAATAATAATAATAATAATAATAATAATAATAATAATTTACTTGCAATTTTTTGCTTTTGAGCTACTAGGTTGGCAGGAGCTTGGACAGATACAGAAGCTCACTCTGTCAGGCAGCACTCGGGTCTTGAACTGCTGACCTTTCAGTCATCAAGCCACCACAGTCCATGCCAGATATGTGCATCTCAGTTTATTATCACTCACCAACTCAGTTTATTATCACTCACCAACTCAGCTATGCTTATGTGCAATTTTTAAAAAAAATACAGTATAGTATTCTCTTCTTAAAAATACAATACTGTTGTTGTCAATTAACCAAAACTAGGAAGAGCCCAGATTTTATGGCCCCATTATCAGTATTTATTTATTTATTCAGATTTATATTGCCACCCACTCACTGAGGCGACAGTAGTCCTTGGCAGCAACATATGCCTCATCTGTCATTCTACATAGGTTGTTTACGTTGGTGTTAGATTGCTACTCCTCCCAAAAACAACATTTCAGCACCAAGGGCTCGAGCACTCACAATTTATTTGAGCACATGATGCATTTGTTGCTGTGAGTGTTTCCAGAAGCATCTCGTACTGGATCATTTTCACGGGTGCAGGTCAGTTCTCCATCTGGCCCCACTTGCGACCGATATTCATGGCATTCATCCCTATTCTGGAAGAATGAAAGACAAATTCATTTTGCTGGTCTGATTGCTATAAATTTTGCAGAAGGCCAAAACTTTCAAGAAGCACATTTTATCAGGGTGAGACAGCATCAAAAAAATGTTCAGACATACAACTGATGTGGATGATAAAAGGTTAGTGATAAATTAATCAATCAGTCTGAGTCCGTATGCCCTCAGACACCAGTTAGTTTAGTTTAGTTTGTGACATATTTGTTTGTTTTGATTTGCTGGGTGTTCTGTTGTTATTTGTTATCTGTTTGTTCACTGTCCTGAGTGGGATACCACCCAAATGGACAGTATAGCAATACAATAATAAATAAATAAATAAATTACCTGCCCCACTTTCTTCAGCATACTTAAAATTTCACTGGTTCATCGCAATAACCTCTAGACCAGTTTTTCCAAAGTTTTGGTTCTTGGACTTAAATTCCCAGGAGCCTAAGTCAATTCATTGGCTGATCAATGCTATTGGAAATTGACTTAGGCTTCTGGGAATTGAAGTCCAAGAACTAAAGATTAACACTGCTCTAGACAGAAACAGAATTAAAGTAACCAGAAAGAGAATTAAAGTAACCAATATAATATCAAATTTTGTGGAATACATTGAAAATGTAAGAGGTAAAACACACATTAAATTAATAGTGAATTAAGGCATTCATGAAGGATGGAGGATTTGAAATGTTTTTTCTACTTTATGTTACAGTATCTTAAAGATCAATTTATTTCAACCCTGAATATGTTAAAATATTCAAAATTTGACAAATCCTTCAGAAATAGATTGAAAAGAAAATGCTCCCCAATTTGCACCAGATAAACTCAATAAGAACTATACAAGTCAAACCTCATATAACACTAAAACCTGGTTCCACAAGTCTTGATGTTATACGATTTTAGTGTTATCCGATACATGTTAAAATCCTATGGGAGCCATAGAGATACATTGTAACCACACAGGCTTTAGCGGTTGTTATCTGATGCATCCCATAGGATCTTAATGTTATCTGATGCAATTTTCCCCCCCAGATTGCTTAATGTTATGCGATTTTAGTGTTATTCGATACTAATGTTATATGAGGTATTACTGTATAGCTATTCCCAATGTGGAAAACTTCATGTGATATCTGCCTGTCATATAAGTTATCAGGGGAAAAATGGTACCATGATTGAATTAAAAAATTCAAAGTCAGACTGTGAAAAGTTAAAACATTCAAAGCCCTGGACCTGGAAAACAAATCCCTTGGTTTTAAATCCTCCCATCTCAATATATGGAGACCTTTTTTAAATTATACATTGACTGAGGGCAAAGGAGGAATGACAGTACCAGACCAACTGAGATTCTGGGAATAATATGAGAAAGGAAAATGAACCGCGATCACCAAGGTAATGTAAATAGCACTGGGGTGTGATTATTTCTATTATAGTCTTTTTTCTTTTTGTTTTTGTAGTTTATAAAGAGGGAGAATATAATATTATGTGAAATATAATACAGTAAAACCTCGGACAATGCTAAAACTTGGTTCCACAAGTCTTGTGTTATCCAAATTTTAGTATTATCCAATGCATGTTAAAATCCTATGGAAGGCATCGGATAACGTTAAAGCTCCATAGAGATACATTGTAACCGCACAGGCTTTAGCGGTTGTTATCTGATGCATACCATAGGATCTTAACGTTATTTGATGTAATTCTCTCCCCCCCCCTCAGATTACTTTACGTTATGTGATTTTAGTGTTATCCGAGGTGAACGTTATCTGAGGTATTACTTTACTATGGAAAGTATAAATATGAAAATGAGTTAAGAACAACATGAATATAGTTGTATTTCACAATTAGTATAATGTTTGGTTAAGATTTAATTTTGTTATTATTTATTGTATTGTAATCGATTTTGGTTGTTATTGTATGTTGAATGTTTTTTCAAAACAAAAAATTAAAAAAAAATCCTCCCATCTTTTTTCTTGATGCCTCAGTATCTTATAACAAAAATGTTTTTGCCCACGCAACACAGAATATAAAGTCAAGATACAGGTGATGAGGTTTTTCCCCAAGGCCTACGACTTTATTGAACAAATAACTCTAATCTCTCACACCTCCTGAAGAGGGTCCCACTGCACCCAGGTGTCTTACTTGACCTTCTCTCCTGTCCTGAAAGGGCAGCTCTCATATTCTGAAGACTTGCTATACTTAGACAGCCCATCATTGGCTGGCAAACGATCATGATATCTTCTAGCATACAATCTACAGGAGTAGTTTTCTGTTTCCCTGGCAAAGTTCTAAACTAGGAAATTCAACCTGACATCCCGCAATAAAAGGCAATTCAGGTGGCAAAACAGAGTCATCTTTTGCCCAAGCCACTTTTTTGCCTGTGGCTGGTTCCATGTAGCTCCCTATTCAGGCCCCTGAATCTCAAGAGCTTTCCAAGGTATCCTCAGGAGCACAGCATTCTTGTCCTCCCTTTCCAACACCTGCCACTGTGACCTATTTGACCACAACATCACTCTTGAGCTGCCCGTATCTGCCCTGGAAACAATTGGTACAGAATAGGCAAAAACGTCTGTACCTTTCAGGTGAAATAGGCCAAAAATTCCTATCTGGTCACAAAGGAACCAACTAATCTTGTATGCAGCCTTTTCTCCCTTCACAGAAATCCATAAGAAGGCATATATTTTCTGGTAAAATATATATTTATTTTTCATCCCATAATAATGATCCAAATGTTTTGGAATTCCTTCCAGTTCTGTCATAAGTATGCATAGAGCATGCCAGCGCAAACCACCTCCACCTCCCAGATATACATGCACATTTCCCTTGCTTTAGGAAAAATTCATTGGTGACTCAATGGATTGCAATCAATGACATTCCAGGTTTATTGTGAACAGTGTGGCAGGTTTCAACATTACTGTTTCTCTGCAAGAACAGCATGTGTTCTAACTCAGTGGTCTCCAACGTTTTGCTTTCTTGACTTCCTGGGCCTGCACTTTACAGACTCTCTGAACATTGGCTGTACTGGCAAAAGGCTCTAACCTTATTGCTTCTAGGGTACAATTTAATATAAGCTAGTGCTCTGAGCATGAGGATGGCAAAAAAGGAATTTGGAGTTGTGGAGAAGGTTTTGGCCTCACTGGATCCAAGCCCTTTCTGTACCCATAGTACAGTCTCCAGACTGGGTGCAGTTTTAAGTACTCTGACCATGAAACTCCTCCACATCCTAAGGAGGGATCATTTAACTTGTTTTTGGCCTGCAGTTCCCATAATACAGTACTATTGTTAGCATGGCCAGGATTGCACTGTTAGTTACCTCAATATCTGAAAACATTTCAGTTGCATTCTTTATGAGCAGAGGCAGACATTAAAGCTAGGTCATTATTAGAGCTGAAAGGATATTAGCATTGAATAGACTTGATTCAAGTAAAGTGCTATATTTATGAAACCATATGTCCAATTAATCATATGTTTAAGTCCTAATGATCAACCACAACTCAATGCAACATAGTTTACAAAATGTGTGAGATAAGAAAAACTTGCTCTCAGAAAAATGTTAGCATTTGTGAAATCCCTACTTCTAAAGACAGAGTATCTGTGAAGTCTAGTTCTATCCTGTAGCTTCCCACTGAATCTAAAATAATGATGTGAACATGCGAACTGACAAGTCATGTGTTCTCTTAATTAGATTCTCGTGACACAACAGGGATCAAGAGAGAGAGACAGACAGACAGAGATAGAGAGACGCCTACAATCGCAGTTTCAAAACAATGCATGAGTCACAAGCTTTTCAAGCAGAAGGAGAAAGATTGTTTGGGAAAACATCAACAACCAGCCTCTATCTACATTACTTCTTCTCCACCAGTTGTAATGAACCATTTAGTTATACAGAAAACAGAGAACAATACATTCAACATCCCAGCATCATTTATAGCTATCTATGGGTTGGTGTTGTTTTTTGCCTTTGTGGGATTTATGTAGTTACCTCAATATTTGAAAACTTTTCAGCTGCATTCTTTATGAGCTGCAGCGAAATCCCCATAGAGAATTTCTGTAGAGAAATTCCATTAGATATTGATAGAGATTTCTGTAAGAAATCCCATAAACTATTGATATGATGGATGAAATTTACCCCTCCTACTTTTTGCAACATACAGTATTTGATGGGCTACAATAATATCAATATAGCCTTCACTCCACTATAGTCTTTAGAAATCTTTTAAGATCTCTAAGAAAAAATATAGCTCTCAACTGGTGTTTTCATATTCTCAGTTATAAAACATTTATTAGAAATTTTGGGCAGCATCTTTATATTTTACTTGATGGAAATTACAGACTAAAACTGGGATTCAGGATGGAATGAAATTAAACTTTCTAAACTTCAAATAAGTAAGTAAATTTGGCTACATGTCTGTGCCTGAAACATGAGTTTGAATTGCACATTTGTACAATGAGATCATCAGAAATAAACCCAGTGGCTAAAATGATGAATGCAGTTGCTATGCATTTTTATACTGGAAACAAACAGAAGTTCTCTTATCGGTGTTAGAAATAGCTTATCTCATCTAACAGATGAAGGGGTGAGTCATTCATAACCATGTATCAATAATGCTCTACAATACCAGGGAAAACAAAATTAAACTTTACAGGATATAGCAAACTCTTGAAAATGCACAATAAAAAAATTCCAGAATTGTAAGTCATAAAGTACTTACTGTACTAGTCTTTGTCCAGTTGCCAGACCCACTGAATTTATTGCTATTTGTCAACAGTTGCATAAGCTCCATTGATGTAATGGTATATTGTATTTTTGGAACAAATATTTGGATTTACCCCTTTGTCATTAAACATCAGAAGAAGCATTTCAGTCTTTTCAAATAGAGGAGAAGGCTATAAAACATTTGTGAAATCATCCAATGAAGGTGTATGGCAAACAAGGCTGGATTAGGATAGGAAGACAAATCTAACCCTTGGACCTAGGGCTCATTGACTCTTGTTGTACAGAGTACAGTCTTTGCTTAGGATAAAGCTTCTCTCCTTTTTCTCTATCACCATGGACAAGACAGTGAACTACAAACTTCAATCAACTTTTATCTCACCTTATTTTCATTTTGTGGTTGTCTCTTTTCAACAGAATTCATTTTCCCTCCATTTTTGCTGTAAGAAAGAATTGACAAAGTTTTGCTTGTTGGCCAAACTTAGAGTACCCTGGATTTGTTAAAAATAAAACACATTGTCCACTTACAATTTCTCTAGACACATCATGCATTTATTGCTATGCTGTTTGCCAGAAGCATCACGGACTGGGCTATTCTCTCTAGTGCAGGAAAATACTCCTTTTGAGAAATAAGGCCAATATGCACTGCAGTCATCATCCTATATCATGGAAGAAAAGGATTAATTTTACTCTTTGTAGTGTCATTGAAATTAAAATCTGGAGTCTGGTGATCCAGTTTCACAGGGGCAGTGAATCAATTAAAGCTTTACTCTAAACTTCAAAGGAGCTATCCAACCTGCTGAACACTGTCCTCTAAACTGATTCAGTATGTTGGATAGTTATTTTGAAATTTGGCCTAATACCCAGTTTACTTGAACTGTCAATGCAAAATTGGACTCACCAGGTTCTTATCATGAATCATCATTGCTATAACAGTGTGGCAAAGAAAAAGCAATTAATTCTGTAATCTAAAGTACAGTGGAAGACCATAAAATTAGCACTGCTCTATCACCTTTGACTGATCCAAACCAAATGACATGAAATTTGATTTGTAGTGGGGAGTGCTGGAAGTAATGGTCAAGTTAACAAAAAAGGAAGTGTCATAATCAAACAGATTACAAAACAGCCAATGGGCACCATTGAGTTTGACTGTAGAGTTAAGTATATTATAGCTACATGGGAATGTCCAGTAGATCAAAACAACGTACTACAAAGCAATTATAAAAATGGGGGCGCCACAAAAAAACAAAAAATGAAACTGGATTTTACATCATCACCAAACATGGCACAGATGTAGCAGACAGTTTGTTCTTGGTTTATAACAAATTTGGTGAAATCTGGACAATTATTTTATTCTCCTATGCAGAAACAAATGACTGTGTGTGTCCCCAAAATTAAAGTAGCTCATACAAATTAAAAAGATAAATCTTGCTTATCTTGAAGGAGAATATTTGGTCCCACCAACTTTTTAAAAATTCTTATTTAGAAGGAATCTTGGCTGCAGAGGCTGAAATACTGCTTCTAAGAAAAGCCCTCTCAAAAGGGTAAAGCAATGACTGTTATAAACTACATGGAACAATTTTACCATCACCAACATATCAAAGTATAAGTACATTCTTGCAGGTTCTGCTAGCTCTGGGGCAAACTGAATGCTTGATCCTGCCATCAAGACCTAATTAACTGACACTCAGAAACAGAATTTTTTAACTCCTTCCAAACCAAACAGGCATTAAAATGGGATTTTGTTTCTGGTAGTAAAAATAAAGTTATTTAAAATGTATAGAGAAGAGAATTTTATAAACTCACTCATTTAAATTGGGAAATTTTTGCTGTTTGATTTGTGGCTGGGGATGGTCTTACTTGATATTAGAAGAGCACTACCCCTCTTGACACTATAAAATAGTTTGGTAATTAAGGAAAAATTCAAAAGATATTATGTACTATCAAATCACTTCTTATGTGTAGTGACTATGAGCTAATAACCTCCAAAATGTTGACTCATTAACATTTCTGTTCAAAATTGCAAACCAACAGCATTTCATATTAGGTTCCTTTTTCTTCCTATGCTCCCTCTTCCTAGTAATATTGTCTTTTAGAAAGACAGTGACTCAATCACTTGCAATCTAACAGTTGTGACTTCCTTATTGAGTCAACCCAACATTCTCTTTTCCTACCACTCCTCCTCCTCCCACTTCTCCCAGTAATATTGCCTTTTCTGGTAAGTTCTATATTCTCATGATATGTACATGGTAAGATAGCTCCAATTTAGTCATGTCTTGGTTTCCAGTAGCAGTCTTTACAAACTCCCATCTTTCATTCCCCTGCTCCAAGATGCACCCAATATTTTCATAGCATTTTTGGTCTTTTACAGCTTTTCTTCCTCAGGTTGCTTAAGCAAAGGAAAGTATTTGGAAATTAGAACATAACTCGCTTTCTAGTCTGTATTCTGCAGACTGAGCATGGCAGCATAAGTTGACCTGAGAGGTTAAAGGGTGTGTCTGTTTCTCTGTTCTCCGTGTTGTACTTACTCATACCTTTGCTTCTACATTTCATCTGAAACAGCCCTTCAAAATATTTTGCTATAAAGGGACTACAACTACATCCCAGCTCTCCTTAGTTCTCTCCTCTCCCAGTAAGCATAGTGCTGATCACATTTGTACATGTATAATTTACATTGTGGGCTTACTGTTCATAAATTTTAAAAAGTTTTTGAAGAAGACTGAATTGGATTTGGACTTAGTTATACTAGAACAGAGCAAGTGGAATAAATTATACTTAAATAGCTTATGTCTCATTAATTTCAGCAGTTTTATTCTAAATATAACTAAATCTGGTTCAGACTAACTTGACCAGAACTATTTGTCTTGTAGCTTGGTCTTAAAATAACATTTCAAAGTCTTTTTTTTGTGGTGTAATGGAGCACTGGGAAGGATTAATGCAAATGGGGAAACAAATAGGACTCATACAATACTCTTCTCCATATAACTTTCCTCATATAAGTTCCCCTCCCAGCTACATTCTTCTACAGGTGGAAAAACAGATCTATATCTATCACCCTCAAAGAACAAAGAAAAGATTTGGAAAGGCAAAGCCCATAAATGAAAAGAATTGCTGTCTAGAAAAGTATGTGTATAAGAAAAGAAGGTATAATTAAGGCTTGCTTGTACTTAGTCATACATCTTGCCCTAGTTAGCTGGAGCTTTTGGCTATTATTAAGCATTAAGTATAACAAAGCACCAACAACATGCCTAGAATTTTATAAACAGAGAAGGTAGCCTGATCTGATGGGCTTGCAGACTCACTATGTAGCCCTGTTCAGGCCTTCACAGACAAATGTGTACAAACCTCGCATAAAGAGCGTCTCGCTTAAAGAGCAACTCGCTTAAAGAGCAGAATTTTCTCTGAATGTTTGCTTCGCTTAACAAATAAAACCAACCAAAAACTCGCTTAACAAATAAACCAGGGTTCGAAATCCCCCCCACAATTGGTCACTTACAATGGTGTTTCACTTAAAGAGCAAACTCGCTTAAAGAGCAATCCTGTGGAACGCATTATGCTCTTTAAGCGAGGTACAACTGTACCTTCAGTGGGACTTATTCCTAGATGTGTATGTATAGAATTCCAGCTTCAGGAGGCAACAAGGAACAAGTACAAACTTCTCTGGCACGTCAGCTAGTTTCATGGCTTGTTAGAATCCAAAATATAGACTAATATTTCTAAATTAGCTGGGTTATTTATACCTAAATATTTAATGATCTTTCTAATATTAACATCCATTTCTTCTAATTTATTTCTCTTAACTCTTTGTTATAATGGAACACCATCATTTTTGATTTGCCATTTTTTCTGTAATCTGATCATGACTAAACACTTCCCCACCAGGGAAGGAACTAGCAACCCACTCCAGTGTCCTTGCCAAGAAAACCCCATGGACAGTATTAACAGGCTAAATGATATGATGCTGGAATCAGTAACATCGCCTGGAATTCAGCCACCCATGGCTGAAGCCAAATTTGCTGCTCCTTGGTGGACGCTGGTGCCTGCTCCTGCTAGGGCTTCTGGGAACTGTAGTCCAAGAATACACATAGACCAAAAAGCACCACCCGGGGCCTGGGCCCCTTGTAGCCCCCACCTAGTGATGCTACTGGCTGGAAGATGAGCCCCTCAGGTTGGAAGGTGACCAATATGCAACTGGGGAAGAGCGAAGGACAAGCAACCCCAGAAAGAATGAAGTGGTTAAGTTAAATCTGAAAGGACACTCGGGTCTGGATGGTTCTGGTGGTGAAAGGAAAGTCCGATGCTGTAAAGAACAATATAGCATAGGAACCTGGAATATAAGATCTATGAATCAATGTGAGCTGGACATGGTCAAACATGAGATGGAAAGACTGAGCATTGATATCTTGGAATAAGTGAACTAAAGTGGACAGGGATTAACCAAATTAACTCAGGAAACCATCACATCTACTACTGTGAATCCCTTAGAAGAAATGGAGTGACCCTTATAGTCAATAAAAGAGTGAGGAAAGCAGTAATGGGATACAATCTTAAAAATGACAACATGATCTCAGTCTGAATTCAAGGCAAACCATCCAAAATCATGGAAATCCAACTCTATGCCCCAGCCACTGAAGCAGAAGAGGCTGAAGTCAACCAGTTCCATGAAAATCTACAACACCTTCTAGAACTGACACTAAAAAAGATGTCCTTATCATAATAGGAGATTGGAATGCTAAAGTAGGAAGCCAAAAGGTAACTGGAATAGCAGGCAAGTTTGGACTTGGAGTACAAAATGAAGCAAGGAAAAGGCTAATGACCTAGATGACATCCCTCATGAATATACAGTGGAGGATAAGAATAGATTTAAGGGATTAGACTTGACAGACAGAGTGCCTGAAGAATTATGGATGCAGAATTGTAACACACTGCTTCATACAGGAGGCAGCAATTAGAACCATCCCAAAAGAGGGGTGGGTGGAATGAAAAAGTGCGAAGTAGCTGTCTGATGAGGCTCTACAAATAGCTAAGGAAAGAAGAAAAGCAAAAGTGAAAGCAGATTTCCAAAGAATAATGAGAGATAAGGAGGCCTTCTTAAATTAGCAGCGGAAAGTAACAGAGGAAAGCAGCAGAAGAGGAAGAACTAGAATTCTTTTAAAGAAAATTGGGAAATTAAGGGAAAGTATCAAGCAAAAATGGCCATGACAAGGGACAAGAATGGAAGGGACCTAACAGAAGCAGAAGAGAGTCTGCAAGAATACACAGAAGGTCCTCACCAAGGACCTTAATGTCCCTAAAAACCATGATGGTGAGATCGCTGACCTTGAGCCAGACATCATGGAGTGTGAAGTCAAGTGGGCCCTAGAAAGTATTACTAACAACAAAGCTAGTGGAAATGATGGTATTCCAATTGAGCTATTTAAATTCCTAAAAGATGATGCTGTTAAAGTGTTGCACTCATTATGCCAGCAAATTTGGAAAACACAGCAGTGGTCACAGCATTGGAATGGGTCAGTCTTTGTTCAATTCTACAGAAGGGCAATGCCAAAGAATGTGCAAACTATTGCACAATTGCTAGCAAGGTCATGCTTAAAATCTTATTAAGCTAGGCTTCAGCAGTACATGGTTTGAGAATGTCCAGAAGTACAATCTGGGTTTTGAAGAGGCAAGGGAACTAGAGACCAGATTGTCAACATTTGCTTGGTCATGGAGAAAGCAAGGGAGTACCAGAAAAAAATCTATTTCTGATTAACTGACTATGTCAAAGCCTTTGATTGTGTGGATCACAACAAACTGTGGCAAGTCCTTAAAGAGATGGGAGTATCAGACCACCTCACCTGTCTTCTGTGAAACTGGTATGCAGTTCAAGAAGTGACAGTTAGTACCGGATATGGAGCAACTGATTTATTTAGAATAGGAAAAGGAGTATGACAAGGCATTGTCATCATGCTTATTTAACTTATATGCAGAGTACATCATGTGTAATGCAGAGCTAGATGAAGAAACAACCTGAGATATGCAGATGACACTACCCTAATGGCAGAAAGTGAAGTATATCTAAAGATCCTCTTGATGAGGCTGAAAGAGTAGAGTGCAAATGATGACTTATAAATCAACATTTTTAAAAAACCAAGATCGTAGCTTCCAACACCATCACTCCCTGTCAAATAGAAGGGGAAGGAATGCAAACAGTGACAGACTTTACCTTCTTGGGATCTAAGATCACTGCAGATAGTGATTGCAGCCATGAAATAAAAAGATGTTTACTCTTTGGGAGGCAAGCTATGGCAAACCTAGGCAGTATAATTAAAAGTAGAGACATCACCCTGCCAACAAAAGCCCACATAATTAAAGTAATGGCCTTCCCAGTAGTAATGTATGGCTGTGAAAGCTGGACCATAAGAAACGCTGAGCACAGTAGAATGGACGCCTTTGAACTGTGGTGGTGAAGAAGACCTTTGAGAGTTCCCTGGACTGCAAGGAGATCAAATCAGTCCATCCTGAAGGAACTCAACCCTGACCTCTCCATAGAAGGACACATACTGAACCTGAAGCTCAAGTATTTTGGCCACCAAATGAGAAGAGAGGACTCGGGGGAGAAGACCCTGATGCTAGAAAAGATCGAGGGCAAAAGAAATAGGGAGCAGCAGCAGAAGAGATGGCTAAACAGCCCAGTTGCCGCAGTGGGCATAGAGCTAGGCAGACTCCGGAAGATGGTGGATGTCACAGGAGCCTGGTGTATGGTGGTCCATGACTGAGAAACAAAATCTGTAATTTAATTATGTCTTCAAAAATTCATTTAAATGAAAATTTACCCTCTTCCATAGCTTTTATAGGCTTTTTATTAATAATAAAGTACTATCAGAGAACAAACTAACCTTAATTCTATATTTGATGACAATATCTAAAATTAATTTATCTTCTCAAATTTATCTTCATTCATAATAATTCTATATCTAAGTGAATTGTACAGGGGAAAGAAGGCTTCTTTGTCTAGTATCCTAGACTAAGGGATATTTGTTCTGTTATCCCATAATTTACTAACACTACTGGAGTATTCTCTGAATATATTTATTTATTTATTTGTTGGCTTTATATAACCGCCTTTTTTCCTGAGTGACCCAAGGCAGCTCATAGCATCAGCTAAAACCCATACCCAATACCAATTAAAACCAAATACAGTACTATAAAACTGTCTAAAAAATGTCCATAAAACCTCCCCAAACTCCTTAAAAAGAAGGACACACGGGCAGGAGTAAATAATAACTCCAGGCAGGGCTATAGTTGTTCTATCACTCCTTGAAAAAGTTTACCAAGACTTAATATCTTAATTATCATATTTAATGCTGAAGATTAAAATAAAATTCATTTATATATTCCATTTATTACAGTTAACACTTTTCTGGTGAGATCTGCCATTTGTCTTCCTGACATAAAAGTAATTTGATCTTCTTTAATATATTTAGAAATAAAATTATTCATTCTCTGTGCTGTTACTGCCTTGAATATATTAAAATCCTGACTTATTGGAGAGATAGCTTTATGAGCTTCAGGGTCAGTGTAGTCTTTACTGTTTATTCTTTTAAAAAAATAATATAACTATTTATTGTTTCCAGGATGATGGTATCTTTTCTCCCTCCATTATTTTACTAAAAGGGGGATTTGAATTTAGCTACCAACATCTTACATGTTTTTAAAATAGTATTCTGTTCCCAATACATCAGTTTCTGGCATCTTTCTCACTTTTAAATTATTCATTCTTCAGTTCCTTCATTTGGGCAACAACAAAGGGAAGAACATGGCTTCATTTGGGTAGTGCAGGGTTTGATCAGGACATGAAAGAATAATAATAATTATTCACCATTCCCTCTATTATTTCCTCTTTATCTCTATCCATTGTCTATACATTAGATATCTATACATTTCATGAAATCTAATCCCTTTATTCATCTCTATATATTTTTTAATTCTTTCTGGAAACTATCTCACTGTAGTGTATAATTTATGACTCTGTTCCCTATGTATATCCTTGTCTGGTCTACCATTTTCTTTCTTTCCTCAAGCAAGATGAGCCTCCAGTACTTACGCCTTTCTGGATGATATCCAGATTAAAGTACTGTTGTTTGTGGCTCTGTCTTTAAAAAAGATTTCTGGGCACTTTCACTAAAATAAAATCTACTAGCCAGCAGTCAATATATATATATATATCTACTTTTTAAACTGTGTAAAATTGAGACTGGTCCCTAATGTGTTCTTAGCTCAAATTTGAGCATTGTTTTGGAACTTCAAAGCTTTGAAATAGCTAAAAAGTTGCTGTTTTTCTGAAGTTCATCTACATATGGTGTATAATCTAGCAGTCAAAAGGTTGTTCAGTGAAAATGGCCTCTTCTTTGAAGCATTCCTGGACTTAACCACGAATATTGTGGCAAATATTACTGGAAATTCCATGAAATCTTGAAAGTTGCAGTTCTTTCCCAGTTCTATCATTGGTGACATCTAATCACATTTACAAATTGCAAAGCTGGGCTATGATACAAGCCTCAAATAGGTCTGAAACTTCCTATATCTGCAGTACAACACACACACCTCAAAAGCCAAAAATGCTGGTTCAAGTGTATGACACAGTTATCTTAATATCAGTCTTAACATGTACATCTTTTCATGCTATAGTAATATTCTGTATTTATAAAGTCCCTCATCACCTGTTGTGAAGAATAGTTATTCCAGTTGCTTCCACCATTAGCAGTTGCTGCTCTTCTAGTCCTAATAATGAAGAATAATTGGTATAAAGAGAAGTTATAAATGGAGAATACTGAGAACATAACATCGTTCTGTCACAAGGCTTGAAATATGTGTCTTCCAGCTATTCTTGATTCAGAGAGTATTGCCAGCAGTCCTAGATGATGGGAGATGCAGACAAACCATTTCTGGAAGTTCCCAACCAATGTGTTAGATATAAAGTGCAGTATATGTTACGTAAATCTCTTTGTACATACATTTTTTCTCAGCGAGTGCATGCTGCCATAGGTTCCATAATAAAAGAAAGGCAGGATGTAAAATATGCTGTGTAGATTGTGAGAAAAGAAGACACCAAGAGAGGGATTTCATATACTCAGCACCTTTGTATCTAAGGAATTTTCCTCTTGTATACTGATATGGGATCTCATTATTACAATATAGTTTAGAGTCCTAAATCCATGCAAAATTTGTAATTCATCCCACCAACTCTCAATTATTTATAGAACCTGAATGTGAAACTGAAAGGTAACATAATAACCAAGTTGTGTCATTAAGGACCTAGTTCAGCCAGGTTGGATTAAATAATGGATTCAGAGTGCAGTACAAATATGCAATTAATAAGCATGAATGAACCAATGACATCTCTCATTGATATGGAAAGAGCTCTGGTCACTAGTTATCATAATTTCCTTGTGAATGAGAAATATTAAATGCACCAAAAAGTAACGCATGATTTTATATCTACTAAATTCTTCTTTGCTGCCTTGATGGCATTGCAGAAGTAGTCTCAGGATTCTTGTATCTGGCATAGCTTTAGGTGGAATGGGTTGGAAAGGAGGGACTTGAAACTAACCTCTCTGTTCTGGGGGTTAGTGGTTGAAGTGTTTGCCTCAGCCAAGAGGTTTCTGCCATAGAGATGAAACTAGGAATATGTCTGTAGGAGAAGACACAGGGGAACAACCAGTATAGCATCTCTCATCATTGCATTTGCATCTACGAATCAATCACTGGGTTTGAATACTCACAGAATTTCCCGGCACATGACACACTTATTTGTGTGCTTCCTGCCATCAGGGCCAAAAACAGGGTCAATGTCTCTGTTGCAGTATAAATTCCCATTCTCTAAGAAGGGTTGGAATTCATTGCACATGCCTTCCTAAAGGGATAAAGAAGCATTTGGTGAGACAGTCACCATTACTGCGATAAAGTCATTTCAACAGAAAAGAAGAGAGGGCAATATGTGATGTTTCTTTTCTTCTTTTCTCAGTGACTGTAATGTATACTTCATTTGGTAGGAAAATATGAGTTGGGTGGGGGGATTCAGAGAGGTGGGGTTCCCCCAACCCCAGGAGTAGTAAAACGTTTTTTAAAAAAAGACCTGAGATGACATTCAAAATATGGTTGCCACTCAAAATCCAGCAAGACATTCTACTGGAGAGAGATTTGCAGCAGTGACCTGCATGGGTCTAAGACAGTGATGGCAAACCTTGGCACTCCAGGTGTTCTTGGACTTCAATTCCCAGAAGCCCAAGTCAGCACTCCTGCTGATCAGGGCTTCTGGGAATTGAAGTACAGTACAAGAATACCTGGAGTACCAAGGTTGGTCATCACTGGTCTAATTCCTCTGTCGGAATTATGCCCAGCCGGGTTCGGTATTTGGCACCAGCCTAGGGAGAGGGGAAGGGGCGGTGGGGTTGCCGTAGTAGCCAGGGAGTCACTGGGGGTCGCCAGGGCCACGGCTCCACAAATTCCGGGTTGTGAGGCCCTGCTCCTACGTGTGGGCCCTAAGGGTCAGTTGGGATTCCTGCTCGTGTACCTGCCTCCCTGCAAGGTAGCAGATTCCCTGCCCGAGGTCCTTGAGGCGGTTTCAGTGCTGGCATTGGAGGCCCCCAGGCTGATGGTCCTGGGGGACTTCAATTTGCCATCATTGGGGTCTGACTCAGTGGTGGCTCGGGAGTTCATGGTTTCCATGGCAGCCATGGGCCTGACTCAGGTAATTCAGGGTCCTACCAGGAGCAGTGGCTACACCCCGGATTTAATCTTTCTGTCGGAGCTGTGGCAGAGTGATCTGAAATTACAAAAATTAGACATCACTCCTGTGCCATGGTCAGATCACGATCTGGTGACTCTTGACTTCCTGGGGGCAAGACTCCACCGTAGGGAGGCAGGGCCGATTAAATGGGCCCGCCCCCAGCGACTAATGGATCCAGAAGGATTCCAAAGGGAACTGGGGGATTGTCCTCTTGACCTGCAATGCGGTTCGTCTGAAGCTCTTGTCAATGCTTGGAATGAGAGAGCAACGGCAGCTTTGGATGTAATCGCTCCACTACGGCCTCTCCGCGCTTGTAGGGTTCGATCTGCCCCTTGGTTTACAGAAGAACTAAGGGAGCTCAAACGGGCAAAGAGACGCCGAGAGCGCCGCTGGGTGAAGACTCGGAGTGAGTCTGATCGAACACTAGTTAGAGCTGCTATTAAAGACTACCTAGTGGCGATGGGGGTGGTGAAACGCCAATATTTCACCGCCCTTATTGCCTCCGCAGATAATCGCCCAGCGACCTTGTTCCGGGTGACCAGGTCCCTTCTTGGTAAAGAGGGGTCGGGCCCTGGTTGGCAGGGGTCGGCTGAGGCTTTTGCTGATTATCTGGCGGAGAAAGTTGCTCAGATCCGCTCAAAGCTTAATCTCGGCGTGGACCGTATGGAGCTGGGGTTGACCGAAGCTCAGTCTGGCCATGTTATCTGGGATCAGTTCGATCCAGTTGGCCCTGAGGAAGTGGACAGGCTTCTTGGATCTGTTCGCGCCATGACCTGCGCACTGGATCCATGCCCCGCCTGGCTGATTAAAGCATCTACGGCCGTGGCAGGTGGCTGGGTCGAGGCGATTATAAATTTATCTTTAAAGGAGGGGTCTTTTCCAGCACCTTTCAAACATGCTTTGGTGCGACCCCTTCTGAAAAAACCATCCCTCGACCCTATGGTACTCACTAACTATCGTCCAGTGTCCAACCTGCCCTTCTTGGGTAAGGTTCTGGAAAAGGCAGTGGCGCAGCAACTCCAGGATGTCCTGGATGAAACGGATTATCTGGACCCTTTTCAGTCAGGATTCAGGCCCGGATATGGGACAGAAACCGCACTGGTCGCATTGGTGGATGATCTCTGGAGAGAGCGGGACGGAGGGGAGCCGTCTGTCCTTGCTCTTCTCGACCTTTCAGCGGCTTTCGATACCGTCGACCATGGTATCCTGCTGGGAAGGCTCCAAGGTTTGGGGATCCAGGGCACTGTGTTGTCCTGGTTTTCCTCATTTCTGAGGGGCCGGACCCAGTCTGTATGGTTGGAGGGTGAGAAGTCCAGCCCAAGGCCCCTGCAATATGGGGTGCCTCAGGGCTCGGTACTCTCTCCCCTCCTATTTGACATCTACATGAAGCCGCTGGGAGAGATCATCCGTTCCCACGGGGTGAGGTATCATCAGTATGCAGATGATACCCAGTTGTACATCTCGGCCCGTGGGGACCCAAGCGGTGTGGTGGAAGTCCTCGCCAGGTGCCTGGAGGCTGTGAGGGTCTGGATGGGGGACAACGGGCTACAGCTGAATCCCGGCAAGACTGAGTGGCTATGGGTGAGGGGCCCTGTGTTATCTCGGGAGTTACCAGCTTTGGTTCTGGATGGGGCAGCTTTGCCCCAGACAGACCCGGTGCGTAATCTGGGGGTCTTCCTGGACTCACGACTACTGTTCGAAGAACAGGTGGCAGCCGTGGCCAGGAGGGCTTTTGCACAACTTCGTGTAATACGCCAGTTACGCCCCCTCCTAGACCGGGACGCCTTGCTCATGGTCACACATGCTTTGGTCACCTCCAGACTTGATTACTGTAATGCACTCTACATGGGGCTGCCCTTGGTGACCATCCGGAGACTGCAGCTGGTCCAAAATGCGGCGGCCCGGGTAGTGATGGGGTGCGGGCGTTATGCTCGTGCCACACCATTGCTCCGGGAGCTGCACTGGTTACCAGTATGTCTCCGGGTGCAATTCAAGGTGCTGGTCATTACCTTTAAAGCCCTACATGGTAGTGGGCCAGGATACTTAAGAGACCGCGTCACCCTAAGAACGTCTGTCCGTCCCACCAGGGTGGATCGGAGGGGCTCTCTTGTTATTCCATCGGCTAGGGAGGCTCATCTCTCTAGCACTAGGAAGAGGGCCTTCTCTGTGTTTGCCCCGGCCCTCTGGAACCTCCTTCCAACTGAGCTGCGCCTACAGGCAGAGCTCCTGCCTTTCCGAAAAGGCTTGAAGACCTGGCTGGCGGAGCATGTATGGGGGCCCAGTAACACGGGATCCCACATAGGTTGGCTTATTTAAGGGACAGCCACCCCTCTTGCTTTGTTTATTTGCTGCACTCTTTTAATCTTTTAATTTTAAGGTTTTGAGATCTTAAATGCTATTATCATAACAGATTTACTTGTGATTTTAAATTCATGTTGTAAGCCGCCCAGAGTCGGGTTTACCCGATTGGGGCGGGGTAATAAATGTGAGCTAATAATAATAATAATAATAATAATAATAATAATAATAATAATAATAATAATAATAATAATAATAATAATAATAATAATAATAATAATAATAATAATAATAATAAAAGGCATGGCTTCTGTAGCTCTCTGCCTAAGAACATGAAATAGAGGAATATGCTGTCTACTGACATAGGCCATCTCATTCAGTATGGTCTGTTAATCAATAATAGTTCTGTAAGGCAGGAGCTGGGCAACACTGGATCAGTCCAACTGATGAAGGTTGCATCACTGTCAGTGAAATTCAGCATCCACACTTCATTATTTCTAGCTGCCAAGGTTGCAAGTAGAATTTGGCACTTTTCTGTGGTGCATGAGAGTACCATCAACCCTTCTTCTCCATTCTCCATTCAAGGGAAAAATAATTTTGCAAATATTTGGAAAAGTTTGGTTCTTTTTTTATCTACAAATTAGCATTCTTCTTCTTCATCAGGTGCCATATCCATTCTGAAAATTGGCTATCATTATGGCGATAGTCTTTCTCTTCTTAACTCCTCAGAACAGTTCTTCTGAGGATATGACACACCAGTCTCTCAGGTTCTTTAGCCATGAAGTCCAGGGCATCTCTTCCCAGGGATCTTTCCTTGCAGACAAAAGTTAGAATATTCTATATTATATGTTGTTCCTCATGATATGGTCAAGGTATTGGAGCTTTCTTTCCTTGATGGTCTTAAAGAGTTCTTGTTCTTTATCCATTTGACACAATACTTCTACCTTAGTCACATGGCCAACCCATGATATCCTTAGCAGCCCTCTGTAGATCCACATTTCAAATTCTCTTTTCAGGTGCTTTAGTCATTGTCCAAGTTTTTACTCCATATAGCAACACTGGGAATATGCAACATCTCACTATTTGGATCTTTGTAGTGAGAGTTAGACCTCTATTGCATAACAAATGTCGCATTTTCATGAAGGTGGATCTTGCTTTTTCTGTTTGGTTTGTGGACAACAACACTCTGTCATCAGCATATCGGATGTTATTCAGGTATTCCCCATTAATTTTAATGCCCATCTTTAAATCTGATAGTGCTTCTAAAAAAAATACTCTCTGAATATATATTAAACAGTGTCAGGGACAACACACAGCCTTGTTGCACACCTCAGCAAATTTGAATCTGCTCTGTCAGCTGCTCTTCAACTCTGACTTGAGCTGTCTGATTGCAATAAAGGTTGGTGATAATTGTAATATTTTTTATCATCTACACCTATTTTCTTCAGTGCAATGATCCTCTTCTCATGCTGGCATCTGTCAAAGGCTTTAGCATTAGTAAATTGATTTATTAAGAATAGCAGAAAGTCTGGACTAACCTTGTATTTGGTCTGACAGTCAACATCTGCAATAAAAATATAGACAGAGATTATAATTTTTTGCAAAGTCCTTGTGGAAATCCAATTTAAAAAAACTTAATTATCCAAACAAGTAGTCAGTAAATCTTTAATTCCCTAACCAAGCTGTTATTCTGCTGTGGTATTTTTTAAAGCAATGGTTCTTTGAAGACATACATCCCACTCAAATGTGTCTGTGTAAAGTCCATATTCAGTGACAGAGTTATAGCAAGTTGTTGATGGTACTAAAGTATGTAAATTTGTCATTAATTTCTTCAACCTAAAGCTAAGTTTCAGTATACTTCAGTACAGGACAGCATTATGCTGCACATGGCTGTGGTGAGACAAAGCAACCGAATGATCAAGGGAGGACGTGCCATAAAACAGCAATGCCACAATTAAATCACAGATCTAAAAGCTGATCATTTCTCTTTTAACAGTTTGTCATTCCTACAAGATGTATTCTCTTTTGTGAAAATGCCAGATTGTCTTCTTTGTGATGCACACAAGATGTTATGCACACCTAGTCATGTACACACAATTTCAGGACCATGCTGAGAGATGAATAAAATGAAACATTTGCACAGAAACTTCAGCTTGCCTAGGCAAAGTGGCTCAATAAGCCGTCAGTGATAGGCATCCCTGTATACCGGGATGCCCAAACTATGGCCCAGGGGTTGGATCCGGCTCCCGATGCCAATTCATCCAGCCCACGAAGCCCTTATCGGTCTTGGAAGTGAGAGTAAAATGTGCCCATACAAGGGCTTCGTGGGCTGGATGAATTGGCGTCGGGGGCCAGATCTGGGCCCCAGGCCATAGCGACTGGCTACCTGAACCACATGACTGGCCTGCAGCTTGAAAAGTTTGGGCACTCCTGCCATATACCATTAAGAATTCAAAACAGAACTGATTGTACTTGGAACTAGGTAGTACTTGGAACATAGTGCTGGCAAAAGTAGATCCTAAAATGAATCAAGCTAATAGCACAAACAAGCTAATAGCACAAAGAAAGACTATTAAAAATATGACAGATAGATGGATAACTCCCCCCTATGTCTCCTGAGTAAGGATCCAGCCTGTGTAGCTTTGGTTAAGCTGCACATTTTCAGAATGACTAACTACTCTTTACCTGGGAAAAAAACCACTGGAAAGGGCTGCTGTAAGTCAGGATTGACTATTATTATTATTACTATTATTAAATAAAATAGTTTAAGCTCCAGTACAGCAGTCAAGGCTCTGCTCACAATCTGAGTTTTATCATCATGGTCTCAAGGTTGAGTCCGTCTTCCATCATTCCAAGGTTGGTAAAATGAGTAGCAGATTGTTGGGAGCAAACTGTAGTTTGCATAATTACCTTGTGAACTGTCCAAATAGTGCTTAGCACTATGGGGCAATATATAAGTGGATTAATAATAATAACCATGATGATGATGATTATATAACCTCCCCATATTCCCAGGATATTATTTTATGAAATGTGCAGTGGTTGGTTAACTGAGGCTTAAGAAACCCTTGCATTTCAACCATGAAAAATATTTGGCCTGAAAAATGCATCTAAGGTTTAAATGGCATCACTTTCTATCTACTTGCCTGGTCTAATGCTGCCTTGTCATATCCTGCCATTTACTCCCACAACTTCTGTTATGCCTTAGACAAATCAGTCAGTTAATTACAAAGGAGGCCACTTACAAAGGAAGCATCAATGATAAACAGTTGAATAAAAACCTTCCAGGCTCATCTAGTTCAACTGCTTCCAAAGACAGATTCCTTAGATTTTCTGACAATGACCTAACTCCTATAACTAGGATTGTACCATCATTTATTTATTTTGTTACACTGTTTTAAATCTGTCCCATCCATATGGATATTTGAGGTTGTGTGCAAAATAGCATTTAAAAAATGAAAAATTCCAAAAATTGTCAGCACAAAAAAAAAACCCCAGCAATAAACAAAGAAATCAACAAAACATACTGAACCAACTAATTAAAACATCTTGGTTAATAAAAAGGATTTGAGCTTCCACTAAAACAAGCATAGTGCTGGCAACAGTTATCATATTTAAATATAAGTAATTGGAAACATTTCAATTAACCATGCATTGTTCGTTCTTGCTTGAATTTTATTTCAGTACATTAACCAACAAAACATGCTTTATGGCAACCATTCATATGATCATTCTTATCCAAGGGATTGCGGTGGCTTATTAGCTTACATGCTGAACTTGACAACCGGAAGGTCGGCAGGTCAGAAGTTCGACGGAGTGAGTCCCCATCTCTGTCCTAGCTCCTGCCAACCTAACAGTTCAAAAGAAAGAAATTGCAAGTAGACAAATAGGTACCAAATTGGTGGGAAAGGTAACAGCGTTCCATGTGCTCCTGCATGTAGTCATGTTTTCCACATGACCACGGAAACATACGCAGACAGCTCTGTCTCTTTGACTTTAAATGGAGATGAGCAATGCACCCTAGAGAAGGATATGACTGGCTTTCGAGCAAGGTAGACTTTTACCTTTACCTTATTCCTATCCAATATGAACACTGTTTACAAAATTTTCTCAGACTCTACACTGACACTGGTCTCTCTCACTCACTCTCTTGCTCTCTCAGAGGAAGAAGAAGAAGAAAGTGGCAGAAATCAATTTTTTTTACCAAAACAACAGAATTCTGCCACTTTCAGATACAAAAGATCCTGGAATGCTTTCTATTGACAAGAATATACTTATCACCACTTTTGTAGATGAATGGGGGGTTGGGGAAGGATGACATAGCTTCATTCCTTTGAAGAATTGTCTGATCCTGACCTAATACAGGAACTTTAAGATGTCCACCAGATGGACCAGATGGTTTATAACAAATGCAACTTACCTTCAAATTGGCTGAGAAGTGCCAGGACCACAAAGACACCTGCTACCTTCATGGTGAGGATAATAGTGGGTAAGTGTGATTTGATCCTACTTCATTTCTCACAAGAAGCCTCGCAGAAGCCTCACAGAAGGAGTTCTGATTGTATAAGTACATAGGAGAAGTTCATTTCTCCACCTATCTTATGACATAGCCTTCAGAACAGCCATCATTAGCCAAGAAAACCTGTCCGATGAGGGCTTATTTGAATTCTAATGATTCCATCAACATAACTTCCATCAAAGTGGGAGAGGCTGTGAGCCACACCCTGGGTTTTTCATCACAGGCAGAGCATCCTTGCTGTGGGGCACTCCATCCAAGGGCGACATTCAACTCAAAGATCTTTTTGAATACTGCCTGGATAATATAATTAAAGAGGGGTATGAAGTATTCAAAGTAGAGAATGACATCGCCATACAAACATGATTCCGGTGGCTGATGTCCTTTACACTTTAACAAAGCAGTGTTCAAACAGAAAAAGCAGGGTCTGATGTTTGCATGACATGGCACTGCTGAAAATCAAGCTATGTTAACAGAGCTAAGAACAGGCCCTAGTCAAGAGCTTTTAAAGTGATACCATGGTAACATTCTAAGATGTAATAGATTGTTTCAACACAAAGTTCAGTATTTGTGGTATTGCTGAGAGCCATAAGTTATAATCAAAGATAGGTTTCATGTTCTTTCAGTAGTTTGCCATCTTGGATGCACTTAATGCATTCTTATTTTCAAATATGAACTCAAAGTGGAGCTCAACAATATTACAGTCAAACCTTGCAGAAAGAGCACCTCGCTTAAAGAGTAACTCGCTTAAAGAGCAGAATTTTCTCTGAATGTTCACTTCGCCTAACAAACAAAACCAACCAAAAACTCGCTTAACAAATAAATTGGGGTTCACAACCCCCCCCCCCAAGTCACAATTGGTCACTTAAGGTGTTTCGCTTAAAGAGCAAACTCGCTTAAAGAGCAATCCCGTGGAACACATTATGCTCTTTAAGCGAGGTACAACTGTACATGGAAACATGTAAATGTTTCTTTGTCGTCTGTCCAGTGACTTGAGAGCAGGCGTTCATTGCAGGAAAAACAGCAGAAATGATTTAATTCCTACATTTCTCTCTGGTTCCAGTTTTACACAAACAAATGTCATTTCATAAATTATTTTCTGCTTATTATGCTTCACTGTCCATATTCTGAGCTGCATGTTAGAAAGTACAAAGTAGGTTGATTAAGTCACAGATGCAGCCTAGATTCAACCATCCCATGCTGCTGGGGCCAGCCTTCTATGTTTATTTTTCCCTTCTTTCTTCCCTCTCAACAAGTCTTCAATAAACAATTTATTTATTTATTTATTTCAGTTTATATTGCCTCTTCTAGCCAATATACACACACACACACACACCATGGTCTGCTGGGACAAATGCTGCTGAAAGATCCAGGAGGATTAATAGGGTCACATTCTACTTCTCCACCTGCCTCAATAGATCATCAAGCAGAGTGACCAGGGCTGTCTCAATTACATGCTGCCACTGGAACTCCAATTAAAATGGATCCATACTATTGGTAGCCTCCAATTGCAGCTGGTCCGTCACAACCCTCTCTGTGATCTTGCCCATAAATGACTGGTCTAAAGTTGTTTGGCTTTTCTTTCATCAGTGATGGTTTTATCTTTCCAGGGTTGGGGGCTCAATTGCCTCCTTCAGGCAGGAAGGCATGCAGCCCTCCTGCAGGGACAAGTTTACTATCTGCATGGCCCAAGCCACCATAAGCTCACTCATTGATTTGGGGCCTCATTCTGGACAAGGGTTTAAAGGAGAAGCTGTGGTCTTGCAGCAAGCAAGTACCTTGTCCATGTCATCAGGCCCTGGTGGTACAGTGGTTAAAGTCTTGTACTACAGCCAAAATGGCTGATGTTGTGAGTTTGATCCTGACAGGACGCAAGGATGACTCAGCCGTCCAGTCTTCCAAGGTTAGTAAAATGAGTATCAAGCATGTTGAAATCAAAATACTAATTTTCCTTATGAACCATCCAGAAAGTACACTAGATACTATGGAGCAGTATATAAATATAATTGCTATTGCTATCAGGCATTACAGGTAATGTGAAGATAAATTGAAGGTAACTGGCTGTAATCGCTCTAACTGTAGCTCCCTGCCCTTGCTCCTGGTGCAGGGAGAAGGGGCTGCAAGTAGAAAAATGTTGAGACGTGAACATAGCAAGATGTGCCCACAGATTTAATCTTCACCTGGGGCAGCAACATAGTTTGAACTGACAGTGTTTAGCTAGGACATTGTCTCCAGACAGTGACTGCAGGCACTTAGAAAGAAGGTTACCGAATAGTATGAGATTCTGTCATCCTTCATGTCCAATGACAGCTTGCTGAAATTTCTGAGAAGTCCTGCTCCTAAATCTGCTCATAATACCAGTAGGTTCCAAAATGTCCCAGCTGGAATGTGGAGGATAAGATTGTTAGTCTGACAAATCAAAGATATGCTTTCCCTAGCAGAGCCAGCCAGATTACAACTTTTATTCATAGTCACAGAAGGCACCTACTTCTTTGTCTGCTGCTCAGCAACCATATTCTGATCATGTTTTACCTCCTTCTCGATAATCCTGCAATTATGTTAGTAATGTTAAAAAGAAATAGCTGTCAAGTTTTGCAAGTCTAGTTACCATAAAATTTGGTACCATAAAAATTGTATATATAGATATTTACACAGGTGTAAATACAGACTGAATTTTGGTGTTTGTAGATTTCCACAGTGATCACAGGGTAAAGGTAAAAGTCGTGTTTGCTCAAAAGCCAGTCATGTCTGATTCTAGGAGCGGTGCCCATCTCTATTTTCTGCCAAATAGCCAGTGCTGTCTGAGTTTGCAGATGTTTCCAGAGTGCATGGAACACTGTTACCTTTCCCACTGAAGTGGAACCTTTTTATGTACTTGCAATTTCTTGCTTTCAAACCACTAGGTTGGCAGGAGCTGGAGCAGAGATGGAGCTCACTCTGTTGTGCAGTACTCAGGTCTCCAACTGCCAACCTGCCAACCTTCCAGTTGAGTCATCAAGTTCAGTGTCTTAACCACTAAACCACCATGGCCCACCGATCACAGGGTAGTGCATGAAATAAACATATATCATGATGATGTGATGTGTACTATTAATGAACAGAGCTAGGACAGTGATGACAAATCTTTTAGATACCGAGTGCCCAAACTGCAATGCAAAACCCACTTATTTATCACAAAGTGCCAACATAGCAACAGGGGAGGAAGGAAATGCTCCCATTGGGCTGCTGGGTAGAGGAGCGGGGTGAACTCAGTGGTGGGCTTCAGCAGGGTTGCACCAGTTCACTAGAACCAGTAGCAGAAATTCTGGCTGGTCCCGCCCATCCAATTTTTGAAATAGTTCCTAATTCAGGTGCAACACAGGGCTTTTCCCCTGGCCACACCCACTATACCAGGCCCACAACTGAGTGAACTCTGTGCTGGAGGGAAGGGAGAAAGTGTTCCCATTGGACTGCTGGGCAGAGGAGTGGGGTCAACTCTGTGTTGGGGGAGGGAGGAAGCGCTACCATTGGGCTGCTAGGCAGAGGGGTGGGGCAAACTCTGTGCTGGGGTGACTGTCGGGTGCCCACAGAGAGGGCTCTGAGTGCCACCTTTGGCACGCATGCCATAGGTTCGCCACCACTGAGCTAGGAGATCAGCAGCAAAAGTAATCAGGCACCATAATTATGAGAGGAGTTGGCTGTCAGCACTTCAGGATCACATGAAGGTGAATAATAAAAATAACAAAAACTGGCAAGGTCTAATTCCCACATCTGAGGAAAATGAACAGAAATCTGGCTAGGTTGTTGAGACTGAACAGCAAACTCTGAGTCTGGGCCCTGGTGCACAGAGACTGACTTGTATAGCAAGTCGATGGGTTTTTCCAGCACACTGCTATGACAGCCTGGGTGGTGTCCTGAAAAGCATAAAGTCCAGTCTACCAGGTGTGCAATGAAAGTGTAACACTGGTAGTACAGGAATATGCTGGGGCTTGATGCCAATACAGTCCCAGGATATCTTACAGTACAGGATTCCATATGATTTCTGATTCAACCTATCTTCCCCTTATTCTATGGGTGTTTTCCTTCTTGCCTTAGACAACGATAAACCCTTCTGATTATTCAGAAGTCCAGGGCTGCTTTTGCAATTTTGACATTTGCAAGTCATGGCCCATGAGATTTAAATCATATGAATGAGAGCAATTACCATCTCTGTACAACTTAAAACAACCTGTGTTTATCAAACAACACACACGAACTCGAATTTGTTACCATGGAAATGGAAACCAAACTAATTTCATAATTTTCTGACAGAGTCACAAGCTTTGTAAATGAGTGGGATGCTGTGGGAATAGTCTATCTTGATTTTAACAAAGCTTTTGACAGAGTTGCTTATAATATTCTTGTGGGCAAGCTGGTGAAATGTGGGTTAAACAATGCAGTTGTTAGGTGGATTCATAGTAATAATAATAATTTCGTGTCAGAAATTATTCTGGGCTGAAAGGATTATTGCTGGAGAAACTCTACTCAGGGAGTACCCGAATGAGGCTCCTTTCATGTCCCCAAGATCTTTTCCCACTGAAGTGGGTCTCTGTTTATCTACTTCCAGTTTCTTGCTTTCAAAAGATAGTTTTTTGTCATCTTGGAGAAAAGTCACAAACTGGGTTCAACAGGATTTTGTCCCAAGTGCACTGCTAACATCAAAATGATGTGATTCAAAAATCCATATTCAAAAAAGTTGGAGGCTAGGCGCTTCAATAATAATTTCCAAAGAAAATAACCAAGTTAGCTAACCTACACTAATTCTTACATCACAGCAGGGTTGAAGCATGGTTCCACAGTATACACATAGGACAGGCTAGTTGGCAAAACAGCAGGTGAGCATCACTGTATCCTTAGAGAACCAAAGCTAAGGCAAATATCTTTTTATCTCATTTTACACTCATCATCTACCTTCCAGAGTATTTCATCAGGTTCCAAATCACCCCAAACCTTCCAGAAGAAAATAGCTTTTGTAAAGTAATGTCACTCTTCCTCCCTTCTCTTCAGAGGAAACCAGTTCCTTTAATCATCAATTAACATTGTACCAAGATACCAAGAGTAGAGTGGTTAATGCCTTTGGATACATTCCTTCCCCACAGAATAACATCCAGCTGCAAAACTTCTTCAAATAGATGACAAACAAGTGGTTTCTTCCTCTCCTTCTCACCTGCTTTCCTCAGTTATCAGCTAACCACTTTCAATTCCATCAGGTACTCGGAGCCACCCCAGCCCCACATCCAGCTTCTTGATCCCCAACAAGGAAACTAACAGGCCTACTCTATTCTGCTTTGCTCAGACCTCACCTAGAATACTATACCCAGTTCTGGGCACTCCAGCCTAATCATATCAGAAAACTACAGCTTTTCCAGAGAAGGGTAACTGAGATAGTCTGGGAACTAGGAGTTCATGACTAGCACATGGAAAGCACTAAGCCAGGGGTTCACAACCAATGGGCTGTGTGCTGGACCCAGCCCCCAACACCATTCCATCTGGCCCATGGCAGTGACCGCAGAAGCAGACACATTTGTGACAGCTGTAAACACGTCCACACATGCACAAATGCACCCACTGCAGTTTACAGCAGTATTTGCGGCAGGGGAAAACCACATGTCCAGCCTGCAGCATTTTCTGAGGGGGAGTTGTCTAGCTGTGGCACAGTAAGGTTGAGAACCCCTGCACTAAGCAAATCAGGGCTCTTTGTGCATCTCCACGATGACCATGAAAAATTTTATGTAGCGCAGTGGTTGCCAAACTTTTTTTTTAGCAGGCCGGTCCCACCCCCGACACATAGCTGCTAACAGTTTTGATGTCAGCGGCAGTGGAGGCAGTGAATGTGCTTTGTCTGGGCTGCTCCGAGCAGCCTCTTGCTCAGTCGCATCCCCTCAGCACAGTGGCATAGCATGGGTCTCAACTGCCTGGGGCATAGGCCAAACTCACCCTCCCCATCTAGGCATTCAAATCTAAAAGGCTCCAAAATCCACATAAATTCACCATGAACAATCCAAGCACGAAACAAAACACGGGCAATTACCACAAGGCAACTAGCCAGGAAGTCCAGGGGGCGGCAAAGTCCCACCACCGCAGTGGTCCCCTGTGCCCTGGCTCAGGGTGGGGTCCAGGACACTGGTGGTGGTGGAGGGTCCCAATGCCCGTCCCCACAGTGGCCTCCCCACCCTGGCTGCCAGGAAGTCCGGGTGCGGCGGCAAATTACTGCTGTCGTAGCGGCCCTCTGTGCCCTAGTCCGGGACGGGGACCAGGGCACGAGCAGTGATGGAGGGTCCTGATGCCCATCACCACAGCATCCTCCTCACCCTGGCCAGCAGCGAAGTCCCACCTATTGTGAAATTCTGCCACCCCCAAAAAGTGCCGCCTGGAGCAGTCCGCCCCCACCACGTTACACCACTGCCTCAGCAGCCTTTGCTAAAGCTGATTGCTGCTTCAGGAAAATTTTCGGAGCCTCCTGTATTTCAAAATTAGTGCCACAAATTTTGAAATACAGGAGACTCTGTCAATTTCCCCGAAGCAGTGATCGGCTTTAGCAAAGGCTGCTGAGGGGATGGGATGAAGCAAGAGACTGCTCGGAGCAGCATGGACAAAATGTGGTCACTGCCTCCGCCGCCGCCACTACAGACATCACTGCGGGCTGTATTAATGACATGCAGGGGCCTAATTGGGCCTGCAGACCATAGTTTGGGCACCCCTGATTCTACACGAGTGGGGAGCCATTTTAGGGTGATTTTTGGGATCCCTTTTAGATCTACATTTATTCATTCATTCCTTTATTGCATTTTTACACTGCCCATTTGAGAAATTTCCCACTTTGGGGAAATACAAATACAAAATAACATAATAAATATACAATAAAACCTCGCATAAAGAGTGCTTCGCTTAGAGACTAACTCGCTTAAAGAGCAGAATTTTCTCTGAATGGTTGCCTGACTTAACAACTAAAACCAACCAAAAACTCACTTAACAACTAAATTGGGGTCTGCAATCCCCCCCTGCTAGAAGTCACAATTGGTCACTTACAATAGTGTTTCACTTAAAGAGCAAACTCGCTTAAAGAGCAATCCTGTGGGGCGCATTATGCTCTTTAAGCAGGGTACCACTGTACTGTACATACAAATATCAAAATAACATAATAAAACACACAACAAATTTAAAATAAGCAAATAAATACATCCTAAAATACAATAACTGACATCTGTGAACCAGTTCTATTATTCTATTCATAGCTACCTGAAAGAAAAGAAAATATAGGAAAACTGACCAGAAATTATCTGTGCTGTACCTGTGTCAGTCCTCAGACAGCTAGTGTTCCTCTATTTTGTATGGGCTATTTATGCTGTTCTCAATCAGCTCCATGTGTCACCTGAACAAGACTCTAACAAGGAATTGGGCCTTCTCGGTGGCGGTCCTCACATTATGGAACACCTTGCCAGGAGAGCTGTCCACGACTCTTTCCCTGGATATAATCAAGGAAAAATTTACAACTACATTTTTCAAGGAGGTTTTTAAGGATTTTCTTTCTCCAACTAACTAGTCCAGTTTGTCCAAGTGGATTTTTAGTTATTTTGTTTATTTTTCTGTGTACGCTGCTTTCTCTCCACCCCCACCCTCAAATGGTTTTGATTAAATACTATGTTGATTTACTATGTTGCCACTGGGTTGGTTTGGAAGTTCTTAAATTATTTGTGCTTTAAATTATGTACCCTGCACAGAATGAGAAAGTCTTCCAGATGGGCGGTATATTAATCAAATCAAATCAAATCAAATCAATCAATCCATGGGTGTATTTCTCAACTGATAGTTTTTAAAATTAGCTTCCCATTATTAATGGCATGTTGTGAAATTACTGAATGGAGTGGCATCATAATTTCTACTGATTTCCCTTGGTGAATACTTTGTAAGTACATCTTTGTGAGACAATTTTGGTTGAATTTCCGCAGCCTACTAAATTTACTCTGAGTAGCTTCATGTTCTAATTTGACATAAAAGGACCACTAGGAAGGCCAGCAACCAGATAGGAAGACCAGTTCAGGGGAAAGTTCCTGAGGGCCTGGATGAGACTGGCATGGGATCGGAAAAAGTGAAAGACAATGCTTTGATCTGTCATGTCAACCTGACATGTGAAACACGGATCAATCAAGTAACCAAGTATGTAAACATTTATATACTGCCCATCTGGGTAATTTCCCACTCTGGGTAATGTGCAGGATTTTAAAAAAATAAGCATCAAACAACAATCAAAATAAACACTCTCTACTAATAATAATAATTTCATGTCAAAAATTATTCTGGGTTGAAAGGATTTTTGCTTGAGAAATACTGCTCAGGGGACCCCCGAATGAGGCTCCTTTCATGTCCCCAGGATCTTTTCCACAAAAGTGACCCCTATTTATCTGCTTGTAGTTTCTTTCTTTCAAACTGGTAGGTTGGCAGGAGTTGGGACAGAGACAGGCACTCTCTGTCATGCAGTATCCAGGTCTCAAACTGCCAACTTGCTGGCCTTCCAGGTAACAAGGCGAGCTTCATAACCACTGAGCCATAGCAGTCCCTAAAACTCTCTACTAACAAACTGTAACCAACTGTAACCTTCATGAGAATTTCTGACAATCACATGTGGAAGGACAGTTAATGTGCTGTACCAGTTGGGCAGAAAGCCAAGAACAGTTTGCAAACTGTTGTAACAAACCCCTTCGAAATCTGGTTTGCCATGAAGATTATGACAATTGCTATCTAGATGGTTTATCTAAAAAGGCAAGGAAAGGTAAAAGCACCTACCCAATTGAGTTAGCTTCATTTTGGTTTGTTTCCTATTAATGAATCACTTGTCAACACTCACTAGTAATCTTATTGGTTCTAAGTGATGCCACCTTTGATGGAGACAGAGATGGACTGATGTTTAGGAACATGCCTATATCAGCATCATTATAGATATTAAAGATCTAGGGAATTTATACAGTGTTTTTGCAGTGGGATAACAGTGGTTGATAAGAAGAAATCTGTAAGGTGGTACATTAGTAAAATAAGAAGGGAGTGATTTCCCATCTATTACCACTCCACCATCAAGATGCCTGTGGCAAAGAAGTCTCATTTTCAGAAGCTCTTGAACAGCAATGGGAGCAGACACACATCATCGCTATCAATATAAGATTGATGAATTGATCAATGAACTACCTCCAAGTCACTCAATCTAAGACGATATAAAAGAATGGGAATTGCGATCTATGTTTGGAATGTTCCTGTCACACACACATGGAAATATACATGTAACTCATGATGGCCAATGTCTGTGGTTTACCCAAACAAAGAAAACCACAGCTTTGTATGAAACATAATTGCCTCTGACAAAAACCAGTGCATCCTCTAAAGATGAGTCAACACTCGTTGCCTCAGGAGACAATGGATTCATTTGCAAGGGTAGGAATATTTTATGATATCTTATACAGAAGCAATCAAAATTTCATAATTTGAAGTGTAAATTGATTGCCTGAGGAGTAAAGACAGAAACTGATTACTAATTGGCCTGGGCAAAACACCATATATATCCCAGTGTTCTTGGTCTTGATATAGTAAAAATTCCATTACAGTTTTAATTTTGTGTCAACCTGCAAGGAAATTGAAAATGTATCAATGCAACTAACAAATATTTCATTCCCACTGATATGGTTGATGGTAATTATAGGGCATTGTAGCCATGCAAAAGATAGAGTAACGGAAGTGGTGGTGGTGGTGGTGGTAGTAGTAGTAGTAGTAGTAGTAGTAGGAGGAGGAGGAGGAGGAGGAGGCAGCTTTGGCTTGGGTGTCGGCATCTATTTATCATGATATGTCTCTGACTCTTTACCACAGATCATGGCACAAGGAAGAAATTCTGTGAATTACAAGCTATAATATGTGAAACAGGTTGTTTTTAATTTCTTTTTCTTTATTAAAAGCAAGTCCTTCTTTATAGCATTAGATATAATCAATCTACTCTTCATGACCCCTTAGGCGGAAGGGCTACTGATTTCCTCCCTACAAAATTAATCATTAGATTAACCTTCCCACACACAAAATCACTATTTGTGTATAGGTGGCAGTGAGATCTCAGATTTATTTATTTATTTGCCAATCATCATACCAAAAATTTGTCAACAAGCCAAAATGAATTTGGCTACCATGTAAGCAAGTCCCATAATATGGTTTTACATCACTCCATGATGCTTTACTGTATTACTGCGGTACAGTGAATGTTGTACTAAGATTTAAAAACCTGTTGTAGAAACTTCTACAGCTGTCTAAAGAGCAGACACAAGCATGACAAAGTCACATTAATGTTGCTTCATTACTGAACAGAATTAAATTGAATCAAGATATATTAATTTAGCTAATTACTATGAATCAAATTAAATTAATGATTTTAAATTCAATTATATACCTTATTAAATGGACTGGAAGGAAAACCTGTGAAACAGAATTAGATAGGGTGTACGTATTGAGCTGAATGAAGGAAGAATGTTAAGATGCTGAGATGATACTTTCACTGTCAGACACATCCACAGCTGAGTGTCCTTTGGCTTTGGCCCAGCCACTTCATTCTTTCTGGGGCTCCTTATACTTGCCCCCTCCACTCTTCCCCAGTAGCATATTGGACACCTTCCAACCTGAGGGGATCATCTTCTGTCATCAGATCTTTTAACCTGTTGATACTGTCCATGGAGTTTTCTTGGCAAGGTCACTGAAGAGGGTTGTCAGTTTCTTTTCTAGTAGATTGTGTTTAGTCTGAGTTTTATGCTATGGCCTGTCTGTCTTGGGTAGTCCTGCACAGCATAGCCTATAGCCTCATCGAACCACACTAGTTCCATCACCACAGCAAGGCAATGATCCATGGGAAGGGGATAATGTTTATGGGCTTATGGAAAGGAGATAGTTTTATAAATAACAATCAATAAAAATTCAATTTAAAGTAACAAAATGTCTTTTCTGGTCTTTTCATTTTTCCTCTACTCAATTTTGACTCAGATAAATTACACATTAAAAATTCACTGGTAAGCATCATTATATGATTGCTATCACGTTAGCTGCTTCTGGTGCCTTTAAACTGGATTTTCATTGTTATACTACCATTATATCTTGAGTTGTAGGCAAGGTTAAGCAACAGTAATTCTGTCTTGTGTCTTGAAAAAACAAAGGAAATAAAACCTTCAGCTGAGACTGTTTACCCCACCAAAGGATAAACCTTTAATGGTAACCCAGTGGTGGAGATTAAATTAAAGCATCTAATCTCAGCATTTATGAAAGGCTAGCAGTGGAGTCAGACATAGGGAGTAAGGATGTCTGGTGTGATAACTAGGCCAATAGGCTCATGGCACTAAAATTACCTATAAGATCAGGTCAAATAAAAGTTAAAATCAGGAGTTACCAGCCTTTTCATGCTGTCGGCTGGTCATGTGGTTGAGCAGGCTAGTAACGTGGTTCCTCCCACCCAGAAGCAGAAGTAAAACAAAACTGCACATGTGCAAAATGCCACCGTAAATGTACCAACAGCTGTTGTAAACATGTTTATGATAGTCGCAGGTTATTTATGACAGTGTTTTGTGCATTCATGGGTGTATTTTACTTCTACTTCTGGGAGTGGTGCAGGCAGTGTGGACCAGATGATTTGGCATCGTGGGTTGTAGGTTGGGAACCCCTGGTTAAAATAAACAAACACAGAGGAGAAAGTGAAAAGGCAAGACAATTTATTGTACTACTAAATAGACCCAGTCAGATGCCACATTTTAGTACCTCATTCATTCATTCATTCATTTTACATGCTGCCCATATAGCAAGCTGTTACTCTGGGCAATTTACAGTAATACCTCGCATAATGAATTTAATTTAAAGTCAGACTCGCATAGGGAAAATCCCTATGGAAAAACTCGCATAATGAGCTTTTTAAGGGGGAAAACTCACATAGCGAATTTTTTTCATTATGCGAGTTTTCCCCATAGAAACACTTGCTATGCGAGTTTTCTATGAGGAAAGTCCAGCTCGCACAGTGAATATTTTCGCTAAGAGAGTCAGACTCACATAGTGAATTTTTTTTCATTATGCAAGTTTTCCCCCATAGAAACGCTCGCTATGTGAGCGTTTCCATAGGGGAAGTCTGACTCACATAGTGAAAATTTTCACTATGCAAGTCAGACTCACATAGTGAAAATATTTGTTATGTGAGTCAGCTCGCTTTTTGAAAAGCCCGCTCGTTAAGCAAGTTTTTTGCTAAGCGAGTTGCTCGCTAAGTGAGGTTTGACTGTACAAGGTAAAACCATATCCAGCTATAAATCCAAAAAAGAGAGAGAAACAGATGGTCCGACAGATACTTTATTATTAGTACTTGACTTTGCAAATGTTCAAAATAAATGTTTGAATAATATAATAAACAGAATTACCTTTGTACCAGTAAAATTTTGCAAGTACAGGAGAGGGCCATGTTGTACTTGCTTGCCACAGAGATGCTAAAGATGAGAAACATCTGGGGAAAAGGAAAAGTCTTCAAGGAGTAGAATGAGATGATGACCCTAATTCAGCACTGGATGATTAGAAAAAATGTTGTTCCAAATGGAGTGGGAGAGAAATTTCTTCCTCCCATTCTTGTTTATCCCTGCTTATAAATGACTGAGCAAGAGACTTATTATGCATGCTTTAGGAGCAAGCTGGTGGTGGTCCAAACTTGTTTTGAGGAGAGCGCACGGATCACTATATTATTAATGTGTCATTTCAAGAAGGATATATACCTTCCACTTTAAAGGAAACCATAATTTGGCCTATGCTTAATAAAACTAACCTAGCAATGGATAACCTCAGTAATTATAGGCTCATAGCTAAAATTCCATTTATGAGCAATTTATGAGAGCTTCCATTTATGAGAACTGCTGACCAGTTGCACAAGCAAAGATAAGCTGTGTGATCCATACGCAAAATCAAACAAATGTAGGAGGAAGGCAATAAAAGGTATTGCTTTCCTCCTACATTTGTTTGACCAGTTGCAGGTATTCTTGAACAAAACTGAGTCTAGATCCATTTTCAATCTGGGTTTAGTCCAGGATGCCCAAACTACTGTAGTTTTGGCATCCCTAGTTTAAGCAAAGAAAATGGCAGCCCAAAAATCTATCTCATCCTGTTCCAAAACAGATTGTAAGGCACATTTTACTTCTACTTTGGGTGGGAGGAACCACATGATCAGCCCACTGAACCATGGCCTGAACAGTTTGGGCATCCCTGGTTTAGGCCATAACATGGCACTGGTTGCTCTTCATGATGATCTCCTAAGAGAAACCAACGGGGGAAGTGTAATCTTGTTAGTCCCCCAGACTCTTTCAGTGGCCTTTGATACCATCGACCATAGTATTTTTCTGGGAAGGCTCTTGAGTTTGAGGATCAAAGCTCTGAACCTTCACTGGTTCTGGTCTTCTCTGATGTTCTTCATCATCTATCTACATGATGCCACTAGAAGAAGTTCTCTGGAGATCTGGAGTTTCCTACTATCAATATGTTGATGACATGCAACACTATCTTTCTTTTTCTTCTTCTGCAGAGGATGCTGTCCAGATCCTTCAACATTGCCTGACATCATTAATGAACTGGATAAGGGCTAATAAAACAAAACTGAATCCTGACTAGATTACATATTCGCAAACCCACCACATGTGTAAATATGTGCCTAAATCTTTACCACACTTCCAGCATAAGTTTGTCCCACCCTTAGTTATCTGCCACAAACATACAGAGGCCAAGTACCACTTCCAAATTATTTTATAATTGTGTTCCTTCTCTTTTATAGAAAATGATTTCATTAACCGCCGATTCCACTTCCATTTCATAACACCCAAGACCTTTCCCCATGTTTCCTTTAAAGTTTTCTGTGGTACCTCATTTTTGTTTAATATTTGGGATTTTGCCCACCATTCCTTTACATGTTATTAGATCCCTTCATAATTTGTATATCAACTCTTCAAACTGTGTCAATTCCAACCAGTTGTTGGAAAATGATAGAAGAATTGGGTAAAATTATGAAATCAATGGTAAGATTAAGCCCTAAAGCAGTGATGCTGGAGGAGATAGACAAATTTAAAGTAGATAAAAACAAGAAAGAGTTAGTAGTCAGCCTAATTTCAGTGGCAAGACAATTAATGGCTTCTGAATGGAAAAATAAGTTTATAATCAGTAAAGAAAAGTGGTACAGTAATGTATGGCGACTAGCGTTCAATGATAAATTAACATATGAAATGCACATAAAAAGAGTTTTAACTGTTAAAAGATCATTTTGAAAAATATGGGAACCTTTTTTAATATTTGGTTTAACCAGTAGTGATAGAATCAACCCAAGTCAGGAGATGTTGCAATTTTGGCAGAAATAAAGAGAATGAACAATGAAAATAGGAATCACTTTGTACAGCATGGGTGGGTTCTGATTGATGTTTGTAATTTTATTTGTATTTGTGTTTCAATATGTGATATGTGTTTGTGTCTTAAAACATAATAAAAAAACCTATAATTTTTTTTAAAAAAAAATCATAAGTAGACTGAGATGCTATTGTTGGGGGAGGGGGTTTAATCTGGTCAACTAGATGGGAAATTACCTGAACAGGGTTACATTTCTCCTGAAAGACCAGGTTTAGGGAATACTCCTGGACCTGATACTCTCAATGGAGCAGCAAATAGCTGTCTTTTTCTAGAATTGGCTGATTGCTATTTGTGTCCCTCTCTGAACAGGAAACCCCTACAAATGCTGGTACATACATTGGTAATCTCAAGAATAGATTATTGTAATGGTTTCTACACAGGGCTATCATTTTTTTCCCTCATGCATGCATATTGCCTTTCGCTCTTCCTGCATATGAAAAACTTTCTGAATGTTGGTAAAATTGTTCAAAAACAAATTGGGAGGGGGAATTCTCATCCATTTCCCGTCTAGGTATACTGAATATCATCTTTCTATGTGTTTTTGCAAGAACATTCCCATTATAAGGGGATAGAGATGGTGGACAGCCAATTAGATATCATGTTTGAAAGCCTAATCTAATTATGCTAAACCTTCTATTGGCTGTGCTTATCTAGAATTTCACATACAGTTGTACCTCCCTTAAAGAGCATAATGTGTTCCACAGGATTGCTCTTTAAGCGAGTTTGCTCTTTAAGCGAAACACCATTGTAAGTGACCAATTATGACATTTGGCAGGAGGTGGGGTTGCAAACCCCTATTTATTTTTTGAGTTTTTGGTAGGTTTTTGTTGTTAAGCAAAGTGACCATTCAGAGAAAATTCTGCTCTTTGAGCGAGTTACTCTCTAAATGAGGCGCTCTTTATGAGAGGTTTTACTGTATATGACTGAGTTAAAATTGTTTCCTTTTCTGACTCTAGTCCATGCTTCAATCAATGTTTCTCTCTCACTTCTGGCTCACTTAGAAGTTAGGTCACTTTTGGGGGTGGGGAGCTTACTTCTTCCGATGATCGTAAGTGCAGAGGCAACCATTGTGCAAGCCCCGTCCCAGATGTTTAATGAAGGAAGGCACATAATCACCCTGCCTTCACTAAACTATTCATGTTTACATTAATTTTCATATAATACATAATTTCCAGCTAGCAGTTGTATGCCAGATAACGTGGTTAAATTTATTTCATTTTATTTATATTTCCTGAGTCAACTGTTGGGGACACATTTTGTTCAGGAAAAATGTTCTCAAGATAGCAATAAAGAAAGTTTGTTTTGTTGTCCCATAATAGTCAACTAGAACCTTTTTTTAAAAAAAGGAGACATTGGTTGCTTAGAGTAGTAAATAACTCTAGAGTAGACCCATTGAATCAATAGGGATTTGGTAAGTCAACTTGTCCATATATTTCATTAGGTCAAATGGGCCTACTCTAATTGTAATTTATTTCAGCATAGTAAGTAAAGAATAGGCCCTTTTGACCGGCTGTAGAATAAAAAGTGGTTACCGTATGTATTTCTTAAAATACAATGAAAAATGCATGGAGAGATCACTGACAATTGTAATGTATTGATGGATTATTTATTCTTGCAGTTGAACTAAGGTTAAGGGGGAAATAGTTGCCTGCCTATTCCTGGGAGATTTCTCCTCCTTTAGGTGCCACAAGGCTGAGCTAAAGAGCTCACATGTGGACCCCATCGGATAATCCAAGAAATGAAATGTGGAAATAGGAGGTGTTACTGCTCCTAATGTATCCATTGTCTGTTAATTAAGGGCATGCACAAACCACAACATTTGAGTTTGGATCCTAATACTGTACTAGAAAACTGGTTAGGGTTGCCATACTAACTGGTTGGCCTAGTTTTGCCCAGATTTTAAACATGCCATCCTGTGCCCACCCATTTACTCAAACCTTTAAGTTTTCCTTTACATAAGAAGTAAGTCTGTAGTCCATATAGTGCCAACTGAGACTTTGTGACTGGGAGTAAATGTGTAAATTTGCTGTCATGTTATAGACGCTGACTGGAAGGTGGCAGGTCAACAGTTCAATACCCAAATACTGAAGGATGGAATAAGTTCCCGTCTCTGTCCCAGCTCCTGCCAACATAGCAGTTCAAAAGCAAGAAATTATAAGTAGATAAACAGGGACCACTTCAGTGAGAAGGTAAACAGCGTTCCATGTGCTCTGGTGTCTAGTCATGCCTGCCACATGACCATGGAAATGTCTGCAAACGCAGACAGCGCTGGCTCTTCAGTTATGAAACAGAGATGAGCACTGAACCCTAGAGTCGGATACAACTGGCTTTCAAGCAGGGGTGACCTTTACCTTTACCTATATTGCAGAAAAGGCTTATAAATCCCCTGATAATCTTTCTCCAGCCTATATTAAATACTGTATCTTCAGATCTTCATTTTCATTCTTTCCTAGGTTGAGGACTAAAAAATTTAAGAGGATTGTTTCTACTTCATATACACTGAAACTATTCCCAGTAATACTAGAGGGAGATGTGTCTCATGACCATTAGCCAAATTTCTATATTGTAAAATAATTAATTAGTGAGCTGCTCTTATACAAGTACAATCTACTTTGGACCATTCCTTTTTATAGCAGAGGTTATGCAATTCATGGGGGGCCACATGAATTGGTATCACAGGCTGCATCTGGCCCCTGGGCCATAGTTTGAGGACCTCTGGTTTATATTAATGATATTAGTGATAGTACAGTACTCTGATTAGTGTTGGTGACTTTAATGTCTTTGGGTTCCATACACTAAATATCTCCAGGCCTTGGAAGGCATGTAAAACTGAGGCAATAGCTAGAACTAGAAAAGAAGTTTTATTTCTAAACACACAATAAGGTTTAAAGTGTAGTGATTTCTTTGTTTTAAGGCACAAAATTTATTTGGAGTAGTTATGAAGATCCACTATAAGAACCTTTAGGGCTTCAGCCAGATTTTTTGCATCATGTGTGGTTTATACATATTATTTGTTATAGAACATGTTTATTTTTGCCTCTTTTATTGGTTCTTCATGCTTTCCCTTTCCTTGCTTTAATCAAATGCAAGCTACTATGCCTTGCTACATAGATAAAATCAGATTAATACTTTTGCCATATTTTACTTCTCTGGACTGTTTGAGGTGGTAGAAGTAGACTATACTTTTCTCACACATAGGGTTAATACAAGCATATGTGGAGAATAGACAGTTCATATAAATTGGATTTCCATTCATCAGCCAGGTGCCATTGTCTGTCAAACTCTGTCTCCCCTTTATTCAGATCATCTGAAAGCTTCGGAATAAGATTTAGAAGGAGACAATGGTATTGCTCATCGTCCTTTATCCACGTTGGTGTACCCAGCATCTCCTAGATTTCCTGTTCACTATCCTACTTGCTGATTTCTACCACACCTTATTAACTAAATGTCTTGCTAGCTTGCTTTACCCTCCTTTGGAAAAGCATCAACTGAGAAATTCCCAGTTCAGATTTTGGGGAGTGACCACAGTTTAATAGCTAAAGGACATGGTTAGTAATTGCAGAGGACACCATACTTTGAAACCAGTGACTCCAGTTAACAGGAATCTCAACAGGAAGTCTGGAAGCAGGAGTCAATGCAAATTTGCTCCCTTTTTAATCCCAGACATGAGTCATTATCTGTCTGGCTACTGCAGATTATTTTAAAACCACTGAAGTTAGGGTAGAGCAGATGGAGAAACATTCCTTTCAAAAGAGAGTAAGGCTCTCTGTCTGTGAAATTCAAATTGACCAGATGTTGCTAAACTCAATGTATCACTGGTCTAACTCAGAATAAAGTAACTCTACAGTTGTTCAGTTAACTTTCCTTTGCATATTTGCAAGAAATAACCAGTTTTTATAACTAATTTGTCATGCTGCTGTGTGATTAGGTTAGAGATCAATACTATTGCTACACACACATTGAGGTATCATCCTATTAGTTCATCCCATTACTTCATCACATCGATATAGTCCTTCTAAGGTAGCTGCTACATTAATCTTTCTCTTTTGAACTGCCATCCTTTATTCTACAACATTGCAATGTTTTTGGAAGAGTTGTGAGTGGAAAGGAAGGGCCCCAGCAGGTGAAACAAAGCTAAAAATACATGGAATAGAATATTTTTAGGTCTATACTTCTTTCCCTTGTGTTCATTCATGTAGCTTTTCTGTGATTTAAAGAAATCCATGCTAAAATTCACATTCACATTGAAACTATGCCTGTCATATATCTGGCATGTATGACGGACTACACCACTGTTTCCCAAACTATGTTCTGGTGGACTTTAATTCCTAGAAGCCTAAGTCAGTATATTGGCTCATCAGTGCTTTGGGGAATTGACTTAGGCTTCTGGGAATTGAAGCCCAAGAACCAAAGTTTGGGAAACACTGGTCTACACAATAAATTTCATGCAGATTTCACATGTTTTTCCCTACACCAGAGGCATAACATGTGGAATGTGTAGCCAGATAGTGGAATTAGTATTTGAAAGGTGGACCAGAGGCATTTCCTCTTGGGAACCAGTTTAAAAGAAATTCCTGAGTTATAAAGAGGCTGCTGAGAGCATTTATTGGTTTATCTGAGTCTGAAGCACTAAAATTTAAAACCAACATAATTTTAAAAATACTAATAATCTAAAAAAAAGGGTGCATATAAGTGCTACATATTTAAACTCTACTTTTCCAGTATTCAGAAGTTTGAATAGCCCTGTTGTTTATTTCAAACAAATCCTCAATATCACAGTTCAGACAAGTTGCCACAGATTAGCAGGTCTTCCAAGTCTTATCTCTTGCCATATTCTCTTTTATTCACCATTATCAATATAGTCCTACCTCCTTAGGTTTATTTTGGATTGTGTCACCCCAGTTCTCTTCAGTGTCTTCCATGTCCATATTGGAGATGGTAATTCCTCTGGGCCCACAACAACGGCCTGAGGAATAAGATTCCATGGCCTGGCAGGCAGCTGAGGACCTTGCCTTCTCCTCTGGGCCCATAACAACAGCCAGAGGGGAGTTAGTCTGTGTTCTGCTGTGGTTGTTTTGTGAGGTTGTATTTTATGATCTTTACTGTACTGTTGCTGTTTTGACTGTAAGCCGCCCTGAGTCACCTTGGTGAGTGGGCGGCAATATAAATCTGAACAAACAAATAAATAAATAAATAACTTGCTACTGTATAGTGTATACCACTGTGTAGTGCTTTAGTAGTGGAAGATTCAGCAGTTTGGTTTTCCCTCAATGTTGCCCAGAGTATGCCCAACTGTTAATCGCAGTCTTCAGGGAGGCAGCTTCCATGTACCTTGGCTGAGAGGATGTTTTCTGTGAAGAACAGAGGGTGGCAAGTCTCATTCACTTACTCAAGACAGATCCAGTTAAAATAAGCAATTAGCCACACATAAAAGTAATCTCCCTCCTACACACCTACATACCTCTCTCTCCCCTCCCCCTCCCTCCAAGCTAGCCAACTATCTGGTCAGGAGATATAAGATTATCCAACTTCCTTTGCCGCAAAAAAAGTGTAAAATCTAGTCTCTATTTTGTTTTACTTACTGGTAGCTTTCCATTTTCCATTTGTTAAATCAAACACTTGCTGCTTTATCCCAGAGTCCTTTTTCCCCTTTATTTGTGTCAGAGGCATCACCAGCATATAATAACATGCAAAGCTAAAATTAACTAAAACAAAAATGAATTAAAAGGACTAGATGACATCTGCCCAATATTGGTCCACCTCAACAGCATTTCCTCTTGCCAACATAAGGTCCTCCTCAGTGCACATTGAGAGGCATTGTATGCATAGTATTATATGGGCAATTGTTTGTTCTTCTCCAAATTCACACAGGCTACCATCTACAAGGAAAGTCCACTTTCTCAGATTAGGCCTTGATCTTGCTACCGCAGCAGGCAGTCTGTTTAAAGCTTTCCACACAAACCATGGTTGTTCTTGGCCAGGCTGTAGGGAATCATTTGTTTCTGCGCAATTATCTGGTAGCTCTTTGCTTGCCTTCCAAAGTGGTCTGTTGGGGCTGGTTGTTCATGCAGGGGAGGGGAAGAGTTATGATGAAAGTGTGCCTTGATTTCAGTCTCTGCTTTGGTGGTTGGTGATCTAATAGCAGGTGTGTTTCCGGGGATCTTGATTTGACCCACTCATGGATATTACATCATGTGTCTCTTTTAACATGACAGGCCTATGCTTTAAGGACCTGAGGGATTCATTATGTACATAGAGCAGCAACAATCTCATCTCATTTCTCACTGTTTTGGCTACTTCCTTTGTGATGCAAAGCAACATAACAGTGATTCTGATTGTGGTATTACCACCGTTTTGAAAACATGGAATTATGCAATCCTAGTCTATTACTGCTGCTCATTTTGTGCTTTCGGCAGGCCTTGCCCTGCCTTGCCAAGCAGGTTTCACTCTCACTTATGGCTTACTTGGAGTTTGAACAAAATTCAGTGTTTCTTACTTGCAGACAGTGGTTGGTGTTGCAATACAGCAGTTACACACCAGATACTTCCTGCTACTTCTTGTCTTCTCTGGAGTACAGCCTCATAGGTCTTAGATCTTGTTGTGGTGGCTCAGTGGTTAAGAAGCTCACCTTGTTTGTTTGAGATCTGGGTACTGCATAACAGAGTGAGCACCCGTCTCTGTCCCAGCTTCTGCCAACCTAGCAGTTCGAAAGCAAGAAATTGCAAGTAGATAAATAGGGACTACTTTGGTGGGAAAAGATCTTGGGGACATGAAAGGAGCCTCATTTAGGCATCCCCTGAGCAGAGTTTCTCCAGCAAATATCCTTTCAACTCAGAATAATTTCTGACATGAAATTATTATTATTATCCATGATTTGATTTGATTTGATATTATTATCCAAAGACTCCCAGACTCTCTGAGAAGTTTCTTCATGCCTTTCCTTTATGTTCTTCTTCCCACAGTATAGCATTCCACAGTGCCATTGTTTTCCATTACTACACTCAAGACAGAGATGCCAAGAGCAGAGAATGAGTTTCACTGATGTGATTGTTGTTTAAAATGTCAACTGAAATGCAACTACAACCTCTGAGGAAACACAAATTTAACTGGAGAAGGACTGAACTGTTCTGGACAAAATGAAAGCTGGACCTTTTTTTTTTTTTTTTGAGATTTTGATATTCAAAATGTGGTTTACTACATGCTTACTACTGTCCTTCATTATCTCTTGAGCTATTTTTCAATCCAATTTGGAAAATTCCAAAAATGTAAAAATTCCAAAAATGTTAAAACAACCATTTATAGGTGAAAAGGGTGAGGTGGCACTTCTGACAAGAATTAAAATCACCCAAGTAGGGAGGATTAAGCACCCCTTCCTCCACAGATGGACAGATCAGTGCATCATAGCCTGGGATACATGGCTTAAGCTGTGTTCTGTATTATGTTCTGGGCTTAATCATGATTATTGTGTTGCAGTTTAATGTTGTACTCTGTTGCAAACTGCTCAGGGAAATTATTTTATGGGATGGCTATACAAATACTGTACAGTAAAACAAATGCAATAATCAAACTACTGTGGTCAAATTATGCTACATGAATATTAACATGTAAATAGTACTTACATATGTTTGAAATGTATTTTCTCTCAAAACTCACCTTTCTAAATGTACACCAATAACTTCTTGCACTGAAAATAAAGTATATGTAACTTCAGGAAATATGAAAACTGATGTAGCATTTACTCCATCTTGCTCCACCATCTGCTTGTCACTCAGTGATGGAAGATCACAACATGTATTCATACTTATGTCATGTTAATTGTGCAGCAATTTTTCTCCCTTACTTGCCCAACTGCACTTTGCAGCAATTATCACACCATACTCACAGAATGTTTACATGTTTATAGTTTATTTATCATTTTCTTTCATATTCCATCAGTTTAAAGCACCCAGAATGGCCCTACCAAACTTAAAACATTTAAATGTATAGCAAACACAACAATCTAAAAAAGCAAGAATAATTCAAGTTAGTAATGGAAACATAAATAATGTAACTTTTTGCACCTTCAAAAAGAAGACGGTCTCAGATGACATCAGTTGCTCAGAGATCTCCTGCAGTTGGCAAGCTAAAGCAGTCCTGGCAATCAGTACCTAGAGAGAAAGAAGAATTTTTAGGCACCACCACCACCACCACCATCAAATTCCCATGTAGATTAGTCTGGAAAGTGCTCAAATACTCCAGGTTCATATCATAGTAATTAATTCTGGATTCTCTGTTTCCCTTTGGAGAGGAATGGCTCGGCTACCAAGCTACAGCCATCACTCAAGAGAAAGGTTTTCTGAAGTAAGCAGCCAGAACATTGTGATTAGTGATAGTAGCCATCAATGTATAGCTGGACACCTCCTAGTAACTTGGCACAACCATCTTTTACAGTACATAGCAATTATGTGGAACAAATATTTTGCTCTGTAACTCAAAGCTTTCTTTGAAATTATACAATACTGCAACAGTGTATTAATGATAATACCACAGTGTTATAGGGCAATATTATTCCTTCTCTAAGGGCTGAGACACATAGAGGCTCATGGGTGTGTTTGATCTCTGCATCAGATGACTGTGGTCTCCAGTGGTTGCTGCCTAATTACAGAGTTATTCTCTGTTCATCTCCTATGCCTGCAGATTAGATGTAAGACATCCTGTTTGTTGGGCCAGAGCAACATCGTTATTTGTAACAAAGCATTATTTCTGGTTCAACAGACTTTGCAAATTCCTTTTTCATTTGTATAACCCGGATCACTTTTTACTTGTAAAATTCCATGAATTCAGGCCATTGATGGCAAACAAGCTGGTTGCTCAGAGAACTTGCTTGCCTACTGCTTTCTGCTGTAGTATATTGAGCAAGCCCAGGTGGGTGGATACACACCCATACTAACTCCAAATCTTAACTTCCACCCCCACCCCCCACAACATGTCACCCACATCATCCCGAAACACATTCCTGTTGTGGGCACAGGGATTCTCTCAGGCTCCGCCCCACAGACAATCCCTTGATTGTGCAAGGTATCATTTCATCTGCATTATTGAAGCTCTTTCAAACAATGGTGCCTTTGTTATCCCTCATGAATACAAACTGCTCACATGTTGAGAAGTGCATGCTTTCATTGTACAATTTCACAGCACCTTTTTCCATTTGTTGTTTATGAAGAAATCAGCTTGGTGAAGCATGAAATTTAGAACTGTTCTGCATTACCCCACTAAATCTTGCATCTTGATCTGAATTATTTTGATCATCAGAGTGATTCAACAACTAAACACCATGAACATTACTGACATCGCCTGTTAAAGTACAGTGGTACCTCACTTAAAGAGCATAATGCGTTCCACAGAATTGCTCTTTAAGCAAAACACCATTGTAAGTGACCAATTGTGACTTGGGGGGGGGGATTGCAAACCCCAATTTATTTGTTAAGTGAGTTTTTGGTTGGTTTTATTTGTTAAACGAAGTGAACATTCAGAGAAAATTCTGCTCTTTAAGCGAGTTACTCTTTAAGTGAAGCGCTCTTTATGCGAGGTTTTACTGTACTGAAGAACAACAACTGTCTGTTAAGTCACTTGAAAATAATGATATACCGTATATCCAAATAATTTGTTTTCTAAGGCTGCAGTCCTATACCCAGTTATCTGGGGATAAGCACCATTGAGCACAGTGAGATTAACATCTGAATAAACATGTATAGGATTGTACTGCCAATCAGATTTCTGGCCTTACACCAAAATTTTAGGTTTAATCTACTTTTCCCTACATGTAATGAATTACTTTGGATTACTTTTACACATTATATGTGGTTTTTTAAAAAAAATGTGAAAAGTTCTTGTAAAGCAACATCAAAAGTTTTTTTAATTGGTCCCTTCCTTACATTTATTTATTTATTATTTATTTGCTTGCTTTTTAAAATTTAAATTATATGGTATCCTTTTAAACCAGGGATCTGCAAACTTGGCTCTCCAGATGTTCTTGGACTTCAATTCCCAGAAGTCCTGATCAGCAGGCATACTGACTTGGACTTCTGGTAATTGAAGTCCAAGAACACCTGGAGAGCCAAGTTTGCAGATCCCTGTTTTAAACCAAGAAAACTCAGAACAGTTCACAATACTGTATGGTTAAAACAAGGATAAAATCCTCTTGGGTAATCTACATCAGTGCAGGGAAAGTGACATCACCAGAGAGACAGACCACTGCTAAATTAAGTTCCTCCTGCAATCCTTTGTGTGATTCCACATTTTATACAAGTCAGGCAGCATTAAAGGCACCTTAAATTAAACCTGAGGACCAATAGGAGCCAGTGTTGTGAGTGCAAAATAGATGCCATATGATTAAGGCAGGAAGCATACATCAGTAGCCTAGTTACTGCATGTTGAAGATTTCAAGTTGTTTTCAAGGGCAGTCCCCAGACAGATCAAATTAATGTTGTTATTACATGCAATTTACAGCAATGCTGTGAATGAGAGATCTCCAGCATGTCCAGACTTTCCTTCTATGTTTTTCAAGTATTGACCATGCATTTTTTTGTTGTTGTTCAGTCGCACAGTCGATTCCGACCCTTTGCGACCCTATGGACCATTGTCCTCCAGGCACCTTTGTCCTCCACCATCCTCCTCAGCCCGCCCAGTTTTGTGCCCATTGTGTCTACAATACCATCTAGCCATCTCATTTTTGGCCACCCCCTTCTTCTTTTGCCCTCCACCTTTCCCAGCACCAAGGCCTTCTCACGTGAATCCTCTCTTCTCATTTGATGTCCAAAGTACCTTAGCTTCATCTTTATTATTTGACCTTCTAAGGAACAGTCAGGGTTGATTTCTTCTAAGACTGACCTATTTGTTCTCCTCACTGTCCAGGGGACTCTCAAAACTCTAGGCTTGCTTTTCCAGTTTTCAGCTTGACTTTCTATCCTTTCCTTTCAGTATTCAGCTTTCTTCTTCACTGTTTTCAAAAGTCCTCATTTGTTCACTACCTGAAGCATAGGTTCTTCACCTTTCTTAATGTAGTCATTCAAGCTATGCTTTTCATCTTTTACTGTCTGTTTCACCTGTAGGAGTCCTCTGCCACCCTCAGCTCTTGGTAAGTACAAACAACCAGCATCACTTTGGGGTTGCAGGGCATGATGTATAGTCATTAGCTTCCTTGTTTTTTTATCTAGGTTGTCTAATTCCATTTGGATCCAATAAGTTATTCCAGATGATGATGATGATGATGATGATGATGATGATGATGATGATGATGATGATGATGATGATGATGATGATGATGATGGATATTAACCATTCAGATTGCCAGAAGAGAATTCCAACTCACTATACTACTAATTCTAATACACATGGACTATATAAAGCAGTAAAGTATTCCCTTATTCCATATTCTTATCATGAACCACTCCCACTCTTCACACCCTTTTAGTCTACTGCCTGTTCCTATGCACTAATCCAGTGGTTCCCAACAAGGGGTACACAGCCCACTAATGGACTTCAATTCCCAGAAGCCTAAGTCAGTACATTGGCTGATCAATGCTTTGGGGAAATGACTTAGGCTTCTGGGAATTGAAGTCCAAAAACCAGCATTTGGGAAACATTGCACTAATCGAATCCTGTTTCTCCATTAGCATTTCAGAAAATTGAAAGGTTTCTAAACCATCACTCCTAGCTTGTTCTGTACCTCAAATAGGTGCCTCCCATCTTTTGTTATTATTTACAATAACACATAGCAGTTAGCACTTTTAAATCTTCAGAGCAATTAACAAATATGAACTGAGGATGCTTTCAACACCTTAGGGGAGGCAGTTAGTCTTGTGCCACTGATGAGGAAGGATAAAGTGATGGAACTTGCTAAATACCAAAGCACAACTCACTAGGTGGGGAAAGGAAATAGAGTAACTCAGTTTTGTGACCGTACATCTCAAACATGCTTATTGATAAAATTTAAGAAAACAAATAAAAGAGTAACATGTGTTTTTTTAAGAAGAAAGAAGATAAGTCTTTCTCATCCTCTTTACTTAGCTTGCATGAAAAGCAATAAGTTTGGAAAATTGGGGTGGGTGGATATTCTTTAGTCAAGGAATGTTCACTACAGATACTGGAGCCTGATTTTCCAAAGATTTGACTAGCATACAAAGTCTCAAAAGATAGAAGAATCTCTCCTCTGCAACCCATACTTATCACATAAGCCAAGTGAGAAGTGGGAAAATAGGGCTACATAGAGCTCTCCTCCCTTCCTGAAGAACTACTAGGATGACTAAGATTAAAGGCTTTGAATCAAAAGCTGAAATCCATGCAATCATTTGTGGAATTTAAAATGAAAACGTTAAGAATTTTGGCAAAGCTCCCAAATAATGCCTTTCAACATCAGGAACCTGTGGTTAAGCTGTGGTACAGCAGGGATTTCTTGAAATAAAAATCACTACTACTATTTAAGTCATCCTGGAGGTGGCAATTTTCAGTAATTAAAGATGTGTGCAGTTCATAATTAATGTAGCACTTTTATTTCATTTCCCTTTAATATTTCATTCCCCTTTCTCATATCTTAGGATAATACTGATCACTGGTACTTTGAAGCCAATGTATTTTAACTAAAGGGTTGCGGGGGTGATTTTTAGGTATTTCCCACCTGCTGTGGCAGTGGCAGCTTTCTGGTCCCAGTGGTCATAGGAAGCTTGAAAACTCTCTTATATTTAGTCAGATCAGTAGGCAAAGGCTCTTCTGGGTTCCATGCAGGATCCTTTCCTAGTCCTATTTGTTGATCTCTGCTTAACTGGTGGTCTCCCATGAAAGGACCAACCAGATGTCACTCTCATAAGTTTCTGACATCAGACCGGATGTATTTAGTGTGATAGTCAAGGCAAGCCTCGCATTGCCATCTATTTTCTTGAGGAGTCTGATCTGTTCTCTGTACATGTTCAGCTGATCCTTCTAGCTAATTATGGGAGTGACTTTCATTGACCTAACTGCAGCATATGCTACTGTTAAACATTGGATACCACTCCATAAAATAAATAAACTTAACAGAGATAACAAGCTTATTAGGGTCATTGGCTGATTCTATGTGACGATGAATGACAAGAAAGGTAGATGAAGGTTGCATAAGAATGGGTTGCCACAAGGAAGTGTATTTATCCAACATTGTATAATATATACATGAAAGATCAACCAGTTCCTGACAATACAAATCCGCCAAGAGAACTAAGCAAGGGAACAACCCTCAACAGCCTCTAAACGGATATGCGCGTTATGGAAAGAGCTTTATGGAAAGAACAAACATCCATAAGGCTACGCAAGAGCAAAACCAAATTAGAAGATGGAGGAAGGAGGTCACTAAACAAGGAACAACTTTAAAGGAGATTATGGCCAAGGAACTCGATCTCCCCTATGTCACTTATAGGACCTTGAATAAGCTGAGGGTCAGAATGACTAAATGTAAGACTAACATACCAGGGGCGTAGCTACCGCCGTATCTGCTGTCTCAATTATACGGGGGCCCGGGCCACGGGGGCCCCCAACGTGCGTAAGCAAACATTAATAAAAACTCCCCAATTTTTTTTTATTTCACAAATGACAAAAGTCAAAAAAAGCAATTTCTTTTTTTCCCGCGTAAAGCGTGCATTCAAAAGTTGGCAACACCCTACATCGGTTATCGCGGGCTGCGGGATTTCCCCGTTTAAGTCATTTACTTCAACGGGGGAATCCCACAATAATCGATGTACATATGATGAATAAATATTTCTTTTAATTTTATGCATTTTTTTTTCTTTTGTGAGAAATCTTTACCCTTCCTAATGGCCCCCAAACAAATTTTTATATGGGGCCTCACCAAGGCACGCTACGCTTCTGTAACATACTCAAGTGGGGGCTGCTGACAGACAACAACATGCTGTGTGAATATGGGGAGATACAGAATCTGGCTCATTTGCTGGTCTGCTGATTACTTCCAGAAACATGTACTGATGAGGATTCAATTTTGGCCAACTACAAAGCCATGAAGGTGGCTTTATTTTAGCAATTTAAAGTTTGACCTGGACACGAAAGCAGCAGCAGCAGCAGCTGATTCTTCTAAATCAGCCTAACTTGTGCCCTGTAAAAATAGGCCACTTATGAGTTACATTTCATCATGCTAGGGATGAGGAGATTTTTCTTGCAGTTTATTTTTGTATATAAACATGGACCAAACAAATCAAAACAAAAACCCAAATCTCAAATCCCAAACTCAAAACAAAAACCTTTTGCAAATTTACAGTTTCAGGATAAATGAATAAATAAGTTTTGTGTCAGAAAGTACTTTGGGTTCAAAGGATTTTTGCTGGAGAAACTCCGCTCAGGGAATGAGGATCCTTTCATGTCCCCAAGTTCCGTCATGCAGCACTCAGGTATCAAAACCCGACCTTCCGGTCTCCAAACTCAGCATCTTAACCACTAAGCCATGCATTTAGAAAAGCTGAATATGGGGAAAACTCCAAAACATGTATGTTAATCCTGGCTAAGTGCTTAACTTTTAAAAATCTTACTTAGAATTCCAGTACTTAATTAGGGCTGCCATTAGAGAGGCTCATCATCTCTATAAAAGCTTGCACCAAATAAAACTCAATATTCTTTAAGTTGTCACAAGATTCTTCATTGTTATTGTAGTAACAAATGAATATACCTCACCCCTCCCACCTGCAATAATAAGCAAGTTTCAGATACTGTACTGTGACATCTGTAAAACTGCCTTCTTTCATATGAGCCTGAATGGAATCTGAGTTTTCCTAAAGACCCCTGATATGTATCCCACTCACTACCACCTATAGGCAGGAATGTTGAGTACAGAGATCAGGGCTTCCTTTGTAACAACATTTCTACGGCAAGTCACTTCCTTCCAAACAAAAGACATGAATTTCTGGTGGGTGTGTAAAATTCTGTTACTTTGTATGACCTTTTATATCTATACCTGGCTTTCAAATTTGTACCTAAAATAAATCTATTTTAAAATAATGTTTTCACCTGTTCCATTGTAGGTTGTTTTGGAAGCCCCAGGGAGGAAAAATATATAAATAAATCTCTTAAATAAATCATCATCAACTGCAGCTCGTATCCAAGAATGCATTTTCCTGAAGTAGGAAAAATGTCTTGGGCATGAATTTGTTTCAGGTGGATCCCAGCTTGCCATGAAGTGACCCACATACTGTGATCTCAGAGCCATCTCCTGCGGCACATGTGAAATGAGACATGCAGGATTTAACACTGGGACTGCAATGGACTGCCACAACCTTGAGGATATTGTCAAGGTGGGTCGTCACAGACAGTCCATCTGGCATGGCCTCTTCTGCCTTCCTGACTGTTGGGGATCAGAGTTCCAACACAATGGTTTCCAGTGGCATTTCCTCCACTTAGTGGGACCATCACCCCACCTAAAGGGGCACATCCACCCATAGCCGTTGGCCCCTTTAGGGAGTCAGGCTAGTTAAACACCTCCTAACACTCGGCGTTGAGTCACTTTATTTAAATAAATAAGTCACTTCTTTAAATAATAATTGAGTTGCTTATTTAAAAAAATAAGGAACCAGCATGTAGTTTGGCCTGGGGAGTCCTTCTCTTCCCATTAAGTGGTCCACATTTATAAATTCCCTTCCTCTGCTCCTTCACCTGGACACGCCTTTGCATCTTAGAAACAGGGTTCAGTTTGTTTTCCATTTATTTGGACAGACATACATTGCCTGATTATAAGGGAAAAGAATGCTAGCAGTTCTTTTTCATTTTATGTTTCAATTAACACCTCATTACCCATCCATAACCTCCCAAAATAGGATACGATATGAGCTCTAATTAATCTGATATTCCTACGTTTGATGTGTTCATTCCCCCATTGGTAATGGGTCCCCACATCATGCACCTTTATTGAATTTCCTTAGTACTGTTCTTAACACCAAGAATAAATAGAGTATGAGTATGGCTAAGGACTAGGACATATTCTTGTTCCTGATGAAAAAACAATGTCATTCTGACATATCAAAACCCCAAATCAAAAATCCACACCAAGATTTGAATAAGAGTGAAAAGACCAGCCTCTTCCTTATCAATGGTAACATTAACAAAAACTATAGATCTGCAAGGAAAGATTTATTTTATGTAAATAAGCAAACAAACCCTTGTATTGTCAACAAATTCAAATTTTTAGAATCAAAAATAAGGGTGTTTTTTTGCCTTATTTTGCAAAAGTGTTAAAAATTGTAAAAAAGCTCATAAACTCTTTGTAATCACACTCAGTGAGAGGTTTTTAAAAAGAAGGCTTGCTTTCAAGAACAATATAATCAATTATTTACTTCCTTGCATACAACTGCATGATCTGTATGCTAGACAGAATTACACAATAGCTGCAAGAACTGTAATTATATTTCACAAGAACTTTGTGTTTGCTCCTGTAGACAGAAAATCTAAAATGCCAGTTTAATCAGTAATTAGTCCATTAATTCAGTGGAAATTCCCTCATTAACTTCCATGGAAGCTTGGAGGCTCATTATCAAACAAAAGGACCTTGCATATTTATGTCAAGAGAAATCTTCATTTGTGTTGGAAGCAATTCAGCAGTGCTTCTGGAATGGAAAGATCATCTGACAGGGTGCATGCCCAAATATGTACGTAGACCTCAGATTCTTCTGGAAACTTCCTTCCACATCCCCCAAAGCAGAGAGATGTGAAAGGTGCTTTCTTACTTTATTTTCCCACCCTGAAATAACAATTTCTCTCCCCTCCTGGTGAATCTATGTCTGGCCAATGAAACACATTTTAATTGCTACCATATACCTGGAACTAGGTGCTTACATTTTTAACACACACATGCACATACTGTTTTCTTGCACAATGCCAGTGGTAGCACTTGCACACCCACATTAGTATCGTCATATTGAAGACTCTCGTCATATGTTCTGTGATGTATATCCAGGAAGCAATGAACCAACTTTTATACAATGTCATTAATGCACTCACTCAGAGTAGGATCAAGAAGAAAAAGTTAAATATGGAAACATGTGATAAATGGTTGTTACTTTGCCCACAAATACATTGGGAATTTTTAAGACAAAGAAATATAGAACCATACAGCAATAACAGAATGAATAGAATGCTCAAGATCTCTATCAAACCCAATGTTTTCCAGATGTTTTGGACAAGCACTCTCACCTAGCCATAGCCAGAATGACTTATGAGAGCAAGGGACTGTGGTTATGGTAGTCCAAAATTGTACTTTGTGGAAAGCTGATATAAACACCCCTATGTCCATAGGATAAATTACTTTTATGCTACTTACACAATATATTATTCTTTCTTTATATCCAATGACATTTTAATGATTCCATACATATTACAGTCCCATAAACATTGTCCTTGATGAAAAAGTCAGACTATATATATCTGTACAAACACTGTATGCAGATAGAACAAACCATTTGATAAGGCATTATTTGCGTAAGGATCTCCTGTAAACACCACCTATGCTCTCCCACAGATGTTACAGAGAAGTCATTCTGGTCTCCTCATTTTCACTCAAACAACAAAAGTTTGTCTTGGAAGACTTATGGGTGTTAGTTGAGTTCACCATCATTCCTTCTTTACAAGGGTCCTGATCTTAAACTGTTCTTTCCACATCCTGTTTGTCTGATTTTATTAGTCAACAGATGGCATTCCTTAACTGATCTGTAGAAACCAGAAAAGGATTCTTCTGCAAGAGAAAACATCCATTTGAAAGACTGGGACTGCAACGCATGAGTTCCTATCAATTGGTGGTGAAAAAAGGGATATTAAATAATAATACAAGATTAATGTTGACATTAATATACAACTATGGTACAGTTTCAGATTGTCATTCTCCAGTGGACCATGAGCTAACAGTAAAGCCATGAGAACTGTTTGTGTTTTTGGAGTGGGAGGGAAAGATGGGTGTCCTTTTTACATACAATCATTTATTGAAAGAATAAAGACCTCATTTTTGTTGTTTCACAGGGGAAGTACCTATGCCTTTAAACTGATAAATCAAGATATCCAAGAGTAACATTTCAGAAAAAAACATGTTTCCTCTCCAAAATATTCATTGAACACTGGGATAGCTGTTCATTGCTTCCTGTGGTCTGCCTACCTTCCTCCATATTGGAATTAGTTGCACAGAGTTACATTCTTTTAATGGAAAAAAAAATCAAATTTTAATAAAAAGTTTATATAAAAACAATGTTCTTAGCAAGATTAACTGTTTACAATCCCATTTCAAATTCATAGTTACTTCACTGTCATCACCCTTTCAGTCTCTCACAATTCACCCTTAATACAAAACAACATGGTATTGGCAATGAGGACACATTGCTGGACATTTTCCTCAAACACTCACTTCTGAGAGTCCTTCAGATATCCAGCTTTGTCAGCTTGTTTCTGAGCCTTCATTTGATTTCATTAATCCTACCATTCTCTTTCCCTCAGACAGAGGGTTTCCTTGTTATCTTCACACTTTCTTGGCTTTCAGCTTTTTTAAAGGGCATTTTCATATGGACCAACTCTCCAGTAAGAAGTCTTTCTTAAATATGAAAGTCCATTCAAGTAGTAATATCATCTATTCCATTTCTAGGCATGTTTTCTCATCTTTCATCCACCACCACTACCTTTACCCCCTCCTTCTCTTCCCACAACTCATCCACAACCACAAAAACACCAGTCCCTTCTGAGTCTTCTTAACCAAATCCATTGGAGAGCTAGAGGTCTCAAACCCTATACCCTTGTCTGCAGGGGACAATGGGCCACCCTATTATCTGGGGTCTCCTCCACAGTACTTCAGAATGAAGCCATTGGTTTCATCCTATCATATACCTTCCTTTAACAGGGTGAGATGAGACTGTTGTTGAGAGAGGGGGGACTGGTTCAGAGAAAGGGTTATAAGCAAGGCTGTTGAAAGAAAAAATAATAAAGTAGTTTGTGTGAAACACTAAAAGGTTTTATTTCCCATGAGCTTTCATCGACTTCAGCCCACTGCATCTTCTCTCAAATTGCTAGTGACCAGGTTCTTTCTTGTGTAGTAAATGAGAAACTGCAAACAAAATATTCTCTGTGATGTGAAAATATTTTTTGTAAGGTTGGAGAGATTTTGCACATGTTCACAACTGATTTTGACATACCTTTGAAAATTCTGTATGATCAGAAATTCCAGTGTGTTGACTGCTTGCATCAAACTTGCAAATGCAAAAAGCAGCAGGTGATCCACTGTCATGTCAGAAGCGAGGCCAGGAGCCTTCATCAGGACTGCAGAATCTTTAGCAGGTTGTCTCACTGTATTGATGAGAGCTGTTTTGATATTGTATTTTTAATGTACTGTATATCTATTATACTTATATAACTATACCTATATATTAGTCGTACGTACACATATATATCCTGCTCATAGTGCTCACATATTACATGCAAATATTATATTCACATGCCCACCATGTCCTGGACCTGGGACAGATTAGATAAACCCATAAGAAAACAGACCCCTGGCAGGAATGTGTTGCTCATTAAAGTTACCTCACTGATTCATCATACCCCCATACAGCTTCATGACTGGGATCCTAAGGGAGGCAGCAGAAGATGGGGAAAGAAACTTAGAGTTTCTTTCAAGCCTGGCCTATCTCAATTTTCAGCCAAGGTAACAAGATAGCATTAAATCCATGAACCCTACTCTCTGCTTCTCACTTAGTGACATCTGGAGGATAAAAATCAGGTCCAAGGAGCCAATGAAAAGGGGATTCTTGCCCCTAACCAGTGGTGGGATTCAATTTTATTTACTACTTAGCCTGTGGGTGTGGTATGGTGGGTGTGGCCAGGGGAAAAGTCCTGTGTTGCACCCAAATTAAGACTACTGTACTTTATTTCAAAACTTGGATGGGCGGAACCAGCCAGGATTTCTGCTACCAGTTCTGGAGAACTGGTGTGAACCTGCTGAATCCCACCAGTGGATCTAACTTAGCTCAGTGCTTCATTATCTATGCTCTTTGTAGTTGTTTGATACATAGGGATGGGAGGGGAGAAATGGGAAACCACCAAATGTTAAGAAAAGGATATAAATGTATGGATGTTTTATGCATCACCATACCACTCTTGACAGGTAATCCACCAGTGAGGTGTTGCGGCCAATCTCTCTTTGTGTCAGCTGCCAATAAATGGGAATCTGATTGAAATTCTCTTTCTTTCTTTTTTTTATTTACTTATTTGGGTATGAGAGTTGAATACTAAGAGGACCCTGAAATGTAATTGAATACAGAATAAGCATTTCAGACCATTGGGAGGTTCTCAAAAGGAGAACTCTTCCTCAGCTAAAATCAACTGCCAAGGATAATTGATTATAAATGCTAGGTATTCTAAATTTCTCAAAAGCCAAACTCAATTGGATATAAGTGTCTGGCAACAAATATACAATATTCAAAATTGTACCACAACAGTATCACAGTGGTTTGGTCAGCTATGAGAAACTCATGAGATTTCTTCACATCCCTAGTTCTACCAATATAAGTTACAATAAGAACCACTGTGGGATTTTTGGACACATTTGTGTTGTTTTTATTTACATTTTGCTGTGCTCTATACAGGAAAAAGGAATGGGATGGAGAAATACAAGTCAGGAAAGGACCATTTTTGCTTTCCCTTCCCTCCTTTGCCCCAGTTGCAACCATAGCCTCCCTTTGGAGGCTCTGCTATTTGAAAAAAAGAAAAGAAAATATTACATTTAAAGCAGAGATGGAGGCTGCCCTCTGTCTCCTTCCCTATTCTGCCTTGCTTTAGTCAGTGTTTTAAGCCTTAGTTTTATTCCTGCTCACATCCAGGAACATCTCCTTTCCTCCAAACATATATCTTTTATTTTAAAATGAATGTAAGTCATCCTGCTGGTACTACTAATATATATATTAAAAAACCAATATTCTGTAGGATTTCAACCTGGGCAAACAAAGCTAAAGGGTCTCCAGGGCTGTCCACTGTTCAAGAGAGTTGTAAATAAGATAAGCTGGTGTTTACCCTGAGACACCTTTATGGTGATGACAATTCCTGGCAGCTTTCTGTTCAGGGCTATGAAACCTGTAGGCAAGATAAAGGCTGTTTGTGGTTCCCATGCTCAGAGTTATGGGGCATCCGGCATACTTTTAAGATGATTCCTGGGAAGGGAACAGTGATTTATTCTACCTTTTTCCACATTAAGGTGGGTCTCCTTCAACTCATGTACTTGGTTGCCTCCAATTTGTTAGACTACTTTCCCACATAGCCATGGCACATATTGTGCTAATGGGGAATAACCCAAGTGACCCTAGTTTACATAACGTCTTGTATTCACCTCTTTATTCCACCTACATCCTCAATTAACCTTACCTAGATTATGTTACACAATAACACAGTACAATGATTACTATAGAAAAACCTCAAATATGTTTATATGAAATCACTATCTGAAAATGTATATAAAAGATCATATAAACATAATGATCACACAACAGCTTCTCCCAAGAACAAGAAGCAATAACATAGGACTGCATCATAATGGATTATGGACTGAGGAAGCCTTTGAAGGCAAATAAGTTTTCAGCTTGTCACAGTTCCTGTCTTCATGTGTTATGATGGTCTTCTGGAATTGGGGAGGGTGCCATTATGTAGAAGTTCTGAAATATGCTATGGCCAGGACTTTGATATTTACATATTTCCTACATCTGTCCTGTGACAATCATAGTTAACATGTAAGCCTCTTTATCATCAGGATCTCATGGTGGTCACAGGAGGTTGGAGGTAGTCTTTAATTGAAAGATCACCACTACCCGGATGACTTTACTGCTAGTGCCAATTGTTCATTAAATATTTCCTCCTCATGTTCCTCTGCTTCCCATTGTTGGTTGTGTTGTCTAAGGCTGATGAAAATTTCATCTAAGACCATCTAGATTCTAGAAGGCTACAGTACTTTAAAGGCACAGGGTTTTTTTTTTGTATGACATTATTTATCTTGATTGGTCTTAATTGGAGTAGGATACACTCTGATCCTTGCTATGGTCCGGATCTGGTTTGAGCCTTCCTTATTTGGTGGGCTCAGTGTCATCAATATGCAGATGATATCTGAAGCCACCTCACCTTTCCATTTAATTCCAAGGAAACTGATTCACTTCTGAATTGGGGTGTGGTGCCAGTGATGGCCTAGATGTGTTGAATAAACTCATGCTTAATTCAGACAAGATGGATAGGTGCTCTTGTCAGTCAAAGGGAAGATTAGAAAACAGGCTTTTAGCTTCTGTTGGATGGGGTTCTAACTGTAGCTTATACAGTAATACCCCGGATAACGTTATGACTTGGTTCCACAAGTCATGTTGTTATCTGGTTTTTAGCATTGTCTGATGCATGCATCGAACAACACTAAAAAAAAAAAGCCCTGACGTCAGGGACAAACCACGTGGTTTAACCCTGAAGTCAAACTGACCCTAGGCTAGTGACTGCTAGCACAGGGTCAGCTTGACTTTGAGGACAAACCACGCAGTTTGTCCCTGAAGTCACTGCTGCGGTTGGGGGGTGGATATACCCAAGCCACCCTCCACACCCTCCAACCGTAGTGATGGATCTCTATGGGTGAGGTGGATTGGGTCAAAACCAGCACTCCTGTAGCGATGAAACTAGGGTCTGGGAAAAGCCTGCACTCGCCCGTCCAATCCACCTCCTCCATAGCGATCTATCACTACTGGTGAGGGTGGGTCCAATCCACCACCCCCGTAGCGATGAAACTAGGGTCGGGGAAAAGCGGGTGTGTGTGTGTGTGTGCTTTTCCCTGACCCTAGTTCGATCGCTATGGGTGTTGGATTAGGTCCAATCCACCACCACCACCCAGTAGCGATCCATCGCTACGGGGTGGTGGTGGATTGGGTCCAATCCACCCCCCAGTAGCGATCCAAGTCAGCGCATGCATGTGCTGACTCCAAGGTTGCTGGACGCTCGAAACTCAGGCGTCCAACAACCTTGGAGTCAGCGCAGGCAGGCGCTTACTCCAAGGGTGCCAGACACCCAAGTTTCAGGCATCTGGCACCCTTGGAGTCAGTGCCTGCCAGGAGTGCATTTGGACAGTTAAAAATAGAATACCATCTACATCCATTCCTTTTCTGGCCATAGTGATACTGGACTCAGTTACATCCCATTACTGTAGCATGTTCTCTGTGGGGGCTCCTTTGAAAAGTGTTCACAAACTTCAGAAGGTCAAAACTGCTGTTATCAGATTGATAACTGTGCCTAGACACAGGCATTACATAACCCCCCTGCTACAACAGCTCCACTGACTGCTGATCTGTTACCAGACTCAATTTAAAGTGCTGGCTTTGATTTTAAAAGCCTTTATTGTTAAATGTGATACTCCAAACCATATTCCAGAATAAATAAATAAAGGAATAATTATGCTGTTTAACTCTGCAGGGTTTCTAGTAGACAACCAAAAACTACATGTTGTTTCATTCCATAGAATTATATGGTTAGCTAAACTACTTTATTATACATGGTAATGCCCTAAACCAGTGTTTCCCAACCTTTGGTTTTGGGAATTGAAATCCCCCGGTGGGACGTGTGCCCCACATGGGGAACCACTGCTTTAATTCTTGTCACCTAGCCTGTTGGATGTATCATATCCTGTACACAGTGGTGGCTTGTCCCCCTCTGGGTGGATGCCCATACCCAAAGTGCTGCCCATACAGAAGCCAAGGGAAGGCAAATCCAATGACAACAGCAGGCAGCGCTGATCCTTCTGGTTTTGTATCATATTTCCCACATTGCCAAGATATTGCCACATAACTCCATCACATTTAACATATACATGAATGGAAGTATATTCTCTCATGTGGGTTCATTAGGTTTCTGCATTATTATACAAGATACTTTGTTGGGTGAAAACATGGTTTATATCATCTTCTCTAGAAACACCATCTTTCGGTTCAGCTACTATTACAGGATGAGAAGGACAGTGTGAGAGGGAATTCCCCACACCAGAAAGAGGCTTTTCTTAGGGCTCCTTTTTTGTAACTGCCCTGTTCTCTCTTGAGCCATTTTGCATGCAGGCTGATAACTTTAAAACTAAAATAAATTTTTTAAATGGGTGATAAAATGGCCAGCTTTGGTCTGTTTTTCCAGCTCTGCTTAAGGAAGAAGAAAAGGCCAAAGCAGAAGAGTATGCTTTAATAACATCCATGTTAGAAGGCAGGTTGTGTACAGAACCTGGGAGTGTAGGATTTTGTTGTTAAATTTTACAATGTTAAATATGCCCTCTTTTTTGTTTTTTATTTCCTGTTGTTGCTGAAATACAGTAAAACCTCGCATAAAAAGCACCTCACTTACAAAATAACTCACTTAAAGAGCAGAATTTTCTTTGAATGTTCGATTCACTTAACAAATAAAACCAACCTAAAACTCACTTAACAAATAAACTGGGGTTTGCAATCCCCCCACCAGAAGCCACAATTGGTCATTTACAATGGTGTTTCGCTTAAAGAGCAAACTTGCTTAAAGAGCAATCCTGTGGAACGCATTATGCTCTTTAAGCAAGGTACCACTATACATTAATCCTGTAGCTCATGATACCATGAATAATTCATTCTTCTTCTTTTTTGAGCTGTGTCCTATCTGAATATTGTCTCTCATCATACCAATCAGCCATGAAGATTGTCCTGGGAACAATATAATGCAGTAGTCTTCTATTTGCCTTCTGCATCACAGCATAATACCCATACTACTGATCCAATTCTATGAGTCACTTTCTGGTCCTGAGCCCTTTTGGCACACAAAGTCCTCCTCAGCACCAGACTAGTATTGATGAAGCTGCTGCCCTCCATCAAGAAGGATTCAATAAGGATTTAATCCAGTTGGGGAGCATCACCCTTCCCTTTGGACTTTGCCGTCCAAGGCTGTTAGTTCTCAGGGTTGTCAGGTTAGTTAGCTGCCACCTGACGATTGGCATTAAGTTTCTGGCAGTATGGTCTACTTTATTAACAGAGTGGGATAACTTGGCCTGACTGCAATAGTTAATTAGAAACTATTCCATTTGTGAAAATAGTTAATTATAAAATTAAACCAGGCTGGATTATTTGCACAATTATTTAAAATAGATGGTTGCATTTCCTAAAAAAATATGCTTCTAGTGTCTGCAAAAGGCTTCAAAGAAAATGAAATCCTTGTCCTCCTGAATTAAGAACGCAGCAGAAAAAGCTTAGAGTAAGTAAGTAAATGTGAGAATTTTTAACAAAGGGCAATAGTCTGTGGTATTTTGTTTCAGTAAGGGTGAGCCTATAGATGTTTTCATTGTATTCTGTTGACTACTGTGGATGAGAGTACTGTATAGTTAAAGGATAGTTTAAAAAATCCATCCGCCTACTAGAACTTGCTGCTATTTTCTTCCGTATTTGAATCCAAATATTGGCGATCCTCATGGTTATCAGCCATGAATACTGTCCTGATAATATAATGTGGTAGCCTTTCATCTGCCTTGCACATTGCAGCACGATACCCATACCACTGATCCAGTTCTGTGAGTCACTTTCTGATCATGAGCTCTTTTGGCATGCAAAGTCCTCCTCAGCTCTAGGCCAGTGTTGATGAAACTGCTGCCCTCCATCAAGATCGATTCAAGTGGGATTTAATCCACTTTGGTACCTTCTTTCCCTATGGATTTAGACACCCAAGCCGTTAGTCCTCAGGATTATCAGATTAGTTAACCCATTCTAGACACTCAGTGTTGAGTCACTGGGAATATGGTCTACTCTCTATTATCATAGCAGGATAACCTGGCCAGACTGGTTACAGACGTTTTCATTGTATTGTATTCTGTTGACTGAGGATGAGTGTATAGTTAAAGTACAGTTGTACCTCGCTTAAAGAGCATAATGCATTCCACAGGATTGCTCTTTAAGTGAGTTTGCTCTTTAAGCGAAACACCATTATAAGTGACCAATTGTGGGAGGGATTGTGAACCCCGATTTATTTGTTAAGTGAGTTTTTGGTTGGTTTTATTTGTTAAGCGAAGCGAACATTCAGAGAAAATTCTGCTCTTTAAGCGAGTTGCTCTTTAAGTGAAGCGCTCTTTATGGGAGGTTTGACTGTAAAGTAAACATTTTTTCCAGCCACCTACTAGAACATGCTGCCATCTACTGGTGATATTATTAATACCTGGTTATACTCTCACAGCAGCTGGCAGGATAGTGCAGTAGTTTAGGTATCTGGCCAAGCATTGGGACTTCTATTTCCTATAGTACCACATAGGAGAAGAGCCAGTCACCTTGGGCAAGCTGCAGAAACACTAAGAATCCCCAGAAGAAAGGAATGGTAAATTCCTTCTCTATATTCTCTACTGAGAAGACCTTGAAAAGGGTAACCATATATCAACTTGATGGCACACAATTATATTCTAACTGCAGTTCTGCCTACATCTGCAACAATTAAACTGAAGCAATTAAACTCAACTCAAGCAAGAAGGGTGCAAACTGGTATCCTATGAGCACTTTTATTCTTTTATAGAGTTTAGCTGTAAGTTCTATATTGGGTCAAAATAATGTTTTCTGAGGAAGAAAGTTATATACAGTACAGTATGTTTTATTGTGGTTTAACCACCACCTTCCTCCATATTGAATTCACTGTTGAGAGACACTTTTCTTGCCATGCAGCCTGAAACTTCTAATACAGCAGTGTGCTCTTAAAACATGTCAGCTGTTTACATGGAATGGGCTATTATTTAGCCCAGGGGTTCTCAACCTATGGCCCATGGAGTGGACCTGGCCCACAGCACCATTTCATGTGGCCCATGTCACCATCACCGCTACCACTGGAAGCGGAAGTGGACACATTTATAACAGCCGTAAATGCAGGTGTGGCTGTCATAAGCATATTTACAACAGCCACGGATGCATTTTAAGGGCAGTGTTTATGGCAGGGGAAACCACCAGCCTGGCCTGTTCTGCTGTCTGCCCATGGCTTGAGAACTCCTGATTTAGCCTATCAGATTGGTCAGGTGATTAAGTTACTGATGGAAAACATCTTCATTGCAACACCTATTAGTTCTCAATAAGGCCTTTTTTCACACACACAAATGAATCAAAACAAAAGTTAATTAAAGATGTGAACAGCAAAAATCTAATATGAGAAAGCTGAGTTCAAGAGGGACTTTCAGGAGATATTTCATTTCCCCTCAAAAACCTTTTTTTGTACTAACATTGGTCTTATATCCATCCTCTCCTCACCTGATGTTACTGATCTTACCCAATGGCAATTAGTCCAGACTGTAGGATAATTTTTCTTCAGATACAGCCCTCTCAGCAGCTAAGCTCATCCTGGCCCAGGTGTCCCCCATCAATCACCTAAGGCTGGCCTTGGGAAGGAAGAGATAAGAAAGGATGCTGTCTGGTTTACTACTACAGCATGCAGTCTGTGTTCCCATTCATACTAAACACATAGCATGCATGTTTATCTCAAAGTAAATTCCAATCAATTCTATGTAACAGAGTAGATTTGTGTAGGATTGCACCAAAAATCCTGATATCTGCCAGTTAGTGCTTACGAATATGCTGCCTTTCTAGAGACACTTCCCCTAATCAAATTTATGCTCAGCTAATTGAAAATAAACTGTCTGATCTTCACAAACATTTGTTGCTAACACTTTGATTCACAATCCTCTCTAGGGATTTATAGGGAGGGGGGGGGATAAAAGTGCAAATTGAAATGCTAATTAACTGATTAGCCAACTATAATGTTCTTAGTGTTTAGCTGAAAAATTACAGATATACTGTATTAATCAAATAATGTTTCACAGATAGTCAAAACAGGATTTTCAACTTTTTAGAGCAAAATGTTATTGAAATGAATAGATATTTTATCAGTATTAGGGCTTTTGAAACCATTCATCAGATAACTTTCAGAGCTACTTTTGTTCTATTATTTTTTCTTCACTGATTCTTACTAGTAAAGGTTTCCCTTGCTCGGAAGCCAGTCGTATCCGACTCTAGGGTCCAGTGCTCATCTCTGTTTCCAAGCCGAAGAGCCAGCGCTGTCTGCTTCTGCAGACATTTTCGTGGTCATGTGGCAGGCATGACTAGACACTGGAGCACACGGAATGCTGTTACCTTCCCACCAAAGTGGTCCCTATTTATCTACTTGCAATTTCTTGCTTTTGAACTGCTAAATTGGCAGGAGCTGGGACAAAGCTATCATATATCGAGTCCAATCACTTGTCCTTCAGTCCCAGGGGTTGAATATAGTTCTAATTATCAAGGTGTTCTAGACATCAAATCCTAGATTCATCTAGCCAGAAACAGCATGGACCAAGGTTTATAGGATCTATATACCAAAACATTAGGAAAATCAAGTGTTTCCAAACCCCTGATTCATTCTGTGACAGTCAGAAAAAAGTCAATAAAGTTTTGCAAAAATCAGAAACACCAATGTCATGGCCTGTAACAGCTAGAATCCAATTAATTGTGTCTGCTGGTGTTTGGTCCAACAGCATTAAATCTCAGCAATGAACAGTCAAAAATTTAGAAGTCAGTACAGTAGTTGTATTTCTTGTTGTATAGCACTCAGCCCAATAGGTAGGGAAATTTTAGGAAGGTGCAGTAATCCAAGGTGAAGAAAGCATGTTACAGCTGGAAAGCTACTATTCCTTTGGAGGGTGATAAAGCTATTACAACCTTTGTTAAAGCAGTAGAATCGCAATAAGCTTATGCAAGAAGACTCACCACAAGGGTGAATACATATAATAATCTTATGTACTTGTATTTGCAATTGTGTTTTATTTTAGGGTTCTAAATACTTGTAGTTGCTACCTTTATGGTGTGGATCACCTGCCTCAATTGATAAATATATCTGGGGCTTCATTCCTATTTGCCCTTAAAGGACATTTAAGTTCTATTTTTCTTCATGCAGCTCCTGCTCTGGGTGGTGGTGAAAAGAATTTGGAGTGTAGAAATTGTAGCATCCTGTTTTATGTTGTGTTTAGATCAATGTTGTTCTTTAGGCAATGTTGATCTTTTTCGAGTTATGATTTTTTAAATGTAAAACCATGTTAACCTTCATTCAGAAATAGGTGGCCCTGAACTACTCTGGAATTAAATTGGCTCAGTTAACTTATAAAGACCAATCTTGATTATCTTCAAAGGGAATTGTTGGCCTTGCTTGTTTTTCTTGATTTAGGAAGAATGAGAGGTGTTGAGGCTGAAATACTGGTCTTCAAAAATAAAACTTTTCAAAAGGGAGAAACAGTGATATCACACTGAGCGTGCATTGGAGCAGGCCTTCCAGACACCCCCCCCCCCAACAAATTAGATACATTGCTGCAACTCAATGAAAGATAACAGAAACAGGATCAAAAGACAGATTTTCTTTAAAAGGTTAAAAAATACACCGTCTTTCTTCAAAGAAAGCAATGGAGTGACAGTCCTCTAGAACAGGGGTTCCCAACCTAAGGCCTGTGGGCCAGAGCTGGCCTGTAGCACCATTTAATATAGCCCCCAATCCCTTCAAGGGCATTTGAGAAAACAAAATGGCTGCCCATTTGAAGCTTTTAGGACAAAATGGCCACCCCCATCATGCAGGCAAGGCAAAATGGCCATCTGGCCCTCGAAGCTGACTGAGAGAATGTGACCTGGCCCCCAGCTTGAAAAGTTTGGGAACCCTTGCTCTAGAAGTAGAACATTTTGTCATGTACTGTATCTCCGGGAAATTCTTCTTCTGCCAAATCCAAATCTGAATATAGGCGATCCTCATGGCGATGCAGTGGCTGCAGTGGCTCAAGTGGTCAAGACACTGAGCTCAATGACTGGAAGGTTGGAGTTCTATGCCTGAGTACTGCACGATGGAATGGTCTCCCATCTCTGTCCCAGGTCCTGCCAAACTAGCAGTTCGAAAGCAAAAAATTGCAAATACAGTAGATAAATAGGGACCACTTTGATGGGAAAGTAAACAGCATTCTGCCCATTCTGGTGTTGAGACATGCCTGCCACATGTCTGCAGAAATGTCTGCAGATGCAGACAGCACTGGCTCTTTGCCTATAAACAGAGATGAGCACTGAACCCTAGAGTTGGATATGACTGGCTTTCAAGCAAGGGCAACCTTTACCTTTACCATGGCAATCAGCCATGAAGACTGTCCTGAGAATATAATGTGGTGGCCTTTCATCTGCCTTCTGCATCGCAGAATGACACCCATACCACTGATCCAGTTCTGCAAGTCACTTTCTGGTCCTGAGCCCTTTTGGCACACAAAGTCCTCTTCAGCCCCAGGCCAATATTAATGAAGCTGCTGCCCTCCAGCAAGATGGATTCAAGTGGGATTCAAGTGGATTCAAGTGGGATTTAATCCACTTTGTAGACTTCAGTATCCAAGGCCGTTAATCCTCAGGGTTGTCAGGTTAGTTAACCACAGCCTGACACTTGGTGTTGAATCACTGGCAGTATGGTCTACTCTATTATCATAGCAGGATAACCTGGCCAGACAGGAAATTAGCTTACAATTATGTAAGACAGATTCAAAATATTTCTGCGTTACACAAGCACAGAGCAGCTGTGTTTTTCCCAGCCCTTAGCACTTTCAGTAAACATACTCTCAGTTCCCGAAACCAGGCCCTTGACATATGTTTTCAAAGGGAGAAAATCAGCTCCAAGTCTGGACAATCTGAACTTTTGAACCTGGTAATCAGGACCCAACTCACACTTGTTGAAAAACAGCCATGGCAATTGCTTTGTGTTTGAGTGAGAAGTAGTTACCTGATAGAAACTTGATACTCATTCTACATCCAAGTGCTCTTGAGTTTCAAAGCACTTGGATGTAGAATGAGCATCAAGATTCACTATTTACATAGTCACTTGACCAACTTTCCAGAGAACTTGGGTGACGTGAGCGAAGAGCGCGGTGAACATTTTCATCAAGACATTAAAGTAATGGAAGAACATTACCAAGGCCGATGAAACACCAACATGATGGCAGATTACTGTTGGTCATTGATGAGAGACATTACACACGTTGAACGACGCAGAGCGTCCATCACTTTATAGACCACACTGGTTATCTTGTACTTTTATTAGACCAATAAAGAAAAACCAAGCTAGTTTCAACTTGCAGCAGTCTTCATCAGGCTGTACACCAATACAGTAGCCACCCCTCCCCAAGGTATACCTAGATTTGATATCTACAGTTTCAATTATCCATGGTTCAAAAATATTCACTGAAAAATCCCAGAAACATATATATTTCCAAGGTGCATTGACAGAACAAGCCAATAGGGGCCATTATATTTAATTAATTTAATTAATTCTATAGAGATCTCTTTTCTCTGTTTTCAGGCAACCTTCTTTAGTCATGGAACTTATTACCCTGTAGATAAAGGGAACCTAATATATATTGGTTTCTTTGTTGTTCAGTCGCACAGTCGATTCCGACCCTTTGCAACCCCATGGACCACTGTCCACCAGGCCCTTTTGTCCTCCACCATCCTCCTCAACTCGCTCAGTTCTGTGCCCATTGTCTCTACAATACCATCTAGCCATCTCATTTTTGGCCGCCCCCTTTTTCTTTTGCCCTCCAGCTTTCCCAGCATCAAGTGAATCCTCTCTTCTCATTTGATGTCCAAAGTACTTTAGTTTCAGCTTTACTATTTGACCTTCTAGGGAGCAGTCAGGGTTGATTAGTTCTAAGATTGACCTATTTGTTCTCCTCGCTGTCCAGGGGACTCTCAAAACTCTCCTCCAGGACCACCTCTCAAAGGCATCCATTATTCTGAGCTCAGCTTACCTAATGGTCCAACTCTCACAACCATACATTGCCACCGAGAATACCATTGCTTTGACTAGACGAATTTTTGTTTGCAATGTGATGTCTCTACTTTTCACTATGTTCCTCAGGTTTCTCATCGCTTGCCTCCCAAGAATCAGTCGCCTTTTTATTTCATGGCTGCAATCACCATCTGCAGTGAGCTTTGATCCTAAGAAAGTAAAATCTGTCACTGCTTCTACTTCTTCCCCATCTATTTTCCAGGGACTGATAGGGCCTGTTGCCATTATCTTGGTTTTCTTGATATTATTGCACTTTCTTCTTTCAACCTAATCAGGAGCTTCTTTAAGTCTTCCTCACTTTCTGCCATTAGGGTGGTATCATCTGTATATCTCAAGTTGTTGATGTTTCTCCCAGCAATTTTGATCCCAAATTGTGATTCCTCCATCCCTGCATTGTGCATTATGTGCTCTGTGTATAAGTTGAATAAGCAGGGTGACAAAATGCAGCCTTGTCTTACTCCTTTTCCTATTCCAAACCACTCTGTCCTTCCGTATTCTGTCCTAACTGTTGCTTCTTGATTCATGTACAGATTTCTCATGAGGTATATAAGGTGCTCTGGTATTCCCATCTCTTTAATTACTTGCCACATTTTGTTGTGGTCCACACAAGTCAAAGGCCTTAGTGTAATCAATGAAACAGAAGTAGACTTGTTACTGATATTCCTTTGTTTTTTCCATGATCCAACATATTTTGGCAATGTGGTCTCTAGTCCCCCTGCCTCCTCTGAACCCCACCTGCACTTCTGGTAATTCTCTCTCCACGTGGTGCTGCAGTCTATCCTGTATTATGTTGAGCATCACCTTGCTAGTGTGTGGGATGAGTGCAATTGTTCGATAATTTGAACATTCTTTGGCATTACCTTTTTTGAGGATTGGAACATATACTGATATTTTCCAATCCTGTGGCCATTATTGTGTTTTCCAAATCTGCTGGCATATAGAATGCAATAATTTGATTCCATCATCTTTTAGGGCTTTGAAAAGTTCAACTTGGATACCATCATCTCCACTGGCTTTGTTGTTTGCAGTCCTTTTTAGGGCCTTTCTGACTTCACTCTCTAGGATGTCTGGCTCAAGTTCAATTTCTTCATCATTGCTATTATCAGGAGTGTTGAGGTCTTTTTTGTAGAGTTCCTCTGTGTACTCTTTCCATCTTTTCTTAATCTCTTCTGCATCAGCTAACTCCTTGCTGTATTTGTCCCTTATCATGGTCATTTTTGCTTTAAACGTTTCCTTGATTTCACCAATTTTTTGAAAAGATCTCTAGTCCTGCATTTTGTGTTGTTTTCTTCTATTTCTTTGCACTGCTCATTCAGGTAGGTTTCCTTATCTCTCCTAGCTTTTTTTTTTTTTTTTTTTGAAATTCTGTATTCAAGTGATTGTATTTTTTCCTTTCTCCTTTGCCTTTTGCATCCCTTCCTTCCTCTGCTATTTTAAGAGCCTCATAGGACAAACACTGAGCTTTCTTATGCTTTTTTTTCTTTTGGTATGGTTTTCCTTGCTGCCTCCTGCATGATGTCCCACATCTCTGTCCATAATTCTTCTGGCACTCTGTCTATCTGGTCCAAGCCATTGTAGCTAGTGTAAATATAGGTACATCTTTAAGAAACAGAGATGGCATGGACAGCTGCCCTGATTTTTGCGACACTGTGTGTGTATGTGTTTCTTAAAGGGGAGTTTTAAAATGTTGTCTCTTTAGCCTATCACTTGGGCTAAGCATTTTGTTATTATGATTCAAATCTGTATTTTCCACTTTCATTTCAGTTTGTCCAATAAACTTAAGCAACAACACATTACACAAGAAGTTACACTAAACATAACTTGATCAATAGGTCTAGTTAATATCCATATCATCGAATAGTAATTAACATGTTCATATCATTGCTTGCAGCCTACCTCATTTCTGTGCTGTAAAAATACTGTATCCAGCTTGTGTATTTTTGTGAAAACACGTGATCTCTAATTGGAGACACTATAAGTAGTTTTTGAAACATATGTGGTTTCTTTCACAAGTTGCCACTTATTTCATTGAGGTTACAATTTTAACACAAAACAAACATGCCTATTACAGCTTGTTTGGGGACGCCCCAAACATGTTTAGCAAAAGATGACAGAGAATAAAGCAATTGGTTTTATGCTTTTAATGGGAAATAGCTTCTTTATGTTAGCACCTGATAGACCTTGGCTGTTTCTTTTTTTTTTCAGAGGAACCTGATGTATTCAAAAAATGAGGAAATGCCAAAACAAAGCTTTAAAACTGTTATGTTTTTAAAATATACTTTTATTTATTTATTTGATTTCTAGACCACTCTACTGACCAGAAGGCAACTCATGGCAATATACACAATACACTAGTACCCCGGACAACGTTATGACATGGTTCCACAAGTCATGACGTTGTCCGGTTTTTCGCGTTGTCTGATCAATGCTAAAAAAAACCCTGAGAAGAGGCGCTCGCACGCACACGAAAAGGCGTGCCAGCGGGAGCCTCTTCTACCAAACGGGTATAGCAACGGGGATCGCACGTCAAGACAAGGGATCAAAGGGGGGGTGCCACCCCCCACTTTGATCCCTTATCTTAACATGCGATCCCTGTTTCGCGCACCTGGGCAAGGGTTGGCCTTTCCAAATTCCCCCCTCCCCCAGGGGAGGGGGAAATTCGGAAAAGCCGACCCTTGTTTAGGCGAGCGAAACGGGGATCGCATGTCAAGGCAATTGCCTTGACGTGCGATCCTCATTGCTATAGCGCGCCCAGGAAAGAGGCGGCTTGGTCGAAATCCTCACCCCCGCACAGGGGGAGGGAATTTCGGCCAAGCTGCCTCTTTCCCAAGCCGGGGAGACCCCGCGTAGAGGCGCCTCTCCTCTCCCGATGTTCCAAAAGGGTATAGATCCTTATCCTTTGGGAACATCGGGTGGCTTGCAGGTGCGCACGCGCTGGTGGGGGTTAGCGCAGGGTACGGAGGTCCCCCCATATCCTGCGCTAACCCCCACCGATGCGCAATGCACGCCCGAAGTTTCGAAAGGGTAAAGATCCTTATCCTTTGGGAACATCGGGTGGCTTGCAGGCACGCGTGCGTTGGTGGGGGTTAGCACAGGGTACGGAGTTCCCTCCCATATCCTGCCCTAACCCCCACCGACGCGCGCCACTCACCCAAAGTTTCAAAAGGGTAAGGATCCCCGTACCCTTTCCAAACATAGTGGGGGCGGACGCTGGGGGGGTTGGATTGGGTAGATGTTCTACCCAATCCAACTCCCCCCCACGCATACGCTTGTTCCGAATCACGTTAAAATCACATTATTCGATTCAAGATTTTTCCGAAAATCTTGTCACGTTATGCGGTTTTTGCGCTATACAGTACTCACGTTACCCGGGGTATTACTGTAGATATATTTCCATTCTGTGGGTCTGTCTCTGTGTATGTCTAACCATGTATGGCAATAATGTAAAAGCTCTAAATGTGAGGATATCTGTGACTGTGAAGTCCATGCCCAATGACCTTCTTAGTCCCTTGTGCTAATGCTTCCTTAAAGAGCTCAATTTATATTTAATGCATGGAAACCCAGCCATTTGAATTTCATGTGTGTTATGACATTTTGACAATTCTGTATACATGCTGCCTTAGACCAAGTCAGACTGTTGGTTCATTTGGCCTGGAACTGTCACCTTTGACTGGCAGTGGTATCCAAGGTTGTAGGCAGGACTCTTTTTTCCTGCTTCTACGACTGGCTTTCAAGCAAGGGAAACCTTTTACCTAGTGATCCCATAATATCCCCTGTGATCTCCCATCCTAGTACTAGCCAACTTGTCCCTGTTTGGTTTCAAAAAGCAGACATGAGAGGGTGGGTTCAGAATGACATCGTGGAAATGCTAGTCTAATCAGTTTCTGCACACAGAATAAGAGAAATGCTATTTTGTCTTTCACCTCAGGCACTAAAATGCTTTGGGCCAGCCTTGAGTAAACACACTAAAGAGAACCTGGGCAGTTCACAGGTTTTAATCTATCATGTTGTCACTGTTTGTGCTGGCATGATATCCTCTAGCCTTGGCTGTAGTCAACAGAAAGTCAGTTGATGAACAAATGGTATAGGAGGAAGCAGCTGTCCCCGTCCCCCAGGTGTTACAATGTATGTTTAACCAGAAAGGATTGGTTAACACAAATTACTTACTGTAACACTTAAAGATTTTATTAAACATTAAACATAGTGGAATCATACCAATACAGCTCTTCAGTCCTTTGCTGGGAATTTCTCAGTTCACAATGCAATATTTCCTCCTCCTCCTCTTCCCACCTCTTATTCTCCTGTTTGTTTGAAGTTTTCATCATGAAGAAGGAGGAGACTGTGGTACCATAAACTCAAGAGGATCTTATAAAATCTCTTTCATTTGGGAATTGGAAGACACAACTTTCCAGTAAGCATCATTCTTTAGAACCAATAACCAAACTACAATGAAAATAACTAGCATATTTGTTCTGGTTGCGGTGGGGATCTTCTTTTCCTCAGGTAAGAGCAATAAAGAATTTATCTTTGACCTTCTTTCTTAGTTGAATCTTGTACAAAACAGAGACTAGAAAAACAGATGTTTAGTTGAAGGGAATGCAACTTTTAATATAGTACAGGCAAATATGTCTGGCAGAATTGTACAGGGGAAGAAGTGAAAGATAAAAGGGACTAGTGTGAAACTTGACTGAAATCTAGGAAAGAAATAGATGTAGAAGTGAGACGGGTTTTCACAGTAATTCTGGATTCTGGTTACATATTAAAATTGGATCACAACATCTTGAAGCTGAAAAGCGATGTCTGACCATTAAACAGTTTGGCCACTGTCTAAAACAAGTGGGTAGGATTTTCTTCCTTCAGAGAAGAGGTCAGGTTGCAAAGCAGTTTTCAGCTTAGTAACCTTATAGCTTGCTTACATAGTCCCACACCCACCCCAAAATAAAGAGGCAGCATACAGATATGTTTGGTATAAAACTTGGGCCACGACTTTATTAAAATATATTAACCCCTGATGTGTGGTGGAGCCTGGTAGTGCTTAACCTGGTACTAGAGCAAGTGAGTTTCTCTCCACCTCTTTAGCCCGGACTGGTGAATCCCTAGCCCCCACTCAGTGATTATTCTTGCCAGCTACTGCACAGGCCAGCTGAATCAGGGGGCGGGGTGGGGGGTCTAACTGTGATCATTTCAAACTCTGTTCCCAAGAATGGTTGTTGGTTGTATTGCAGCATGGTCCCATGGTGTTTCCAGTGTGTCCCACTGGTTCGTACAAATCACCTCATCAAAAAATCCCCTGAGAGATTAATCTCTATTGCCCTAACCCCGTACCAACTGCCTTACTACTGTTGTGATCTATTTAAAGATAGAGCCCCTAAGGAAAGTCCCTATTGTCCCACAGACCAGATTGGGATAGGCAAATTTTCCTCTGGAATCATTTTTTAAATCTGCAAATTAGTAAACCAAGCCTAACAATTCCTATCAGGTCTTGAAAGCGACTCCATAGCACTCAAGTCTGCAGGAGGGAGAGCAGAGTTTAAAACTCCTTTCCGCCCTGCTCCCATCAGCCAGCAGTAATGCAGGGCATCATTTCCTTGATACCTCACCCTTCCTTGGTCAGTGGAAAAATCCCCCCCCCCTTCCCCCACATCTCACATAGGGTGCATTCCCATTAAAAAGGAAAAGCACATTTCAAAGCATCACAATTGTATCCTAATTCAGGGCAGAGTGAATACTTCCAGAAGTTGTTGGGCTACAGCTCCCATCATTCTTAGCCAATACAATCAATAGAAAGTTTGTTATAATTTACAGTCTAATATCCAGAGAATCTCATGTTTCCCATCTGTTTCTTGATTCACAAAAAGACAGACATTCAATTCTATCCTGTCTTTCATCAGTCTAACTCCAAAATTACTGTGTTTATAAAAGGGGGTGGAATGGGGGAGAAACAATCCCATTTAAATGTTAGAGGGTTTTTTTTTAATGCAACAAAAGTAAGAGGAGTTTATGTATTAGGTCCTCTGAATTGAACTTTCTGGAGTGTCCTGTTGGAAAATATTGAGGGAGGTGACTTTTCTTGCCATGGCTCACAAAGCCCTTGAAAAGTTGCTTTGGAAGCTTATTGTACTAACTAGGGAATATTGTTTATTACCTTTTGTTTGCAAAGTATTAGGTAGAAAACAACAACAACAATACAAAGAAAGGTGGAGAGATAGTCCAGTCGCATCACTGCCATACCCTTGGTTTTCCCCACACAAACTAGCACTTTGAATGACCAAATCACTCTAGAAGCATTTAAAGTTTTTAAAAAGTATCTCTACTTACAGTTACTGCTTGTTATTATGGTCAGGAAAAAAAATAGGAAAATGAAGCATCCATGCTTTTTGCTTGGAGGAAGGTCAGAAGAAAGGACCACCATCAAAACAATGGAAGGAAGCAAAACAACAACAGCAACGAAACCAGAAACAGATTGTCTCAAATGTCAAAGGCAGGAAAAGATATTTACCAATCAAGTTAGTGACAAAGGAGAATCACATTAACCCTCCCCATGATACCCAGAGTTAATGTATGCAAGACTGCTGTTTTCCCAACAGTATTATCCAAAACACTGTAGCAAGTAGCAGTAGGCTTTGCAAAAGGAAAGGGAAATAGCCAGGAATTAACCACCATACTTCTTCCAGTGGGATCCTAGTCAAGTTTAGGGTGGTTTTTAAAAAAATGATTAAATATAAAACCAACTATTAAACAATTTAGATCTAGCTAAAGTAAATGTCTTCAAACACAGACAGTGCTGGCTCTTCGGCTATAAACAGAGATGAATACTGAACCCTAGAGTCTGATATGACTGGCTTTCAAGCAGGGGTGACCTTTACCTTTAAAGTAAACAAAGCTAAGGCCATACAAGAGTCCTCTAGTCATCACTGGATTTCACCTTCCATCAATCCTAGCCAGAAGTGAGGGCAAATGCAGTCTAGCCATACCTAGAGGACCACATATTCCAATCCCTGCTGCAGGTTCTACTGGAAGTGGAATGGTTTTCTAATGAACACTCATGTTTTTTCATTTGTTTTAGGCATCGCAGAAGCTGGTGGTGATGACAATGGAGGGACAGAGGTGAATTGTTTTGATTATTCAAATACCATGTCTTCAGCTTTGCTGAAGTAATATTTTCCCAATTTATGGCAAAGCCTGTTACATTGCCACTTAGAGAAAAGCAACATACTGTACTGCAATGTGTACCCTATACTGATTTTAAATCTTAGACTTACTGTATTTTCTGGTGTATAAGACCCACTCCCTCCCCCCTTTTAAATACACTGGAAAAAATTGAGTGTGTCTTGTACTGTGTATAGTGGTGTATAGTGAGCTATTTTGGTAATAACAGGATGCATCTTATACTCTGATGTGTCTTATATTGCCAGCAACTAAACTTACTTAAACTTAAACTTAGATCCTCCCATGACTATGTAGCATTTCAGGCAGCAATGGATTTCCAATAGTTTTGGTCTTGGCAGAGCCGTAGCCAGAATTCTAGATGTGGGTGGGCAAATATTTTTTCAGGATGGGCAACAATGTCACATATATCTGTCATATATATAAGCAGCTGAGAGTTTGAGGGAGGGCAAACTGCTAACTCAGGGTGGGCAACGTCCACCCTAGCCATCCCCTGGCTACGGGCCTAGGTCTTGGCCGAGTAGTTTGGCACAGATTTTAAATCTAGGCAATGCAAAGGCATCTGGATTTTTGGTCCCACCATGAAGAGAACTATGCTAAAACCATCTAGTCATATTTTCCTACCTGTGGACCATGCATATGGCTTAAGGCTTTCATGTGTTTAACCAGGCATGTTCTAAATTACATCATTCCTGCAATTACTAGTAAAATGGTAATATGTGGGGTACTAAATTTAGGGACTGTGATGGCTTAGTAGTTAAGACGCTGAACTTGATGACTAGAAGTTTGGCAGGTCAGCAGTTCAAGACCTGAGAGATGCATGATGAAGTGATATCCTGTTTCTGTCCCAGCTCCTGCCAACCTAGCAGTTGGAAAGCAAGAAATTGCAAGCAGATAAATAGCTACCACTTCAGTGGGAAGGTAAACAGTGTTCCATGTCTAGTCATGTCTGCCACGTGTCCACGGAAATGTCTGCAGACACAGACAGCCCTGGCTCTTTGGCTATAAACAGAGATGAGCACTGAACTCTAGACTCGGATATGACTGGCTTTCAAGCAAGGGCAACATTTACCTTTACTTAAATTTAGCCACTTTCCCAAGAAGGGTTCAAAAATGCAAGCCTTTGGGAGCAAAACAATCAGACACAGCTTTCATACCAGGAGCAGGTAGTTAATGGATTTTAATTCCTTACTGAAGACAAAGCCTGCATGGCAATTAGGGGTAGATTGCAACAAAATATTGTTGCTAAGATCATCCACCACTACAAGAGTACTGTGAGAACTACAGCTAAGTTCAGAAGCTAGTGAGGTACTGTATGTGATATCACCGCTCCCACTAATCAAAAAGTCCCAGCGCCTGGACCCTGTGAGTCCTAGCTCTATTATTACATCATGGTATGCTATAACCCTGACAGATGCTCATTCCATTTCTCAGACAATGGGGAGAACAAATAAACTAAAATTAGACAGGTTGCTGCACTAAGGAAAGTGGTACCCATGACAGCAGGAAAATACCAGGTAAATCAGAATCTAAGACTATGCTGAATAGACAGACAGGTGTTTCTGCTGGGAAACAGAGGCCACAATTTACACTGCTTCAGTAACTGTATATACATCTAGTACAGTCAAACCTCGCATAAAGAGCGCCTCGCTTAAAGAGTAACTCGCTTAAAGAGCAGAATTTTCTCTGAATGTTCGCTTCGCTTAACAAATAAAACCAACCAAAAACTCACTTAACAAATAAATCGGGTTCGCAATCCCCCCCCCCCCCACACACACACAATTGGTCATTTACAATGGTGATTCACTTAAAGAGCAATCCTGTGGAACACATTATGCTCTTTAAGCAAGGTACAACTGTACTTAACTTGCTTTGCTACACTGAGTCAACGCAGCTTCTCAAATATTAAATATTCACTTTAAAGAAATGATGAAATTCTACCAAGCTGAACTGTATGGCCTTTATTTTTACAGCCAGCTTGTGATAAGTATCCCCTACCAGGGTGTCCTAAAATCCTTGACCCCGTTTGTGGCACTGACGACGTGACCTACCCTAATGAGTGTATCCTGTGTGTGAAGAATATGTAAGTATCTTTCCTTTAAATTTTACAAATAAGAGTTTTGTTGATAACCACCTTCTGATCTTATTGCTTCATCCTCAAAGAGAGAATTTCTGCTTGTCGTGTGGGTCCCATGCAGATTTGAGGAGGTTGCTCAAAAACAAAGCATTATTTTATTTTCCTAATCAAATTACCCACCTTGAAAGCTTGCAATGCTATCACCTTTTCAAAATGCAATACAATCCTAATTCAAACAACTGCAGAAAGGAGGCAATACCTTTTAGAGGGTCACTCAAAAGAAACAACAATGCAAGCTTTCATAATGCACAGGTCACTTTTTCAGGCAAAAGTACATCACATGGTGTAAAAGCCAGGCTGTTTAGCTTAGATCAGGAGTTCTCAACCTTTTTAAGCCAGGGGGCCAGGTCCAGTGGTGGGATGTCAAAAAAATTACTACCCCACCGTGATGTCATCACAGTGTGGGCGGAGCTAACACCATGATGTCATGATGTTGTGGGTGGGGCCAAAGAAAAATAATAATAATAAAATAAAATAAAAATAAGCACGCACACACACCCCTAAACCCACCCACCCACCCATAACACAAACCTGTAAATAAATAAATAAATAAATAAAAATACATTAGAATACACCCACCCAGTGCGGGAACCAGTGAAAAGGTAAGCCCCAAAGGTGGTTCCCCACAAAAGCTGTTACTGGTTCTCTGGGACACTGGGAAAAGTTACTACCGGTTCCGGCGAACTGGTGAGAACCTGTTACATCCCATCACTGGCCAGGTCACTCTGCCTCAGACAGCTTCAGGTGTCAGACAGCCATTTTGCCCATCCTCCATCACATGGCACTTCCTGGTGTGATGGAGGTGGTGGTGGGCCACATGAAATGGTGCCACAGGTTAAGAATCCCTGGCTTAGATGTTGAATGGGAGAAAAACAGCAAGCTGTATCTTTTTAAATCCAAAGGTAGGAAGACAGGGGTCTACACATTTCCCTCCCTGAATGCCCTTCTTTGAAGCTCATAGCTAATTTTGCTAATCCTAATTCAATTTACTTTTTTTAAAACAACAACAACCAGAAATTAGGCTGAAAAGCATCACGATAAAGTAAGCCAGAAATCTGCTACAGATGTCATTTCTGCAACTGAAATACTAATTTTTGGCTCTTCTCTAAAGGCAAAAGGATGGTGCTAAAGTGGTTTTCAGTGCTTAACATATTTAACTAGGCAAAGTTCATTTGTGGTGTCTGGTGTGGTGTAGCAGCTAGAGTGACAGCAGGTTGGGTTCAAGCATCAGCTCAGCCATACAGATTCACTGGGAGGGTGTGGGAATGGCAAAAAGATTTCTTAAATATCTTACATAGCTTGAAAACCCCATTAGGATCACTACAAGCTGATTCTGAATTGAGAGCAAGTAACATAATTTATAAGGCACACGGGATTTGGATAAGTTGATTTTCATACTACAATTCCAAGAATCTGCTTGCCATCATAGGTGGTAGTAGTTTAGTAAAGTAATGTTCTCAAGCCTTAGGATGGATTTGCTCAAGTACACAGCTTGTGAGCAAGAGCATTCCTACTGCTACAAGTTGAAAGACTTTGTCCTCAATAGATTTTAGCTGCTGGCATTCTAAATGCTGGACACCCAGTGTGATGTAGTAGATAGAGTAATTGAAAAGGACCCAGGAGGCCTGGGTTCCAACCCCCACTCAGCTATGGAAATGAGTGGAGTGGAACTGGTAAAACCACTCCTTAAATACAGTATATCACTTACCTTTAAAACCCTATTAGGGTCACTATTAGTCAGTAGTTGATGACACATAACAACTCAGAATACCAGTGGCTGTGTTGGTTACAGCAATGAAATCAATTATTGACAAACAATCTTGAAAAGCCTTCTCATGGAACCACAGAAATGCATATGCTCAAATTTCCACAAGGCATCATTTGGAGCCTTCTGGACTTTGGCCGAGGGAAAACAGGCTAATATTCAGTCCTGGAGTTAAGTGACTTTTTCAAAATGCTGTTACTTTTTTAAAAAAATGAACAGTCAAAAACTTGCATTTCTTCATATAATAAATAGAAATAACAACTGAGTGTACAAGAAAGCACAGAGATTTTCCCATCCACACAGAAGATTCAGGTGCCTAGTTCATAAAGTTAGAATATGAACAATTATATATTTAGCCCTGGTTGTGATTCTCATTTTTAATAGGCTTCTGATACTTAACAGCTGCATGGCAGCTGGCACAGGGCAATCTTCTCTCTATTGAGAACAGCTGCAATTTTTGATCTTGTTCAACGCAGATTTTGACAACTGACTTTGGTCCCTTTTGATAGAAACCTATCACAATTTCTTCATAAAGGAAATGTGAAGAACCTTAGATTCTTAAAAAATAATAAGACAGGAGATTATGAAACTCTTTGATTTCTCCATTTATCTTATGTTTGTTTTATATTCCTTTTGCAGGAATATGGATGCACACACTAAAATTAAAATTAAAAAGCGTGGCAACTGCTGAGTGCATAGAAGAGACACTGTGCCTACCAAAGAACTCAAATGTGGACTGTTGGGGCATCATTAAAGAAGACATGCAGAGATTGTAACTATTTGTCAACGAATGCCCTGAAATTTATGTTCAGTAAAAATAAAAGCATTTCAACATTCAATTGAGTCACTTTTTTTGATCCTAATTTGTGGTTGGAGGACTTTCTTGATGAGTGAAATATGACACTTCTTGCACGGAGCCAGAGGACAAAGGGTTGTTGGGAAAGTCACTTTTCAACATTACTTTTATGATCTACAGCTCCCAGAATCAACCAATTGGCTTTTCACAAGGTAGAAGGAAATAAAAGAGCATTTACAGCTGACATAAACATTTTGTTTGACCAGAAGGTGGCAGACTTGAATTGCAAGCTACCTCAGTAAATTCTAAAAATTGCCTCTAGGAGGGATGAAGAAAGTTTCTTTACCCTGTCCAGACTACCAGCCTAGATCAGCTTGAAAAGTGAATACAGTATTAAACATTAAACATCAAATTGGACTATCAATGTCTCCATACTAATTAACTTAAGCATTCTAAATTTCCAGCTTTAAAAGGAATAAATTGGATATTTATCACATTAATGGTAACTTCAGGTTTCTAGGATATTTCGTAAAAAATACAACAAGTGTGCTACAAAATGTTTTGAAACAACATTGTTGTTGTTCAGTCGCAGTCGATTCCAACCCTTTGCAACCCTATGGACCATTGCATGCCAAGCGCCCCTGTCTTCCACCATCCTCCTCAGCCCACCCAGCTCTGTGCCCATTGCATCTACAATACCATCTAGCCATCTCATTTCTGGCTGCCCCCTTTTTCTTTTGCCCTCCACCTTTCCCAGCATCAAGGCTTTCTCAAGCAAATTCTCTCTTCTCATTTGATGTTCAAAGTACTTTAGCTTCATCTTTACTATTTGACCTTCTAATGAGCAGTCAGGGTTGATTTCTTCTAGGATCAACCTGTTTGTCCTCCTCTTTGTCCAGGGTCCTTGCTCCCCATCCCTATGAAACAACACAGGGATGTTTTTAAAAGTCAAGAAAAACAATATTGTAAAATTTAGTGGAAAAGCTGGAAGGAGGGAATATAGAACAAATATTATTGCTACAGGCAAAAATGTTTAGGCCTTCAGAAGGAAAAGTTGCAGTTAGAAGAAAAAGAAGGATCTAATTAAGAATGCTAAGAGAGTAAGACTCTGTCTCCAATTGGAACAGTAGTTCTGAAACAAGGTGTCCCAGATTTCTTGGCCTGCAACTTCAAGATTGTTCATGGGTAGGAACTGAAATCTAAGAATATTTGGGACTACAAGATAGGGAACCACCGACCTAGAAAGTGACAGGCCAAAGAGTATCATAAAGAAGTAAATTAACCACTCAAATCTACACCAATGGAATTAATGCCTGTGCACTATTCTATTTTGCCTAAAATCACATGATGTCATACATCTCTAGCCCAATCTTTAATTGAAATATTGACCATGAGAAGAATCTATCTGTAAGAGCAAAATGCACTTACCATAAATATAAATGTTAAGACTATTGCTGCTTGGCAGGAGCTTGAAAACAACATAAACTAAACGAGAGTTAAGAGAGGGATACCTTTGTCAAAAGCTTTAATGTTGACAGTGGTTTGCAAAACAAATGTGTATAAAGCACTGTAAAAATATGACATGTTGCATGAGAATAACAGAGGAAATAATAAAATGCTTTGATACGTGTAAACTAATACAAAACATTTAAAAATAATACCAGTGTTTCCCAAACTTTGGTTTTTGGACTTCAGTTCCCAGAAGCCTAAATCAATTCCCCAAAGCACTGATCAGTCAATGTACTTACTTAGGCTTCTGGGAATTGACGTCCCCTGTGGGGCATGGCTCCCATGTTGGAAACCACTGATCTATACTCTATATCAGGGGTTTGCGACCTACAGCCCATGGGCCAAAATATGTCCTGTGGCACCAAATAATCGAGCCCTCAACCTTGCTCCAGCCACCACCACTCCCTCTGCTGGCAGCAGCAGGCAGAATCAGCCGCGAACTCATTTACAACTATCATAAACACATTTATGACAGCTGTAAATGAGTCTGTGGACAAATTTGACAGCAATATTTATGGTGGTGTGGTCCAGCCTAGGGCTGAAAAACATTGAGAATCCCTGCTCTATATTACTTCATTTCCAGGTGGCTCAAATATAAACTCACATTTATAATTATGGGGCTTACCAGTGCAAGACAATGCAGGTGCTACTTTACTTCTACACCAGTCTCTTCAGTGACAGGGAAAGGCTTCTAATTGTCTCTCTCATCTTGTTTTTACTCAAGGATTCTCCTCTAGGTTTCCCATTATGTTTCTTATTCTGTCTGTTATTAAAGAGTAATGCTAAAAAATTAAATATAGTGTTCATCAATCAGTTTTAGTTCACAGAATGTCTGGGCTTTGGCCAGCCTTTCCTTTTACTCCAGAACATAGAAGACAGCTTCCTGTGGGCTTCTCATAGACTCACTAGTTGACCACTTTGTAAACAAAATGTTTTGATTGATATATTGATACTAGACCAAAATGGCCTCTGGTTTGACCCAGTAAAACTTCCCATGACCCCAGCAAAAGCCAAATCCCAAAATTTCCTCATTTCCACTGCTCCCCATAGCTACATAGATCCATATCCCTCTCAGCTTCCTTTAGAAAAGAGCAAATCCAAAAAAAAAAGCCTGTGAACAAGAACTGCACATTAGATCTAGTTGTTATGGACAATGGTAAAATATTATGCGAATTATCCTCCAAAACATCTGGAGGGCCAGCAGCCCCTCAAAAATGTACTATTGCTTTATGTTCTGGAGATTGATGCATGCAGTGAGATCTCAGCAAAGATGATGATATTATGAACTATCTCTTAGGTATGTCATCAGTACCATGTACTAAGTACCTTGTGTTTGTGTAGCCGGGTGGGGGGGAGAACCTATTCAGCTAAATGATGAAATGCTAATGAACTTAAATTTGAAATCTATAGGGTCAAAAAAATAAAAAATAAAATAAAAATGGTGTGATTAAAAAGTGGGGAGAGCACATCTACTGATCAGGGCTTCTGGGAATTGATGTCCAAGAACATCTGGAGGCCCAAGGTTGAGAAACCATGGTGTAGTACATTGTCTGAGCTTTGCATTTGTCAATTTCCCCCCTATTCCTTTAAAAAAAACTTTGCTACACCACTGTGTGTGTATGTATTCGTGCAGACGAATGTCTGTGCTATCTAGGAGAGAAGTTCACTTTAGGACCCATGTCTATCTTTCTCTTCATCATCAACTCTGGTTTTTCTTCTCTTGTTAGCACCATGGTTTCCGTGCAAAAGTTCTTGCCTCTTTTTTTCTTTTGTTCTTTGGTTGGGAAGTTGACAAATAATTCTACCAGAAATAATTTATTGTGTAACTCCAATTTTTTATTGTGTAACTCGTGGCTGAGGGCTACGGTGGTTTAGCGGTTAAGACACTGAACTTGGCGACTAGAAGATTGGCAGGCCAGCAGTTTGAGACCTGAGTGTTGCATGATGGGAGTGAGTTTCTGCCTCTGTCCCAGCTTCTGCCAAGCTAGCAGTTCGAAACCAAGAAATTGCAAGTAGATAAATAGGAACCCCTTTGGTGAGAAGGTAAACAGCGTTACATGCACTCAGGTGTTTAGTCATGCCTGCCTCATGTCCATGGAAATGTTTGCAGATAAAGACAGCACCGGCTCTTTGGCTATAAACAGAGATGAGCACTGAACCCTAGAGTCAGATACAACTGGCCTTTGAGCAAGGGTGACATTTACCTTTACCTAACTCCACACACATACCCCAACATGCAGCCATTTTCATTTCTCAATTTGTGGGAAATTGTTGTTGTTGTTTTTTCTGGACATTTAGAAATGCACACATACAGGCATCAACATGGACAAAACCTGAGTATCTCCAAAAGGCACAACCCAGTTCAGCCCCACATCCTGTGCCCTTGTTAGAGCACTGAGAGGGTTGGAGGTCCAATATACATTCCTGTTAGAAAGAAAACAATTATATCCAAGAACACCTAGATTGTTGTGTATGCAGAAATAAAAAGGTGGATTAGCTGCTTTTCTTTCTTTGCCTGCTTGCAATTTAATTTAATTTAATTTAATTTAATTTATATACTGTCCTATCCAATGAACTGTGGGCAGTGTACACAAGTTAAAACCAATATAAAACAATTTAAAACCCCTTAAAAGGATGAGATGGCTAGATGGTATTGTAGAGACAATGGGCACAGAGCTGAGCGAGTTGAGGGGGATGGTGGAGGACAGGAGTGCCTGGCGGACAGTGGTCCATGGGGTCGCAGAGGGTCGGAATCGACTGTGCGACTGAACAACAACAAATATGTAGCAATATTACACACACACACACACACACACACACACACACACACCGCTGTGCCATTTAATATCTAAAAACAAATATAAAATCTACAAAAGCTTAACATTAAAAAATTAATTACAGGAGGGGAGAGCCTCAGATGAGCCAGAAAGGGGAACTTGTTGACAATCCCGACCTGTTGACAATACTGGTAGAGGCATATTGCATCCTATTCATTTGCTATCTGCAGGGTGGCATTGATGCTAGCATCACTACTGTGTGATCTACCTGCCACCGTTCCATCTGTTCAGCATCTGTGGGTTGCTGCTTCTGGTGCTTTTGCTATTAAAGCCACAGAAATTGCTACACAACTCTCTGGAGAACACATGCCTTAGTTCAATGGTTCCTTTATCAGAGCTGGGAAAGGGAGTTCTGATGAAGGAACCATCTCCAGGGAGTTGCTTATGACACTGCATGGCTACAATGGCAGGAAAAAAAGGATGAGCCAGTTAGTTGAGGATGGGAGAGAGATTGGGCCACCTTAAGTAGCAGACTGTCTTCTGCTCTTTTTTTCCATGCCACCACACAACTCTTCAATTTCCTCCTCTCACACCTACACATGCATGGATCTACCATCTTGAATCCTATGGATTGCATCCCTGCCCTCTTTCCTGATCTGGCAATAGAAAATAGAAGTTTCAGGCAGAGGATCTGCGATGAGCACCTTTCTTTAATTCACAGACAGCACAATAAAGGAAGTTAAGTTTATTTCCCCAGAGACAAGACTCTTTTCTTTCAACCATTGCTAGCTTTTTTTGATGAAACGCATTCCATTCCTAATCCTGATCTGAACATAATCAAAGGAAGTCCCTACTGTCATTTCAGTAGCTCAGGTGAACCACTGAGATGAGTTTGTCTCATTTTGTTTCAGCTGTTCTTGTTGGAAAGAAAGACTAAAGCTGATGCGATACAGAAAAACATAGTGTACAAAGAGTACCTTGGAAATTTTCACAAAAATCTTCAGCTTTGCAATGTCAACATTTCAGCAATTTAGGTTGCATATAATACTACAAATTTCCATTCTGACATTTCACATTTTGTGAAGAGAAAGCTTTTAATGAAGCCATCAAATCAAGGTGTTGGCTTTAAAACCTAGGGTTTTATATGAAAGTATGTGAGATTCCTACAAAAGGACATTTTGCAATTAACAGTGCAATATTACCAAGTTACAAAGCTAAACCTCAGTACATCAGCATGTTACAAAGCAGCTCAAGAAACCTCATACAAGATTCTACAATGTCAAGGCATGTTTGAGACACAAGAGGGAAGAGGTGTACACTGCAGTGTCTTGAATGCATTGTAGTGTGAACCATTTTTGTTTGAATTTTAGCTATATTTCATATACATCCATCATTTTAAGTTGTGCAACCCTCTGATAGGAATAATGAAAGATCACCATGTCAAAACATTGACTTAGCCAAGTCAGATCCTTAAGAATAGAATTCTAGTGCAACATTTTAGGTAGCCAGGATTCTTTCAGCATGAATGTCCACATGTTGCTAAAAGGAAACAAATTGCTTGCCAAAGGAAACAAAGTCATCATAAAAGTGTGATTGCACTGATACACCTCATATCCAGTGGTGACCTGCTGCCGGTGCACCCTGGTACTTGTGGACCAGTAGCAGAAATTCCCCTAGGCCAGTGGTGGTGAACCTATGGCACGCATGCCAGAGGTGGCACTCGGAACCCTCTCTGTGGGCACCCGTGCAGTCAGCCCCAGGGGCGTAGCTACCGCCGTGTCTGCCGTATCAATTATACGGGGGCCCCGGGCCACGGGGGCCCCCTACAGCAAAAATTAACAAAAACTTCCCAATTTTTTTTTATTTCACAAGGGCCCCCCAAACAAATTTTTATACGGGGCCTCGTTAAGGCATGCTACGCTTCTGGTCAGCCCTGTACAGTTTGCCCCGCCCTTCTGCCCAGCAGCCCAATGGGAGTGCTTCCTCCCTCCCCTAGCAGAGTTTACCCCACCCCTCTTCCCAGCAACCCAATGAGAGCACTTCCTCCCTTCCCCCAGCACAGAGTTCGCCCTGCCCTTCTTCCCAGCAGCCAAATTGAAGCATTTCCTTCCTCCCCGGTTTCTGTGATGGCACTTTGTGATGAATAAGTTGGTTTGGGGTGGCAGTTGGGCACTTGGTCTCTAAAAGGTTTGCCATCACTGCCCTAGGCCATGCCCGCTTGGCCAGCCATGCCCGCTTGCTGACTCTCGCGATGTTCAGTCATCACAAGAGTTGTACTGCTCAAACTGTGATGCCTTGATGGACTTCCTGCCACGGGGGGAACAGAAGCAGCAGCAGCACCACTACTCTGCCTGGCATCACTCTTCTGTTCCCCCAGGGGCAGGAAGTCCATCCAGGTGTCGAAGTTTGACTACTACTGCAAGCAGCATTGGCGCGTGACCTGGTCTGGGGGAAGGGGAGACTCCTCCCCTTCCCCCAGCTGCACACGTGGAGGAGGAGGAAGAAGAGGAGATGATGACAACACCAGGGTAAGTGTTTTGCCTGTGGTTGGTGTGTGTGTGTGTGTGTGTGTGAGAGAGAGAGAGAGAGAGAGAGAAGGGGGTAGAGAGGGTCTGGAAGAGGCTAAGGTGTTTTTTTATTGTTTTGTTTACTTTCTGATATGCTTGAAACACAGGCTAACACAGCTACCATTTCAAAAGTTTTACTCTGTGAAAGCATATCAGAGAGTAAACAAAACAAAAAGAGAAATGTTGTGGCACCTTAAAGACTAACTACTGTATTTTAATGTGAGCTTTTGTGGATTGAGTCCACTAGCTCTTTGGCTATAAATAGAGATGAGCACTGAACCCTAGAGTTGGTAACGACTGGCTTTCAAGCAAGGGCAATATTTACCTTTAAGGTTTTGGCCATAGTTAGTTGTAAGACAGAAGGTCAGCAGTTCAATTCCCGAGTACTGCTCCTGTCTTTGTCCTAGCTCCTGCCAACCTAGCAGCTTGAAAGCAAGAAATTACAAGTAGATAAATAGGGACCACTTTGTGGGAAGGTAACAGTGTTCCGTGTGCTCCAGTGTTTAGTCATGTCTGCCACATGACAATGGAAATGTCTGCAGAAACAGATAGGGCTGGCTCTTTGGCTTTGAAACAGAGATGAGCACTGAACCCTAGAGTCGGATATGACTGGCTTTTGAACAAGGGAAACCTTTATCTTTACTAGTTGTAAGTGCCTAGTAAAGTTAAAGGTTGCCCTTGCTCAAAAACCAGTCATATCCAACTCTAGGACTGCAGTGCTCATCTCCATTTACAACCAAAGAGCCAGTGCTGCCTGTGTTTGCAGATGTATACATGGCCATATGGCAGGCATGACTAGACTGCCCACAGTGTAGGCTCCGCTCATGGCATAGGCTCCACCCACAGTGTGGTAGCAAATTTTTTGGCTGCCCACCACTGCTCATATCAGATCTGTAATATTTATGGATAAGCAAAATGAGTTATTAATCTTCAAAATCCTTGACTACATCTGCAGTGTTCAAAATCTTTGTTGCTTATAATAAATAACTTCATCATTCTTAACTTTTCAACTCAAAGTTTACATTGAACTAAGCAGATTTAGAATGACCTGAGTATGTGTCTGTTAGAAAACATGCAGATAGTTCTATGCACTAGTAATACACTTGTTTTAGGCTTTTTATGTGCATTTTCAAAAACATAGGATTCAGAAATCCCTGTCCAAGTTAGCTTGGAGAACAGAAGAGTGGGACCCTGACTATAGCTTCCCCCCTTTCTCCACTATGGTGACTGTCAGAAAGCTTCCTCTACAACAGGGATTCACAACCTTTTTGCATTGCTGGCTGGACCACACACCCTCACATAGCTGCACATGTCAAAGGCATGGCTCCTCCCACTGCATCTGGTACTTCCAGTGGAGGCTCGTGGTGGGAGCAAGAGCAGTGTGTTTTCACCCATTTTCACTGTTAGCACTGCGTTCTGTAGTGATGGGAGTGAAGGCGGAGGGTGAGAGGTGCAGTCCTAGGCCACTCCCTCATGGGGTACCTCAGGGCTTTGTTCTCTCACCTCTCCTATTTAACATGTACATGAAGCCCCTGGGTGAGATCATCCATTCCTAAGGGGGGAAATACCATCAGTATGCAGATGACACACACTTGTACATCTTGGCCCGTAGGGACCCTGGTGATGCAGTCAAAGTCCTATCCAGGTGCCTGGAGGCTGTGAGGGTCTGGATGGGGGACAATGGGTTTCAGCTGAACCCTAGCAAGACTGAGTGGCTGTGGGTCGGGGTCCCGGGACAACATAGGAGTTACCATCTTTGGTTCTGAATGGGGCTAGTTTGCCTCAAACAGATCCGGTGTGCAATCTGGGGGTCCTCCTGGACTCATGACTCCTGCTCAATGAGCAGGTGGCAGCCGTGGCCAGGAGGGCCTTTGCACAATTGCGTGTAATTTGCCAGTTGCGCCCACTCCTTGACAGGGACTCCTTGCTCATGATCACCTACGCCCTGGTCACCTCCAGATTAGATTATTGCAATGCGCTCTACATGGGGCTGCCCTTGATGACTATCTGGAGGCTGCAGTCGGTCCAGAATGTTGGGTTGTGGGCGTTACTCTCATGCATCCCCGCTGCTTCAGGAGCTGCAGTGGTTGCCAGTTTGCCTCCGGGTGCAATTCAAGGTGCTGGTCATGACCTTTAAAGCCCTATATGGTAGTGGGCCAGGTTACTTGAGAGACCGCATCTCCCCAAGGGTATCTGTCCGTCCCACCAGAGTGGACCGGAGAGGTGCCTTAGTGGTTCCATCCACCAGAGAGGCTTGACTCTCTGACATGAGAAAGAGGGCCTTCTCCCTGTTCGCTCCGATTCTATGGAACCACCTGCTTCTGGAGCTGCGCCTTCAGATGGGGTTATTGGCTTTTAGAAAGGGCCTGAAAATCTGGCTGTCAGGAATGGTGTGGGGGTAATGAAGGTTTACTGACACACACACCCTCGGCTGGCTTATTTAACATCTGTATCTCTCCCCCTCCCCATTCCTACCCTCATTCCTATATTCGGGGGCTTAGTGTAGGGAATGAGAAGTTGTTTTTAAATGGGTTTTAATTTTACTTTGTTTTTTTCCTGTGTTTTTAGGGGTTTATTGTACGTCTGTTGTGCTCCGCCCTGAGTTGCTTGTGCGCCCTGAGTCACTTGTGCTAATAAATAAATAAATAAATTTTCACCGCATTGCCTGATTTTTTTCACCATTTTTTCACTGTGTTTTTACCACTTCCAACACTGGTGGCAGTGGCAGCGGTTCTGGGATCCTCACGACAGGCTGGATTAATTGGCACCATGGGCCGGATTAGGTTTACGGGCCATTGGTTGCGAATCTGTGCTGTACAACCTGGAGCCTTGGTCAATCCAGCATAATTTTGGCAGACATCACTTCTGCAAACAGGGCAGGCCCCCAATATGTGGACAGGTTGGAGACATTGCGAGCAAGCAAGCACAATCCAACTCATTTTTCCAACAATGTATTCTTTACTAAATGAAGATGAATGTCTGAAGGGGGTTTCAATTAAGTGGACATTTTTGGTGTTTACAGTAGAATGACTAGAACCAATAGCATTAAAGCCAACCATGATTAATTTATTCCACTGATTTAAACAGGTCTGCTCCAACAATGACTAAGTCTTCATCTAGCACACTAGGTCTTACAGAAAAGCAATTGTTTGTTTGTTTGTTTGTTTGTTTGTTTGTTTGTTTGTTTGTTTGTTTGTTTGTTTGTTTGTTTGTTTGTTTGTTTGTTTGTTTGTTTGTTTGTTTGTTTGTTTGTTTGTTTGTTTGTTTGTTTGTTTGTTTGTTTGTTTGTTTGTTATAATCACCCCTTTTGCCTAAGCAACCCAAGGCGGCTCACAACATCAGTTAAAACCCATACCCAATACTAATTAAAACCAAATACTATAAAACTATCTGAAAAGTCCATAAAATTTCCCAAATTCCCTTAAAAAAGAAGGACACCCAGGCAGGAGTAAATAACAACCCCGGGAAGGGCTAAATAAGCCAGCAGGGCTGGGTTGTGGTACCAGTTGTACTCCATACCCGCTGGCGTAGCTACATTTTTACGGCCTTCCTGAAAGGAAGCAACTCTGTCTGGAGGCGCAATTCAAGTGGCAGGAGGTTCCATAGGGTCGAAGCAGATACCAAGAAGGCTCCTTCTGGTCCCAGTGAGATGTGCCTCCCTGGCTGATGGGACCACTAGGGAGTCCCTACAATCTGCTCTCATAGGATGGGTCAAAAACCTTGGGGTGACATGGTCTCTTAAGTATTCTGGCCCACTACTATGAAGGGTTTTAAAGGTCAAAACCAGCACCTTGAATTGTGCCCAGAAGCACACTGGAAACAATGCTGCTCCTGTAGCAGTGGCGAGGCACGGGCATAACACCCACACCCAGTCACCACCTGGACTCCCCCGTCGGCTTCCCCAGCCATCCTGCCCCTGCCTCCACAGCTGTGGGGTGGCTGGGGAGACGAACAGGGAACCCCCATTCAGCTTCCCAGCCACCCCACTGTTATGAACAATTCCACATGGACTTTCTTTATGTATATCAAGAGTAGCAGTTCTGGAAATTATTATGTGAGATATCTCTGAATGTATTTTAAATGATATAATTAGGAAATGGTGAGAGGATAGCTTTTCACAGCGAAAAAAAGCCATTCCATTGTCAGTTTATCCTATCCAACTATTCAGCTTGTTCAGCGGTTACATAAGAAAAGAACAAATGTGACAACATCTGCATAGTCATTGTAAGAGCAGAGCTCTAATTAAACTTTTACTGGGCCTTCTATACATACAAAAGGACTGAAGATTTCACTCAAGTTGTTTAATTTGAAACTGTAGAAAAGCTACAGTCTTTCCAATATGAACCAGTGTGGTCTGGGATCCAGTGAATTTAACTGATTTAATCAGCCAGGATGACAAGTTGTCAGAAGTGTAAAGTTTAGACACATCTATTCCTGTATTTCAGAGAGCCACACCCTCTCTCATTTTATCTTACAAAATATTATTTTAAAAATTAATCAAAAACACTTTTGTATATTCGAGTGGCCAATTAAAAAAAATTGGAGTGTGGCAGGGACAAAAGAGTTGCTAAGGTTCCTGCAAAATATAGTAAAATAGGGGCCAATAGGGGCATAGGGGGACTTTTGGAGCTAATTTTTCCTCAAGGTTTAAAAAGCTTCCGAGGGAACGTGGAGCTGCCAGAAGGGGAGGGGGCTGCGTGTAGTCTGCAAGCTGTATGTTGCCCATGTACAACCACTTGGTACATCAAAGAACAGAGTATGAGAACTGTCAGTAACTGATTCCCTGGAGAGTCTTCTAGGTTAGCTGGGTGGGATGGATTTATTCCAGTTTGGGCCATCTTCCATTCCAAAGTGAGGTGATGGGGAAAAGGAAATCCATTTGTGGCAGGAACAGAAAAAGCTTGCCATTGACTAAGGGTTATTTGTGTGACAAAATAGCAGGCACTTTACACTAGGATGTGACACTCTCCAGTTGTCCTCAGGTGGATAGCTACCTTTAAGATACGACACAGAGCTCCTATCCAAGAGTCTGTCCTGCCACTACTTATGAACAGACCCCCAGTGCACATTGATTTCTACATGCATGGCACACCTGGGCCCCTTCTTCTTATAGCAATTAACAATAGCAATTATACCTATATATCACTCCATAGTGCATAGTGCACTCTCTGGGTGGTATGCAAGCTAATTCACATCTTTTGTCCCCAATATACTGGGTACTCATTTTACCAAACTCAGAAAGATGGAAGGCTGAGTCAACCTAGAGCCATGTCAGGATTGAACTCACAATGTCAGCCTTTTTGGCTGCAGTACAGTTGTTTAACTACTGTACCACCAGGGCTCTTCTTCCATTTCATCCAGAGGCGTAGCTACCGCCGTATCAGCCGTATCAATTATACGGGCCCCCCCGGGCTACGGGGGCCCCCAACGGCAAAAAATAAAATTAAAAATAAAAAAGACCAAAAATTTACTGCGCATGCGCAGAAACTCAATCTGATGCATTGCGCATGTGTCAGATTGAGTTTCTGAGCATGCGCACTTTATTGGAGCCATTTTTGGCTCCAATTTTTTTAAAAAAGCCGGAGTCGGAGAGTCGGAGTCGGAGCCGCAGCTTTTAAGCAGCGAGGCAGCCCCGACTCCGAGGCCCTCCCCCCGGTCGCCGCGGGGGCTCCCTGCCTGCGCCAGCCCAGGCGGCGCTCTCCACGGTCGCTGCTGGGGTGGGAGTCCACCAGCTGCAGGACCAGCTCGCGGGCGCGCCCCGTCCCCCGGCAGGCGGCAGGTCACCTGGAGCGCGCCTGGAGCTGACCTACCGCGCGCACCTGGAGCTCACCTGCCGCGCGCGCCTGGAGCTCACCTGCCGCGCGCGCCTGGAGCTCACCTGCCGCGCGCGCCTGGAGCTCACCTGCCGCGCGCGCCTGGAGCTCACCTGCTGCCTGCGTGCAGGATGGGGCGCGCGAGCTGGTCCTGCAGCTGGTGGACTCCCACCCCAGCGTCGAGGTGGAGAGCCCCGCCCGGGCTGGCGCAGCCTGCCAGGGAGCCCCCGCGGCAACCGGGGGGAGGGCCTCGGGGCTGCCTCGCTTCGCCCGCTCGCCTTCCACAACTGCCCCTTGCCTTCGCCGTGCGCGGCGAGGGAGCGATCGGCAGCAGCGGCGGCGCGGCGGCGGTGACAGCAGAGGCGGAGGAAGAAGAGGCCCCAGGATTAAGGTAAGTGAGGTTTTGTGTTTCGGGTGGGTGGGTGGGTGGGTTGAGGTGTGTGTGGGTTTTTTTTTTTTTACATTTTAATTCTATTTTATTTATTTTATTTTTATTTATTTTATTTTTATTTTTGGCCCCGCCCACGACGTCATGACGTCATGACGTTGGCTCCCCCCATGACGTCATGATGTCATGACGTTAGCTCCGCCCCACATCTAAAGGGCCCCCAAACAATTTTTATACGGGGCCCCGGCAAGGTAAGCTACGCTTCTGATTTCATCCCGTGAATTTTTACCTCAGAAATTTTGTTATGTTTCAAAAGCTGAACTTTTCTTCACACTTTTCCTTTAGCTGAATTGTGGCCAGGGAGCCAGTATAAAAGTTAGTTACCTGGTAACTGCTACAGGAAAATTATATATATACACACACATCGATAAGCTCGTCGAAAGTACAAGATTTTCATTACATTGCAAAAGTTGCCAGACCACCCAACCGAAATGTAAGACATTCATAGAATTCACATCAAAACAAGAAAGGATATGTATTTTCTTTAATTCAAGAATGCTGTTGTGGAGGGGTGGGGAAGGCCACTTTTCTCTTTCTCTGTATTTTGTTTTAAAAGTTTAATTCTTTGGGAAGGTCACTTTTCCATAAGGACTTAAAATTAGCACAGAAAGTATTGATTTTATTAAAACGCTCTATATTGAAAACAACAATCATGACAAATGTAATTTTAGGTATCTCAAGTTCCAATTTACTCGATCTCACTGAGTAGAAATCTTCTGCCTTCACCAACTAAACTTCTCCAAAGTACATCTGGATATTTTCTGTTCAATAAAACTAATGCATCTCAAACCCACAAAGTGGAGCCAAATGTTGGAGCGTTCATATTTATAAGAAGCACTTACTGAAAGATAAACACAACTCTCATATATACAAACAAGAATGTTGCTGTTCGATTCATCAGACCAACCTAATGACTTTGAGGCACTTACATTGCAGTATCCTCCACATTTTGGTATAGGGCAAAATGACCTGCCCCAGAACAGAAGGACAAGTCTATTTTTGCTATTTGACTTTTCTTATGTTCTTACCTTTAAAAGACTATTGGATAAATACATGGAGAAAAGACATGGAGATTTTGCAGGATGAAAGTAATCTGTTCTTCAACAAGCCCTCTTGACTTTAGTCTGCTTTTAACAGTCCCAAGAGTCCAACTCGTCCTGTCTTTTCTTCTAAGTGTTTTAACTCTAGATTGTGGTTAATGTCCAATGCTATTAAGTACATTTGGGTTCATTTCCAAAGGGACATAAGTAGAAAATATGACATGTAGGAAGGTCAATGCATAATGCTGCTGGCTTGGGGATCTTTACATATTCCTCATCTGATTAGCCTCCATTCTGGCTGCATAAGTCTATACCCTATAACACTGGTAGCAAACCTATGGCATGCATGGCAGAGGGGGCACACAGAGCACTCTCTGTGGGCATGTGTGCTGTCACTGCAGCACAGGAAACTCCACTACACGCAGCAGGCCCTGCCCTGCCCTGCCCTGGACCATCCACACCAATGGCAGCACCACTTCCACACCCAGATGAAAGGAAGGAGGGGCAGGTTTTAAGTTGCAGTTTGGGCATCGGTCTCTAAAAGATTTGCCATCACTGGCCTATAGTGTACGTATTTCAGGCATGTTGCTGTAGGATGGATAGTTTCAGCCGCAATTTTTTGGGAAGTGTCTTATTTAGTGTAGTAAAGGCCATGGACAGGAGTGCACAGATGGTTGATAAAAGGAAGCAGACTACCCAGAAGTACCCCCAATGTACCAAGGTTCATACTGACTCAAGGTTCGACAGTGCATCATAATACTTCTCTTTTTGCATTGAGTTTGCCACACTTAAAATAGATTTAAAGATCAGGAACCACACGACATACAGCTAAGCATGCATTTTTCCTGCCAGAAAAAGGTTTAAAAAACCTTTGTATATATAGTTTATCAGTTTTTATACATAGCTTAAATATAAATTATTAAAGTAGTAAAAAAGTAATTCAGACCAATGATAAGGATTTATCTTTTTAAAAAGACAAAACACAGTACAACCCAATGGCCATACAGAATAAAAACCATACAGAATAAAAACAAGGGAAAATTGGAGTGCTGAAGAATGAATTCCAGACCGCAGGAGCTATGGTGTGGCATAGGGGAAGGCATAAATATTTTAAATAGATATTTTTGAAGTGGCATAGCAATAGATTAATGTTACAGATAAAAGGACCAATGAGGTGCGAGTAGTGGAGGCCAGGAGCTTGGCTGGCAATCTATGCAGATCCCTGCAGAGCAGATGCCCAGTCAAACTAGCCTTTAGGCTTTTGACAATTACTAAGAAAGAACATTTTCAATGTTTCACTTTTCCTCCTCCCCACTCATTTATTTAGAGGCTTTAATTGTTAGTTTTAATATTTATTTATAATTGTTTTCATATTAGAATCTGTATATTAGTATTATGTTTTAATTGTATCTATTTTTATTATGTTTTGAACACACTGCAGTCTCAGTACTGAAAAATTCTAGTGAAGAGCAGTGTATTCTGAGAACTTGTATGTATAATGGAATTTTGTTTGATTGCTTTCTTAACTGGCATACTTTAAAATTAAAAAACAACAAAAATGAAGCAACAGAAAAAGCAGAAGAGAGGCAAAAGTTCACAGAATCACCCCTTCACTAGCTAGCACTTAAAATAGTGTGGGGGGGGGGGGTTTAGAAGCATCTTAAGTGGAAAAACTATCTTTACTTACAGTTCTGATGAGAAGGGACAAAGATAGGAATAAAAGTAAAGAAAATGATCTCTCAGCCATGAGGCTGTAGAGATCTATCCTGATCACTTTCATCATGGTCAAGATCTTACCTGCTACTAACAAATAGCAATGGAAGAAAACAAACAGGAAGAGGAGGGATGGAAGTGTGGAGCTTTCCTCAAATGTCAGAGGTGGGGGAAAAGTATTTTAATTGGCTAGTGATGGGAGATGGACACCTTAGGTTGTGAAAGCCTTCTTACCACTCATATCCATTGTTAGAAAGCATGTGAGATTGTTAAATTTTCCAACATACATTTCCTCTGAAAAGACTGGTTTGCAGTATTAAAGTCAGTTGGGCCTGTTTCTATAGGTACAGTAAAACTTTGGATAATGCTAAAACTTGGTTCCACAAGTCTTAGTGTTATCCGATTTTTAATGTTATCCAATGCATGCATTGGATAACGTTAAAATCCTATGGGATGCATCGGATAACGTTAAAACTCCATGGAGATACATTGTAACCGGCATAGGCTTTTGTGAATGATCCAATGCATCCCATAGGATATAATGTTATTCGATGCAATTTTTCCCTCAGATTGCTTAACATTATGTGATTTTAGCATTATCTGATGCAAATGTTATCTGAGGTATTACTGTACTTGATTTGGCCATGATGACACATGCTTTACTTATTTTCTGCTAGGATTACTGTGACAAGTTCTATGTCAAACTACATTCCAGAACTGTTTGGAATCTGGTCCAAAATGCTGCAACAAGATGGCTGATTGGAATCATTTACAGGGCATGTAAGCTACTCTCTGAAAACATTTCATTTGTTGCCTTACATAACTTGGGTTCAGGACATCTGAAAGATTGAATTCCTCCAAATAAGTCTTCCCACACTTTGGAATTTGCAGGAGAGGTCCCTGTCTCAGTCTTCAACCTTTCCCCTGATCCCCATTTGAACTGAAGGCACAAAAGAGAGTATAGAACTTTTGCTGTTTTGCTTCTCACTGACCTTTGCTTAACATTAGCCATGTAAAAAAGAAACAGCATGGGTAGAAAATTTTGGTCCTCCAGACGTTCTGGATGTCAACTTACACAATGGGATATTATTTTGGTCAGGCGATACTGAATCCCTGCTTGGCCATGGAAACTCACTGGGAAATAGCATTGGTGAAAACAATTCTTAAATATTTCACATACCCTGAAAACCCTTTTAGGGTCATTATAAGTCTGATGCATCATGATGGCATGTAACAAGAAAGTGAGTGTTACATGTTAGGATACTTGTATTGGTGTTTGCTCCAAGAGCAAGAGATGAGTATACCTTTAAGGCTCTGCAAGTAACTCCAACCAGGTGTTATGATTATGGCTCAGAATGTAGGATAAATTGAGGCAACAGACTCAGCCCCATTGCTCTTGTGCCATTTTACCTTCGTGCCGTTGCTTGCTTCGTGTCAGTTTGTTGCCATCGTATGCTGTAGCCTGCCTGCCGTCTGACACTGCTGATGCCATCGTCGCCAGCTAACTGTTGGACTGCGTTTGTCGTTTGCTTGGTATGTTTTTGCCTTGCCGACTGCAAGACTGAGATAACATGCCGATACCACATTGTGGTGCTTTTGATAAAAGACTCTGAAACTTGAGAGAGAGAGCTTGCTATCTTCGAAGCCAACCTTCAAGGAGCAGATAAGGTTTGGACTGTGTTTGATTTACTATCAGAGGATAAGCGTGTGAAGCTTCTCATAGACTTTGTATATAGACTTGCTGCAGCACATGGTCTGAGTTTAAGACATGTGTAGCCTTGCACTTCGTGCCTTGTTGTATATAGTGTAAATATAGAAACTCCTAACTACCCAAGCTGAGAGTTTGTTTTGTACTGCATCCAACCAAACACTCTCACACTCTGTGGTGTGGCCGTTAGTCAGCCACTTCTAGCACTCAGCTGATTTAATCTCCATCAATGGTTATGGGCCCAGGTGCTGCTAATTGACCACGCCCTTTTGTAACAGAGACTGTTTGCTTCGTCTGCTTGGAAGAATATTTACACACGAGTCGCAGCAATGACTTCAGGAGGCTTGAGTTTGGTTCCTCAGCTCACCGGGACCAACTACCAGGCTTGGGCTTTAAAATGCTCTTTATTGTTAAAGAAAGAGGGCTTGTGGAATGCAGTGTCCACGCCCGTGGACTTGGCAGCGTTGGACCCTGATGATGAAAAAGACAATGAGGTTCTTGAAAAGAACTCACAGGCTCTGGCAGTGATTGGGCTCACTGTTGCAGACTCCCTTTTGGTCCATATCAGAGGGGAGACTTCTGCTGCCACCTGTTGGGCGAACCTGGAAAGGCTGTTTGTTAGGAAAACAGTGGGAGCACAAATACAGCTCGCCAGAAGGCTTTTCCGCACCCACCTTGCTCCAGGTGGGAGTATGGCTGAGCACGTACAGCTGATTACATCCCTGCTCCTAGACCTGGAGGAGAAAGGTCTCGGGTTCAACGAGCAGCAAAAGGCCTGTATCCTTTTATCTTCCCTGGATGAGAGCTACGAGGATTTTGTGGTTTCCCTTGGGGCTCTACCACCCCAGGACATGGTGTTCAACGAAATCAAGCCTCGGCTACTGGAGGAGTCACAGAGGAGGCTGGAACGGTCCCTACTTCGAGAGGCCAGCGCTCCCCAGTTCCAGGAAGGCGACAAACAGCAAGCAACAGTGGGAGTCGCCCGAAAATGCTTTGCTTGTGGGAAACCTGGGCATATTGCCAGGTTTTGTCCCACTAAGGCTGGACAACGCCCAAAGAAGCAAAGGAGGAGTGCTTTATCGAAGCCAGCTGGTGTATGTTGCTCCTCGACACCAGAGGAGCGATGGGTGATTGATAGCGGCGCGACGAGATCAATAACATCAATAAGAAAAAGCTTTAAGAATTTAAAGGAGACAGACACAGTTGTCTCACTGGCAAACAAGAAGGATGTGTCTGCTAGGGGTGTAGGTGATGTATATGTTACCCCATTGGGGACTACTTTGCAAATGCTATACATCCCTGGTTTCCTTAACATACTGTCAGTAAGAGAATTAGACCAGGCAGGATATATAGTAACCTTTAAGAATGGTGAGTGTTATATAAGTAAGGATTCAAAGTGCTTTAGAGCCCACCATAGCAATGGGCTATATGTATTAGAAAACCGGTCCCCACCTGTCATTAGCATTGGGAACTACAACAGGCCAGTACACTTCAATTGCATACACTTATTGCATAGAAGGTTGGGCCACTGCAACTTTAAGGTTTTAGGAAGGACTATATCCCAGGTAAAAGGGATTAGTCTAACACCTTGCAGCAGATTCTTACAATGCAATGCCTGTGGAGAAGAGAAGTCTAAGGCTGCACCAGCGAACAAGATGCAGGGCTTCTCCACAGAGCAACCGATGGATCTGGTCTTTGCAGATCTTATAGGACCACAAAAGCCATCGTTAGGGGGAGCGAAATACACTCTGAACATCATTGATCACCATTCTAGATATGGGTTTGTAAGGTTACTGAAACGGAAAAGTGACTGCCTGAACCACTTTGCCCAGTGGCTTAAAGCGACTGAACGTAAAACAGGGAAACGCCTGAAGTGTCTGGTCACTGACCAAGGGGGTGAATTCGTTAACAGGGCTTTCTCTAATTTTCTGACAAGGAGAGGGATCGAGCACAGGCTCAGTGCGCCATACCGCCCACAACATAATGCCTATGTGGAACGCAGGGGTCAGACATTACAGGGTATGGTACGGACGCTACTGAATGATGCGCAACTCCCTAATGCCCTTTGGGGGGAGGCAACTCTTACTGCCACCCATTTGATAAACCTAACAGTAAACTCAACCACAGGGCAGGTACCATATGTACTCTGGCACGGGCGGCAGCCTGACTTGGGTCATCTAAGAGTGTTTGGCTGTCCGTCGTGGGTGCACATACCAGTCCAACAAAGACGTAAGGGACAGCACCGTGCCCGCAAGTTAATATTTGTTGGTTATGAAACAAATCGTAAATGCTATCGCTTTTGGAAGCCTGGCACTAGAGAGATTTTTAATAGCGCCAGCGCAAAATTCTTAGAGAATGTGGGTTGGGAAAGACTGGAACAGGGCTCCCTGCCTACAATATCTAACGGTTACCGAGTACCTGATGAGGTAACTAGAGGATCTGGTAATTCTGGTCCCAAACCGTCCAGATCGAACAATGATAACATCAAAAGCGAGACGGAGTCCGAGAGTGATAAGGATCAGGACTCCAACCACTTAGATGGCAAGCAGAGGGTAATGGTGAAGCCAGAGGATTCAGACTCTGACTCCCAGGGAGAGACACCAACTGTCTCCAGACCACCTGCAACTGTCAGGCGGTCTACTAGGGAGAGAAGGCAGCCTGACAGATATCAGGCCTGCTCAGTGATCATAGAGCCAGCCAGCTTCGCTGAACTGGCTGAATTACCTAGAACCGACCAAGAGCCATGGGTGCAGGCTATGAGCAAGGAGTTAGCTTCAATGAAGAGCCTGCAAGTCTTCCAAGAAGTACCCATACCTGCAGGAAAACAGGTCCTTGGGTGCAAGTGGGTGTTTAAAGTCAAAAGTTGTGCTGATGGAAGTAAACTATGTAAGGCTCGCTTGGTAGCGCAAGGGTTCCAACAATGTGAAGGGGACTATGATGAAGTTTTCGCCCCATCACTGAAAGCCACCACATTGAGGTCAGCATTAACATGGGCAGCAAAACACAAGCATGTGGTTAAACACATTGATGTGGCCACAGCATACCTCAATGCGCCCTTAAGGCATGAAATATACTTAAGGAGGCCACCAACACTGACTAGCCCAGAAAGCAAGTCTGTGTGCTGGAAACTATCGAAGAGCCTGTATGGCCTTCGACAATCTGGGTACGAGTGGAATATGTGCCTGGTTGATTTTCTTAGAAGTTTGGGATTCAACCAGGGTATCGCAGACCCGTGTCTGTTTAAGAAGGGGTCGGGCAAAGAAACTTCTTTGCTACTCGTATTCACTGATGACATTGCAGTTATTTCTCCAAGTGAGGAATCAGCTGCTGATCTAATAGAAAAGATTAGACAGAGGTTTGAAATAAAAGATCTAGGATATATTAAAACATATGTAGGGGTCAATATCGAAAAGACAGCTAGGGGGTATAAGCTGTCACAGGTTGAGAAAATAGCTCAGTTAATCAAGCGGTACAAACTTGATTTTTCGAAACCATGCAACACTCCTATGACCCCGGGATTCCTTAAAGAAGTGGATGAAGGGCCAGCATTTGATAAGGGTATTTACAGGTCACTAATAGGAAGTTTAACATACATTGCTGCATGGTCTCGGCCAGATATATCGTTTGCTACAAATCAATTAGCCAGATACTCCGAAAGCCCGAGAGAGAGACACTGGCAAGCAGCAAAGAGGGTCCTGAGATACCTAAAGTATTCGATCAGGAAGGCATTATATCTGGAACCAAGAGGGAGTCTATCACTAGCAGTCTATGCCGATGCAAGCTTCGCCTCAGACCCTGACACCAGAAAATCTACATCAGGGATGGTAGTCACCTTAGGGGGTGCACCGATAGACTGGAAGTCCTTAAGACAGAAACATATAACCTTGTCTACTATGGAGGCAGAATTCTCTTGCCTGTCATTGACATGCACTGAAGTAGTGCACCTAGTACAACTTATGAAAGACTTAGGCGTAAGTTGTACCGAACCAATAGTGGTATATGAGGATAATCAAGCAGCTATAACCACTGCTAATAGTATCGGAGTTAAAAGCCGGTCTAAGCATACTGATCTCAGATACCTCAATGTTAGAGAGTCAGTTCGAAAGAACCTCATTAAACTAGAATACATTCCCACGGAAGAAAATCCGGCAGATGTGTTTACAAAACCCTTACCACTGTTGAAACATAAATACTGCATAGAGATGTTTGGTATACTGTAAATGTGTTTCTGTATCTCTGTATATGTTATCTGTATCTTCGTATAGGTATCATTCATCGAATGAGTGCTCTTGTCGCAAAGGGGGAGCATGTTAGGATACTTGTATTGGTGTTTGCTCCAAGAGCAAGAGATGAGTATACCTTTAAGGCTCTGCAAGTAACTCCAACCAGGTGTTATGATTATGGCTCAGAATGTAGGATAAATTGAGGCAACAGACTCAGCCCCATTGCTCTTGTGCCATTTTACCTTCGTGCCGTTGCTTGCTTCGTGTCAGTTTGTTGCCATCGTATGCTGTAGCCTGCCTGCCGTCTGACACTGCTGATGCCATCGTCGCCAGCTAACTGTTGGACTGCGTTTGTCGTTTGCTTGGTATGTTTTTGCCTTGCCGACTGCAAGACTGAGATAACATGCCGATACCACATTGTGGTGCTTTTGATAAAAGACTCTGAAACTTGAGAGAGAGAGCTTGCTATCTTCGAAGCCAACCTTCAAGGAGCAGATAAGGTTTGGACTGTGTTTGATTTACTATCAGAGGATAAGCGTGTGAAGCTTCTCATAGACTTTGTATATAGACTTGCTGCAGCACATGGTCTGAGTTTAAGACATGTGTAGCCTTGCACTTCGTGCCTTGTTGTATATAGTGTAAATATAGAAACTCCTAACTACCCAAGCTGAGAGTTTGTTTTGTACTGCATCCAACCAAACACTCTCACACTCTGTGGTGTGGCCGTTAGTCAGCCACTTCTAGCACTCAGCTGATTTAATCTCCATCATTACATAGAGCAAAAGAGACTGAACAAGAAAGAAAGAGACTGAATAAAGGAGTAAATGAAAGAGAATGGATGAAAGAACAAGAGCAAGACTAAATTCCTGTATGGAAGGAGAGTATATATGTTTGAGGAAGGCTGGAATAGCCACCAATCTGGCATCAGTCACTAAAAAAAATCAGTAGGCATATTGTCCCCATTTTGTGTCTTTGCATATTTCACGTGATGACCTAAGGTCATGGGAATGATGAAAACCCAAATTCTTTGCCAAATAACCCCCTCCTTCATTTGCATTTACAGTGCAAACAGTTGCTGCCCCAGCCTTTGGAACAAACAGAAAAATCATGTCCTTTGCAGGGTTGGCTCTGTCATTAGGCAGTGCAGTGTACCCTACTCTTACCAGGAAGCCCTGCAAAAGTGGACTTGAGAAGATAATAGTACTGTTGCCTGCTCCTCATCCTATGACAAAGATGAAGAAGGAGAGGAGCAGCCAGCTTATTTAGTAGAAAAACTCAAACAATGATGGCAGAAGTGAAGAAACCACTGCTCCCATTCTTCACCTGCTTTTTAAGTTCATTACTTTATAGCCTTTGCTGCCAGAGGGCATAGCCAAAAATAGTCTGCTCAGCCCTAGAGTCCATTTTGTATCTTTTCTGCTTTGATATAGAGGCAAAATCCAGTCTTCCAAAGACTCTAATGTCGTGGTTACTATTACTATGGCTGTTGTTATTGCTATTCTTCTTCATGGTTATCATCATGGCAATAGTCTTCCTGTTCTCAATTACTCAGAATAGTTCTTCCAAGGACGTGCCACACCAGCTTCCCAGGTTCTTCAGCCATGAAGTCCATCTAAATCCAGGGCCTCTCTTCAGCAGTGGGCAGCAACAGGTTCGCACCCCTCCTGGGAGGGGCTGTAGCAAAAATGGGTGGCCTCTGGGCAGGGGGTAGTGAAATTGGGTGTCCTCGCCCACCTCCTTGCCCTGCCCTATCAGGTTTTGTCCCTGCAAGTGGTTCAAGGTCTCCTTTGCTCAAAAGCCAGTCATATCTGACTTTAGGGTGCAGTGCTCATCTCCATTTACAGCCAAAGAGCCAGTGCTCCCTGTGTTTGCAGATGTATACATGGCCATATGGCAGTTATGACTAGATCACCCATGATGCAGGGTCCACCCAAGATGCAGGCTCTGCCCATGATGTAGGCTCTGCCCACAGTGTGGGAGCAAAATTTGTTGCTGCCCACCACTGCCTGTCTTTCCAGGAATCTTTCCTTGCAGAGCGAGTTAGACTATTCTATATTTTATGTTGATCCTCATGATATGGTCAAGGTATTGGAGCTTTCTTTGCACGATGGCATTAAAGAATTGTTTTTCTTTATCCACCTGTGCAATACTTCTACATTAGTCACTATTACTATTGCCCAACAGCATTCATTACAACTGAGCTGAAATGCATAGCAATATGCAAAATACTTATTATTCAATGGGAAGTGTTAGATGGATGTTTGAAAATGTTTCATAGAGCAATACTATACACATTTATTCAGACTGAGTTCAATGGGGCTATAGCTTGATGTCATGGTTACTGCTTTATTGTGCCTAAAGTTCATTTTAAAAGTTTCCTTCATAGAAAAAGAGGAATAACTTTATGAATGAGCATTACAAATATGGGTGCAATTATCACAATTCAGGCTGACCTAAAGCTGTCATTGTGGATTCATTATACCGGTATATGGAAAGACACCTCATTTCAGGTTCTGAGAAAGGGATTTCATGGTACACATAGCTTTGGAATCACCTCTCTATTCTTCCTATTTAGACAACATAATTCTGGGTGAAGGTCTTAACCCCAATTTTCCTCCACTCATCATGACTGTATTCCATCAGGCTAACCTAGGATCACTTAGCAACCGAAATTTAGGGCTGAAGCAAAATGCACTCTCAAACTGGCCTCTTTTTATATATAAAAATTCAGTACAAATGTTTACCAGGATTGTATGTAGGCTACTGACAGCATCTTCACCTGTCTCCTCCCCCCTTTTTTTTCTTCTTCTGATAAATATGAAGAGAGGGTGGGAAAAATGAAACTTTGGTGCAATTAACATTGAATTGTTCCCCAAATATGTGGCAAATATTCCATCCTTAAGACCCAAAGTAGCCACTTCGTTTCCAAAATTTGTTGTGTTCCACTTTCAAAAATGATTGCCTTGAATGTTATCTGATAAGAAATTAAATCTGAAGCTAGAAACAGGCAAAAATTAGAAACAAGCATCTGTGGTTACTGCCTAATTGATAAGGAGTTAGTACCAGGTGGGCCTACCTATGCAGAGAATTATCTCCAAGGCGTTCTAATCCACATGAAGTTGCCTTTAATAGAAACTACATTAATATTGTGTGGGAAATGCTGTGGGATTGAGATGTGTCTCATTTGTATTATTTTTCATTGACTAAATGATATAAAGATAGGGAAACGGAAAGCAGTCTCCTTCTCTTTCCACACCTCCTCCATATACAAAATGCATCAGTTTACATAATGGGCTATGTAAAGGTCAAGTGAACAAAAATGTTACTATAAACAAAGCTGCCATGAATTAAATTATTGGCTGCTTGCTTCATAGGGAAAATGTTTTACAGTGAACCGGGGGGAGGGGGGTACCAAAAGGAATAAAACAAGAAAAATAGTTTATATTTATATTTATTTATTTATTTAAATTTGTTTATCGCCCTCCTCCCCTAAGGGACCCAAGGCGATTCCCAACACAACAGCATATATATATATAATAACTAAGACATTAAAAATAAGCATGGAACATATTTTCTAAAAAATCAATTTTGAGTTGCACCATGACAACATCAATAGAGAAAAAAAATAGGTTTAGATGACATCATCCCAGGCGTGCCAAGGCCCTCTCCTAGCACGGCAGATTTTGAAGTGGGGAAGGCTCCGAAATTTTTCCCAAGGCAGCGATCCACATCCGCAAAGGCTGCTCGGAGCAGCAGGGATGAATTGTGGTCTCTGCCTCCGCCGCCACTACAGCTGACATCAGGAGGTGGGACGGCGGGGGGGCTGTCCGCGGTGAGCCTGGGTGCTCACCATGGGCTGCATTAATGAGATGCACAGGCCTAATTGGGCCCGTGAGCCATAGTTTGGCCACCCCTGCCCTAAGGGATTCCAGCCAATGATCTGACAGCATGACACTTCCATCACACATTAGGTTTCATTTCTCCCAACCCACGAGGCTAACATGTTTACATTCCAATCTCTCTCTGGGATGTGGTCTAAAGCATATCTCCCAGATTGAAATCTCCATCTTGGATGGGCTAAAGCACAAGGTAATTGGGTGGGCAAACCCCTCATGAAAAAGCATAGCTCAGAAATGGGCTTTTTCATGACATGTGCCACATAGATATTACAGAAAAATGGACCTTAAATATAACATCTTGCTTGTGAAAAATCCTTGAATTTCCAAGTGCTTTCTTGAAAACTCTTAAATGCATCTTGTTTTGGACTTCTTAAAGAAACTTTGACAGGTATAGCAGAAAACAACCTGATGATGAAGGATAGTTTAATCATATTCATAAAGCTGAAATAATTCTGTGGGAAATTATCGCCTTCTGCCAGTATGGCAGCTCATTCTTGTTTTGAGAGAGCCTCAGGAACAATAGAGTCAACATTCGACTTTGCCTCTAGCTGGCCCTCTTGGACATATGTCTCCACCCAATTAAGATAACTAGTAATAACAGTGAGCACCTACTTTGGTTTTGATGTTGGAACAGGTTTTAGATGGAAAGCAGAAAGAAAACAAAGGATGCTGTGATATTAGATATTTCTCTAGTTCCAACTAACATTTCACAGACAGTTGTGCTATTTGTTGAGGTATCTGCTGTCCAACTGGCTGTGTAACTGGCAACAAAACCAGTTGCGCATCAGGTATCTAATCAGATAGTATCAAGCACCTGAACATATTAGTTGCCTACAGGGAAAGGCCTAAAGGGATATTGGCCAGCTACTTTAGGAGGTGTCTACTACTTTCCACTTGAGCTAGTTTTCATGCTGGCTGGAAAGCTCAATGAGTTGGGTTCCAGGCTGTGAAGCCAGAGGTCCAGAGTCTGATTCCCCACTGTGCCTCACATGAAGAAAGCCAGCACACATTGACTTGGACTATTTCTAAATACTTTATACCTAAGAAAACCTCAAAGGATTGCAGCAATTCAGACTCAACTTGATGTCATAATGCTATTATCATTTACATGCTGTAAACCACCTCATGGGAGGGATTATGATCTTTAAAGATGGGCAAGAAAATAGATTCCATTTTGTGCAGTCCCAGTAAATCACCTTTCTGGACTACAATACTTCAGCCATCAGCCATCTCTGATTTTATGACTCTCCTGTGCAATTCATATGCTTTCTCTAGGAAAGAAAAAGAATCAATAAGTGTCATCTGGTATTGTATGGATTCAGTCACTTTTTGACTTTCAGAGCTGCTCTCTTGGTTCCACTTGCTACTTTTAAAAGTCCAGCTACATTACAAGAGCCACATGCTTAAGTGGTAGCTTTCCCCCACATTTGCTTCCTGCCCATTTAGGGGTTAAATGAATAATTTACATGACAGCTGACCCTGGCTGCTTCTAAAACATGGGTGCCCAAACATATTTTTTTTTTTTAGCTAATCCAGTCCCGCCCCCAACACACAGGTGTGGGGGCCGGAGGTGGGTTGCTCCAGTTGCTTACGTTTTTGACGTCACCCAGTAATGGTGGTCACACTTTCTCCCTGTTGCTCTGAACGTGGATCTGCTCATCCCTAAGGCAGCAGAAACCCCTGCCAAAGTGGATTGCTGCCTTGTAAAATTTTTTTGCTGTGCCCCCTCTTTGAAATTGCGGCATTAGGGACCTCTCAGCAATGACTACATTTCCCAGACTCCCTCAGTGCTGCAGGCCAAGGGAGTAGTCATTCCCACGAGGTCCCTAATGCTACGGATTTCAAAGAGGGGATGCAGCAAAAAATTTTTTACAAGGCAGCGATCCACTTTGGAAGGGGTTTTCTCTTGCCTTGGGGACATGCAGATCCACATTCAGGACCACAGAAAGTGCAACCGCTGTGACCACCACTGGTGTAATTGACGTCGAGCAGGTGGGGGGCAGAGGGGGGAATGTCTGGGAATGTCCGGGCTCTCACTGCAGGCCTGATTAATGAGATGCACCCATGGGCCATAGTTTGGACCCCCTGTTCTAAAATACCACAGGATCACACACGTGCCATGAGCACTACATGTATTCCCTGGTCATTATTCCCTCTAAAATGTCTATATGCAGCACTTCTCTTTTGCCAGCTGCCCAAGTCGCAGGGACTTAATTGTGTCCAATAATGTATCCCATGGGTTCTTTCACCCCACAGATTGCACCCCACAGTGAAGACATAAAAGCATTGTGACTAATGATGTCTTGGGCTTCCAAAGGCAGTGTTTATGGTTACAGGTGATTAGCCTTTCAGCTACTGTTCCCCTCTGTGAGATTGCTGGCAAAGAAATCACAACCTTTTGCTTAGGTCACTACAAAATAATGTACAGAGATAGCCTGGCATTTCCTGGAATTTTTCCATATAAACCTTCAACTGCTTTCTTGGACCAACTGTTAATCAGTCAAAAGCCCTTTCCATGTAACAACTCAGGTCATACCCAGCGTTGTCTATACAGTGGCAAAGCCAACTACCACACAAAATAAACTGATGTCTGCACTAAATACTTGTGACAATTTTCTACTGAAATTTACACTGATTGTGTTACACTCATGTGTGTAATTAATAGGATTTTACTGATCAGGGCTTCTGGGAATTAAAGTCCAAGAACAGCTGGAGCACTAAGGTTGGCCACCCCTGGTCTAAACTCTAGACTCTAGATCTAAAGAGTCCTCTTTCACCTATTTGTATCTATTTGTGTCTTGGCCTCTTGTGGCCTAGCAATGGCACTATATGCAATGCCTTTGTCTCACAAAATGGGAAGAAGTTTAGGCTTACACATTGAGTGTTTACCTCTGCCTTAGGCTAGGAGGGAAACTGGCAAGGATTAAAAGCAGTCGGGATTATATATCACCTCGGCACTGCCAGGTTACAAGACCCTTGAGGCCAAAGTCCCAATATTTTCCCTAATGCTTTGGAAGCTTAGACTAGCTATTTCAAGTATGCCAGCCTGATGTACCTAATTTGTAGGTTTGTTGTAGCATCTGGGTTAGACAAGGATGGGTACTCATAATTAAACTTATTGGGAAGATGATTATCACAACAGGCACACAATCTAAAATTTCCACTAGATGGGTTAGTCACTTACACTTCACTACAAAGCAGGATAGAGGAGACTTATTCACATGCATTTCCATATGCTTGATTATATCTCCAGGTGTTAAACTAGAGACTATTTCCATGATTTAAGCAGGATTACAATGTATCTTATTTGAGTAAGGAAGGCCATAACCAGTTGATTTGTGTGCCTCCTCAGTCCACTGTAATACCTGCAGATGTCTAACTTCAGGGTTCCTGGCCTCCCTCCAAGCAGTTATTTAACTTATAACAGATGCAAGCTAGAAAGCCCATCAACAATAGGATTGTCTCCTGGTGGCCCTTCAAATGGAGGATAACTGTCCTTCCTAAAGAAAAACATTTTGTCATCTTATCCCTCATCCAGCGCAATTGCAGTCAGGAGATCACATCTGAAGATGATGTCTGCAAACCTGGTTCTACCATAAGGCAGAAGGAAAAGTTGTCTCAACTGATAGGCTGAAAGGAGGGAAAATGGCAGCATGGGGTGAAAATGAAGAAAGGGTTCATGTACCTTTAATAATTGCTTAGAAGAGGAAATTTCAGTGAGTGCAAACTGTAATGGAAGCTATACCTGCCATAATATCTCCTTCTGCACAACTATTAAAGGTACTAGAGCCCTGTCTTCTTTCTTCATCTGGTGGTTAGCTAAGAGGCTGGAGGACAAAGCTATATGGTTTGTGGCACACCACCTGAGCTGGCCTGCTTGCTCTCAGGTACTGTAGTAGACATTGTCCTGCTGCCAATGTTGGAAATAAAATTTGCCTGCCTATTCAATATGGAGGTTGTGGAAAGGATATGTTGTTCTTTTCTTCTGGCAGCAACATGTCTTACATTGGCTTAGCTTCCTAAGATCCAGTGAAGGCACTGAATAAGACTGTGTTATAAGGCACGTGCTGGCAAGCTGAGCTGATCTAAGCAATTTACCACAGTCAATGTCATGTGTTAGATCTAACTTAAATGTAGTGCAGAAAATGGATGCTAGGCTTGAATTTTAGAAGTTTTAGAAGTTTTCTGTGCAATATGTGCAATATGCAAATCAGGAAATCCAGGGGAAATTTCCACATCAATCTGTCCAGTCTACAACTGGAGGTTTAGTGGTATGTTAGGGGAATGTGTAAGCAAGACTTTTCCATATGAATTGTTCATATGTATCTGGTATTCAGAGATATACTACCCCTGAAAATAAAACCTTCATTTAGGGGCCCCTCCTATAATTCTTCCAACCAATCTGACAAATGGATATAATTTTTTGAATTCCTGAAGTTTTCCATTGCTGTGGAATATTCTCAGGTAAATGCTAAGTGAATTGTGTTTTATAAAAAGGCATTTTATGACATGTAGTTTGCTCACTGAAGTAATATTAATATGAAATGCTTGTCTATAGATTTCCAGTCAATATAGAACTTCCTGGATTAGTTGGACTGGAAACCCTATACCATCTCTGATTGGATTACCAGGGGTAGGATGGGAGTGGGAAGCTTTACTTTGTAATGTCTTCTTCACCTTCTTCCTGATGTGCAATAAATAAAATTGGCCACCTGAAGTTTTAAAAAATGAGGCCCAGGCTTACTGGGGTTCTTGTGTTGTGCTTCAATTAGTCTGGGCTTGATCTGATAAACCATATGGCTAGGTGCTGACAACATAGTGGTCTCTACTTCAGCATCCCAGCATGACACAGGATGGGGGTGGAGGAGCAACAACATTATTTCCTGGTCCCCTTCTGGGTGGAGGAAACAAAGGGTGGAGATGTTGTCAAGGTTTAAAAATTTGTATGTATAGAGTGTTGAAAAATTATGGAAGTGTACAAATGCAACCGTGAAAATGTACCTTGTGTTTATGAAAATGAGCTTTGAACAGCAATATCCAAAACACTCAGCTAGCTTTCGATCCAAATCATCACAAGTAAGGCAAGGTCAGTGTAAAATAGTAGAAGTAACATTGCCTTACAAAATAAATAACTCAATAGATCAAATGTTCTCTTTCCTAGCAAGCTAACACTTGAGTGTGGAAAGGTAAAGAAGTGATTAGGAAAATGAAAACACAACACCAAAAAAACCTTCCTAAAATACTGAAATATGGTATAGTAAATTGCACCAGCAATTTACAGCAGATGAGAACTGAACCCTAGAATTGGATATGACTGGCTTTCGAGCAAAGGTGACCTTTGTAATGAACTTGGAAAATGTTACCTGATCTGAATCAGTTCCCTTCACTTCTCACTTGGAGAAACAGAACATTTCTGCTCAGTTAGTATGAATGCTTTCCTAGATACCATTACGTCACTGGAATTAGTGCCTCTAGAGGTCTTTGAGAGATCTTTGAAAAGTTTTTTGAGAGTCATCAGGAGGGATTTCCCATAACCCAAAAACCTGCTTACAATCTGAGCTTCAAGTTCATATTCCTTTGAACTTGTAAGGTCATTCACCCACATGAGAGAAGGGGGCAAAGTTTGACCTTGGGCATCTTGCCAAGTAGTTTCGATGTTGGAGAGAGATACCAAAAATCTTATCTCCCTGATCTAATATCACTCAAAATTCATGGTGCTAAGAGAGCCCCCTGGTGCACTCGGGATGATGTCATCCTGAGCGTGCCAAGGGGCTCTCTTATCATTGCAAATTTTGACTCACAGGAGGCTCCAAAATTTCCCTGAAGCAGCGATCAGCTTCAGCATAGGCTGCTGAGGGAAAAGGATCGAGCAAGAGGCTGTTCGGAGCAGCCTGGAAAAAGTGCAGTCATTGCCTCTGTCACCACCACTGCTGACATCAAAACTGTCAGCAGTGGGAGTAACCCACCTCTGGCCCCCACAGGTGTGTGTCGGGGTGGGACTGGCCCACAAGAAAAAAAGTGTGGGCACCACTGCTATAAGCCCTTCAATTTTTGACTGATACATGATTTAATTTCTTGTTGGTAATTTTTATAGCTAAAAGTTGTAACTGAAATATATTTTTCTGACTTAAGGATTTGGCTACAACTTAAGCTAAATCTTCAAATGCTTTATATCACTTTTACCTACAGTCTCCACATAGCTGAAACAATGTTGTTTTTTAAAGAACATGCCATGACTCCTAAAAATTTTGGATGTTTTCAATAATGTTTGGAATTTTGCGTAGTGAAACAATGTAGACCAGGAGTTCTCAACCTTTTAAAGCCGGGGGCCAGGTCGTGCTCCCTCAGACAGCTTCAGGGACCAGATGGCCATTTTGCCCTTTCTCCACCCCATGGCATTTCCTTGTGTAGTGGAGGCCGTGAGGGGCCACAAGAAATGTCCCAGCAGAGTGCATTCGGCCCATAGGCCTCAGGTTGACAATCCATTATGTAGATGAAAAATAGTCAAGCTGATATTGCTTGGAAGCATTCTGACAAGGAAACAACTTTTACTACAGTACCCAGATGAAGACTGGTATGATTGGAAAGGTTATTTGGTTCACACTGGAATTAACCCTTTAAGGGATAAATATTAACTATGATGAGCCTCAACAATTTGCATTTAGTAACATATTGCCTGACTTGGTAAATTAACATAGTCAAACATTTTGTCGGCCTCTTGATTGTCATATAATCATTTAATGGAACATTGGAAAAACTCCAGCAACTTCAGTCACGAGAATGTCCTTGGTCAAACTCGACACCCTCTGTAACAGAAATGCAGTGGTTATTTGTTCAGGAAGAATATACATCATTCAGTATTTTGCCTCTGTTTCTTTCTACAGTGAGACTGTCTATTTGCTTTCTTCTATGCCCAAGGACTTTTGTGTTGAAATTGTGCACAGCATAAGATATCATTTGTTCCAGGTGAATAGTGGCAGTGCTGGTGGTTGGGCAAAAGTCGCAGCATGGTTTCAATTTGCTGTTTCTCTAATTAGGTTCTGTTCTTTGTCAGCTACACATTGCTGTGACATTAACAAGGACTAGAATAAAGATCATCTTCTCAGGAGGGCCAGTCTCAGAAAAGGTATACCATGAAAGAAAGGGAAAAAGGCAATAGCTTTGCCTGCATACATGCAAGTAGGCACATAAGCACAAGGCAGCCACTCACATGAGCATGATGAATATAAATAAGATCTTGAAAGTGTCGGAATGCTGCAGTACTGATCTACTGTTTGCAAACTGTGACAGAAAAACAACATGAATGAGACAAAATAACCATGCTACTTTTCAGAACAAGCCTGCTTGCTTGCTTGCTTGCTTGCTTCTACTCTTTGGAAATCTTCACAACCTGAGCTGTGCCAGGCATCTTCCTTAGGGAAATTTAAGGAACAACTTAAAACTTTGCTCTTTCGAGAGTTTTTCAGGATATCCTCCCTAATGACTTTTAATTTCTAAATTATTATTTAGTCTGGCAGTTGTGCACATTGCCTCTGGATATATTTTTGGCCTTAATCTTTTTTTAAAAAATTGTTGTCATATATTTATATTTATATTTGTATACTTTAAATATTGTACATTTATCATTTGTTCAGTGACATACACCACCCAGAGCAGGTAGAACAAACAGATAAGTGGTATATAAATGGAAATGAATGAATGAATGATTTGCTGACACGTTCAAACTCCTCCATCACATTAAGGTTTGTGTCCAAGAAGAGAATGATCCGCAATTAATATTCAAATAGAAGTTACAATGCAAGCTTTGAGTCAAATTCATTAGTAATACACTTTTGCTAGATATCCATAGCATTTAAATTGGTCATAGAATTAGTCCTTAAAACAACTCTATGAAATAGAGGAACATTATTATCTAGATCAGGGATTCTCAACCTGCGGCCTGTAGTGCCATTTCATGTGCCCCTCCACCACACCCAGAAGTGCCATGTGGTGGAGGAAGTGCAAAATGACTGTCAGGCACCTGAAGCTGTCAGAGGCAGCATGACCTCACTGCTGGCTTTAAAAGGTTGAGAACTCTTGATCTAGATATTCATGGACTCTAAATAAGAATAACGTGCTCTGCAGATGGTTTGGACAACAAATCCCATGATCACAGGCAATGGTAAAGGCTTCTGTGAGTTGTAGTCTGATACATCTAGAAGGCATGAGTTGGTAAGCCCATTCTAAGTTTGAGTTCCAGTTGAGATTTGAACTGGAATTTAACAGCAGCTTATCATATCCAGTGGAAAGCACTAGCAACAAGTCTTCTCAATAGAGCAAGCTTTTAAGAGCTAAAGATAGAAATATATTTCAGCTGCGTCAGACTTTTCATTAACAGAAACTCACTCTGTTTTTCCAAATTGGTTGCTGCTATATATGCTAGCCTGAATTTTATGGTAACATGGGCATTTTAAAAATGCTAAATAAAAATTATTTAAATCAATCTCAATCTCTCTCTCTTTCTCTCTCTCATGATTTGAGTATGTGCCTTTTAGAAGAATTTATTGTAGCCTCAGCTATAATACACAGGAATCCCCTTGATCTGTCTCAGAATCACCAAGCCCATCAGTATCGATGACAGGGTCCTCACTTCAAGTTGTCTATTGTGCACTCTGTGCCACCTCTGCAAATGGCATTCTGCCTAACCTCCTGAATAACGTTTGACAGCATTGACAATTTTGGCAGACTGTGCTGGTCCTGCCAGCTTCCAAAGGTTACACAGAATCGACTCAACAGGAACAGTTTGGTCCCAAGCCAAGATGCCAGGTTCAAAGCCAGTTCTTCAATCAAGCTTTCATCCCCTGGCAAGATGTTTTGCCAAACTCCTGGCACAGTTGGGAATATAAAGAAAGCAGTAGCAACTGCCTAGCATGTGATACTCATTGGAGATGAGATGTCTGGTTGCAAGCATGCCAGCAATTAATACAGAACAAGCAAAGAGAGTAAAAGAACCAAAGAGAGACAAAGCAGAGGCATGCACTTCTGTTTTTAAGAAAAAGCCTCTCATTTAGCAAAACATCCATTTGCCATTCTTTGAAACGAGTAGTATAAAATTAGCTATGTTTTATTATGCATGGGGACTGGCCAATGGTCTATTTTTATGCCATCCCTGTCATTTCACATGGGAACCTGTCAGGAAGTTTTGTGGCCATATATCTGCATAAATATTGTCCTGCACATGTGGATTTTACATGTGGATTGCATTCAGTGTCATGGGATGTGGTAAGATTGGGACAGCATTTGATTAATGTGAAGCAGAGGAAGGTGGCATGAGATTATTTCATGAGGAAAAAAACCTAAAGCATATGGTGAGAACTCAGACACTTGAGGGTTCAAACATTACAAAACATCACAGAAATTCAGAATGGCTGAAATTGTGTTGCTTAGTGTAGTTAGTAGTACGTCACAATGAGCATCGGCTTGTTGGACTCATGGAGATTCAGTGAGTCATCTCATCCATTGTACCATAGAGTCAAATGTGCCTACTGTAATTGCAACCTATTGTGCTAAACAGTGGGACTTTAGCCAATGTTTGATTCAAAGGTACTGAAATATAAAAATACATATATTGAAAAAATATATAGTAATTTCCATTCCTAAAGGCATATATGCAGTTTAAAGCAACCATTCAGTCACAGCATGCCTGTGTAGTGGAGACAAATAGTTTTGATAGCACTAAATGTGAATGGCAATCTTTATTTTCTGTTGAAAATTTATTTCTCAAAAGTGGGAAATACATATTTTCTCATGGTTTTCAAAGAGGTAGACAGTTGAATCATTATCTTACCATGCTTTGAAATACTCACAGGAACCAGTGAGACATCATAAGTTAGAATCACCGGAACTTACCTTGTCTTGGAATGCACGTAGTGCATCTGGTCGAGTTTTGCTGACAGGTTTCTTTCATAGCCCTGCCTATTGGTGTCTATGATCAAATTGAATACAGTAATACCTCAGATAATGTTTACCTCAGATAATGCTAAAATCACACAACGTTAAGTAATCTGGGGAGGAGAATTGGATCGAATAACGTTAAGGTCCTATTAGATGGATGGGATATCAACCGCTAAAGCCTGTGCGGTTACAATGTATCTCTATGGAGCTTTAACATTATCCCATCCATCCCATAGGATTTTAACATGGATCGGATAACACCAAGACTTGTGGAACCAAGTCTTAGTGTTATCCAAGGTATTACTGTACCTCCATATGCAACACAGATGCTACACCACTGAGCTACATCCTCTCCCTATGACCAACCTACTTTATCAATTTCTAGCAGGTCATCTCAAAACAATCCCAGGTCATTTCCTTGTACAGTTTGGTTTGATGGCAATAGACCTTCCCTGTACGAGTGGGAGACCCATTAAAAATGCCCTGCTCTTAGAGACTTTTGGAATCCAAAGGATTCCTGTTTGAGCTGGGAAAAGTTCTTGGATAACAAGACTGGTGGTTTGGTCAAGGCCTTGGTCTCACTGTAGAATGATGAAAAGAACAGCCAATACAATCATTCCCAATTGCCTCCTCCAGTGCAGTAGAGCAAATAATTCCCCCTGGGTTACAGAAGATCTATAGGTGATTAAACAAACTGGATGACAGTTAAAGTGCAAGTGGCATAGGTTTCAAAGTGAGAGTGAAGGAGTTCCTCTTATGCCTACTAGGCTACAGTCAGTGGTGTGCTGGCCCACAGGAATACAGGGACTCATCCTGGTGTGCCCCAGCGACTGGCACCTCCCAGAGGCAGGCAGAGGTAATGGGAATGTACGGGTTTTCTCCCCCAACCCCCACAATAGGTGCCCCAATCACTTCCTGTCCACCTCCCTTGCAAGGTGCCCAGCACACCCCTGGCTACAGTTAAGAGGGCAAACACTTTTTACTTTGCTCATATTATTTCATGCTCTACCATTCAGCAGAATTGTTCAAAAGGCATGAGCCCTGGTGGTGTAATGGTTAAACTGTTGTACTGCAACCCAAAGGTTGTGAGTTCAATCCTGACCAGGGATCAAGGTTGACTCAGCCTCCCATCCTTCTGAGTTTGGTAAAATGAGTCTCCAGCATGTTGGGGGCATATTGCTAATTAACTTGTGAATCACCCAGAGAGGAGACTAAGCACTATCTGGCGGGATAGAAGTGTAATTGCTTTGCTTTCAGAGCTTGCTGGGATCAGATTCAAAAAGGTTAGTGGTAGAATCCTAAGCCACCTACTGTGAGAGGTTGGAAGGGACTTGGAGGAAAAACTCACTCAGTATTCACCTGGAATTTGATGTCACAAATATTATAGTGTCTAGAGAAGTGTCCAGCCCATTGTCTAGTCCAGTGTTTCCCAACCTAGGGTTTTTGGACTTCATTTCCCAGAAGCCTAAAAACTGACTTAGGTTTCTGGGAACTGAAGTCTTCCTGTATGGCATGGACCCCACATTGGGAACCACTGGTCTAGTCAGTCTTTTGACTATCAGTTTCAGTTCTTACAGCCTGATGATGTGAACAGAATCTGTCCACCCCATTGCATGTATGGACAATAAGCTTTAGCAGGGGTAGATTGACTGAGTAGGTCCTGGAGGTGGTAAATTCTTCATTATGACATGGGATGGTGCCTTCTTTCATGAAAGAGGCATTGGTGCATTCTCTCTTGAACAGGACTGTTCTCTGGACCCAGAGGTATGTGACTTGCCCTGAGATCCTGTGATAGACAGTGGGCTATAACAGTTTAATTGATTTTAGAAAAATAAACAGGACTAAGTACTTTCATCCTTTTTCAAAATGTGGCAAAACGATCGTGTGGAATGTAAACATAAATGTGGAGAAGAAATTTTATGCCTTCATGTAACACTCTTGCTTCCCAGTTTCTCCCAGATCTCATGAACAGGAAATATTGCTAAGTGTCTGAGAAACTGCTCAAGTAGCCCTTTATGGACTGTAAGTTTTAGCCCAATGATTGGGAAAATCTTTAGGAAGACAAAACAGAAGTGGCTTGAAACACTTCAGTTTAAAGATAAAGAGCAAGGATTGGAAAGGAGCTTCTATTTCCCTTGGAGATGAAATTAGACCATCATCATTTTGATTTAGGGCTTTAATGTTTTTAATTTGGAGCCAAATATCTTTGTATTTTAGATGATTTTACAAAAGGTTTTAAGATAAAGGGATTTTCTGATTTTGGATTAGAGACTTCTAATGACTTCATTGCAAGCAGCTCTTGTTCTGGCACGCTACTGGGGTATTAAACCTGAGAGGAACAGATATAACAAAGCAAAAGCACACTTATATACCACCCTGGTCTGTGCTGTGTTTGTATTAGAGGCACACATCTGATATTATTAAGTACTCCTCTGATATTATGTGAGCAAGCGATACATCATTTTGTAAGCCATTGCTGACAGGAGAGAGCAGTCCAAAAAAAGAACTGTAATTTTTTAATGGATTCTTAATTAGGACCATATTTGACAACGTGGTAGTAGAACAGTCTCTGATTGCTTTGTATCAAACATCAGAGAAATTTGATGGAATACTTTTAAAGTTCATTATTATTATTATTATTATTATTATTATTATTATTATTATTATTATTATTATTATTATTATTATTATTATTATTATTATTATTAAATTCACACATTTCCAGGTGAGTCTTTTTTGCAAGAACGGTTTTTTCTTCATCTGTTGCCAATCGAGATATTATGTTTCAAATACATACTTCAGCTTCCTAAAAAGAAAATGCTCCTGTTCTACCATTTGGAACAACAACAACAACAACAACAACAACAACAACAACAACAACAACAACAACAACAACAACAACAACAACAACAACAACAACAACAAAACTGTGTGTTGTCAAGTTGATCCTCGCTTATTGCAACCCATTCCAGGGCTTTCTAGGTATAACATGGCCTTAAAATGATTGTTTTACATAGTAAATGTTTTATAAATTCTGGCCTCACATGCTTATTGAAGTATTTCATGACAATTACCCAAAATTCTTGTTAGTACCTGAGGAACCAGAAGGAATGAAAACAGCCAAAGAAAGACAGGAGCAGGGGGAGGGGGAGGAGGGAAATGTTTGGAAACATTACTGGGGATTTTTTCTTTTGGTTATTCACTCTAGATAACAGAGCATGAAGTAAGAAAAAATGAGGAAAATTGAATGAGGATTTGCCCCAAATTCCCAAGATGGGGGAGGGGATTTGCCAGGCAACTAAGTGGCAAAGGCCAATCACATTAGGCATAAGCTTCTTTAAATAGTAGCCAAAATTATCTTGGGTAGCTGTGCAACAAATTGCCCCAGTTGTATACTGAGTCATATCTACGGTATTACTGATAATACTTACAATATGTAACCAATAATACCTTGGAGTATACAAGTGGTAGTACAGTATCTATAATAGTGTCTTATCTTGGGGTAGTTCACCATACAAAGTTACATTATTTTTGCTATATCAGTATAATATCTAGGTAATAGGAAGTGGGCTATTTGGTAGCAAATGTTCACACTTCTTACCAATACCTGAGGAACCCAAATGAAAGTGAGGAACCAGAAGGAAAGAGGAGCCAGAAAGAGAAGGAGGGAGAGAGGTAGGAGGGAAGTGTGGGAAGACATAGAAAAACAAATCTCCAAGAGTTGGAGAAAGGGCCACAGAGAGGGGGGGAGGGAGACACTTTATTTTTCAGGATAATCCTAGATTAAAAGCATTTACATCTATCATAAATTAATATTAATTTTAAACACGATCCTCATACCTTTGTGCAAGATGGCAGACTACTTCAAACCTTCTGATGCCATATGCCCCCTCATCTCCAAGAAGCATTCAGCTGACAATTCTGTACCAGCTAAATCGCTGTTGCTATTGTCTTTGGTTTTGAATCTGAAATGTTGTCAATGTTCTGCACACCAGGTGATGATTCGTAAGATCTGGTACTAGGGAGGAGGTAATGAATAGAGAGAGGATAGGCAATGCAACATATTGACATGGAGCAGCAAATAGAAGATGGGAGTGAAAACAAACTTGATAGCTACATGGACATACAATGCAAAAAAAAAAATCACAATCAGATGCCCTAGTTCTGGCTGATTCACTTTCCTTGAAAACATCCAGGTAAACACACTACACAATCCTAAGAGCTATCTAAAGCCAGAACGTTCTGAAGCAAATATCCACATCTTTCCTATAGCTCTGTACCTAAATCTAGATGTATTGTGTATAAAAGAACATTTGAACCTGACTAAATTTTCCTTCTGATTACAGATGTTTGGAAAGGTCATACATTGGATTGCATGGGTGGAAGCACCCACAATTTTCATCAAACCACTAGAGAATAACAGTCCAATACTTTCCAACTCAAAAGGCAATCAGTTAAAAACATACACATTCAAACTGCTTTGTGAGAAAAGCAATAAGTACCTAGAGAACCCACTGAACAATTGCCATGATAATTGCTTTGTGTTTGGGTAAGAATTGATTGATTGATTGGCTGGCCTTTGCTTATATAAAGCCAAGAGTCCTTTTTTTGCTACCGGCAAAGTGGGCATGATAACATAATGCAATGGTAGGCCATTTACTCACATTTTGAATTGTGAACACAGAACAATACCCCACATTGATGAATCACAGGGTGTTGGTTTTTTTTATTATTATTAAGGATTGCATTACTGCTGTAGCTGGTTTTGTTAACTGTTTTAAAAGTTCAAATCTCTGTGAAGTCCATTGTGTTTGCAAAACTCATTTAAAAACCCAACCCCATGGTACCATGAAAGTGGTAGGCTGGCATTTGAATTTCGTTATTCCAAATTTTTATTTCAATCCCTTTCATCTCAAGTTAAAACAAATAGAGAACAGGTGGTAGAAGGAACAACCTAAGCTTGAAACTCTAAAATGACAGAGCAGACAACACTGAATTTAGGAGAAGGAAAAGATCAAACATTCCATCTCTAATAATGCCATTTATGGGGGGCAGAACTTCCAGAGAAAGAAGAGAAGTACATGACGTTTCTCTGCCAAATAGAGTGAATTAGCTAGAAAATCACCAAGCAATCACAGTAAATACAAATAATCAAATCTTTATTACAAATAAATATTACTCCGTTCCAGGGGGAGGGGGTGGTGTGTTTTGGGTTACAGAGAGGCCCTGCATAAAGAATATATTATTTAATATCATTCATTTATTCAGGTAAATATTCCACCCTAACCTGCCTACAGGTGCCACCCTTTCCATGCAGCAGACTAAGACAACAGAGCCCTCCCTTGGAAGTCATCCTTCCTCTTACTCTTCTGAAAAGCTTCATCTTTTTAGTGACAGCTAGACTTTGAACAAGCTTGGCTCCATCATATCAGAGAGTCCAGAGAGAGAGAGAGAGAGTAGGTGGCACCAGTGGCCTTGATAGGGATGAGAGCACATGTTGGTGATGATGAAGGTGGGGGAAGCAGCACCACTGAGTCTTCTCAGGGGACTTTAACCGCTCAAGCTTAATAAGGGTACATGGCAGTTTCTACAGAATGAAAAATAGATTCATACTCCATGAGCACCATCTTTCCTTTGTTCTTACCTCACAGTATAATTCGGATTATCTCAATTTAATGTTATTCATATGTGTTGACCAACACCTCCCTCCATGGCCTGCATGGCCACAGCTGGAGGATACACCTTTGGCAAAGGCTAAGAAAAGAATTTAATTTAATTTAATTTTTAGACTTTTATGCCGCACCCTCTCACAAAAGCGACTCTGGGCGGCTTACAGGGATACAAGATACAGTTACAAATTACACATGATCAAATAACATCATACTACGGATTAAAAATCATCACAATTTAGATAAACCCAGAACAATAAATACACAATTAATTAAAATATTTGGCTATAATTAGCAAAATACAAAAAAAACAGATTTAAAAGTTAAAGTTTAAAGTTTAAAACAGCGAGAAGGGTGGCTGTCCTATCAGATCAGCCACCCAACATGGGACCCCACATTCCTGGGGCCACACATCTGCCCTGCCAGCCAGGTTTTTAGGCCCTTCCAAAAGGGCAGGAGCTCTGTCTGTAGACGTAACTCAGTTGGCAGGAGGTTCCAAAGGGCCGGGGCAGACACAGAGAAGGCCCTCCTCCTGGTGCTAGAGAGATGCGCCTCTCTAACCGATGGAATGATAAGAGAGCTTCTCCAATCCGCCCTGGTGGGACGGACAGATGTTCTTGGGGTGACGTGGTCTCTTAAGTATCCTGGCCCACTACCATATAGGGCTTTAAAGGTAATGACCAGCACCTTGAATTGCACTCGGAGACATACTGGCAGCCAGTGCAGCTCCTGAAGCAGTGGTGAGGCACGAGTATAACGCCTGCACTCCATCACTACCCGGGCCGCCACATTCTGGACCAGCTGCAGCCTCCAAAAGGTCACCAAGGGCAGCCCCATGTAGCGCGCATTACAGTAATCAAGTCTGGAGGTGACCAAAGCATGTGTGATCATGAGCAAGGAGTCCCGATCTAGGAGTGGGCGTAACTGGCGTATTACACGAAGTTGTGCAAAAGCCCTCCTGGCCACAGCTGCCACCTGCTCTTCGAACAGTAGTCGTGAGTCCAAGAGGACCCCCAGGTTACACACCAGGTCTGTTTGGGGCAAGACTGCCCCATCCAGAACCAAAGATGGCAGCTCCCGAAGAAGTTGCACAACACTCTTTTCATCATTGCAATAACACAGTACTCACCCAGTTCTTGACTTTTCTATCTGGAAGCTTTCCAGGGAACTTCCAAGCAAGAAACATGGAAAATTGGATGACTAGCATGTTGCTGTAACAAGATTATTTTACTTACTGAAGAAGAAAATCCTACCATTGCATAACTGGGAGGGAGCAATCTCTCTCTCTCTCTCTCTCTCTCTCTGACTTCCTGGGCCAGGCAGAGATTTTCTTTGCTTTGACTTAGTCCTCCCAATGTCTGTTCTGCTCATCAGGGTGTCACGCGCCATCTGTAAGGTGTTACAATTCTGTGGGAGGGAGTGGAATGCTGCAGAACTTGCAAGATTTTTGATAAAGTAAAATATCTTTCTTCTTCTTCAAGTGCTGTATCTGATTCTGAATATTTGCTATCATCACATCGCTCAGCCATGAAGATTGCCCTGGAAACAATATAATGCTGTAGTCTTCCATTTGCCTTCCTCATTGCAGTGTGACACACATACTACTGATCCAGTTCTACAAGTCACTATCTGATCCTGAGCCCTTTTGGCATACAAAGCCCTCATTGATCCCCAGGCCCATATTGATGAAACTGTTGCTATTGATGAATCCCCTTGAGAACCATCATACTTCCCTGTGGACTTCACCACCTAAGGTCATTAGTCCTCGTGGTTGTCAGGTTAGTTAAACTCCTCCTGATAATCAGTGTTGAGTTGCTCGCAGTATGGTCTACTCTATTACCATAGCAGGATAATCTGGCCAGACTACAAAATACCTTTACCGACAGAAATAAATTAAATTGGTTTATTTTCATACCATGTAGCACACCACAAATATAAGCCTGGACTCCATAACTAGTGGGTCAAAAGATCAAAAACATTTATTGCTCAATCATCAGATCATTGGAGTATAAAAGACAATATTCACAAAATATCAAAATAAAAATAATCACAGAATTATAACATCAAGACTATTTTAAATCACTTTATGCCAAGGATATCCAAGATTATCTATAATACCTAGAAAAATAATATAAATATATAAGAAGAAGAAATGTAAGATAAGAATCTAATCTTTATACCAATTAAATTAGAGTAATAGTAATATCACAGTTAAGAGCCTTTAACATAAAAACAATAGGTTTATGATCATGTCTCTGAGTCTTTATAAGAATTCATAAAAATAGAATCCAGATACCTAGCAATACATAAGTTAACTTTGACAGCAAAATTGCAACTCTTCATAGTACATGCGAGTTAGATGCTTGTAGTAAGCAGCTCAATTTCTTTGCCCTAACTAATGGCAATTCATCACTCTGATTTATGGCACTTGACTATCAACAGTGAGCAAAAGTAATATTATTATTAGGATTCTGTAATAGGATTCTGGCCATTGGAAAAGAAGAGTAATATATGCACAGCATGTATCTCATGTATTTTGTGGATGCTGCTTGTTTCACACCTTCCCTTGTACAATGTAAGGTATTGCTTTCTTGATCATTTTGGAGCTTCAACTGCAGCAATCTTGTCTACACAGCATTGTAAGCAGTAAGTTTTGTAATTTACAAGCCATATGTGCTTACCAATATTTCCTGAAGCCAACAGGTGTATAAAGTGAATTGGAGTGATGCTAAAGATATGCTCGTCTGCTCGCATGTTCGTGGGTGAAATTAAGAATGTGAAAGCTCTTGCTCAAACCTTCCATCATAATGAAATGGCTTTGCTTTTATATCATGGCACATAAATCCTGACTTAACTATGGATATCCTATGTTGCTCCTTATTTGCACTGACAGTGTGCTCCAAGCCAATGCATTGATAGTCAGATAATGAAGCAATAAAATGCCAAGCTCTACCACTAAAAGAAACACTGTTGATCTAAGGATCCAGAAATTGGGGAACAAAGTGTGAATTCAGAGGGGGGGAAACTCTTGATCATTGAGGTTCTTTGTGTTTTGGCAGAGAATTTCTAATACTTAATACAATTTTATTACACATTCAGTCCAAGAATAAATCCACATATCCTACACTCAGTCATATATCCTACCATCCTATTGACACAAACGCCCAAGCATACCTTCCAGAAAAAAATACACAGTACACACACACACAAACCCACCAATCCCAACTAAAAACGTATACAAGCAGCCCTTCTCTGCCAGGCACAACTTCTCTTGATCTTACCTGAGTTTCTGGATCTTCTCCTCTTCCTCTTTCCTTCCATGGTGCTCTGCAATACACTTAACAGCTTTATCAGGATTGGCAATGTGGAAAGTGGCTGCCCACTTCACAGATTAAAAACTCTGGGTTTTCTCCACAGCTGCAGGAGATCACCCTATACCGATTTCTGGGGAGCAAGGAGGGTGCCCTCTTCCCTTTTACTCTTGACAAAAGATTGAAACCCACATTATGGACACTGAGGACACATCAAAAGCTGGGAATGGCACAATGTAAGGCCCTCCAAATTGTTACACCTCTGGTTCCCAAGTTCTGAGAGATTGCTCATGTTTATTTAATCTGATTTCCATACTAAAGGTGGTTTAACAGAACACTAGCCAGAATCCTATGACTTAAAACCTACCTGTATGCTTGATGGTGTAAATCTGCCAGTTAAGAATTTAACACTTGTATTTCTTGTCACATACAAGTTGTATGACTTGGCACATAGCAAGAAAAGCAAGTGCCAACTTCTTAAACAGCTGCAGTTCACCACTGAAATTTATGCCATCAGGTTTATCATGTAGGTATAAAAAATAGAACATCTGACCAATCTTCTGCTCTTGTTAATACCAATATCTATAGCTTCTGGCTTACACTGACACTTTACAACGTAAGCAGAATAGAGGAGCCCTAAATTTATCATATCTAATCCTGGAATCTCAATAATGAAGAAAGATGCTGCTTGCAGACTGTATAATTTGCAATAGACCAGAAAGACTTGACAGACCCCAACAGAGACAACTGACTTTATCTCTTACATGACATCCCAGGCATAGACATTACTGAATTGCAATTGTTTGTGTTGATGTTTTTGAAGCAAATCTTGGCCACTAGAAAGTAACAGGAACCTTTTGCACAGGGAGAAAAAAGAGTGGAAGTCTTGGGAATAGATACAACCAAGCAAGATTTAGCACTGAGTGTTTGTAGCCCTTGAACCTCCACAGGTTACCCACCCTCTACTATGAAAACCAACATTTGGGAGCACAAGGACCTTCCATGAAGGACATGTCATAGCTGAGGCATCACCAGAAGAATGCCTTCTGTTGTCTGGACATATTTCATCTCTGATGAAGTGGTACTTGGGTGCAGAGACTCAGTTAATTAACTCAATGAGCAGTGCAACCTGGTACAGATAGAAACATTGCCTTAAGTCCTTTCGTTTCAACCCTCTTGAGCTTCAGCTCAACCCACTTCAGCTCCCAGAAACCCACTCCAGCATGGCCAATGGCCAGTGACTCTAAACATCTGGAAGACCAATGCTGGGAATGACTGCTCTAGAGCTTGAAAAATGGGTATCATCACTATGGAATGTGCCCCAAAGTAAATTGCAAGGCTTCAAAAGGTTACTTTTTTGCAGTAGTTAGTATCCTCCTAAAGGATTCTGGGAGTTGTAGTGCAAAAAAATTCATTTTCCAGCCCAGGAGTAGGTAGAACAATTCTTTAGAAACAGCTCAAATGCCATGTGAGTCAACTGTGCTGCTCAAAAAATTATCTCATCACTTGAGACAAAGTTTCAACCTTCTGCTGAAGGATTTTAACCATTTTAGCTTCATTTATCTGAGTCATTTACCAGGATGTATCACATTGGCGGACTCAGCAGGAAGCATTATCTCCAAACAGTGGGTTATATTTTAGCAAAATCAACATCTGAGAAAAGGGAAAAATTGTTTCCATCTTTCATCTGTCTCCTCTCCCCCAACTCTTTTGTTAGATGAATAGCTGTACTGTGAACAAATGAACCTCTGTGAACTTCTCCAAGCCAAAATATTATTGCTTAGAATTAGTAAATTCTGCCTTATATAATTAATTACTCAGGGAAGTGAAATCATTCATGCTGGAGTTTTGAACAGATTCCAGATGCTAGATGACAAGAAATGCATAACATTGTGTTATATCTTAAATACTGCTCTGTCATTCATCTGATATGTCTCTTGAATCAAACCCAACCATTATTAAAAGGAAAAATAATGAAATTTTATGTGTATCTCTCAGAAGACATGAGGAGAATCTCTCAGTGTACACAACATAGTTTTTGCTTTTAAGGAAAAGTAAGAACTTCATTTCACATTTCTTAAAAATATGACTTTACTAAAATTCTAAACAATATTCATATTTGGGATGGAAAGAATTTGAAAGTTTAAGACAGTGACTACAATATAAACCAAATCAAATAGATTCATTTATCTAGATCCAAGACTGTCGATGTTTGCTCAGGAAAAAGGGGCTCTGAATTGTTGTGCATTTGAATATGATGGTTCCACTTTTTCTCTTTATACACTTTTCATCCAACTGTATAGCATAACAGCTAGTCAGTTCTCTAGCTCCTGGATAATTTACAGCTCAGATAAGAACTCGGTTTGTACAGCTTAAAGATGAATTTGCACATTGCCCTTAGCAATTGCTTAAGCATTTTTAAAGAAACCTCTTCAACATTTTGGAAATCATAGCTGTGACTGGTTTTATTCCCTTTCCAAATACTGTATCAGTAATGAACCCTAGGAAGCTATAATTAATTCACTGCCCAGCAATTGTGTCATCAAGGCAGGACTCAGAGAGACAAGCTATGAGAAACCAGGGAACATAGTTAAAAGTAGAGACATCACCTTGCAAACAAAAATTTGCATAGTCAAAGCAATGGTATTCCCGGTGGCAATGTATGGTTGTGAGAGCTGGGAACATAAGGAAAGCTGAGTGCAGAAGAATAGATGCCTTTGAAATGTGGTGTTGGAGGAGAGTTTTGAAAGTCCCGTGGACAGTGAGGAGAACAAATAGGTCAATCTTAGAAGATGTCAACCCTGACTGCTTCTTAGAAGGTAAAATAATAAAGATGAAGGTAAAGTACTTTGAACATCAAATAAGAAGAGAGGATTCATTTGAGAAAGCCTTGATGCTGGGAAGGGTGGAGGGCAGAAGAAGAAGGGTCAGTCAAAAATGTGATGGCTAGATGGTATTGTAGAAGCAGGATATTAAGCACAGAAGGCACAGAGCTGGGCAGGTTGAGGAGGATGGTGGAGGACAGGAGTGCCTGGAAGACAATGGTCCGTGGGGTCGCAAAGGGTTGGAATCGGCTGTGCAACTGAACAACAAGAGGCTATGAGATTATTATCCACTCCCTCTGAGGCTTTGGTTATCTTATATAATCAGCTATATTCTTCAGATGTGGGATAAATTTATTTTTCTAGGAATAGTATATAGCTGCCAGGTATCCCGGACTTGATCCATGAAAGCTAACAATAAAAATATAGCAGTTAGTCTTTAAAGTGCTACTGTGTTTTTTATTTTATTTTATTTTATTTTGTTTTGTTTTGTTTTGTTTTCTGAGATGCCTGAACCACAGACTAACATGGCTACTATTCCAAGTATTTGTTTGAGATTCTATGTTGAACTGGCAACTGGAATACATTTACTTTACAAAATATTTGCTTCTCATTAGACCAGTGGTTCCCTACCTTTCTTTACAGATCCCAGTTCCAGACACAAGCAATGTGTTCTGAAAATGACTCCTGCCTGAGAGAATACTTTCTCACTGGGCACACAAGTTAATGGGCAAAGCAGAAGTTCTGCTGCTACCTTGGCTGTATCTCCTCAAACAGACTTCTTCTCAGTCCACTAAGACAAGGAATGGGTCTCTTTTGGCTTGTAGGGTCTCCACGTCTACCCATCTCCCTCTGCATGTCCTTCCTCTGGGGTCATGTCTCAGGAGGACAGGCCCTGGTCATACTTGTGAAGACAGGGTCCTCAGAAAGCTTGCTCTGTTGTTGTTGCAGGGATGAAGGACTCTAGAATACAACTGCTGGTACTGCTTTTTGTGGTACTATGAGTCCTGCTACTTTCTTTTTGCTCTGTGACTTCTTGATGCTAGCTGGACTTTACTAAGTAGTTGCTGCTGCATGTTATAGAAAGTTGACTGCATTGCCATTTAAGCAGCTTAATATCCTGCTTCTCAATGGTTTAAAGAAGGCTTCAGGAACATACTCCTGCTCCTTCCAGAAGGAGAAAAACCTGTAATGAAGCAGTTCCTTTAGCTTGCTGGCCAGGTCACCACTTCAGAATGGGGGGAAATGCTATTTTCCTTCTATGAAGTTCTTTATCCACCTAGACCAGTGGTGGTGAACCTATGGCACACATGGCAGAGGTGGCACTCACAGCCCTCTGTGGGCACACACACCGTCACCCCAGCACAGAGTTCACCCTGCCCCTCTGCCCAGCAGCCTAATGGAACCACTTTCTCTCTCCCCCAGCATAGAGTTTGCCCCCTCCCTCTGCCTAGAAGCCCAATGGGAGTGCTTCCTCCCTCCCCCCAGCACAGAGTGGGCACTCTGTTTGGGCACTCAGTCTCTAAAAGGTTCAACATCACTGACCTAGACTGTTGGACCCTGAAAGCTCCAGAGGACACTTGACCATAATGTCTCACTTTTCTCTGCCCAGAGGAATAGCCACACCAATGGGAGTCAGTCTACAGTGCCATATCATGGAGTGCCATTTGCTACACCAGCACTTTTTCAAGCAGATAGAAAGTGAAATTCCATCAAGTTGCCACATCCTCATTTAGATGGTGCACTGAGAATCCAATTTCTCTTGTCCTTGCTGAAACACCTCAGGTCCCTGGAAACTGGGGGTGGGAGAATGTCCTGTCAGATTTCTAGCCCGCTTGACTTTATTTAGTATGCATGTACTTCCATATGTCGATCTGAACTACTAATTAGAGCAGGGATTCTCAACCTGAGGCCCATGGGCTGAATGTGGCCCACAGCACCATTTCATGTGGCCCTCAACTGCCTCCACCACACCAGGAAGTGCCATGTGATGGAGGAAGGGCAAAATGGCCATCTGGCCCCCAAAGCTGTCTGAGGGAGCGTGACCCAGCTTCTGGCAAAAAAAGGTTGAGAATTCCTGAATTAGAGAGTGTGGGTCATACATGGCGTGTCTTTTATCTTTCCAGCCTACAGTGCTGCCACCATTTTGGCCTCATTGTCTATGACAAACAAACCTTGGGGTTCTGTAGTAGACTCAACTACTGCTGCATGGCCCTAAGAGCTTCTTAAATACTGTGAACTTTGTGGCTGTCGTCCATCGCAGCCCGCCTGATATCTCTACTTCCCACCAGTGTCCTGTTAAGGAGAGATAGGTATATTTTGCATCCTGGCTGCTCCAGATATCACACAAAAATTTACCACCTGTGCTTTGGCCAAGTGCTTCTGTACCAGTTTCTTGATATCCCAAAATAAATATGGCAGCTGGCAATGGGGTGTCAGTCCATCCACGAAACCAGTAATCTCCATCCAAGAGAATGGCTGGTCATCTAGGGCTATCATATCCTCAGGTGACAAGTAATTTAGTATTTTTATATTTGCAAAAGGTCTTTTCCTGCAGCACCTTCAGGAAACATATTGGGAACAAATCAAAACAAAATGATCCTACTTGCACCAAAAATACAAGAATCACAATACAGAAAGTTCTGGATAGGAACACTCTTGAGGCAGCCTGGTTTGTTCTAGCAACTACATTGTTTGCTGACAAAAGAAGAAAATTAGCCCATCCCTGCAGCAGACCAAACAGAAGGTTAAATTCCCATAAGATCACACCCTGTGTTTGTTTTATCTTTTCCTTTAAAGGGATTATAATAACAGGGTTGCTTAAAGTGCAAATATGGTCCATCTTTCCCCAGATGACATATTGCACTTCAGAGAGACCCTATTTAGAAAGATCTAGTGAGATCTAGGCCAGGATAATTAGGCCATTTTGTTCCATCCTAAGTTGCTTTAATCGACTATGAATCACCTTGAGTCTACATGTGGGAAAGTTGATGAATAATTAAAATAATGTAATCCATAGAGAAATCTTTTTCCCCTCCAACTGATAAATACCATAGAGTCATATACAGTTGTACCTCGCTTAAAGAGCATAATGTGTTCCACAGGATTGCTCTTTAAGTGAGTTTTCTCTTTAAGCGAAACACCAATGTAAGTGACCAATTGTGACTTCTTGGGGGGGATTGTGAACCCCAAATTATTTGTTAAGTGAGTTTTTGGTTGGTTTTATTTGTTAAGTGAAGCGAACATTCAAAGAAAATTCTGCTCTTTAAGCAAATTACTCTTTAAGCGAGGAGTTCTTTATGCGAGGTTAGACTGTACTAACAATTATGAGAAGGGTTGGACACTGGATGCATTCGCACATAATGATAATCCAGAATTCAGAAGGAGGTGTACTGTACAAGCATCCCTTTGGTTTTTCCATTCTTCTTTGCCAGCTACTAAAAAACCAGGAATTCTTTGTTTCATTTAGTATGTTATCTGAACTGGGAATCATTACTTATTATTCCTTTGCAAGCCACAACTACATGTCAGGATTTATAATGCTGCAGTGGCTCAAGTGGCTAAGACACTGATTGGAAGATGGGAGGTCAGCAGTTCAATACCCAAATACTGCAGGACGGAATGAGCTCCCGTCTTTGTCCCAGTTCAAAATTGTAAGTAGATAAATAGGGATCACTTCAGTGGAAAGGTAAACAGTGTTCTGTGAGCTCTGGTGTCTAGTCATGCCTCCCACATGCAGAAGCAGACAGCGCTACCTTTTAGGCTATGAAACAGAGATGAGCACCAAACCCTAGAGTTGGATATGGCTGGCTTTCAAGCAAGGGTGACCTTTACCTTTACTATATAAACATAGCAGTTGAGTTTGCCTACTTTCTGATAGGTATCAGCACTTACAATTTTTGCTGGGAAAAGATTCGATTTCTTTCTAAAGCAAAGAACATTCTAGTTGCAATTGCTTGTAGATCTCTGCCTCAGAATTCTAATATAATATTCCAAAGCTCTAGAGTACTGGTTCCCAACTTTTTTTTGGCCATGCCCCCCCTAAGCATCTCTAACATACTGATCCCACCCCCTATGTTATATAATTCTTATAATTCAAAAAGTGAACTCCTATTCGTGCAGAGGAGGCCTAAAAGGCTATTAACTGTTAATAACACAGTCTCATATTGCCCCCTTAAAAAGTAAATTTCCCCCTGTGGTGTGTGTTCCCCACATTGGAAACCACCACTCTAGAGTTTCCAATGTGGTTCTGTATTAGGGCGTAGAAGAAAAACTGCAGTTATAAAAGATAGGAAGAGGGAGGTTTCCTTTTGTTTTTCCCCGGGCTATATTTAGACAATTTGCACAAATCTGATCAAATTAGCAATACAAACTGAAGTGTTTTTCAAATGGCATTTCCTTTCATACTAAACATTTTATTAAGACAGAACTTCCTTGCAGGAAGAGAAGAGAAATTAACATATAAATAAGTCTTAGTGAATTGAAGAATGCATTTACAAGGTTTCTGTCCTGCACAGTGATGGGATGTAACAGGTTCGCACCAGTTCGCTAGAACCGGTAGTAACTTTTCCCAGTGTCCCAGAAAACCGGTAGCAGCTTTTGGGGGGAACCACCTTCGGGGCTTACCTTTTCATTGGTTCCCCCACTGTGCATGTGCGCCAAGCACTTGGTGTGCATGCATGCCTACAGTGCTTAGCGCATATGCATGGCCTCCTTGCTGTCCTCCCAAGCGGGGAGGAGGAAGAGAAGCTGCTAGCCTGAAGCTCCCTATAGCCTGCTCCCCAGGGTAAGTGACTCACCTTTGGATGTGGTGTGTCTGTGTGTATTTTAATGTGTATTTAATAACTTTACCTATATTGACATACTACCATAGTTCCTAAAAAGGCCTGGCGGCTGGCAGGCCTAGGGTTTTTAAGCAAAGTCTTGGAGTTACCTCATCAATAAGCGACACCTGTGCTGTTCCAATTGCTGTTCCATTTGGAGAACCCTTAAGGAGCTATAGCTGTTTTACATTTACATTAAGGCATATTATCCTAGAGAACTGGTATGATGACCATATCCATCTTGTAACATGGTGCTGCCCAGGCACTTATACTAAAAGGTAAGTGACAGGTTTGTGTTTGGGGTGGGTGGGTTGAGGGGGGTGTGTGTGTGCTTATTTTTATTTTTTATTTTTTTTTATTTTTTCTTTGGCCCTGCCCATGACATCATGATGTCATGATGTTAGCTCCACCCACACTGTGATGATGTCACGGTGGGGTAGTAAAATTTTTTGACAACCCACCACTGGTACTGCACCTGTCTCACAAAAAAAAGTTCAAGCCAGTAACATTAATCATCAGTCATTACATAACTTCAGATAAGTCACATAAGAAAGAAAAACAAAGCAAAAAACTAATGCTCACCAGAGCAAAAAAAATATTGTAAACAATTGTTGCACTCTCACTGTTTGAGTACAGCTTTTCAATTGAACTTATATTTATTTTCTTCTGTCTCCACTAGAAGGATGGCTTTGAACAGCATTTTTTTCACAATTCCTTTTTTTTCCATGTTGTATTTTGTTTGGTTTTCTCCAAAAGCCATTCAAAGGATATTAGCTCATGGATGGCCATATAAATTCAATAAGTAAATAAGATTGAAGAATCTACACTTGTAGCTGAATTGTTTAGGTCAATAGTTGTGATTATTGTGAATGGAGAAACTGAATTAATGACAGCATTAGTAAGAAAACTTTTCATTGTATGGTAGATGTTTCTTAGCCTTCATAAGAGAAATGTGGTGATTTAATAGAAATTACATTGCTCATTTGTTAAATTACACTTTCAGCATGCTGTCCCAGATGTCTCAGATAATTGGGTATTATACCATGTCAAGCCATAAAAGGGCTTATCTATTTCTTAGTGTAGTAAATAGCTTCTGCATAGACCTCAACTTGTACCTGAATTGGATTGTACAGAAAGAATGTAGTTTGTTAATGCATCCAATCTTTGTGCATATGCATTATACCACTATAAATATTTCAGTTAAAAATTCTGGGACTGCAGTGGCTCAGTGGTTAAGAAGCTCCCCCTGTTAGCTGGAAGGTTTGCAAGTCGGCAGTTCAAGACCCTAGTACTGCATGATGGAATGAGCGTCCATCTCTGTCCTGGCTCCTACCAACCTAGCAGTTTGAAAGCAAGAAATAGCAAGTAGATAAATATGGACCACTTTGGTGGGAAAAAATCTTGCGGACATGAAAGGAGACTCATTTAGGCATCCTCTGAGTGGAGTTCCTCCAGCAAAAATCCTTTCAACCCAGAAAGCACCTTTGTGTGCTTCTGACATGTTAAAACAAGTTTAGAATAACAGATCAACTATTATTTTAAAACAAATAAATGTATAGGAAAAAGAAAAATATATAATTTTGTCCTGCTGAAATGTGATTGGTTCTCTCTCTCTTTCTTTGTTTCTCTGCATATGTGTGTGTATATTGTACCATGCTGTCACATTAAAACTGACTTATTGTAACCTTAATAGGGCTTTCAGAGGAAATGAGATACATAAGGAATATTTTTAGCTTCCCTAATTAACTTCCATGGCGAGTGGGCAGCAATATAAAAATGAATAAATAAATAAATAAAATAATTGATCATGAATCTAAGTCTGTCACTGGGTATCTTGCAATAGTGACTTCACTATATCTTCAGGTTGTTCTCTAACCACAACAAAAACAAGATGGTTTTGCTGCCTAAGACAAATAAAAGACAGCACCATCCCAAGTACAGAGGCAGAAAGGAAGGATAGTGGAAACAGTCCTGGTGAAAAATGGGGAAACATCTTTCACTATACTTGAAACCAATAGCCTGGTGCACTGTCTATTTGTAAGCTGCCTCAAGTGTTACTTTTAATGGAAATGGAAGCTATAAATGTAATAAATAAACAAAGGGTGCAGACAGTAGTTCTATGATGCACATAGTTGTCCTTGAAAGTCCTGCTGGTACTCTGCCTCGTGAATTCTTTCTTCCTTTTCAAATAAATACTACAAGGCAGCATTGGGACAGTCCATGTTGCCAGAGTATAAAAACATAGAAAGCTGCCTAGGTTGAACCAAACTATTTGCTTCTCCAGCTGGACTCCATTGGCAGTGATCCTCCAAGATTTTGAGTATACAGTAAAACCTCGGATAACGCTAAAACTTGGTCCCACAAGTATTGGTGTAACCCGATTTTTAGTGTTATCCGATGCATGTTAAAATCCTATGGGATGCATCGGATAACGTTAAAGCTCCATAGAGATACATTGTAACCGCACAGGCTTTAGCAGTTGTTATCCGATCCATCCCATAGGACCTTAACGTTATTTGATCCAATTCTCCTCCCCAGATTACTTAACGTTATGCAATTTTAGCGTTAACCAAGGTAAACGTTATCCGAGGTATTACTGTATATTCTCCTCTCCCTCTTCCTGAAGTTGCTGGAACAGGACCTAATACATTCTGTGTAAAAATTGCATTCTCTAGCAATGACTTACAGTCAGTGGTGGGTTGTCAAAAATTTTACTACCCCACCGTGATGTCATCACAGTGTGGGCGGAGCTAATGTTATGATGTCATGATGTCATGGGTGGAGCCAAAGAAAAAATAATAAATAAAATAAAATAATAAAATGAAATAAAAATAAGCACGCACGCACGCGCACACACACACACACCTCCACCCACACACCCACAACACAAACCCGTAAATAAATGAAATAAATGAAATAAATAAATAAATAAATAAAAATTACATTAAAATACGCCCACTCACCCAAACACCCCAAACATAAATCAACCCACCCACCCCAAACACAAACCCGTCACTTACCTGTTAGTATAAGTGCCTGGGCAGCACCATGTTGCAAGATGGATATGGTCATCGTACTAGTTCTCTAGAATAATATGCCTTAATGTAGAGGTAAAACAGCTGTAGCTCCTTAACAGTTCTCCAATTGGAACAGCAATTGGAACAGCACAGGTGTTGCTTATTGATAAGGTAACTCCAAGACTTTTCTTAAAAACCCCAAGCCAGGCCGCCAGGCCATTTTAGGAACTGTGGTAATACGTCAATATAGGTAAAGTTATTAAATACACATTAAAATACACACAGACACACCACATCCAGAGGTGAGTCACTTACCCTGGCAAGCAGGCTATAGGGAGCTTCAGGCTAGCAGCTTCTCTTCCTCCTCCCCACTTGGGAGGACAGCAAGGAGGCCATGCATATGCACCAAGTACTGTAGGCGTGCATGCACACCAAGTGCATGCATGCGCAGTGGGGGAACCAGTGAAAAGGTAAGCCCCGAAGGTGGTTCCCCCCAAAAGCTGCTACCGGTTCTCCAGGACACTGGGAAAAGTTACTACCAATTCTGGCGAACTGGTGTGAACCTGTTGCATCACATCACTGCTTACAGTTCTTTGAGTAAACTGTGTGCATGGGCAATGTTGCTCAGTCTATGATGTTTAGAGAGCACAGACACTTTGTGGTCAGAGAAGTGACCTCCTTGGTTTTAGATTTGCCCCTCCCAGTTCAAACATGAGTCCCCACTGGTAGGGAAAAGTCAGTTAAATAAATCAGTTACCCAGTAGAAGCCAAAATCATGAGTATGAGTATGGGAGGCATACCCATTTTAAGTCAAAGAGATGTACTGTACTTAACTGTATCTGTGGTGAGGGAGGCATATGGTCTTTTTGTATTGTATATAGTTTATACTTGGCCTGGCTAGTCAATGAGAATGGGCCAGGTTTTAATCCTGCCCAGTGCCTCCTCAAAGAAGAGTCACCCTGTGTGAGCTGGAACAGAGTGCCTCCAGAAAAAAGGAATCTGCTCTAGTTGACAGAACTAGGGATGGGCAATGAATCTGAGATAATTTCAGAGCTGAAAAAAAGGAACTGTGATGTGGAACAGATACCAGAAGTTGACCAAAAGACAAACCACTTCTGACTACTGTACTTTATAATGAGGAAACCTGCAAAGGATTGCCATAAACTGGGATCAACTTGATGGGATGTCATTATGATGATATGGGGAGATAAATTTAATTCCAGAAAAGTTACATCGTCTTTTGTCCGGAGGTAATTTATAAAAATTTACAAAATTATTGTATCACACACAGGGAATAATGTAATATAAAAGCTAGTGTTACTTGGACTGTTGCTAACGCAACACTCCACACACTCCAGATCTGTTTCAGAGGATTCCCAAAAACTTAGGAACAGTTTTGGAGTGAGTGACTGAGAGGCTTCACATCAAAATGAGAGTTGCCTGTTCCCCACCCCCATTGCAAACAGTGGCCTCTAGTGGGAAGCTCTGGTAATGCTCCATAGAAATATATACAGGGTGTCCCAAAAGTCACTAGACATATGGAAAATTGAATAATGACAGGTATCTTGGACTGTGCTTGCCATGAGTGGGGGAAGAAGATGTTGTGTGTGTGCTTAAAGAGGTGGCCAACATGTATATTTTGTAAATATTTTGTAAACTTTTGTGATAAATGTTTTGTAAATAAAGGTACATTTAGCTACAATTCCCCATTTCCCTATGTATGGCAACTTTTGGGACACCCTACATTATGGCTTTTGAGCAAGGGTGACCTTTACCTTTACTGTATCATGTATTTAAAGATTTTTATTGAATAATTTAGACCCACAAATAATTTAAAACATGGATACTGAACTTATGGATATATACTTGTACATTAGTCAGAACAGCCAGCTGGATACAATCCATAGACTGATATTCTGCCAATAAAAACTCTGTTTATGTGAAGGGTTCCAATTATGTCAGAGTAAAAGCTTCATTAAAAAATTCCTGTCCTGTAACCAGTTCCAGGCACACTCTCAGTGTAAACCTAATGATGAGAAAGTGGGACATATTTAGGAGATATTCCAAGGTGCGTTTATTTTTTTCTCTTTTTTTCAAATTTTTATTTATTTTGTTTTAAAGAAAATAACAAACTTAAACAGAGAGAGAAAAGTACAAAAAAACCCAATAATATACATATGCATATGCATAGAATTTTATGTAAATGTCATAACAACTTTATAACATAACAAATTTTCATTTAGATTTAAATATTCTTTAAATTTATCAAATGTTTGAAGTTTATCAATGCCTTACGCTACTTAATGTTCCAATCTGTATTATTCACCTTGGTGCTGTTTACATAGTCCTTGAATTCAGTACACGACCCTTTTATATACTCACTTTTCCCAAAATTGCATTACCTCCGACTCTGGTCTGTGTGTTTAACCAAGGAAATAAAAGAATGTCTCTTTCAAACTGGTTGTAGGATACACGCCATTTGGCATGGACCAGTAACAACTGGTGTGTGTTTTGTTTTATTAAATGGCTAGGAACCATGGATTTTAGCACTGGCAAAAATATAGAAAGATAAAAGCATTTACAATGTGAATTTCTCAGTTTCATGACTTGGACAGGTAAATGAAGAATATGAGCAAAGAACAAGAAATTATATAACACAGGAAAAAGTAGACAGCCAGAATGTTTGCTTATGCAATAAGAAATGGAAAATGCAGATTGTTACAGCTGATGATTCAAGGTAAAAGGAAACAGGAAAGAAACGTCCAGGAAGGTTTTATTTGTTTGTTTGGTTGGTTGATTGGTTGGTTGGTTTAGATTTATATTGCCACCCACTCATACTGGCAACTCAGGGCAGCTTACAAACAATACAACAACAATACAGTAACAATCATAGTAACAGTAAAATACAACCCCGCAAAACAAAATACAGTACTACAATCCAAAACAAAAAAGAGACTATCTCCCCTCCAGCCATTGGTGGGGCCCCGGAGGAGGCTGCAAAGTCCTCAGCTGCCCGTCAGGCCATGGCGGATCCTCCATGTTTTGTTGACATAATGTATTTATTTATTTTGGTGCAACAGAACATTATTGTTTAAAACTGCCTCATTGAAAGCCAAGATAGCTCTAATGATGTCCAATCTTGGTTGGGATTTTGAGGAGAAGCAATTTGAAAGTCTTATCTAAAGGCAGCACAGCCTGGACATGGAACCTTATAAGTCCTGCTCTCATTCAAATGCTCCATGATCTGTCTAGGGAGGAATATTTGCCACATCTGGAAAAGAAGACTAAGCCAGGAAGAAGAATTAACTGGAAACAGTAATTCAGTCAAGGAAATCATAGAATTAGCTCAGCTATTCAAGAATAAATAAGAAATTTGTGAAGTAACTGCACCTGCTACCACTTTATTTTGCTGATTTATATTGGGGTATGTTGCATCGAAGACAATGTCACTTGCTTTCCCTAACATATAACTTGCAAGTTCTAGAGCAAGACCAACATCTCAAAATCTGGGGAAATGTATAGTCCAAATGGTTCCACTGCAGACTAGCCCACCAAATGTGAATTAAGTCATTCTCTCTCTAATAATTAAATATTATCTCCATTTTAAAGCCTGTGCTATTAGGTTAAAATTGGATAGCAGGATATGTTTAATTCACCATTGTGCATGCACAGATGAAACCTTCAGGCTGCAGTCAAAAGCATTTTCTTGGAAATAAATGGATCTGAAATCACAATTTTTTACTTCCAATTTATTTCATACAAATCTATATGTGCATCTTTCCCAACAATATATGCTTTTTAAAATGTCCCCAAATATTATTTTGCTTCTGAAAAATACTTTATCCTATTTTGGAAAAAGAAGTCATACCATTTCTTATGTTATTTTTGCAAACAAAATGTAATGATTTCCTTGTTTCCCAAAAAAGAGAAGTGTCATTTTCAAGCCCTGATTATAGTCACCTGCTAACAGGAAGCTTCTGCTACTGCCTGACAACCCTTCCTCCACAATACACACAGCATTGTATACAGGCTAAGTCTACCTTGTGACAGATGAACCTGCTCTAGTTGCCAGAGCTAGGGATGGGCAATGAATCTGAAATAATTTCAGAGCTGGGGAAAAATGAACTGTAATGTGGAACAGATACCAAACGTTGACCAAAAGAAGGACCAGGAGGCAGGATTAAGAAACCAGTTATAATCAGGAAGACCTAATTCAAACAAGGTTTCATTACAACAGGAGGTTCTCTTATAGCCTTTCCTTTTCAGGAAGATCTAATACTAAGCCCAGTTGGATGTCATCAGTGTAATATCTCAAATGCAAGGGTGGTAACATAAAAATCATTGGCTTATCAGACCCAACAGCTCTGTCTGTCAGTGTGTCCCTCTTTCTTTCTTTCTTTCTTTCTTTCTTTCTTTCTTTCTTTCTTTCTTTCTTTCTTTCCTTCCTTCCTTCCTTCCTTCCTTCCTTCCTTCCTTCCTTTCGGGGTGTAGAATACGTTGAGATTGGTTCTTGCTTTATTTGTGTCAGATGCACCATCAGCATATAATAACACAAAGCTAAACTTAACACGTTTAAAGTCAAATAGTATAGATGAAGCTAAAGTACTTTGGACATCAAATGAGAAGAGAGGATTCGCTTGAGAAAGCCTTGATGCTGGGAAGGGTGGAGGGCAAAAGAAGAAGGGGTCGGCCAAAAATGAGATGGCTAGATGGTATTGTAGAGACAATGGGCACAGAGCTGAGCAAGTTGAGGAGGATGGTGGAGGACAGAAGTGCCTGGTGGACAGTGGTCCATGGGGTCACAAAGGGTCAGAATCGACTGTGCGACTGAACAACAACAAAAACAAAATAGAATTGAGACATATCAACAGCATTTCCTCTTGCCAACATAAGGTCCTCCTTAGTGCTTGTTGAGGGGCATCATGTGCATTGTATCATATGGGAGATAGTTTGTATTTATCCACATTCATACAGGCTGTCATCTACAGGAAACCCACTTTCTCAGATTAGCCCATGATCTTCCTACCTCTGCACACAGTCTGTTTAAAGTTTTCCACACAGGCCATGATTGTTATTGGCCAGGCAGTAGGGAGTCATGTGGTTCTTCTGCCCAGTTATCTGGTAGCTCCTTGCTCACCTTCCATAGTTCTAAGGCAATTTGTGATGCTGGTTATTTGGAGGGGCAGAAGTTGTGAGGAAGCTATGCCTTGATTCCAATCTCTGCTTTGGTGGCTGGTGATCAAATAGCAAGTGTCTTTCTGAGGAACTTGCTTTGACCCACTCTTTCTGAGCAGCATTTTCTTGACAGAATTTCGATGGAGTGATGCCAGCTAAGTAATACACTTTTTGTAATGGAGTTGGCTTTAAACATTCTGTGACCAATCTCACTGTTTCATTTAAGGCCACATACACCTTTTTCCATGTTTTCATCTGTACCACATTGGACTAACATACTCTCCTACAGAGTAACATAAAGCTAGCCCAGAGGTGTGTGGTTGGGCACCCCATCTTGTGCCTGTTATTTTCTTCAAAATATTGTTCCTGGCAAAAAGCTTTTGTTTAGTATTAAAGCAGTGGGTCTTGAAAGTTAGCGTTTGATCCAGGGTAACTCCCAGAGATTTGGGGATGTTGCAGTGTTTTAGCCTAGTGCCGTTCCAAGTCACCTGCAGGCTTCTTGATGACATAGGTATAAAGTTATCCATTCTTCTTTACACTCACAAAGAACTGTGTTGGCACAAAAGCCCCATTTTTATACGCTCAATTTTGTTCTCCCAACTCCATTCTGTAATCGCCCCAAAGAATGTGAGTAATGTGAACATCTGCAATGCAATAACAGCATCCTGCCAGCTGATCCTTCCACTCCAGAAGCACCTCTGTCAAGGTGGTGCTACAAAGAAACCTTGGCTCCTTTACACCAAATCTATGATGGTGTGATGTGGCAAAATAATAGGAATTCTATAGCATGCTACATATTTGCCCTGTTTATTTGTGATGTGATGTGCTGGACCTTTGAATTTTAGGACAAAATGGATGGCCCTTATCTCTTTTCCAGCTGTTTCTATCACACAACATTCTACTGAAAGCTGTGGTTGCATTGATGGTCACTGTGTTGGTATTTTAGGGGTTTTTGCTATTGTGTACATGATTGTACTGTTGGCACCTAGAGATATTTTACTTTCACTGGATTTAGACCAGTGGTTCCCAACCTTTTTTGGCCATGTCCCACCTAAACATCTCTAAAATCCTGATGCCCCCCATCAGTGATGGGATGTAACAGGTTCTCACCAGTTCTCCAGAACCGGTAGTAACTTTTCCCAGTGTCCCAGAGAACCAGTAGCAACTTTTGGGGGGAACCACCTTCGGGGCTTACCTTTTCACTGGTTCCCCCACTGAGCATGCGCACCAAGCAGCAAAAGAAGAGTATTTAATGTATTTTTATTTTATTTTATTTTATTTATTTATTTACTGGTTTGTGTTGTGGGTGGGTTGAGGGGTGTGTGTGCGCTTATTTTTATTTTATTATTTTGTATTATTTTGTATTTTTATTTTTTATTTGGCCCTGCCCACGACATCATGACATCATGATGTTAGCTCCGCCCACACTGTGATGACGTCATGGTGGAGTAGTAAAAATTTTGACATCCCACCACTGCCCCCCATCCCCCATGATGCATAATTCTTATTATTCAAAAAGTGAACTCCTATTCACATAGAGGAAGCCTAAAGGGCCATTCACTATTAATAACTCATTCTCAATTCTCCCCCCTCCCTTTAAAAACCAAATTGTCCCCCTGTGGGAACCACAGATTTAGATTCTTGTTGGTATGCAAGAAGCAAAGAGAGAAAGAAACTCTAATCCTGCCCACTGCTTCCCTGACTCATAGTATAATCAGTCAACTCACTGGCTGGATTGGTATATGGAAGGAAATGGGAGGGGAGAGAAAAGAGAGAAGGGGAGGGAGGGAGCAGGCACTGTAACAGCCCTGAGAATTTCCTTATGTATTCTTTAGAAATTGCACGGTGCTGAAAACAGAGACAAAATCTAGAAGAAAAGATCAGTAGGTACACAGTACTGTACTCCCCTTTGCCACCACTGCTTTGCTCTCCTGCACAATCTTCTCTGGCCAGGTAATTCATCTTTCTTTTCTTTGTAAACTATTTAATGCCTGTTTAATTGAATGGGAAACCAGAAGAGATATACAGATATATAGACAGTCTTTCTAAATTGGGGGCACTAGGTCTATACTGCTGCATGGCAACAAATTGGCAGCAATCAGTGTTGTATGAGTTTTGTGTGTTCTTGTTAGTATGCAAGTGAGAAAGCAAATTATTTTGAGCAAAATGTTTGTGTGTGTGCCCCTGCACATGTATATATGTATGTCTTGATCCTCAACAGCAGCATAAATGTTAAAAAGAAATCTCTGACTAGCTGTTCTATTTGTATTATGCTTTTAACAGTGTCTTGCTTTGGAAGCCTGTCTTTCACTTGCTCACACAGACTCTGTCGCTTGTACACACTTTCACACACATCTTGTGACCAAGGCAGGGAATAATATACACTTCCTGGAAGTTTTGGGGTCACACACACACACACACACACACACACACACACACACACACACGGTTCTATTTAGTAAGTTCTATTTTTATAGCAACTCTTATTCTTTAAGGGTGTCAGACTATGTTGAGTAAGATACTATAATTTGTTAGCATCATTTCTTTCAACCTGAGGACAGTACTAATCCTTACATGGCATGAAGAGGAGTTACATTTGTGATTTACACTGACACTTTTCTGAACTGACAGGAAGTACAAGTGACAGTACAAGAACACCTTCAGTGTGATATGAAACAGATCATTTGTAATCTTAATGTTTTGTTATGAATTTATGCCAACATAAGAGTTTAGCCACTCATTAGAACACTTTGGAACAGATACATTAGAATGCATGTATAAAAAGACATCTGCTAGCTTTCCTCTACAACCATGAAGACAAAAACTATTATTTTTGGTAATGTTCACTGATTTGTTCTAAATCTCTCTGTTTCAGTCTTGAGACGAGTAGGGAAAAGATATCATATACAACTACCACTAGATCTCTGGGTACTTTGCAGTAGATAAAAAAAAAATTCTGAGTCCAAAATACTTTTTTGCTCAAAATTATATTGCTGAAATGAATACAATTTAGGAAAATCAGTTTAGATTTGTGTGTGAGAGAAAAACGCTGTGAATGCCATTCAGTTCAGACCAAATTTGGGGGCAATCTAATTCTAAGTGTGTTTCACTTGCAAGAGGCTTCATTTGATAGATCTTAAAAATGTACTAACAAAATCAGATTTCACACAGCCTCTAGTCTTGAGAAATTGAAAGGTCCTGAAAGTTGTGATCAGCTGTGCTTTCTCCAGCACTAAATAAAGGAAGGAATAGCTTTTGAAAAGAACTAAAATTTAGAAATACTTTAGATATATCATTAGACTCCTTCCCACATTCTAGAAATATAGTTCACAAACTTTTTTAAAAAGCAGCAAAGGGACATTTTATTATCAACTGATGCTTAAGCATGTTCTTTAGAACGTCTCCATCTTTTGCTAATGCAGGGATTGTCTACTGTTCTGTAACAAAAAGTACTGAAGCAACTATTATTCTTGTTACGCCAGAACTGGGCAAAGTATAACCTGTGGGTTGCATATGTCAGCCACCACTCCAGGAGCTGTAATGTGGTCTTTCAATATCTCTGGGTCCTCCACTTCATCCCAATTATTTGGCACCTAGAAAATTAGGGAACCAGTAGAGGACATGAGGGGGCTTTTTGAGGCTGGGTGAGGATTAGGAGTAAATGCTGCCATTGAAGGACCATGAGTGGCCTTTAGAATTTTCAAAGTTGCCTATCACTCCGTTACATTATGATGAAGGAATTTTGACACTTCCACCCCACCAAAATTATATTATATGGCTTCTTCCCCGCCTCTTCCTTCCCCTCTTCCTCCACCTCCTTGCGCTCTTGCTGTATTGCTTTATGCTTTAATCCCATATGGTGACTCAAGATCCAGAGGTGGAAGCTATTTTGTCAGCTAAAACAAGATAATTAGTAGCATCAGAAAAAGAAAAGGAAATGTACTACCTGAGAGATTAAGAGCTGGATGTAGATAAGGGGTGACAGGAGATCATGTTATCCAAACCACAAAAGGGAATACCCTGCAGCTGAGATTGCGAAGTAAGCACTGCCATGCAAAACTGGCTTGGATTTTGTTCCTGTGTGAAACCATACAGGTTTTTAAAGTAATTGTCCAGAATGAGTGCATTCTTAACAATCCTGCTTGGGAGCTGAAGAGGAGTTAAAGGAAGATTGTATAGGAAGAGGGAAAGGTGTGTGTGTGTCATATGATCATATACTGTACAAGAGAGAGAGAGAGAGAGAGACTGTCACTCATTTTTATCGTGACCACAATTATTGACATAGAAATATTGCATATTATCTGGCACAGATCCACTGGAAAGGTGTTCCACAGTATGGGGGCCACCACTGAGAAGGCAAAATTCCTTATTGAGGTCTTTCATGTCATTTTTTTATGTTGGCACCTGGAGCTGTGCAGTTTGAGGACTGGGTGACACAGGCAGACATTCTTTGGGAGAAACCTTCCAAGATGTGACAAGGTCCTAAACCATATAGGGCAGTGATGGTGAATCTTGGCATTCCAGTTGTTCTTGGACTTTAATTACCAGAAACCCAAATCAGCACTCCTGCTGATCAGGGCTTCTGAGAATTGAAGTTCAAGAAGAGCTGGAGTGCCAAGGTTCACCATCACTAGTATAGGACTTTGTATGGCAATGATAATATCTTGTGCCTGATATGGAAAGGAACAGGTAATCAGTGCAAATGGTCCAGATCTAGGGTGATATGACTGAATTTCTTTTCCCCAGCTATCAATCTGGCAGCTGCATTCTTGACCCATTGTAGTCTCCATATTTATTTATTTATTTATTTATTTCCTTCGACTTATTATCCCGCCCAATCGGGTCAAAAACCCAACTCTGGGTGGCCTACATACACAATTTAAAAATACATAGCTAAACCACAACTCAGTATAAAACCACAAATCAATATACGATAGCCCACCCACAGTTAAGATATAAACCAATACAATAATTAAAAGTCAAGCTAAAAGAAATTAAATATTTCCAAGTTATAAAATTATGCAATTATTAAAAAACAGAACCAGGGTAGGAAGGTAAGAACAGCGGGTGGCTGACTCATCTGATAAGCCACCCAACATGAGATCCGGTATTTCCGGATCCCCAAACTTGTCCTGCCAGCCAGGTTTTAAGACCTTTCCGGAAGGGCAGGAGCTCTGTTTGTTGACGTAGATCGATAGGCAGGAGGTTCCACAGGGCTGGGGCGGTCACGGAGAAGGCCCTCCTTCTGGTGCTAGAGAGGCGAGCCTCTCTAGCTGATGGAATTGCAAGGGAGCCTCTCCGATCCGCCCTGGTGGGACGGACAGACGTTCTTGGGGTGACGCGGTCTCTGAGGTATCCTGGCCCACTACCATATAGGGCTTTAAAGGTAATGACCAGCACCTTGAATTGCACCCGGAGACATACTGGCAACCAGTGCAGCCGTCGAAGCAGTGGTGAGGCACGAGCGTAACGCCCGCACCCCATCACTACCCGAGCAGCCGCATTCTGGGCCAGCTGGAGTTTCCGAATGGTCACCAAGGGCAGCCCCATGTAGAGCGCATTACAATAATCAAGTCTGGAGGTGACCAGTGCATGTGTGACCCTGAGCAAGGAGTCCCGATCCAGGAGTGGGCGTAACTGGTATATTACACGAAGTTGTGCAAAAACCCTCCTGGCCACGCCTGCCACCTGTTCTTCGAACAGTAGTCGTGAGTCCAGGAGGACCCCCAGATTACGCACCGGATCTGTCTGGGGCAAAACTGCCCCATCCAGAACCAAAGCTGGAAGCTCCCGGGATAACACAGGGCCCCTCACCCATAGCCACTCAGTCTTGCCGGGATTCAGCTGTAGCCCGTTTTCCCCCATCCAGACCCTGACAGCCTCCAGGCACCTGGAGAGGACTTCTACTGCACCGCTTGGGTCCCCACGGGCTGAGATGTACAGTTGGGTATCATCAGCATATTGATGGTACCTTACCCCGTGGGAACGGATGATCTCACCCAGCGGCTTCATATAGATGTTAAACAGGAGAGGTGAGAGTACCGAGCCCTGAGGCACCCCATATTGGAGGAGCCTAGGGCTGGACCTCTCATTCTCCAGACATATCGTCTGGGTCCTGCCCCTCAGAAATGAGGAAAACCAGGCCAACACAGTGCCCTGGATCCCCAATCCTTGGAGCCTTCCCAAGAGAATGTTGTGATCCACGGTATCGAAGGCCGCTGAGAGATCGAGAAGAGCAAGGATGGTCGGATGGCCTCCATCCCGCTCTCTCCAGAGATCATCCACCAAAGCGACCAGTGCAGTTTCCGTACCATATCCGGGCCTGAATCCTGACTGAAAAGGGTCCAGATAATCCACTTCATCCAGAACTTCCTTTAACTGCTGTGCCACAGCCTTTTCCAGCACCTTAGCCAGAAAGGGTAGATTAGATACTGGGCGGTAGTTCGAAATTACCTTGGGGTCGAGAGATGGTTTTTTTAGGAGGGGGCGCACCAAAGCATGTTTTAATGGTGCTGGGCAAGACCCCTCCTCCAATGATGAATTTATAATTTTCTCAACCCAACCACCTGCCACCACCTTTGATGCTTTAACTAGCCAGGCAGGGCATGGGTCCAAATCACAGGCTGTGGCACGAACAGATCCAAGAAGTCTGTCCACTTCCTCAGGGTCCACTGGCTCAAACCGATCCCAGATAACATGGCCAGACTGCGCACCGGTCAACCCCAGTTCCATACGTTCCACTCCGGGATTAAACTTCGAGCGAATCTGAGCGATTTTCTCCGCTAGATAATCAGCAAATGTCTCAGCCGAACCGTGCCAACCAGGGCCTGACCCCCCTCTTCCAAGGAGGGATCTGGTCACCCGGAACAAGGCAGCTGGACGATTATCCGCAGAGGCAATAAGGGCGGTGAAGTATTGACGTTTCACCGCCCTTATCGCCACTAGGTAGTCTTTAATGGCTGCTCTAACTAGTGTTCGGTCAGACTCACTCCGGGTCTTCACCCAGCGGCGCTCTCGGCGTCTCTTTGCCCGTTTAAGCTCCCTCAGCTCTTCAGTGTACCAAGGGGCAGATTGGTGCAAACGGGGGCGGAGAGGCCGTAGTGGAGCGATCCTGTCCAAGGCTGCCGTCACTCTCTCGTTCCATGAGTTGACGAGAGCCTCTGTCGAATCGCATTGCAGGTCAAGAGGAAAACACCCCAGTTCCCTTTGGAATCCTTCTGGATCCATTAGTCGCCGGGGGCGGGCCCATTTAACTGGCCCTGCCTCCCTGCGGTGGAGATTCGCCCCCAGGAAGTCTAGGGTCACCAGATAGTGATCTGACCATGACACAGGAGAGATGACTAAATTCTGCAATTTCAGATCACTCTGCCACGGCTCCGATATGAAAATTAGGTCCGGGGTATGACCACTGCTCCTGGTAGGGCCCTGGATTACTTGGGTCAGGCCCATGGCTGCCATGGAAGCCATGAACTCCCGAGCCACCTCCGAGCCAGGCCCCAACGATGGCAAATTGAAGTCCCCCAGCACCATAAGCCTGGGGGACCCCAGCGCCAGCATCGAGACCGCCTCCAGTAGCTCAGGCAGGGAATCTGCTACCCTACAGGGAGGCAGGTATAGGAGCAAGATTCCCAACTGCCCTTTTGGGCCCACACGCAGGAGCAGGGTCTCACAACCCGGAATATGCGGAGCCGTGGCCCTGGCGACTCCCAGTGACTCCCTGGCCACCACGGCGACTCCACCACCCCTCCCCTTCTCCCTGGGCTGGTGCCAAATACCAAACCCAGCCGGACACAATTCAGATAGAGGGACTCCGTCCTCTGGTGCCAGCCAGGTTTCAGTGATGCATGCCAGGTCTGTCCGCTCCCCCAGAATGGAGTCTGAGAGTAGGGGGGCTTTATTGCAGACAGACCTGGCATTCACCAGCAGCAACCTGAGGGAAGGGTCACTCTTGACCGGCTGCTCAGGAGCTCGAGGTGTAGCCGGGGGGCTGGAACAGGGGACAGCAACTAAACATCTGTCCCGCGTTCCCCGTGTGCGGCCTGCCCCTCGGCTCCCGCTGTAACATCCCATGCCCGTTACCACACCAATTTGTGCTCCCGGGAACCCCCCAGCCGTATTGGGCAGAGCTCCTTTCCCATTTCCTGGCTGGCAGACTTCACTATTCTTCCACTTACCCTCATTACCCCACTCCCCACCAAAAGACCTCCTAGGGGCGTAAAATCCTTGGAGGCGAGAGGGGCCCTTTCCACAGTCCCCTGGGATGTTGTTTCGCACCCGGGGGTGAGAGCAGCGTCCCCATAGATGGCTTATATTCCCCGCCCGGCAGGAGAAGCTGGCCCCAGCAGCAGGGCTCAGCAATGGCGGCGTCCCTCTCTCCCACCGCAGGTGTTTCGAGTGGCGGTGGGGTGAGAGACGACCTGGCTGGAGCAGTTTTTAAAGGTCCCGGCTGACAGGAGCAGCAGCAGGGCTCAGCAACGTCAGCGTCCCTCTCTCTCCCACCGCAGGTGTTTCGAGTGGCGGTGGGGTGAGGGACGACCTGGCTGGAGCAGTTTTTAAAAGGTCCCGCCTGACAGGAGCAGCAGCAGGGCTCAGCAACGTCAGCGTCCCCCTCTCTCAGCGTCCCTCTCTCTCCCAGCACAGGTGTTTCGAATGGCGGTGGGGTGAGGGACGACCTGGCTGGAGCAGTTTTTAAAAGGTCCCGCCTGACAGGAGCAGCAGCAGGGCTCAGCAACGTCAGCGTCCCCCTCTCTCAGCGTCCCTCTCTCTCCCACCGCAGATGTTTCAAATGGCGGTGGGGTGAGGGACGACCTGGCTGGAGCAGTTTTTAAAAGGTCCCGCCTGACAGGAGCAGCAGCAGGGCTCAGCAACGTCAGCGTCCCCCTCTCTCAGCGTCCCTCTCTCTCCCAGCACAGGTGTTTCGAATGGCGGTGGGGTGAGGGACGACCTGGCTGGAGCAGTTTTTAAAAGGTCCCGCCTGACAGGAGCAGCGGCAGGGCTCAGCAACGTCAGCGTCCCCCTCTCTCAGCGTCCCTCTCTCTCCCACCGCAGATGTTTCAAATGGCGGTGGGGTGAGAGACGACCTGGCTGGAGCAGTTTTTAAAAGGTCCCGCCTGACAGGAGCAGCAGCAGGGCTCAGCAACGTCAGCGTCCCCCTCTCTCAGCGTCCCTCTCTCTCCCAGCACAGGTGTTTCGAATGGCGGTGGGGTGAGGGACGACCTGGCTGGAGCAGTTTTTAAAAGGTCCCGCCTGACAGGAGCAGCGGCAGGGCTCAGCAACGTCAGCGTCCCCCTCTCTCAGCGTCCCTCTCTCTCCCACCGCAGATGTTTCGAATGGCGGTGGGGTGAGGGACGACCTGGCTGGAGCAGTTTTTAAAAGGTCCCGCCTGACAGGAGCAGCAGCAGGGCTCAGCAACGTCAGCGTCCCCCTCTCTCAGCGTCCCTCTCTCTCCCACCGCAGATGTTTCAAATGGCGGTGGGGTGAGAGACGACCTGGCTGGAGCAGTTTTTAAAAGGTCCCGCCTGACAGGAGCAGCAGCAGGGCTCAGCAACGTCAGCGTCCCCCTCTCTCAGCGTCCCTCTCTCTCCCACCGCAGATGTTTCAAATGGCGGTGGGGTGAGGGACGACCTGGCTGGAGCAGTTTTTAAAAGGTCCCGCCTGACAGGACCATATCAGGGTAAGGGCAGCCACATGTAGAGAGCATTGCAGCAGTCTATCCTTGAGACTACCAATGCATGGAACAGAGTTACCAAGGACCATCTGTGCACATAGAGGCATAGCTGAGCAATCTGGAAGAATGTGGCTTTGGTTAACACTGCAATTTGTTGTTTGGGGCTGGTGACTGGATCTAAGACGACCCCTAGGCTGCACATCTGGTCCATCAATAGAAGGAATACTCTGTCCAATATAGTGGGCAGTCCCCTCAGCCAGGCTGATGGCCCCTCCAAAAGCAGGACCTCTGTCTTGTTAGGGTTTAGCTTCAATTTGTTTGCTCTTGTTCATCTCATTATTGAGGCTAGACCAGGAGTTCTCAATCTTTTTAAGCCAGGGGCTGAGTCATGCTCCCTCAGACAGCTTCAGGGGCTGGATGGCCATTTTCCATTTCCACCACCACATGGTACTTCCTGGTGTGGTGGAGGTGTGGGGGCCACATGAAATGTGCGGTGGGTCGCATCTGGCCCACAGGCCGCAGGTTGAGAATCCCTGAGCTAGACAATCATAGTTCATATGGCTCCTGCTTTCAGAGACTGAAACGTATTTCACAGCCTGTCATCCTTAGGCATACTCTAAGAATTTGGTGCAATACTAAGTGACTCAATTAGTGACTCTTAGACTAATGTCAAATCAGAAAGTAAATATCCGCCACATTTCTCATTTTTTCCAGAGGCTGTGACAAGGCTGTTCAGTAATTTAAACTTATCAAAATGTGTTCAAAATTTGCATATTTAAAAAATAGCACATTCTGGCATGGCAGAAATTTCTGTAAGCAGATAAAATGAATTTTAAAATACAGGTTTAAGCACATCTGCTTGTTCTGCCATATCTGAATCTGAATATAGGTGATCATCATGGTGATCAGACATGAAGACTGTCCTGAGAATATAATGCAGTGGCCTTTCATCTGCTTTCCACCTCACAGTGTTACCCCCGCACCACTGATCCAGTTCAGCAGGACACTTTCTAGTCCTGAGCCCTTTTAGCTCACAAAGTCCTCATCAGCCCCAGGCTAGTATTGATGAAGCTGCTGCCTCCATCAAGATGGATTCACCTGGGGACCATCACTCTTCCCTTTGGAGTTTGCCACTGAAGCCCATTAGTCTTCAGGGTTGTCAAGTTAGTTAACCGTTGCCTGACACTGGACATTGAGTCACTAGCAGTATGGTCTACTCTATTACCATAGCAGGATAACCTGGCCAGACAGACTTTGAGCACATAAACATCATTCATTCACTCATTCATTCACTCACTCACTCACTCACTCATTCATTCATTCGTATTCCACCTTTCTTCCAAAAAAGCTCAAGGTGCTATAAATGACTCTCCCACTCTACTGCAGCCTTTTTGTCTTCCTAACAATTCTGTCAGGTACATTGGGCTGAGAAAGAAAGTGTGATTGACACAAAGCTTTAACATGTGAGCACTATACCACACTCACCTTCTAAAAGTAAATGTGTGGGGTTTTTCCATTGGATTTGGACCAAATGCAAGAATGTGGAAACTACATTTATTATTGATTATTGATTATTGATTTCAATTTTATATACTGCTGCCCAATTTGAATGAGTGACTCTGTGCAGCACAACAACAACAACAACAACAACAACAACAACAACAACAACAACAACAACAACAACAACAACAACAACAACAACAACCATAAAACATAAAACATTGCAATCTTAAAACCTTAAAACACTAAAATTTACCCCCTACGCATCAATTATTTAAAAGCTCACAGTTAAAAGAGCGGCTAAAAAGCCACTAACATAAGGAAGATTGCTGAATATACACTTGCGAAAAGGGAGGAGTCATTTCCTCCTTGTCTAATCACATCTCCTGATGTGTCAAAATGATAGCAAGATGGTGTATCTTTTGCCACAGAAAAAGAAACATTCTCAGAGGTTCTGCTGGAGTCAGTCATGGGAGATTCAATTTTGATGACAACACGAAGCCTTGAAAACATTTCTCTCAAATTATGCAGAAAACACTGTGCTCTTAACTCCAGTCCAAGTTGTCATGAACAAATCTAGATAGCGAAGATTTATTTATTTATTTAGATGGCGAGATCTACAGGGGGCTTTGATTTTTATCAGAAACATGAAATAAAAGCACTGATTGACCATATTTGCTTCAGGTATAAAAATACTATTGCAGGAAAAAACGCTTAAAGGAAAAAGTAACAGAGATAATGCAGTTTAACTATTCAAAATGAGATTACACCCAGAACATGTTACTTAACCTTTTTGTGCAGTTTCCTCACTAGCACTCATTAATTGTTTCTCCATTGACACCATGATGATAACACTTCTGCATGAATGTGAACAGAAGATGTCTAGCACCTGATATACACCTCAGCACTTGGAAGGTACAATAGCTTTGCTGTTCCCTAGTGAGATAAGATACATACTCTATGCCAAGGTGTTAGCACAGCTTTCTATTTGGGAACAGGACATCATTCAGATTGTTTGGAAAAAAGATTTCCTCCCACACTCACATTTCTTAAGAATGGCTTCAAATAATTAAAAACATAGCTATGTCAACAAGGGTTGCTTTGTGTTGTGTTCCGTCAAAGTCTCTCCCAAATTAGGACAAACCTAAAAGGGGGTTCAAGGTATGCAAGATGTTCAAAGAATAGATTGTCATTGACACATACACACATTGGATTTCTGTAGGGATTTTAATCCAGGTTTCCTGAGTCTTAAAATCTGTCTAGCCTGCATGTTTTGGTCAAGAGAGGAAGATTTGATGAGCCATTCAGCTCACTCTTTCCATCCAAATAGGAATCAACCTTTGGAACACTTTCCCCAATCATATATGATCTAGTCAGGTGGAGTGAAATTTATGTTTACATCTGCTAGATCATCACTGATGCAATGTACCACTTCATTTAAATATTTTTCTTTGTTTGTCTGTGTGTGCAGTGCTGCTCGATAAACTGCACAGATGCAGTTTCAATTGCCAAGACAAAGACAAAGTTTTAAAGTTTTAATTTAAATCGAATGATGCATCACATAATAAGGGATGATCTAACAGGAGATGTTTAAAATAATTCCACTTCCCCTAACCATTTAAAGAGACTCAGGGGGAGTGTTCAATTTCTGATATCCTGAATCAGTTCATAAGCCACTTCATGACACTAGTTGTGTATACTGCAAAAAGCTTTGATGGCTGCATGGCTCACTTTTAGCTTATTCCAAGCACCCACATATGCTGGGACTGCAGTAAAGAGAGCACCCAAAAAAGTAGAACACCATGACGTGGCCTCAAAAGGCATGCATTTGGATGATTGTTGGACCACTCCATCATCCAACATGTGTGGATACTGTAAAAAACAACAACAACACTCTCACAAACACCATGAAGAGTGTATGGCCTGTTATTCACTCTTTCCATTGAACCACACTTGCTCTCAAAACACGGGTGTTAAGGGAGGTAATTCCATGCTACCTGCATCTGTGTCGTAACTTATATGAACAGCATCTTCTGTTCTACTACTGCATCATCATCATCATTGTGTACCATCCAGCAAATTCTGACTTACGCTGACGCTTCCTAGGGTTTGCTAGATAGAAAATGCATAGAAATTGTTTTAGAAATCTGTTATACAAATAAATATCAATTAATTTATATTTAGTTGCCATGTAGAACAATAGCAATTGAGATATAGATTGGTATGGGTGAGGCATGGCAATAATATGATTGTAACCCATGTTACATACCTCTTGGTATGCAATTAGTGCAAGATCACACAATCATTGCAACAATTCAGAGGTATACATACATGCAAGCTAACTTGGAATTGTGGAGAAGCAGTGTGCAGCACAACAACCCATATCTGGGTAGCAAAAGCTTACTTTCCTGAGTGGATTGGTAGAGTTGGGACACATCTAAATCACACAATTTCACAACAATGATGCCATTTTAATTGTAAGGGCTCCATCTTACAGAATCATGAGGTTTTGTAGTTTGAAGAGGTGCTTAAGAATTCACAAATATAGAAAGGAATCCATTAGACACTTTAATTGTGAATTCAAAGAATTTAATCAAACTACTAATCTAAAATATCCCTAGAATGAAACCATAACAATTAAAGCAACACCAAACTGCTGTGATTAATAGTACAGATACAGCCTTCCTAAAGTTGTGAGTCAGTTGTTTGCCAAAGGCATTACATTGCCGTATTACCTAGGATAGCCTAAGCTCATTCAGTTTGAAACTTTTTCCCTTGCTCAAACTGCTGTGTGGTATTAATCAGGACCAAACCTCCCATTAGATAGAATGAGGGCACTTTCATAGGTGACAGAAACTGGAATATGAGAGTACCATTCCCTCAGGTGGCATATACAGCTTGTGTTTGTTTGTTGCATTTATAGGCCACCTTTCTCCTGATTGGGGGGATTCAAAGTGACTCACCTGTGACATCAGTTCATTACTTCCTAACTCAGCCTGCTACTTGCACATGCAGTGGAGGACATTACCTTGAATAACAGATAGTCCAAGGATCATTGTGAACACCCATTCAAATACTGGATGATCAAGGCATTTGTACAGTGATATTTTTTTTCATCTAAATACCTTTGTGACACAGTTTTATTTTGTAACCCAGAATTGGACCACTCCCCTAATGTTCCCAATGAATATCCCTCAGACTTCCTGAGAAAGATCCTCTCAAGTAAGGGTAGAGGATCTGTGGCCTTCCGTTTTTGCTCAAATTCAGCTCCCATCCAATAAATAACTTAGGCCCATTCAGCCTGGCTAGTGACCATGATGATGACTCTGAAAGGGCACGGATTTCCAATCCTTATTTTCAAGGCAGGTCTGTAGAGAAGTTAAGCTCTAATACTGGCACGCTATATCAGAGATAACTTGTTATTCACCTCTACCCTTGCCTCACAAGTCCCTCAGACTCAGAGGTGCTTGACAACTACACGTATTCCTGTTGTCTGATCAAAGGCTGCTGATTACTCAACTGATAGTCCATCTCACACCATTCTGTGATCTCGCCACAGGCGATGGCGACAGGAACCATGAGATAGGCTCCCTCCCTCCTTCCCTCCTCCCCCCCTTCCCTCCTTCTGTTCCTGCTTGCCTCAGGTAGTTTTGGTTGTGTAGAAATGTAAGTGGTAGAGAAATAAATTTTAGATGATTCCCCTGAGACACTGCCTCCTTGTCTTCATTCATCCCCTGAGGGATCCCCATCTCTGCAAGAGATCCCCACACAGGTCCCATTTTTTTTTGTTCAGTCACACAGTCGATTGCACATTATGTACTCTGTGTATAGGTTGAATAAGCAGGGTGACAAAATGCAGCCTTGTCTTACTCCTTTTCCTATTCCAAACCACTCTGTCCTTCCGTATTCTGTCCTAACTGTTGCTTCTTGACTCATGTACAGGTTTCTCATGAGGCATATAAGGTGTTCTGGTATTCCCATCTCTTTAATTACTTGCCACATTTTGTTGTGGTCCACACAGTCAAAGGCCTTAGTGTAGTCAATGAAACAGAAGTAGATTTGTTTCTGATATTCCTTTGTTTTCTCCATGATCCAACGTATGTCGGCAATATGGTCTCTAGTTCCTCTGCCTCTTCAGAACCCAGCCTGCTCTTCTGGTAATTCTCTCTCCACGTGCTGCTGAAGTCTATCCTGTATTATCTTAAGCATCACCTTGCTAGCATGTGGGATGAGCGCAATTGTTCTATAATTTGAACATTCTTTGGCATTACCCTTTTTTTGGGATTGGAGCATATACTGAATCATTTATACAACATGAGTATTTTGCCACTCTACCCCAAATAAGGCTGTCTTGGCTTTAGACTCTTCGTCCAAAACATTACATCCTACAGGTTCTATTTGTATAGTGGTGAAAATATTCTCTTTTATTAAAGTTTCATTTTCTCTGTTTCAGCAAAATACAGAGCTTTATCTTTCAAAATAAGATGCCCACATCTGTGATGGAAGAGAAAATAGTAGGTCCCCATTTGTCTTTTTAGCACAATTTATTATCCTAAAACTTTGATCATGACTGCTTTTAGAGGGGGAAAAAACAATTCCAGATCTCTTTACTCCTGACCACTGAAGTCTTTGAGATGAAAGGAACAACCTAAAATCACTCAGAGGACAGGCATTCTTTCAAATATATTTAGAACTTTCAAATCACCACCTTATTTTATGGAGTCTGCCAACCATTCTTGCTCACTTCCTTATCAGAGTCAGATAACATCCCACAAGGAGGAGAAAAGGGAACAAGGAGAGGTTGTTAATGTAAGAGGGCTAATGCATAGCCCCTATTCAGCCTGTAATCTGGCTGACTATGAATAAATTGCAAAGAGTACACAGGAGAATGCAACTATAAATACAGGTACTCAAATATGTTGTTGTTTTTTGATGTGATTTCTACGAACGTCTTATGTTTCAGTTGGGTGGTCTGACAGCTCTTGCAATGTAATGAAAATAATGTACTTTTGCCAAACTGCAACACCAAAACTAAGGCACCCACAAAAATAAGGGTTATGTTATTTGAAAAATCGTCTCAGCGACTTTAAGAATTGATAGAACCCAAAAGCCAAAAATGCAAGGCAATGATGTCATCGCTTTCGGAAGTAGCATTGGAAAAGTGACAGTTTTGCTGGGGGGGTCGGTTGTCGGGAATCCAGCGAAAAAACCACCCAACCAATTCAGATGATCCAAAGAACGTTTGAAAGAGAAAAGATAAACCTTTGTGGGGACACTTTCATATTTGGAATTGGATTTCGGAAACATAATCTATGAAGCATTTTACAAAAACCCACTAAAAAGATATCACACAAACCCCAAAAAAGGAGGGGAAACCAATTTAAAAAGTGACTATGACAACTTCCTGAGGTGGATACAGTTCACATATAACATGTGGAGAAAAATGATGCCAAAGCAGGAATCCACAAAAAAGACATTGAGGAAAAACGTGACTGTTGAAATGACATGGGGGGGGGTGTTTATTGGTGATCCAACAAAAAAACTGATCAACCAATCGAAGTGATCTAAAGTATGCTTGAAAGAGGACAGAATAACCTTTCTTTTGATACTTATACAATTTGAATCGGACTTCAAAAACATTTTCTATGATGGTTTAAAACAAAACAAAAACACTTTCTTTCTAACATTCTTTCCTTCAAAAAAAAAAAAAGAATCTCTCCACAACAGAATAAATACATTGGTGTGAGCATAGATACACTGTAGGAAGTTTCTCCTTTGAAGTCATAACCAGTTTCATTTTTGGTTTTCCCTCTTATTGAAGAACTGCTTTCAAGGAATCGTGAAGGAAAAACTCTTTTTCTTTGCAGTTTGACTATTGAAATATTTATTAAAAATAGATCCTTTGCAGTTATTCACTTGTGGTGAATTGTTGTTTGTACAGTGGTCTGCTTACAGACACGTGTGCATAGTGGGTAGAGTCAGGGATAATGGAAAATAAAGGTTAAAAGCATCTTTATTGAAAAATAAAATATAAAAAATAATAAACAAATGAAAACAAGAAATTGCAAGAGGATAAATAGGGACCACTTTGGTGGGAAGGTAAACAATGTTTCATGCCTGCCACATGTCCACAGAAATGTCTGCAGACGGAGACAGTGCTGTCTCTTTGGCTATAAACAGAATTGAGCACTAAAACCTAGAGTCGGATATGACTGGCTTTTGATCAAGGATGACCTTTACCTTAGCTCAGAAAACCTTAGATTTTATTAACATTTTATAAAAACCTTAATTTTATGAACATAATGTCTTTATTTTTTTCCCCATTTGAAACATCACCCTTAACTAATGAATGAAATAAAAGAAATAAATGAACTAATGAGCATAATTCAACATATCGAATTCATGCACTAAATCCCTGATGGTAGTGTCCTTAGACTCTACCTGCTACTTTTTTTTTCCTTCTCTGTTTCTTTCACCTATCTCAGCGCTGTGCCCTCATCAACAGATTATTCAGATGCTTTTTGAATGTTTAGCTTGTTGTTTTTTGAGCAGTGATTCAGAATGAGTGGTTTCAGGAGCTGCTTCTCAATATAGAGGTTCAGGAGAAATGTCTAGTGTCATGTAGGCCACTCTTCAACATGTGATCCAGACACATTAACATTCGGATTTTTTAGGTGTTGTATTTTTTCTCAAATTAGAAGACACATCTTCCTCTCTAAGCATAGCAATCCTGCAAAAGTCCAAACAACATTTTTAATTTCCCCTCTTCTTTTTGTTGTTCCTAATCTACTGCTTTTTTCTTAAATTATTTCCTACTTTGCTGAAGAACAGCCTTCTTGTTGAAGCTCTCTATATGGACCTTTGGCTTCCCAGACTTTTCCTGTTACAGGAAGTCTCTGCTAGTTCACATATAAATCTCTATAGTATGGGAGAAGTGTACAACAGGTGTTCCAGCAGATGTTGTTGGACTGTGCACCCCATAAGCCTTGGCCAGCCTAAACAACCAAAAGTGGGGGGTCATGGTAGTCAAAAATCAGCACCATCTGGAAGTCCATAGATTGTCCTTACCAGCCTGCCTATACTCTAATGCTCTGAAAGTAAATCCTTGCATGGTAAATTTGGATAGAATATAATTAGTTTCCACACTTCACCTATTCTCTGTGAGGGGGAAGGAACCAACAATTTATGGATTATATTATTTAATGCCATCAATAAATGCAGTTTATATAGTGTTGGGTATATTCATTTATTATTTTGTATTAATGAGATAATAACAGTGTTGTTACACATTTCTCTGTTCTGGCGACTTATAATTGTTGTAAATTGCCCTGGGTCCCTTTTGGGAGGAGGGCGATAAACAAATTTAAATAAATAAATAAATAAATAAATTTTCACTTTCATTGATGTAATATTTATCTCTAACAACCTTCCCAATCATTTTATACTCTATTTTTCAAGGATTTAAGTTTGTAGGGGTTTGTCTGAAAATGTTTTTTGTCCTTTTTGCACTTTTCTGATATTGTCTATGATCTTTTTGTTCTGCCCTCAAAGAATGAGATCAATGGAAGAGCAATCCTATCCTTGAGGGCAGGAGGAAAATATTCCAAGGTAGAATATATCTTCCATTCATTTGAAGTTTTGGCTGAATTGCTATGGGTGGTAGGGAGTAGAATTTTTCATTTTCCATCCAGCTGGCTCCAAGATTTCCATCGTTTTTGGGCCAATATTGTTAGCATGTTGGGGAACAGAGGATCTCTGGACTCTGTGGGCTTATAGTGAATCCAGTACACACTGCATTTGTCTTTCACACATCCTATTTGCTTCTTTCACTTCAGGATTTCATCACATTTTCATGTACTTGAGTTAGACTATTCTTACTTTCTCTTATTTACCTTATTCAGCACACTAACTCCATGGTGCTAATCCTGTCCCAGGCAGCCTTCCTGAGTTTCAGAGCTTGCTTGCGGATTACTGAGAACACCAGAAGAGTAGGAATTAAAACAGAAGGGCAAGGCTCTTAGAACAAAATACTGCGTAGAAATGTTAATCTATTTTCTTACACACCCTTTCTTCAGTCTTGTGTTCAGTTTGTAGGAAGTGAAAATTGTTGATTTTCACCACATCTTATAAGTGACTGTTGTTTGCCAAACAGTGTCCTGGTATTCTGATTCCACAGTGGAAGTGCTGATGGCTCTTCTCAAAGAAGGGCATCACCTAAGGTAACATGGTGATACTGCTCTAGCATCAGGTGTAGAAAACATAAAGTATTTTAAAAAATTATTTAACTTTTTGGATCAAATGTTCAATATATCCTTTGGATGGAGTCCTGTTGGGGGAGAAATGGGGTGCCTGTCACATGGCCAGGTGCACACTGGCTGAAAAATCAGTGTGACCAGATTTTTAGCTTGTGTATGGTTGGTTACATGATAGATGCCCTGGCAAAAGAGGAACTGTTGCACGATGACTGTTGCATGTGTGTTTTTAAAACTTTCTTCTCCAACAGGATTCTGACCATGGAAATTAGAGCAGAGTATCCACTATAGAGAAGTATCCACTATAAAGGTGGAGGGCAAAAGAAAAAGGAGGTGGCCAAAAATGAGATGGCTAGATGGTATTGTAGGACAGAGGTGCCTGGTGGGTAATGGTCCATAGGGTCACAAAGAGTTGGAATCGACTGTGCAACTGAACAGCAAAAACAACAAATCCACTATAAAAAGCTAAAGCTTTGAAATCTGTCATCATTGCAAATATCTATTCCTATCTTTTAATAGGAAACAAATCAATTTTTTAAAGTGAACAAGCAGGGCAAACCTGTATAGTAATGACATCCAAGTTGGGGAGATATGTAGCCATTGTTCTATTCACTTCATATTCTATATGTGCTTCACCCTGGAAGAAGGGGGAAGTGGCACAGCAATGCCCAGCCATCTTTCAAATCATCGCAAAAGGCCACCAAATGTAGGCTGCACTGGCAATGAAACCCACATGCAATGGAATAGTAGCCCATTTGGAAGTTCAAATGTTCACCATGACATCCACCCCCACCAAGACTCCAAACATTCATGAAACAGCTATGGTCCATATTAACAAATAGGAAAACTAATGGTTCTTATTTTCCAATTCAAGTCCAAAGCATCCTCAAATACATTGCATTATGACAGAGATTCAGTGGTGTGCTGCTACTGGTTCGCACCGGTTCGGCCGAACCGGTAGCGGAAATCTGGAGAGGGCCACCCTTCGGATTCCTTTTCCAGGCAGCCCAAAATGGCTGCTCGGAAGTGTGCATGCATCAAAACACCATTTGATGCATGCACACTGAAAAATAGAAGTGTGCATGTGTCAAATGGTATTTTGACGCATGCGCACTTCCGAGCAGCCATTTTCAGCTGCCCGGAAAGGGTACAGTGGCATCCTTGGAGCAGCGGCGGTGGCCTTTCCTTTACCGCCGACCACCAATGCTGCTCCCACAGCACCACTGCCATGCCTGGCTAGGCCAGGCCAGGCTAGGCTGTGCCACCACACCACCACACCACCACACCGCTACCACCTACCTGTTGCTCCCTGAGTCCCCGACCCCAGCAAAGGTAAGGAACTAGGGTTTGTTTTCTTTGTGTTTCATGTGTGTGGGGGGGCGGGGGTGTTTTATGTAGTGTGTTTTTATTTTATTATTATGTATACTGATTCTTTTATTTTATTTTATTTTATTTTATTTTATTTTATACTTTGGCTGCACCCACAACATCATGTCAACATGATGTTGGCTCCGCCCATGACATCATGAAATCAGCTCCGCCCACAACATCACGATGTTGTGATGTCATGACATTGGCTCCGACCACGACGTTGGCCCCACCCACAGTGTGGTAGTAAAATTTTTGGCTCCCCACCACTGCAGAGATTCCTCATTTGACCAAACTATCAAGATATAAGTTCCTACTAGTCATAACTTGCTTTCCATTCCTTTTGCTGCCATGGTCTTCTTCTCCAGATTCAGCCAAAACCTTTCATGATTGGGTCTTCCCATCTTTTCGGGGGGGGGGGCTGCCAAGTGGTCTTTATACTCCTCTGGGATACTACTCAGTGACTGCTGCTGTCCAATGCCCATCTGTCATTCAAGAAATGTGTCCAGCCCAGCACAATTTCCATTTATAATATTCAGCAACAGCTTTGTTGATTCCACTTTGTTTTTTTATCTGGGCGTTATAACAGAGATAGCTTGCAAAAATATACCATGCCTGGGAAAATCCATTTTTCTCCCAGCAGTTCTGAAGAGTTCATTTCTGTTCCTCTGTTTATGATTTGAGAACAGTTTTTTAGATCTATTTATACATACCTGTGGGAGGGGACACATCTCAAGAGGAACAGACCTCTTTATATGCCCCAGAGAAGAGATGCCTTTCTCTCCCATGCTAGCCCATTCCCTGCAGAGTACTTTGAAAAGAACCCTAAAGAGCAGACAGTTTATTTCTGCACAGCTTTCATCTTAGTATTTCTAAGGTCACAGAGAGTATAGTGTGGAACAAACTACAAGAAAATTAACAATTCTGAGAAATTATATATACAGTACTGTACTGTATAAGTATTGAAGCCCTATGAAGAGTCTCCATCACACGAGAGAGGGGCAGTCTAGGTACTCATAGAACATATAAAGGATGAGTCTGGTCTCTTTCAAACTGTGATGGCAATATAAGGTATGAAAACCCTTCCACCACATCCCCAAAGGTCTTAGGAGATTGATATCTGAGCCATCTCTTCTTCAAGCAGTAGTGAATGATCTCCTTCAGTGACAGACTTTGTGGTATGTGTCTGACTTTATGAGTCAGCACTCACAAAGAAAGTGGTAAAATGACTTCTCTGTTCAGCCTGGAAACTACAGAAATAGAACAGAAACTATGTTAAAACATGAGGCATAGATAAGAATGTTGATACACTGAAATTTCATCACCATAGTTTATATCAAAGGCTGTGACTCTTGTGAGAACACTGGCCTCTAACCTCTCAATATACGTGTGAGTAAGAATGAAAGGAAGAAAAAAAGGGGGGGAATAATATATAAATGTTTAAAAAACTTAATTTCTCTTTCTCACACTTGGAGATGTATAGCAGTATGTGTTGGAGGCCCTGGCTTTATCTCTGAGACCATATGATGACAGAGCAATGTAAGTGATAATGTGTGAGAGGGTTTGTACATTCTTTTTCTTAAACTAACAGCATCTTTGATACTTTGTTAAAATTTATCATTTTAAAAGTGATGTGGAGGGCATCATTTTGAATGTGACAAGGAGAGGGGATTTCTGGAGTATTTAATGATCTGCATCCTTCTGGACAGTCTCTTTTTTGGACTGAATCAAAGAATGTGGGCCTTGCTTCTGTCAGGTAAATGATGGTTTTTAGTTGGAATGGAATACCAAGGGCTAATTCTTATCTCTTGGGAGGTGGTGGAAAAAATTGGACAACCCCCTCTCTGGTGTACTTTGATTTGGATTCCTGCATTGAGGAGGGGTTGGACATGATACCCTTATAGGCAGGCCCTTTCCAACTCCATTATTTTAAGATTCTATGGTTTTATGGATCTCTAGCCAAGCTTAAGCAACCCAATTTATCCAGCAGCAGCTCAGTCCCATGTAGACAAGCAGGCTGTATATGAACTTATAATTAAAGCAGGACTAAAGTATCAATACATTCATTGTGATCAAATTTTATTTACATATGGAGAAGGTATCTTGGGAGAGGGTTGTCTGTTCTTTGGATTGTGTAGAATAGTCAACTCTTCTCAAAATTTGCTTCCCCCAGGAGAGGGGTATGTAAACAAGTCTAAAAAAGCAATTCCTACAGATGGAAGAATGCAGAAATGTATGACTCCCAGCCTAAAGTGAGCACTTGCACACACAGAGAGAGAGAGACTGGTGCCCAAAAGCATGCCATCAAAAACACATGTAGTCTAAAGGGCTCTGAAAACCTGTCTCTAGTAGTCAGGGTCAAAGAAATGGATATATAGAGGAAATATATCACATGCCCCAAAAGAGACATTCAGTTTTTGGGACTTTCTCAGAATGCAGGAGGGGAGATTAGGATTGGGAATTCCCTAAAACAAAAGCCAGGGTACTTGTAAGTTTTTAGTATGATAGCAGGTACTTCCACTATTCTTATATTTAGGAATGAAATTCTATTTAGGAGTGATTTTTGACTGCTTTTCAACAGATACATGTACACAAAAGAGGGAGAGATCAGTTGAGTAGTAAGCAAAACCTTTCTTGTTTGTAAACTGGCACTTCGTTTTATAGCCACAAATTTGATATAATGTAACTTTGTCCCTTGACACCCAATGGTGTCAAGGGACAAAGTAGTAGTAGTAGTAGTAGTAGTAGTAGTAGTAGTAGTAGTAGTAGTAGTAGTAGTAGTAGTAGTATGCCACCCACTCAACAACGTCGTAGTAGTAGTAGTAGTAGTAGTAGTAGTAGTAGTAGTAGTATGCCACCCACTCAACAACGTAGTAGTAGTAGTAGTAGTAGTAGTAGTAGTAGTAGTAGTAGTAGTAGTAGTAGTAGTAGTAGTAGTAGTAGTAATTTTGTGTTTTGCCTTTGCCTGTTTTCCTGTAGATGAAATCATCTTGGTTTTAAATATTCCATTTTTCACCAATCATTCCTGCACTGTTGATTTGCACATAGATATAGGTCTCTTACTAATATTCTGGCTGGTTTCCACAAAATCCATTCTAACCAATAGCCTTTTCTCTCTCTTTGCTTCTCGTAATTGTACCTTGAACTGTACATGTGCTGCCTGTGCAGGGCTTAGAAAGGTCACTTTTTGAGCCACATCTCCAGGAATCCCCTAGCAGACACTGGAAATGCTGGTAGTTGCCAAAAATGCATCTACTGGGCTCTGTTTTAATGTACAGTAATGGAGGGGTGTGTGTTAAAAGTTATTAAAATGAATGCATATATAATGATCATATATCTGTACCAGTGCTATTCAGTTGCCTTTGCTGCATGCACAAGTAGGACTTCTTAGGCTGACTGTCATTATTCTCCCTTTTTATCTTTATAAGAAGGATAGGATATTGACTAACCACCAAGATAAGCATTTCTTTTATCTCAGGCTTGGTACTGGGTGTCTGGGGGCACCCTAGGTTGAGTCCCGGTAGCCCGATGGGCAGGTCCACCACTGCTCCCTGATGATCTATCAGTAACCAGAGATATGGCAATCACTGGAGCTAGAAGCTGACTGTTTAAATAACCAAGTGAGAAAACTTTGATGTGAAAGAGTTACCTTAGTGTTCATAAAAATGTTCTTCACTGAAACTATAGAAGAAGGAGCCACAGCTAAGTGAAATCACATGTGTTTTGCTCTGTGTTGAGTTCCAGGGTCAGTTAAATGGGTCAGGGATGCAGCGATGAGAAAGGTCCTCTGTGTTTAAGACCTTGGTGTGCTGCTGCCAGGGTCTCAGGTTTTTCAGCAGTACTGCTGCTGGTCATAGGGACTGATGGACACATTGTCTGATGATCTATATGGATCTTAGCTCTATGTACTTCTGACTTTCATTTTTACTTTCATATTCTTACCAGGATGAAGTGTTCATCCAACCAGTTGCTGATCAACTATTCTGTCTTCAAGAGATGTACATGAAGCCATTCTCCAAGATCAATAAGACTCCTAGGACTCTTCTGACCCTTGCTGGGCATGACCTATGAAATCAGCACATGGCTATTAATATGTCCTAATTATTTTTCTGAAACGAAAAATAGGAAAGTGAAGAAGGTAGTGAGTCTGAAGCTAAGCCAAAAGGAGATGGTAGAACTTAAGAAGAGCTGTGCCAGATTAAACGGCAACCTAGTTTACCAACCTGTAACAAATCGGATGCCCTACAGGAAGTCTGCAAGCAGAACATGGAGGCAATAGCCCTTCTCTTTCAAGTGCCTTCATGATATTTTGTTAGATGCACCACTGGTTTTGAACATGAATGTTTCTTGTAGATATAATGGCAACCAACTATTTATAGCCATATGTACCAGGAATTGTCAAACACTCAAGAAAAGAACATTGCTAAGAAAGAAGTCAGATCTTCCTCCATTAGGCAAGTATCTGAGGACACTTCCTGGAAAGAAGGAATAACATCACATTTATTCAGGGATACCCAATCTTTATATTGATATATAATCAAGAATAGTATCTGATTTCTAGTGTATTTTGACCATCATACAGAATTCTATAATATGGCCACTGAAAGAAGGTGGCTGGATGTTTCAAAGGGAATTCAAATCTTCAGAGTAAAGATGATGACCATCATACAGAAGTCTATAATATGGCCACTGAAAGAAGGTGGCTGGATGCTTCAAAGGGAATTCAAATCTTCAGAGTAAAGATGATGACCATCATACAGAAGTCTATAATATGGCCACTGAAAGAAGATGGCTGGATGCTTCAAAGGGAATTCAAATCTTTTTGAGCAGCTCCTATTTTGGTCTGCATGAGAAGTGATCCCTGGCAGTCCAGCAGCATGAATTCTACACATGTTACAGACGGTTCTCTCTCCCATTGGCAAAAGGCCCTGATTGGACTCGTTCTCACAGTCCTCATTGTGGTGACTGTCTGTGGCAATGTGATGGTGTGCCTGGCTGTATATTTCAACCGCCGTCTCCGCAGTCTAACTAACTGTTTCATTGTCTCCTTAGCTTTCACAGACCTGCTATTAGGCCTGCTGGTGTTACCATTTTCAGCTACCTATGAGATCTCCTCCCATGTATGGCCCTGGGATATTACTTTGTGCAACATTTACATTAGCCTGGATGTCATGCTGTGCACAGCCTCTATCCTCAACCTTTTTGTGATTAGCCTTGACCGCTACTATGCCATAACAGCACCTCTTCGCTACCCTGCCATAGTCACTCCTCTGCGGGTGGCTGTGGCTATGGTCCTGATCTGGGTGGTGTCACTCATGGTCTCATTCCTACCCATTCATTTGGCTTTGAACACCAATGGAACTATCCAGAACACATTCTTGTCAAATGGGAAACAAGAGTGCAAGCTGGAGGTGAATAAGCTGTATGTTCTGGTGGATGGGTTGCTAACTTTTTATCTCCCTTTGGTTGTCATGTGCATCACCTATTACCGTATATTCAAGATAGCCAGGAAGCAAGCTAAGAGGATCAACACCAGTGGCTTCAGGACAGTCAGAAATGTGTTGCCCACTGTAAAGGAACACAAAGCTACAGTGACTCTTGCAACTGTAATGGGAGCCTTCATTATTTGCTGGTTTCCTTATTTTACAGTCTTCATGTACCGAGGCCTGATGGGTACTGTGTGTGAAACATTACTGACTATTGTCTTGTGGCTTGGGTATGCCAATTCAGCCTTGAACCCTATCTTATATGCTGCACTAAACAGGGACTTCCGGACAGCTTACCAACGGTTGCTCAGGTGTCGAAGGGTGGGGCCTGACACCCGAGAGACTTCCCTGACCTGTGAAATAAGAGAGAAAAATGGTAATCAGGCAATGAATTCGCTGGAAGATAAAGCTCTAGAGCTGCATACTATGAATGGGAAGAGGAACTCTCTTGTCCAGGATGGCATAGAATGGTAAGATCTCTCTTTCTGATGCTCAGTCATTGTTGAGATTGTTCTGTTAGTTAAAAGGGAGCAGAAACTGAGCAGTCATTGTTTAAATTTTGCACTCATGTGAAATGTTATGCTGGAACTCACAACTAAATTTAAGGAGTAAGTACTGACAAGCAGACCAACGGAGAAGAGTGGAATAAGTCAGGGATTGCCTAACTGCAACTGTGATTAATCCAACCAAGATTTATCTTCGACCACTTTTAAGTTGACTCTCAAAAAGAACAGAGGAATAAATTGATCCTTTGACTTTCTGTCCAAAAGGGTCAGTTATCAAAGGCAGGCACAGAAGTTCTTACAGATGTCTGTAAGTGATCTCTCTAGTGCAATTCCTCTCAGATGTGATGTCTAAAGCACCAGGGAACTGACACAATGATTTCATACAAAATGAAATGCCAGCCACTCAGTTTTGAAAGTGACTGGCTTGGAGGGGAAAGGACCACCACATGGCTATACACTTGTCTTTGAAAGTCTAGCTTTGAATCATTTAAATGTTGACAGCCAGTGCATTTTTTGTCCTGTATCTTAAGCAGCAAGAAAATTAATCAATATAAAATCATACCAAGTTCATTAATTAATGGCTAACGTAGGCTAGCCCATTCAGTTCTAACTTCTAGGGTGTTTTTCTTTTTTATTATTATTATTAAAGGGGCTATGGGCTATGGTGGCTCAGTGGTTAAGAAGCTCACCTTGTTAGCCGAAAGGCTGGCAAGTCAGCAGTTCAAGACCCGGGTACTGCATGATGGTTTGAGTGCCCGTCTCTGTTCCAGCTCTTGCCAACCTATCAGTTTGAAAGCAAGCAATTGCAAGTAGATAAATAGGGACCACTTTGGTGGGAGAAGATCTTGGGGACATGAAAGGAGCCTCATTCGGGCATCCCATGGGCAGAGTTTCTCCAGCAAAAATCCTTTCAATCCAGAATAATTTCTGACACAAAATTATTATTATTAAAGGGACTACAAGTATTTTCTCAGTATCAAGGAAAGACAGGTTTAAAAAATACTAGCAGACAATGGGGAAAAGATTGGCTGTAGTTTCATAAAAAAATATGAGGACCACTTTGTTTCCAATAGTCCATTGTTAGATTATTTCAGCAGCATGAGAACAACTAATAGTAAATTATAATTTGGGATGACTTGCCAAAACTCTCTGTGTCCTTACAGCTTCTGGAACAGATGCTGCTACTAGTAGTGGAAACAGCCACCAAGGGATTCACCTATGTCCTCCTAGGTTTTCTGTGTTTCTGGAATATAATCAAAAAGAGACACACTACAGTAGTTCTCACACTGCTGAAAATAGAAAATAGAAATGGGTGTTAAAGTGTTCATATTTTCCATTCTGCTCATGACCAGTGTTTACTCAACACTAAGTTAGCATCATTTTATTTTCACAGTATTAGACACATGTTCTACTTAGCTACTTTTCAAAAATAAAAATCCATGTTCAGCCTCTGATTCCTATTCTTTGATACAGGAGCAGTGCAAAAAACTGGGTGTTTTGATTTTTCATTGAAAACAAACTATGAGATTCAATTAGATCACGGATTATCAACCTGTGGCCTGTGGGCCGGATGTGGCCCATGGCACCATTTCATTTGGCCCCACACCAGGAAGTGGCATGTGGTGGGGGAAAGGCAAAATGGCCATCTGGCTTCCAAAGTTGTCTGAGGGAGCGTGACCTGGCACCCGGCTTTAAAAGGATGAGAACTCCTGAATTAGATCAATCGTAGGCTGTTATTGTTTCAGAGATTATTTTAGTGCTTTCACTTCCATGTTGATTTTCTTGTGCTATGGAATGAATAAGGGGTTTGACCACTGCTTCCTGGAAAACCTGTAGTTGATCTGAAGAAATCCTAAATCTCTAATAGATACTGAAGCCAAGTAGATGCTTGAGATGAATGTGGATAAATTCAAAAATGCTCTAGATGTGAGGCCCTGGAAAGAAGGCCAGGGCAATCTGTAGCAGATAGAACCAATGAAGTTTTAAGCTTTTAGGTATAGGGTCCCAGGGTGCACAGAAAGAGCCTCCTCAAAAATTGTGATTTTTTTTTTAAACTACAGTCGGGCAATGGCAACCTTTTGCCAACTAATCTTTCTCACACTAGGTTAGTTGAAAGGAACAAAGGAACGAATTCATCAAAAGGTGACTTCATTTTGGCAGTTTCACATCTGGGCTAGACATGGAAGGAGGAGGAGGAGAAGAAGAAGTACATGGTTCCTTTAAGTTGGGAATGATCCATGAAGAAATTAACATAACTGATAATTCTGGTTGTAGTGGCTGTGTTCTTAGGAGGCCAAGAGAAAGAGCGAGAATGAAGTACCGTAATATTTTCATTGCTTCTCCTGTACCTATTCCAATATTTCAAAAGCTTTTATCTGATGCTGGCACTACAACTTGATCAGTAACACAGAAACTTTCCACCTGGCATACTTTTTCTACCCAGGTTCCAGGAAATGCCAACAAAGGCTTGGTTCTTCTGTTTTATCTTCAATAACGCTTGCGTAGGTTGCAGAGCCAAAGGATTTCTCCGCTACTTCAATAGTATGGCATTGCTTGGATGCCAAGAGCTAGGATTAACCCTGCCTCTGCGTAATATGCAATGAAAGTCTTTAAAAACGTGTTGAAGGTGCCACAAATGTTGACATTGGGCAACTGGAGGCACTTTATTTGCTGTATTTTTTTTAAAAAAATTAATCATTCTTTTTTAATTTTTTCACATTTTAAAACACACTGTGGTGAGAAGAAACTTGAAAGGGAACTTCTCTTGCCAAGATGTCCAAAACTTTTTGAGATATTTTGCTCGGCTTATTACTGGACTGTGATTTCCCACAATAATTCAATCACTTGTTGTTGGATAGGAAAGAGATGTCTATCTAATGCATTGGTAATGGTTTCCCCTGCCCACAGCTCCTAAAGGCCAAAAGTAATATCTGTGTAGCTCAGATCATAATATCCCAAAGAAAGAAATCATTACACTGAAAAAGAACTGAAGTCCTAGAAAATCATATGTCACCAGAATCCTGACTATGTTGAGTGAACTCCTTGTGCTTATTAATGATAACACTCTCCTTTTTATGGTTTATTTATTTATTTATTTAAACTTATTTATTGCCCTCCTCACCTGAGTGACCTAGAGTGATTTCACAGCCACAGAACCATCAATAACAATTATGACTAATATTTAAAAGATTATAAAAGTAAAAACAATGTTAAAGCTAAAACAGATTTAAAAGATCAAAAGATTAAAACTGGGTGTTACAATTAAGAGAGCTTTTCACTCCTTTCCTGAAAGCAGCTCTGTCTGCATACATAGATCAATTGGCAGGAGGTTCCATAGGGCTGGGGCAGACACAGCTGTAGCACAGGGGTTCCCAGCCTATGGCCCATGGGCCAGACCCAGCCCATGATGCCATTCCATCCAGCCCATCACTGCCTCTCTCTGCTGCACCTGGAAGTGGAAGCGGGCACATTATTATTATTATTATTATTATTATTATTATTATTATTATTATTATTATTATTATTATTATTATTATTATTATTATTATTATTATTATTATTATTATATTTAGACTTATATGCCGCTCTACTTGCCGAAGCAACTCAGAGCGGCTAACACAACACGGGCATCATATATTACAATATCAAATAAATACAACATAAGCATATACAGTCAGTAAATCTAACATAAAAATGAAAATGCATATAAAATCAACTCCCGCCTACTGAGAAGAACTATTACCACATACTAGCATAGTTATACAATACAAAAAAGCAAAACTATACAATACACTAGCACAGAAAATACAATACAGTAAGGAGAGTCAAGAGAGTCCTTATCTCTTCCCAGCAGGGAGGGGGCTGGCCGTGGAACAGCTGTGGTGGCAGCAGTGGCAATCTTTGGCCAGCCAGCCAGCCCACACAACTGCCTCCCATTCCCCAGCCCGACTGGCTGGAGAGAGTCTGTTGGTGGACACGGTGGCTGTGGCGGGGATGTTATAGCCATGGCCATTCCACACAGTATAGGTGATTCAAGCCGCCTTTATCCCTTCCCGGGCTGGGAAGGGCTGGCCCCGACACAGGTGCGTTGGCGGCGGGGAGGTCTTGGTCCCACCGTGAGTCTCACCGCCCTTTATCCTTTCCCTGGCTGGGAAGGGCTGGCCCCAACACAGGTGCATTGGCAGCGGGGAGGTCTTGGTCCCACCGTGAGTCTCACTGCCCTTTATCCTTTCCCTGGCTGGGAAGGGCTGGCCCCGACACAGGTGCGTTGGCAGCGGGGAGGTCTTGGTCCCACCGTGAGTCTCACTGCCCTTTATCCTTTCCCTGGCTGGGAAGGGCTGGCCCCGACACAGGTGCGTTGGCGGCGGGGAGGTCTTGGTCCCACCGTGAGTCTCACCGCCCTTTATCCTTTCCCTGGCTGGGAAGGGCTGGCCCCAACACAGGTGCATTGGCAGCGGGGAGGTCTTGGTCCCACCGTGAGTCTCACTGCCCTTTATCCTTTCCCTGGCTGGGAAGGGCTGGCCCCGACACAGGTGCGTTGGCAGCGGGGAGGTCTTGGTCCCACCGTGAGTCTCACTGCCCTTTATCCTTTCCCTGGCTGGGAAGGGCTGGCCCCGACACAGGTGCGTTGGCGGCGGGGAGGTCGTCTGTCAGCTGTAAAATGCACCTGTGCAAGCGCAAATGCACCTGCGGCTGTTGTAAACACAGAAGAGGACACATTTACAACAGCCATAATTGTGCCCGCTGCCACTTCCAAGGGCACTGTCTGGCCCGCTCAGCTGTCCAGGGGCATGGTCAGGCTAGCAACTGAATGTAGTTACAACTGTCTGGGTTTCTTCCATGGCTCCGCTACTTGTTAGCTATTGAGGATTATTCAGGAATATTCCTATACAAAATATAGCAGTGTATTTCCAACCTCTTTTCAGAGGTCAAGCCACCCTGAAATGACAGTGTGAGTATTTGTGGTTTTGCATTTTCTTGAGTGATTAATTTAATAAGAGCCCTGCTATATCTTACTGCAGCCCTTTCTCACTTTGTTATAATGTCCTAAGAGCTCAAATTTGGGATCTGAAAGCCTACAACCCCAGATCTACTTACAATATTGCTATATAATGTAAGAATTTGGAAGACATTTCATTTAATATCATACTGACTCAGTCAAGAATTAGATTACTGAGAAGCTGTGTTATCCAAACATTTTGCAAGTAGAATTCAGACTAGGAACTGCAGAGCCCTTCATAGCTTACAGGCACACGCCTTTTCCCCCATTCTTAAGTGGAGTCACCTTGCATTTAATATTCAGAGTACAGCTACAGATAGGCTGTAATCACCTCTAAGTGTTGTTTGTGTAGACTGGTGCCCAGTGGTGGGATGTCAAAAATTTTACTACCCCACCGTGATGTCATCACAGTGTGGGCGGAGCTAACGTTATGATGTCATGTCATGGGCGGGGCCAAAGAAAAAATACAAAATAATAAAAATAGGGAGCTTCAGGCTATAGGGAGCTTCAGGCTAGCAGCTTCTCTTCCTTCTCCCCATTTGGGAGGACAGCAAGGAGGCCGTGCATATGTGCCAAGCACTAGGCATGCATGCACACCAAGTGCTTGGCATGCATGCACAGTGGGGGAACCAATGAAAAGGTAAGCCCCGAAGGTGGTTCTCCCCAAAAGCTGCTACAGGTTCTCTGGGACACTGGGAAAAGTTACTACCGGTTCTGGAGAACTGGTGAGAACCTGTTACATCCCATCACTGCTGGTGCCTCTTTTGGCCAGGCTTTACTTCACAGTGTATGGTGTTCTAGTGTTATTTTTAGAAACATTTAAAAAGCGCCCTTTGTCTTTACAGGTGGTGTACAAAAATAACAATAACTGAAACAAAGAAAGATAATTAAAGTAATGTTCAATGCTGCAAACACATAATTAAAAATGAGCAAAAAACCCCACACCCCACCCAACAAACTCACCACAAAAGTAGTTAATTAAAATGCCTTAGTGAGCAGAATGCTTTGGAGCTGGCCTTAGAGCAGTGGTGGCAAACCTATGGCACGCGTGCCAGAGGAGACACTCAGAGCCCTCTCTGTGGGCATGTGCGCCATCACCCCAGTGAAGTGAGGTGACCAGACACCCCACACACACACCTTCTATACTTCCAATCATGTGTGCATGTGTATGTTGCCCTATGGAGATAACTTGAGCACACACCCATGTGATGTCGCCAGAGCTCCTAAAGGGGTGCACATGTGGTGCCTGCCCATGCAGCAGTGACAGCACCTCCACCTCCTCAGGTTTTGGGTTGCAGTTTGGGCACTCGGTCTCTAAAAGGTTTGCCATCACTGCCTTAGAGCAACAGCAATGTTGGGAGGATGGTACTTAACTAGGGTGATGCAACTAAGAAGGCTCTTCTTCGTGTAGACCTGCTGTTAACCTTTGAGTTTTCTGCAAGTGTTTGAGATGTGCAATAACAGATTAAGGCCAATGGGAAAGTGAGGGTTCATATCCGTCATTCTGAACCATTCATGCTGCTTTTTCGATTCCTTTTCTCCAAGACTGACTTAGGGAGAAGGAAGTGGTGTCATACCATTTGGGAGAACTGAGGTGTGGTGAAAAAAGCAGCACTTTGCAGATTATTTATTTTGGTTTTTCTTTCTACTAGAGATGGCAGAAATTCTTCTAGGATTTTCAGCCTCGTGAGAAACCAATCTGTATTTGGTTACTCTGCACCTGATGCCTCATCTGATACAGCAAAATATTTTGAGCTTGTTCTTCTCCCTATAGGAAATTTATATAAGACAGCACAACTCACACGAGGGTTGCAGCTGTCATGTTCAGGTTGACCCTGAAGGCAATTTGCAGATTGTTGCTTTGGTCTGTGTGACATGAAAAGAAATGCGCTCATTTTCCCCTCCAGAAGTAACTACATTACCAATTGCAAATGAGGCTACTTTGATTTGTAATTCTGGTTTTCCTCTCTCATTCATCTTTGAGCCAGAAATAGCAACATAAACCAGATCTCATGAAATAGAGTGTGTCATTGTGTAGCCAATGAGAAGAGAAAAATAGCTTGAGGCTTATATATTCTAAGAATGTTGTTTGTTAATACTGATATATCTTTTTGCTTTTATCTTTTTCTCCCCACCCCATTGCTTTCTTTTTTCCAGCCCTGCAACTTTTCCTTAAGCTGCATGCAGGCCAGACCATTAGCTGGGGTCACTGTGACATAGCTGTGAAAGTCCTCTTCCAAAATCTGTCAAGGTCAGAAGGGCACCGTTATATTTTCTGCTGTGGGAAAATTGAGAATAGGAGCTCTTGGGTGAGTACATGGACCATCATATTTAGAAAAAGACGAAGCCATTTCACATAGCCTAGTAGAATTTCCTTCTATCATAAATAGCTCTCTGTATTAGGAAATGTAATTCTCTTATTCAGTTCTTGCAAGGCAAGAACAAAAAAATTCAAAATGGTTTTCTTCGGTGGATTTCTTGCATTTTCTACCTTTTTTGCAAAAAAGAAAAATGTCATAAATGAAAAGATGCACACACACAAAAGCTTTCGGTATCGTCCCAAACATCTTAAATTTGGCCTTTAAAACTTTAACTTTTACACAAAACATGAATTCTTTGTGCAAAATGCAAGAGTTTTACACCAAAATGCATGTGAGTTGTGGGGATTGTTTGGTTGTTTGTTGATGTGGTTATCCTGCTGCTGAAGGAAAAAAGAGTCTTTTTGCTCTTGTGCAGAAACAAAAAAAAACCAACTCCCAGCTGTTGACAATTTTTGACAGTGTATTGTAATCTGTCATGACATCTTTTTTCACTGTTAAGGAACTTTGTGAGAATGCATTACAATCTTTCCCTGCAAAGTGATGTACAGCTCTAGCTTCTAAACTGGGTTCCATTAGTTTCTTTCCAATGAAATGCTTACCAGAAGCTTTCCCCAAATATGTCCAGTTCCCCAGTGGTGACAATTTGCTTGTTACATAACAAAGGAAATAATTGTTATACCTATCCTTATATCCTGATGTTATTCAAAAACTGTAAAAACAATTTTGCTTATTCTAAATAAGATAGACTATTTTAAAACATTGACTTATTCAATATGAGATAAATTTTTATTAATCCTCCAAAGGTGGGGGGCATTTGTTTAACTCTTTTTGCTCTTTCTGCCACTTTTTCTTAGAATTTTAATATCACTTCTCTTTAAGCTGCTCCTCATTCACTGCTACTCATTCTTTCATTTAAAATATATTTAGAAATAAAGCTTTTTTTATCACAAAACTGTTAGATGTGAATAAGTTATGGTACAGCCCAGAGGGACTGAGAAAATGTCCAAAGGGGTATGTTGGCACTGAGATGTCTCGCAAAGGATTTGGTAATAATAATTTTGTATCAGAAATCATTCTGGGTTGAAAGGATTTTTGCGGAAGAACCTCCACTCAAGGAATGCCCAGATTAGGCCCTTCCATGTCCCCAAGAGCTGGGACAGAGATGGGCACATCATGCAGTACCCGGGTCTCGAACTGCTGGCTTGCTAGCCTTCCAGCTAACAATGCGAGCTTCTTAACTACTGAGACACTAGGTGGTGTGGAACCTCCCATTAAAATGTCCATACGTATTTCTCTGGCATTTCCAGCTACACATCATCTTAGACGTAGGACAGTGATGGCCAACTTAGGCTCTCCAAGTGTGCTTGGACTTCAATTCCCAGAAGCCCAAGTCGGTACACCTGCTGATCAGGGCTTCTGGGAATTGAAGTTCAAGAATATCTGGAGTGCCAAGGTTGGCCATCACTGTCCAGATTTGAGAGAAAAGGGGAAACTTGCAGAACCCTGCTACAGACTTGAATAAGTCACTCTTTCTTCCATAGTTTTTGCTCTTTCTCTGCAGGTCGAAGTATATAGATATCATAGGCCACATTATCATTATGTTATCCCCCTGCTTTGTTTTATTCAGGATGTTATAGAGCAGCAGAGCTTGTAAGTGAACAACAGATGCGCTCCTTCAGAGGTACTTCTTCCCATGAGAGTCTTTATAGAATTTTGTTGGTAAGGGACTATTGCTCAGGACTTACACTCAGATACAAACCAAAACCAAAGAAAACCTCACAATGAAATTTCCAACCAAGAAATTACTTTCCATTCACTTCTCAACAGCCTTTGCTGTTGGTTCTTGTGGGTGTGCTGTTTGTTTGTTAAGTAGCCCTCCCACAGGTGGCTGCATTTCAGTGGCTGCTTTTTTCAAATAATCCATCACTCACAACACTGCTGGAGAAATTCCTTCCAACCTCTGTTTCAAAAGAATACTGATGGCTTCCTTTTTAAGTAAGGGGGAACTGGCATACAGGAGGGCCTTATGCTGTTGTACGTCCCATGGCATGTTAGAAATCCACAATAGTCATGCAAAGGGAATCTGAGTCATTGCAGGCAAAGTCAGAAGTTCAGACTTTAATCGAGTAATTATTTGCTGTGGGTTTCAATACAACATGGGCAGGGTTTAGAAAAGTAAGGTCAGCGTCACCTCTGCATACCGTCTCACGACCCTGTCCTTCTGATAACTCACTCTTTCTGTTCTCCTGCCGCTTTGTGGACAATGTCATCATGATTAAAATGGAAAAGAAAGACAGAGGTCACCCTAGCTGGCATAAAACATTGTTGTGCTGGCTCCAAAACTGAGTGCTTATAACCTTGCTCAAGTTCACATGCAGACAAATGTTTTTGCCCATGTGAGGGATGGAGCCCTGAGATTGTTGTGTATGGCTTGTCAGCAACAGCCGCTTTCAATGGATTGGGCTCCCTGGCAGCATTTAAACCAAGCTGGCAGAGGAAGTGCAATCAACCTGCCTCTTCAGGCTTGAAATGAGTTTGTTTTTCTCCCAACAAGTGTCACTTGCCCCTCCCCCAGGGCTTTTGATGTGGAAGCCACTGACCCTTGAGTGTACTCATCAGCACAGGGACCTAAAAGCAGCACCCCAGTGTCTTTTGAATAAAGATGGGGGGGGGGAACACCTCTTCCCCACATGAGGAAGCTGCGTAATAACAGAGGGCGAGTGGATGTCATTGACCTCCTCATCCCTGCGGCCTGCTTACATCTCTCATCCAAATGGGCCATTAACTTTTGCCTACAGAACTGGTTGAGAACTTCCCAGGAGATCAGCTCATGACAGTGTGCCCTCTCTCAGAAGGGCTTTGTGTGTGTGTTAATGAGGGTCACTGACACATTCTTGTCCATTCTCTTTGACAAGAAAATTAGTCTGTGTGTGTGGGGAGGATAGGATTAACAGTACCAGGTCAGTCTAACACCTGTTAGTGTAACATTATATGGATGGATGGAAACACAAACTTCGCAAACCATACATATATACCTGTGGTGCCAAAACTATGGCCTGCAGACCCAAATAAGCCTGCACATCTCATTAATCCACCCCGGGCTGAGAACCCAGGCCCTCTCTGGACTGCCCCCCACCTGCCCCCACCGCCTGATGTAGTAATATGTCACCTATGGCAGCGGTGGTGGTCAGGCTTCGCTCCTGCTGGTCTGATCAGCCTCCGCTTGGTCCCAGTGCTTCAGAAGCCTTTGCCACGTTGCAGAAATTTTCTGAGCTTTCTCTATTTCAAAATCTGTGGCACTGGAAGGGTAAACCTGGTGCACCGTACTGACATCAGCCTTGGCCACCAAGGGACACCCCCAGTGCCACGGAATTTGAAATGGAGAAGGGTTGGAAAATTTCTGCAATGCCAGAGGCTTCTGAAGCACTGGGACCGAGTGGAGGCTGCTTGGACCACCTGAAGCAAAGCCTGATCGCCACCACTGCTGCTGATGTCGAAACAAGTCAGCAGCAGGAGCAGCCCACTTCTGGCCCCCACAGCTGCATGTCCGGGGCGGGACTGGCCCACCAATGAAAAAGTTTGGGCACCACTGATATATGCATTCATTTACTACGTTCATGCCACCAACTTTCACAGATATGGTCTTTGACCCATACTTGTGGCAAATGTTATAGCATTATCTACCATGTATCTACCATGTGTTGATAAGCCCATGTAATAAATAAAATAAATAATACAAACAACAACAATAGTGATGTAACAAAACTGGATGGTACAACTTGTACTCCCAGAGTTCTTTTCACCCGCACCAGAGCAAGATTTCAATGAAGAATTAAATAATTCAAACATATCAGAAAACAAAATAAAATAAACAAAATAAAATAAAAATAAAATAAAAAACACTGTAGCATTTTAAACACTAAGTGCTTTATTTTTATTGTTAGATTTCGTGGATCAAGTCCACTTCTTCAGACAAAGAGTGAAACAGGCATGGTTTTTATACACCAAATCAGGGGGTCAAAGGGAGATGGGTGTGGTCAAGCAAGATGACAGACAAGCAGCTTGTCTGTCATCCTCTGCAATTTCTCTGCAATAGAGGAAGTTTTTTCTAATTCTGTCTCAGAAGGAATAAAAGCACCAGAACTGCAAAAGAGCCAAAATGTATCATTTAAAATTATCATTATTTAACCTGTCAACTCTCTAGACCTCCCATCACCCTTGACCATTCAACAAGCTGGCAGGGACTGAGGCAACTTATAAAGCAGAGTGATATAAATTGAGATTTTAATGCCATATTCTTTATGACCAGGTTGTTCTTCAAAAGAACATACCCTTCATACCTTATTTTAAAAATAAGACAATACTATAATCCTATCTATCTTACAACATGGCTCACCAGGTAAAATAAGATTGCTTATTAGGCTGTACACTTCCATAAACCTACAAGTCCATACCCAGACACCTGGGTTGTAGCGACCTCTACACCCACGTTTCCAAAACTCTCTAGTATGGGATGGGCTGACAGCTATGGAACAGCAGGCCTTGTTTTCCTCTAAAGCTTTTTTTGGAGGAACAACTGCTTTGACAAAGGACACATCGCAAAATCTTTTCTGAGTGAATCTTTAGAGCAGTGTTTCCCAATCTTTGGTTTTTGGACTTCAATTCTCAGAAACCTAAGTCAACTCCCCAAAGTGCTGATTAGCCAATGTACTGACCTAGACTTCTGGCAATTGAAGTCCACCAGTGTTCCACAGAACATAGTTTAGGAAATACTGCTCTAGAGTTTCACTGTACAGATGAGTTATAGGCAGCTCCTTAGGGCACATTGCCTCTAAAGGTTATGCAATTTGTACTGTTACATAAGTGGATTTTGGGCATTGATTCTATTATTACCCCTCACCATCAAGCTCCTGGAAATAAACTGAGTTCTTCTTTCTTTCTTTCTTTCTTTCTTTCTTTCTTTCTTTCTTTCTTTCTTTCTTTCTTTCTTTCTTTCTTTCTTTCTTTCTTTCTTTCTTTCTTTCTTTCTTTCTTTCTTTCTTTCTTTCTTTCAGAAAAATAAATTGTAAAATGTTAAGGTTCACTTTTGTCATGGTAGTACAGTACCATTGGATAACAAGTTATTCAATATGGAGTTTCTTAGAAAGTGCTGTGTTAGTTAAAATTGTGCAGAAATACAAAGGCTTGTTCCTTCACTGTTGTACTTATCTGCATGTGCAGGCTTGGACTGGAGACCTTGTCAAGGTCTGAAAGCCTGCATATATTCCTAGCCATAAGAGATGGAATGTCTGCCTACATCAACATCCTGCCTCTGTGAAGGAAGAAGACTTTGTTTTGTGAAAGGAGGAGATATTTTGATATACCATGTACTCTGATTGGTAGTTTGCTAATTAGATGAGCCAGAAGCTATGTTCTATGCTATAGACACATGGGACTGGGAGTTAGTTCATGTGTGGATTCCAAGCTGCTAAGGAGTCCATGTTCTTCTAAGTCATCAAAATGATAATTTAGGATAGTCAGATTACTTTGCTTTTATGGGGGAAACCTGTGTGTGGATTTTCCAGTAACTTTTCAACTTTGCTTCAAGAACAATAAACAACCCTTCTTCAATACATCATGTGATTACTGGAAGGAGGTAAGACATAGAGTTTAGGCTGTCTCAAGCCAAGAAGAAGCCACACTGCTGCCACATCTAATTATATTCTCTCCATAGTCGTCGTCTGGGATCACTTTAACTAAGTGGATTTCCAGGTTGCTGCATGGTTAATTGCAGGACCACCTTGCATCTGATAGTTGCTCAGAGTCTCAGAAGTTCCAAGTTTGGGCCAGCCAGTGTCAGGGGGCTCAAGGGGAACATGGAGAGAGCTGATGGTGGATTGCTCTAAGTGGCCATAAAGGTGACAAGCTTTATCTTGACTTAGGTTGAGGAATGATTCAAACCATGAGAATGCTGGAAATTATTTTAAAAATATTTTTGATAACAAAACTTAATTACTGTCATTTGTGTTTTTCCTGCTAGGATTATAACTCCAGCAAATGATACAACCTCATCCACTATCATGTCGTGCTGTCAGAGTCTCTGGTTGCCCAGGATTCTTCCCAAGAGCGATGTGTGGATCCCAGTTTTTGATGAACTAGTGCCAAATTCACAGAAGACAAGGCAGTCATTTGCATTCCATACAGTTGTCTACTGTGTCTTCTCCTGAGCCAAGATATGTTTTCTCAGAAGCCAAATGTAGAGAATAATAACCCAAGATGATTCAAAGATGGCTCAGTGGTGGTGCATCTGAAAGGCATACCAACATAGTTGTACCATCCTGAGAAGCACACCATCCCATCTTTTCCAGAAGAAAAGGTTTGCTTATAGGGTTTATGCAAGGACTTGGATATTTCTATAAAATTTTATTAAGGTGGCATGTTGTCCATACACACAGATACATACATATATAAGTAGTTGTGTGTGCCCAAATGTTTGTGTGATCTACACCAGAAGGCAAAATCTTTAATCCTCTGTCTTGTCAAATGATGAAGGATTTCTTTCATTGAAGAAAGTTGAAGAAAGGCAAGGAATGAAATCTTATCTGAAAAGGAGATTGTATAATCCTGTGTCTCCCATATAGGAGCTTGAAGTCAATCTTGGTCTCCATTCCCCCACCATGCTTATGCTAGCAGTCTTTGCCACCCCATCCCTGAACAAAAAGATGGACACCATGGTTGGGGTTTAACAAAAGAGGCCTCCTCCTCCTCCTCCTCCTCCTCCTCCTCCTTCTTCTTCTTCTTTATACAAATTCAAATCCAAATGTTGGCAATATTGACCGATCTGAGAATATAATGCAGTGGCCTTTCATCTGCCTTCCACATCACAGCATGATCCCTATAGAATGAGAGTTCCTCAAAATTTAGAATGAGAGTTCCTCAAAATTTTCTCCAATGCTAGGAAACAGGATACAAAGGAAAGTAAGGCTCCTGTGCCCTAAATATCATAACTAGCAACCTGTTGTGCTAGAGATCTACTCTGAGAAAAGAGTGCCGGCTAACAGGGGAAAGGGTCTCCTCTGAACACAACAACAGTTTATCATAAACGCTACACCTTCTTACAACTGTGGGTTACACTGTCTATTAAGGAATCAGATTTGATTTGGAAATCTGCAGTTCCAACATATCTTTTGATTGTTGGGTCGTCTTCTCTTTTTCTGCCATATCCGAATCTGAATATAGGCAATCACCATGGCAATTAGCCATGACAACTGTCCTGTGACTATAATGCAATGGCCTTTCATCAGCCTTCTGCATTGCAGCATGTCCCCCATACCATTGGTCTAGTTCTGTGAGTCACTTTCTGGTCCCGAGCCCTTTTGGCTCATCAGCCCCAGGCTAGTATTGATGAAGCTGCTGCCCTCTGTCAAGATGAATTCAAGTGGGATTTAATCCACTTGGGGACCATCACTCTTCCCTCTGGACTTCGCCACCCAAGGACGTTAGTCCTCAGGGTGGTCAGGTTAGTTAACCGCCGCCTGACAGTCATCATTAATTCACTGGCAGTGTGGTCTACTCTATTACCATAGTAGGATAACCTGGTCATACTTTCAAAAGGGGCCACACTTTATTAATGGTTAACTTTAATGGTGAACATCCCCCCTTTCCTGCAATGGGGCCCATGTAGTGCAGTTCCTGGGATGGATCAAACGGATTCTTCTTTACCCCCTTCTGTTCTCTCCAGGCAAGTCCCAAAGCCCAAAGAGTGTGCTGTCCCTGGACAGCCCAGTCCCAGCCAGCAACTCGGGTCAAAATTGACCAACAGCATCCCCAAGCCTCGTGACTTTTGGTCAGGAGTTCTCACTCTTTTAAAGCCAGAGGCCGGGTCACAGTGATAGGATGTAACAGGTTTGCACCAGCTCGCCAGAACCGGTAGTAACTTTTCCGAGTGTCCCAGAGAACCGGTAACAGCTTTTGGGGGGAACCACCCTTGGGACTTACCCTTTCACTGGTTCCCCCACTGCGCATGCGCGCCAAGCACTTGGTGTGCATGCATGCCTACAGTACTTGGCGCGTATGGATGGCCTCCTTGCTGTCCTCCCAAGCGGGGAGGAGGAAAAGAAGCTGCTAGCCTGGGTTGAGGTGTGTATGTGTGCTTATTTTTATTTTATTTTATATTTATTTTTCTTTGGCCCCACCCACAACATCATGACATTGGCTCCGACCATGCTATCATGATGTCATGACGTTAGCTGCACCCACACTGTGATGACGTCACGGTGGGGTAGTAAATTTTTTGACATCCCACTACTGCCAGGTCATACTCCCTCAGACAGTTTGGATTTGGATTTGGATTCCACCCTATCCGCCGAAGTGACTCAGAGTGGCTTACAACATAGATAACATACAATACAGTCTTACAATCTCAACTATAAATACAACAACATTACATAAATATGGCATATAATACAACACAATGCAATCAATAAATCTAACCGTACAATTAATAAATCTAAAATAAATAAATAAAAAAACATTACATAACAATTAAATAAAAAGACTTTCACCCCTCATACTCGTCCTCCCTCTAACATGTTGTGCAATCTATATAATACAGTAAAAATATCAACAATACATAAATCATGATATCATCATAAAGACAATATACATCATAAAAGTATAAAAGAGAATATCAAAGCATTAACTGTTTATTCCAGTCTGGCGATGTTGGGGACAGCGGGAGAGAGGTTTTTATCGGCTGGGTGGCCATTTTCCCTTCCTCCACCACATGCTACTTCCTGGTGTGGTGAACAGGGCCATAGCCAGGATTCTAGATATGGGTGGGCGAATATTTTTTTTTCAGGGTGGGAAACAAAGTCTCTTTTCAGGGCATTCTTATGAAAAACCATGCCTTGCCAGGGGTGGGCAAACTGCTAACTTAAGGTGGGCAAAGTCCCCCTGGGCCCCCTCTGGCTATGGCTCTGGCAGTGGAGGTGGTGGAGGGCCACATGAAATGGTGCCGCAGGCCACATCCAGCTGGTGGGCTGCAGGTTAAAAATCCCTGCTTTAGGTGGTCAGAAGCCTAGGTCATGAGAATATTTCTTTTACTTACAGTAGTCAATACTCAGCCATCTTGTATTTTCAAAATAGCTTGTAGTTTCAAAAACGTCTGACTGTATGTACTTGTCAAAAATGGTGAGTTTTGAATGTTTCAGACATTTTTGCTTTGATGGTTAAACCATGTTTGTTCTCCTAATTATCAAAATGTTACTATTTGGTGTATTTCTGTTCAGAGACACCAATGAAAAAGAGAATGTGAATTCATCCAGAAAAGTTCATTTTGAAATGTTAATTCACATTGGCCAGAATCCTATTGGTGTTCACATAAGATTTGTACAACCTGCATCAGCTAATGCTAGCTAGTTCACAAGGTGCTGGGTGATACACTAGTTGATGCACCTGAGTTTGCAGCCAAAATGTGCCTTGAAACCTTGTCAATTGGCTGCATTTTGCCAATAAAAGTTATGCAAACGCTGATAGGATTCTGGCCATTGTCTGTCTATATTCAATGATAGGACAACCTGCTCTTTAAATGCAAATAGTTTGAACAGTGCTGCTTTCATCTGTAAACTCTTTTTGTTAAAGAAAAATACAGTTGTACCTCGCTTAAAGAGCATAATGTGTTCCACAGGATTGCTCTTTAAGCGAGTTTGCTCTTTAAGTGAAACACCATTGTAAGTGACCAATTGTGACTTGGGGGGGGGATTGTGAACCCCAATTTATTTGTTAAGCAAGTTTTTGGTTGGTTTTTTTTGGTTAAGTGAAGTGAACATTCAGAGAAAATTCTGCTCTTTAAGTGAGTTACTTTTTAAGCAAGGCGCTGTTTATGCGAGGTTTGACTGTAGATACAAGCTGGGGTGTTATTGCTACAAACACAATTTTCAAAGGCTAATTTTTTTTTTTGACAAATATGTCCATCTTATTGTGAATGAAGCACCAGTGGTGTGCTGGCCCAAAGGTATACAGGGACTCATCCCAGTGACACCCAGTGATTGGCAACCCCCCCCCCAAGAGGCAAGCAGAAGTAATGGGAATGTATGGGGTTTTTCTCCCCCCAACCTCCCCCTCCCCATGTGCACTCCATCACTTCTTATCCACTGTCCTCCCAAGGTCCCAGCACACCCCTGTGAAGTACCAAAGTGAGAGAGTGAACAAGGTGGGAAGGATTATGAATAGATGCAAAGCTAAAGTGACATCACATGCTACAGATTAAATAATTTGTTAATAAAAATCATCTCAAAATGTTTAGAATGCAGTTTTCTTTCCCTGCACTGTAAATCTGCAGTTTTCTAGAAATTTGCTCCAAAGTTTTCAGCCCAGGGGCTATGGCTCTACTGCATAGTTCAAAAGGATTATTGATCAAACTAGACCTTACCACATCTATACGCCTCCCTGTATTTAGATGGTGTTCACTGAGGACAGAAACATGTTATAATATATAATATGGTTTGCCACTAGGAATCTATTTTCTGCAAATATCCTTGCCTTTTCCCCACATTAGAATGTTCACATTAGAATGACGAGCAGTTGTGGAGATATTAGATCCCTCTTCCTATCAACTAGGAGTTACACTAAAACTAACATGGAAACAGTGGCATCGCTAGGGGAGGCTAGGGGGGTGGCTGGCCCTGGGCGGTGCTTTTTGGGCTATGTGTGTTCTTGGACTACAATTCCCAGAAGCCCTAGCAGGGACGGCAAATTTGGCTTCAGCCCTGGGCGGCTGAAATTCACATGAAATTACTGCATGGAAACATTCCACTGAACAAACTAGAAATTAAGAAAATACAAATTAATGATAGATGTTATGATTGTAACAGAGTAATCCATTATATAGAAATAATTTCCACCAGCTCTATCACAAAAAATAAGATATCTCGTATTTTGATAAGTAGAATGGCTATTTCTACAGTGCTGAAAGAGAGAGAGAGTGAGAGAGGAAGTGCTGAGGTGAACAAATCTGTTAGTTTCACTTTCTTGAACATTCAAATTTTAGTTTAAAGAATCTTTCCATCCTGCTTATGAAAAAGTGTGATTTTTTTTTTTTTGGTAAGTTCTTACACAGATGGGAAAAGTTGCTTTTTAATGATGTCTCCCAGAACAACTCACTCAATAAATATTTCAGAAACGGTGATGAAAAATGTAACATTTACTATCTTGCAGTTCTCGTAGGAAAACAAATTGGACGACATTCACAGGCAACCTCAGGAAATGCAGCATCAAATAGACAAGACAAAAAAAAAGATCTTTGTATGTATGTATAGATGCAAATTAGGAAACAAATGGAATCCGGTTCATTTAAAGAGAAATCCAGTACATCTCACCATCATAGGGAGAACAGTGACCAGTCATCAAGACCAACATTACCTTCTCTTCAGAAATTTATTCATTTAAAATTATTATTATTATTATTATTATTATTATTATTATTATTATTATTATTATTATTATTATTATTATTATTATTATTATTATTATTATTATTAGCCACTCTCTTTGCTGAAGCAACTCAGAGCGGCTATCAATGTTACAATCTCAAATATAAAAATGACATAATATAAATATAACAATAAATAGAATACAGTCAATGTAGTTAATAAATCTTACATAAAAATAAAAATACAGTATAATCAGAAAAATGCAATACAATCAGAAAAATACTCTACAGTAAAAAAAATACAAAACAGTCGAGAAAGTCGTTATCCTTTCTCGACAGGGAGTGGCTGGCTGCGGTATAGCTGTGGTGGTGCTAGCGGTGGTGGTGGCCATCGACCAGTCAGCCAGTCCGTCCAGCTGGCCCTCATTCTCCCCGCCCGACCAGCTGGGGAGAGCATCTGGCGATGGTCTCGCAGACAATAAAGGGCAAATACTTGTAAGAGAAAGGACTGCAGTGGCTTAGTGATTAAGACACTGAACTTGACTGCACAACGGAGTGAGCTCCTGTCTCTGTCCCAGCTCCTGCCAACCTAACAGTTCGAAAGCAAGAAATTGCAAGTAGATAAATAGGTACCACTTCGGTAGGAAGGTAAACAGCATTCTGTGTACTCTGGTGTCTAGTCATGCCTGCCACATGGCCACAGAAATGTCTGCAAATGCAGACAACACTGATTCTTTGGCTATAAACAGAGATGAGCACTTAACCCTGGAATCGGATATGACTGGCTTTCGAGCAAGGGCGACCTCTATCTTTACCTTTACCTTACTTGTAAGAGAGCAGTAGCATGTTTACCCTTTAAAACAGGAAGGTAGCTGATGAGGAGAGAGATATTTGAAACAGAGAAGAACTAGAAAAACAGGGGTGTTTATCTTCTTGTATGGTCCAAATTTCCCTGGCGCCTTTTCCATGGGTGACAGGATTATGCTTCTTATTCTAAAACAAAGGATTAAAAATGGGCAACTTTTAGGTTTGGCAAAAAGGAACACAGGATTGCAATAAAAAGCATAGCAGTGCCACCTATCTACCAGATGTGAGCTTATTAGTGTCTGAAAACAAAATTGCCTTTCCTAACGTCTTGCAAAATATATACTCCCATTTTTAAAGGAAAAAAAGAAATCCAACAAGAGAAAGAGAGTGAAAGAGAAGATTATGGCCCTTCAGTTCCTTGTAAATGTGTTCTACATCTATCTTCCACTAAAAATGGTTGCTGTTCCACACTTCAATTGGAAGTGGGAAGGAAGAATTTAAGAGGTAGAGTAATTGAGATACAGTAAAGGTTTATCCAGTACTTATCTTGTGACATTTCCCATAGGTGTGAGTACAGAAGAGATCTGTCATTTAGCCATTGTAACTTTGAACCCTAAACCCATCAAAGCACTTCCTCAGTCCATCAGACTCCTTTTTAACAGTGACATTCTGACAGGTATTTCCACCAAACAACTGTATGTATAGTCAAATACAGACATTTTTCTCAAAGGAAAAGTAGAGTATATAGTATCTGGCATAATGTTGAATGTGTTTAAGTGAAAACAGTTCAAATAAGACCAGCAAGGAAAAGGCCATTTAAAATAATTGGTTTCAAACACATTTTGCATTGATGCTGTTTCATATATCTGCTGAACAATGTTTAAAATCTGACCATCAAACTGTATGACTTGATAATGAAATAACTTTACAATGATGTATCATTTTTATAATTAGCTCATTTACTAATTACATTGTATATATTTTCCTGCTGTCTCTTTTTAAAAAAAAATCTATAAGACAATTTTTCCCCTATAAGGGAAAGAAGGAAATATGGGGAAAGCTGGACAGCAGACAATTTTTTTCTTTAGCCTTTTTAAAATTCGCTTTGGACTTAGATTTAACACCTGCTTGTCTAGATGGAGAAAACATACCCTTTGCTTCACTCAAAAAGCTGTGGTAGAAGCGACTGTGACCGTTAATGGATCGTTTCAATAGTACACATCATATAAAACCCTGGTGTTTACATTAGCTGTACTCTATTAACCAAAGGTGTCATTTTAACCTTATTGCAGCAGTGTATGAGCATGTTTGCATAATTTTTCCCTACCCAGTGTTGCCCTGGTACTGGACTGGACTGGACAAACCATGTGGATTCCTTCCACCTGGTCTTGATCCCCAAACCTTAGCCAGGATAGAGTGGGAATAACCTGTGTGATTGGTGCTGGCTGCATGATATAATGCCATACCTTTACGTACTGCTAAAAGTAAGGCTCAAAGTCAAAGACTGACTTGGATAGGTGGAGGGGAGGACAAATGCCTGACAATGTAAGACAAACTACATGTTACCCATGGTTCAGTTTGTTTAGATTTCTAGTCCAAGCCAGAAGAAAGAGTTTTATACTGCCTGGTGTTCTCCATTGGGCTATTTGGTCACTTGACCACTTTTACGATATGATTTCAGCACACAGTATTTGGTCCAATGTTGCAACATCAAACATGATGGTGATTCCAGTGGTATGGGATTGAAGGCTAACTACTGGTTTATGACATTCACAGGTCTTAATATCATACACTGCCCCCTGTGATATGTAATGATCACCTATAGCAGCTGTCATACTGGGAAATCAGCACTGGACTGCCAAGGCCTATACACTGGGAAGGAAGCAAAGTTGGTTCATACTCCTCCATCATTTCAGACACCATCTTGGCAGTCATTCTGAGCTACTCTCTTAGTGCCATGTGAACTTCAAATATTATGATGCAATACTATGCCCCTACCATAACTCATCTACTAACTCACCACAGTGGAGTTTTAATGGATCATTGCCATGTCAGAGTTCTGCTGGCTTCCCTAGGCACTAAGGCTGCTGTCTGAGGCTATAAGACAATTCCAAGAGGAAGCAGCCATATCACAGAACAGTTTCATCAACCTTTTATCCAATAGGTAGGGCAGAGATTTATTACCATTCTAGCCTAAATAAAATCACCCTTGGCCCACCCCTCACCCTCTAAGGGGAAAAAAATAAAATGAAATGCTTGCTACCTAAAATTTCAATTAGAGGCTTATCTAATTGCAAAAATAATTGCAATTGAAGTGACTGATTAGCATGCAAAGCAAAAGGCGCTACTTGTGATGGTTACACTAGTTCTCCAAATTCATCAAATCAGGTCTAGGGCTTGGTTTAGGGATTTTAAAAATCATTATTATTAGATTATAGCCCCGGGGGGGATGAAAAGATTTGTTAATTAAAGTCTTAGAGAACTCCTAGCTCTGAAATGCTTGCTTTTAATTTCCATACTAACAAGCTTGCAAATTGTAGGGGGGATGGGAGGGAGTGCCACAACATCTGCTCCAGGGTGTATTGGTGCCTTTGCTGAACCAGCTCCAGAGCTTAAGAAAGTTTGGGGGGGGGGGCTACTGTTTCCAGAATACTGCAGCTGAATAGGAGTGGTAATCCAAAAAAGTAACTTTTCCAAATCTGAGACATGCCTATCTTACTGCAGCTGCTACATCTTCTTGTAGCCTCTGCTACTAAGGTTTCTTCCTCCTTACTACAACTCTCCTTCTCTGATATGTACACATTCAAGAGAGACATATTGGGTATTCCAGAATTCTTGTTTCAGAAGATGAAAGAGTATAAGAGCACATTGGAGCATGAATAAAAAATACCATTCTGCTATGTGTTGGCCATAATACATTATTCAGCCCCCTTTAAGTTACAGTGGTACCTCACTTAAAGAGCATAATGCATTCCACGGGATTGCTCTTTAAGCGAGTTTGCTCTTTAAGCGAAACACCATTGTAAGTGATCAATTGTGACTTCTGGCATGGGGGATTGAGAACCCCGGTTTAGTTGTTAAGAGAATTTTTGGTTGGTTTTAGTTGTTAAGTGAGGTGACCATTCAGGGAAAATTCTGCTCTTTAAGCAAGTTAATCTCTCAGCGAGGTTCTCTTTATGTGAGGTTTTACTGTATGCTTCTCTGCAGTGCTTTCCTTGTAGTAGGATTTCTACAAAATCCTATAGCTACCTTACGTTGTGGAATTCAGAAAAAGGAATGCACCTTCAACCATTCTTTATTGTAACTAGTTTTTTTTTACTATGGCTCACTGGAGATGGCCCTGATGCTATGAAAGATTGAAAGGAAAAGGAGAAGGTGCAGCAGAAGATGAGATGGTTAGACAGCATTGTTGGCACAGTAGGTGTGGATCTGGGCAGACTCTGGTCTGGAGGATGGTGGATGACAGAGGAGCCTGGCATGCTGTGTTCTATGGGGTAGCAAAGGATCAGGCTCAACTGTGAGACTGAACAACAGCAGAAATTTTCATAACAGAGCAATAGTGTTCTGCTATATACATTAATGTACTCAATAGCAGGCTGGTTGGATAGCTCAGTGGTTGGAGCCAGAGGTTGGGGTTCAATTGTTCATTGTGGTTCCTGGGAGGAGAGCCAGCCTGAGCAGTCATGGGTAAACTGCTCAGTCCCAGGGCATATATATATATACACACACATCCCAGAAGAAGAGAATGGTAAATCACTCCTGAGAATTCTCAACCTGGAATACCCTGGAAAGATTCACCATAAGTCAGATTTGACTTGATGGCACACAGTTTGGTAGCAATAAAAAGGAAGAGACAGAGAATTGAAATGAATCCTCAAAATCAATTACTAGAGCATTTGATGCATGTCACAGATCTGATGAGGTAATCCATGAAAGCTGGTGCCATAATACATTTGTAAACTCTTAAAATGCTATAAGATTATATCTTTATTAGAGACAGAGAGAAAGAAATGAGATTCTAATCCCAGATGAACCATCCATGTCCTGCATTAATTCACAAAGTGTTAAATGGCTCCATCTATAATTTTAATATCCCACTTGCAAAAGCTGTTACTAGGCTGCATAGAATATGGACAATGGAGGTTATAAATAAAGAGGAAAAATGCCCAGACAACAAACCATAACAAATGTTGTTAGGCAGTAATGAATGCACAGGGCCATAAGGGGTCGGCCATATGAAAGGGGGGAAACCCATCTCTCAGCTCTCTGTTAATAATATTCATGTCAGAAATTATTCTGGGTTGAAAGGATTTTTGCTGGAGAAACTCCACTTAGGGGATGCCCAAATGAGGCTCCTTTCATGTCCCCAAGATCTTTTCTTACCAAAGTGGTCCCTAGTTATCTACTTGCAATTTCTTGCTTTCAAACTGCTAAATTAGCAAGAGCTGGGACAGAGACAAGCACTCAAACCATCATGGAGTACCAGGGTCTCGAACTGCCAACTTGCCAGCCTTCCAGCTAACAAAGTGAGCTACTTAAATGCTGAGCCAACACAGCCCCTAGCTCTCTGTTGTTTCTTGACTGTTAAAAGCTGGGGGCTAGCTGCCTCCTGGAGAGAAATTCTAATATTTAGTGCCTGTAATCCTTCCATGCTTTTATCAGGATTTCTAATACCTCCCAAGGTGAGTCCAAAAACATGGAGGAAAGATTTTGCCTTAGGTTTAACAGCCTGTCGGCTTATGGAGATGAAGAATGGAGAGCTCTCCTGGAAACCGGGGGGGGGGGGAACTACCATCAAATGGACAAAGAGAGAGTAAGAGAGCAAAAAAATAAAGTACAGTAGAACTGGACAGGGAAGCCTTTGCTGCTTTCTTCTCCCATCATTTCTTCTGCATAAGAAAGGAGCAGCTTCACGGTTTTTTCTCACTGCTCCAAAGTGAAAAAATGGCAGCCTGGCAGTGGGGGCCTTTCATGCTGAAGACACAATGGAAGAAGCGGGTGACAAAGGCTATTAGCCACTGCCCGCGTCTTCCCTTGCCACCATCTCAATCTGGTGTGGATAAAGCCAGTATCTCCTAAGATGCAGCAGGAAAGGAGTTTTCTCCGTGCTGATTGAGACATGCCAATGACAGGAAGGGAGAAGCGGGTGGCGAAGGGTATTAGCTGCCACCACCTTCTTCCCTTGTGCTCAGTGACCCGATTATATGCTGAGTCCACTTTTTGGAGCTCATTTTTGGGGCTGAAAAATTAGACTTATACTTGAGTATATAGGAACTTCAAAGTTATACAAAACATATAGCAGGCACATGATTCAAAAGCTCTAACTTCAGGCTACAGGCATGAGGAATTGTAGACATGTACTTAAAAATATAAAACCTGAACACAGGCGCACATAATTTAAGAATACAAAAAAAAAAATTGAATAAAAATCCAACATATAAAGGTACTTCAGAATTATGGCAAACAAGTAACAAGTATAAACTGAATCCAAGTTATAGGCAAGTAGGTAAAAATAAGAAGGCTGAGTACAGGACCACAAAATCCCGAAAAGGCACCTTAAAACAGTGAAACGTGCTTTAAACCAGTGAAAGGTCTTAAAAATAAGAATGATAAAATAATACATGAAAATGAGGGTCCTTTTGCCCCCAGTGGGAATGAGAGCTTAACCAGAGATTAAACTAGGGCAGGCTATTTCAGTTGCAATTAACAGAGAAGTTTATTTAAATTAAAGCAGATAAATAAGGATTAAAATCTATGAAATGAAGGCACAGAATAAAAGAAATCATAAGAAAAATCCATGAATTACAATGCAATTATAAGAAAAGTATCAATGAAATTACAGTTGTACAAAGGTAACTACAATCAGCCTTTTTATAAAACACTATATTTCCCAAAGGCTAAATCATCTGTGTGTCCTACAGCATATGATGTGATCATAGCATCTTATCAGGGTACACTCTGGGCCTTCACCAGTAAAAACATCCAACTTTCAGCCCGTCCATAATGCTCCTTTGTCTTCAACTCTACAAGAGCCTGGTTGCCACAGCAATCCTGTATCTCTTTCTGCTCATTCCATTGTGCAGAAATTCAGGGTAGGAGAAATCTTCAGCCCTTTGCCAACAGGAAACAGTTGTTCAATGTTGTTTATGAAACAAACCAAATGTTTCTTCCATGCCATTCCACAGGCAGGCCATTTTTCTCTGAATCTTCACTTCACTTAACAAATAAAACCAACCAAAAACTCACTTAACAAATAAATTGGGGTTCGCAATCCCCGCCCTCCAGAAGTCAAGAAACAACAGGTTTTATCTTACTGTACTGTATTTTATGATATTTTATTGTTTGAATTATTGATGTATGATATTTCATTGTGCTGTGACATTTTATTGTTCTATTGAATTGTTGCATTGTGTTTGATTGTGTTGTGAGCTGCCCTGAGTTGGTTTTCGCTGAGTAGGGCGGCATATAAGTTTAATAATAATAATTAAAAAAGTCACAATTGGGCACTTACAATGGTGTTTCACTTAAAGAGCAAGCTCAGTTAAAGAGCAATCCTGTGGAACACATTATGCTCTTTAAGTGAGATACAACTATATATGTTGACTTATCATTCAGCAGTTAATTCAATTGTTGTTGTTCAGTTGCACAGTTAAGTCCGATCCTTTGCAACCCCATGGACCACTGAATGCCAGGTTCCTCTGTCCTCCATCATCCTCTGCAGCCCACACAGATCTATGTCCATTGTGTCGACAATGCCATCTAGCCACCTCATCCTCTGGTGCCCCCTTTTCCTTTTGCCCTCAATCTTTCCCAGCATCCAGGACTTCTCAAGTGAGTCCTCTCTTCTCATTTGGTGGCCAAAGTACTTGAGCTTCAGTATTTGTCCTTCCAATGAGCAGTCAGGGTTGATTTTCTTCAGGATCAACTGATTTGATCTCCTTGCTGTCCAGGGTACCTTCAAAATTCTCCTCTAGCACCACATTTCAAAGGAATCTATTCTTCTATGCCCAGCCTTCCTTATGATCCAGCTCTCACAATAAATGATTCAATACATTGTTACCTTAGCTTCTAATCCACAGTTAATTGTTCTATGCCATCAATAGTATTATGGCTACCTTTTCTGATCTTGCTGTTTATGTGTGAGTTTGAGAATCAGTTCATGTGTATTGGGCTGACACAATAGACATATTTGCTTCACAGATTAAGCTGATGAAATGGAAGACACCTTTGCACTGCTGAGTGCAATTCCACAGACCACATCACACTTCACCAGTTGCTTAATGCTTTTCACAGTAAATGTTGGAAATGGCTTTGCCCTCTCTGCACTGAAGGTCAATCCATTTCCAGTGCCAACGAGACCTATGATTGATCATTTATTATGGCTTGGACTCATTTGACCATTCTAACTGCCAGCTGAGCTGCTGGGGAGGATTTTTCAGAAAAGCACTTGGAGGAAGGGAAATCAACACATATGCCCTGTTTTTGCAATAGGCAAAATTGCGTTGCTGCAAATCTATGATTTCACCCCCTAAGCGGATTCCTTGTATGGAAGATTGACACACCCACCATGGCTCCCGGAGGACCAGAAACCACACTATTTAATGAGCCAGGAGGAGGAGAAGGGAACATAGGGAGAGGGATTTTTGTGTAGGATGTCAGGGCCCTGTGGAAGATCAATTGGATAAGGAGAGGAAGCTGGCTTGCCTAAGGGCTGTTGCATTTCCCAAGGTTCACTGCATTTTATATTTATTTATTGTTCGTATTTGCTACCCCGCTCCAATCGGGCAAGCCCGACTCTAGAAGCACTGCATGCTCCTTGAGTATTGCCAGTGGAGATTTTTAAAAATGGGAAGCATTGCAGTTGTCAACAGGAGTCGGATTAAAGGAAATGGTTCTCCACTAGCATGGTGATAACTTCTTGTGTGATGAAGTAAAAAGATTGCTAATGGCAGCAATTCACAGCTTTAGAAAAGGAGAACAGAAAGAAGACACATGCTACACAAACATATACATTTAGTCTCTCCTCACAAAGTATGACTTAGTTTTCCATGTGTTAGAATTATTCACAAGCTCTGGGTCGAGCTAAACAGGACACAATTGTTTGTATCTTTCCCTTCCTGTTTCTTTCCATCAAGATTAAATTGGAGTGCCTGCAATTTCAGCCAGAGGCAGTGGGTGAGATGTCAATCTTTTTGCCCTCTGGGTATCTCCTCACTGTTTTACTAGCAAATCCATGTTGGGGCATAGGTTTGCATTATCAACTGCTAGCTGGAGTAATCCGTTTATGCAGTTTGAAAAGTGATTTGGGCAAAGCTTGGAATAGTGCATGAAAAGTAAGAACATTACCTGTCATACATTAAGAGTAAGAAAGGAATAAAAATGTTATTTAAGATGTTAAGGTCAGTTTTTCCAGGAAACGTTTCCAAGCTCAAGATTCAGGTACTTGAAGAGTTTAAAGTGCTAGATCCAGGAATAAAATGGACATCTAGAAATCCTAGTTCCACTATGTCAGAAATTTGGATATTGGAAGTTTTCTGTTCCTATAGCTATGTAGGGGAACATAGAAAATAAACATAAGCCCCAATAAAAGAGGAATTAGTGGATAATCTAGATATAAATTATATTCTCTTAAAGTTCCACAATGTATGTATACACTGAGCCCGCGCTTCTATTAGGGAGAGTTGAAGCATCTACTTTAAATAATTTCTGGAGCACCAAGAATAGGCCACAGATTGTCAATTATATTTGTTTCCTATTAAGCCAAGAAAAAGAAACAGCCTTTGTGACATCATTTGCCTTGCATACCAGAAAACGTGGAGGGTTTTGGCTGGTATGTTAAATTGACTTAGCTTTGTTGGGCTGCATTTGTTGCTCTACTTTGTGTGACCACACTTGAAGTCACTGCAGCTCAGAAATGAAGTTGAAGACCTAGAAGCACTGCAAAAAAGTGCAACAGAAATTACCAATGAAGTTTACGGTGCTGGTGCTATTTAATATAGGAATAAAATATAAATAGAGAGAGAGGTTTGTGGGAAACCATAAGGAGCTTGCTTGTAATGTTAGAGTCCAAGATCATGCACTGATACTGAATGGTTGAAACTTTGGAACACTTCACAAAATTTCAATGTGGATTTGGCTGCTATAAGGAGCACTGTAATAACTGGACAGCTTTAAAAGAGAATTAAACAGATTAAAAACCTGGTTGGCTGCTAGTCACAATAGCTCTGTATCACATCTTGTTTGAGATCCAGTGTGGAAGAGGATAGGATGTTGGACTAATACTCAGGAAATCTGAATTTGAATTTTCACGTAGCCATGGAAGATGATGAGGGGAGTGCCAATGGGGTGAAAACACTCCTTGGATAGTTCACATACATGGGAAACCATATTAGGGTTACTGTAAGTTGGAAGGAGTTTGACAGACAATGACAGGCTCCTGAATATAGCCACACCATTCTGTCTGCATGTGGAACACAATCTCCTGGCCACTGAATCTCAGAAAGGGTGTTGCAGGGTTTGAAGAAGTGTATTTCCACCCCTGCCTAGCTAATAAATGATGTGCATAGTTTTTAGCAGTAGGACTCAAAAGACCAGAATTTAAATCCCTTCTCAGCCATTGAAACTCACTGGGGCTATGTGGAAATGGTAAATCACTTGTTGAACATTTCATATCCCTTGAAAACTTTATGGTGGGTATCACCATAGATTTAATTTAATTTTAATTTCCAATTTGTATACCCACCCAACTCGGAACAACTCTGGGTGGCTTACAACATCAAAATCAATACTACAATCTAAAAACTTTAAACCGGTAAAAGCCTCAAATAAAATTAAAGTAATAAATTACCCCAACAGCTAAAAAGAGCAGGGGAGTGATTTTACTATATCAGTCAGCAGGATGGAGTCACCGCGTCCCCAGTGCCCCACATCTGCTTTGCCAGCCATGTTTTCAGTTCTTTTCTGTAGGGCAGCAGCTCCATCTGGAGTCGTAGGTTAATTGGCAGGAGGTTCCACAGGGCTGGAGCAGACACAGAGAAGGCCCTCTTTTCGGCACAATAAAAGAGCCTCTCCAGTCTGCTCTAGTGGGACAGACAGATGTTCTCAGGGTGATGCGGACTCTTAATTATTCTGGCCCACTACCATGTAGGGCTTGAAAGATCATTACCTGAACCTTGAATTGCACCCAGAGACACACCGGTAACCAGTTCAGCTCCTGAAGCAGTGGCGAGGCACAGGCATAACGTCCACACCCCATCACCACCTGGGCAGCCACATTCTGGACAAGTTGCACCCTCTGAATGGTCATCAAGTGCAGCCCCATGTAGAGGGCATTGCAATAGTCCAGTCTGGTGGTGACCAGAGCATGCATGACCATGAGCAAGGAGACCCGAGCTAGGAGCTGGCATAACTGGCATATGACACCAAGTTATGCAGATCCCTCCTGGCCACAACTGCCTCCTACTCATCAAGCAGGAGTTGCAAGTCCAGGATGACCCCCAGAATATGCACCAGTCTGTTTGGGTTAAAATAGCCCCATCCAGAACCAACGTGGTACCTCCCGAGATAATCCCAAACAGATTAGAAGCAATTTGGATGCACTTAATACCATTGACCTCTCAATAATTGCAGGAGAATATGGGAAGAAGAGTGCTGCAGAGAACAGAATGCTACATTGGTTGGTCTGATCCAGCACAGTTTATTATCTATTTATTTGGATAAATTTATATTACCACCCAACTCAGCACTCGGCAAGTTCTCATGCTCTTTTGCTTTCTTGTGTTACATATTATGACTGTTGCCAGTTTTTGCTCTTTACATGTAAAAGAAGGTAAAATGGCCTCTGTGGCCTGTCATTCATTCATGAAATCACCAGACTTTAGGAAAGCTTCAGTCAAGGTAATGAGATAGTTCTGGAAGACAGGAAAATATCCTTCTGACATTGGGTAGTGAGTGGCTTCCAAAGAATTCTTCATTCATGCCTTTATTCAAAAGGAGCTGGAGGTGCCTGGAGGGAAGAACATGTATGAATCAAGTGAGCAGCTGGCAAAATAAGACAAGACAAATGCAGACAGCTTCCTGCAGGAAGTGTTACCTAAGTACCATGTCATGTCCAGAACACCCACAGGAAGTCTCTTGTGTATTCTGATTCTCCCAACCCCTATTACCCATCAGGAAAATAATATGAGGTGACAACTAGTGCATTTACCAGGGTCGCCGTAATGTCAGAGAAGAACATTGTGAAGTTCTTTGTATAACCAGATATTTAGCAGAAATCTGCAAATAAATAAAGATGAAGCCTTGAAGCCCTTATGACAAAAAAGGCTACATCTATAAATGAGACAAAAGGAAGGAAGGAAGATTCTGAGGAACTGTAACACTGATTGTTCTTGCAGAAAATATTCTCAACAGAAGTTTTAAGTTCTAGAAAAAGTTCTAATTTCTGGCACGGGAATGACATTTCTCTCTATCTATAAACTCAGTCTTTGTTAAAAAAAAATTCTTCAGAAGTTTACAATCAAATGTTTAAAATCCTTGTCCCACTGTGCCAGAAATTTGCATTTTAGAAAGTTTTAATTTTAAAAAAATATAGATTTAATGTGTTTCATGTTTTGAATTTCTCCCCTGAAATGGATTGGCTAACAATAAAATGAATAAAAGGAAGTGCAGATAACTAACATAAAACAGATGATAAAAGCAATTAAGTACAAATTAAGTAGCAAAAGAAAAATAAGGATAACTCAGACAAACATGTTTATCTTAAAGTCCCCCAGTTCAATTCCCAAAGGCCTGTCTGAATTCTGAATTTGTAGAAGGTTGAATTGTGAGTGCATTGCAGTGGGTCTGTTTGTGGCCATTTCAAATCATTAATGGAGTCTTGAAGATTAAGATTCAGTTTGCTACTGTTTTAAATACACATTTACAGCAGAACTGTGTAGCATTTCAGGAGGACAGCATAGGAACAACTGCTCTGTCATTTAAACACCTGAAGCCTGAGCTCCAGATTAGGTAAGATTAGAAACTGATATTAACTAAAGTGGTTAAGATCTTAAATCCTATTATTATACAGTAAGCTGAGTTAAACACAGTAGACCTTCTATATTATTTAAAGAAGTAACAGATAGCATTGTAAGATGCTTTCCCAAAACACTGCACAATAGGCAGGGATTAGCTTCTTGGACCCCATTCTGATGAATTATAGCTTGCACAGCAATGGAGAGAGATGATGAGACTTGCAGTTCCACAGTATCTGAAAGGCCATCCATTGTTTTCCCATCATAAATCTTGATAGCCTTTCTGACAGCAGATAACTGTCCTAGCTGTACCTCAATTCTTAATTCTTCTTAATCAGCTCTCCCTATTAATGTTGAGGTGTAACTTATTGACAGGAGATGATTTTATGTCCTATTCCTGAACAGAGCAAGATACTCCGAGTGGGTTCACCTCCAGTGAAGCCAGTCAATCCTGTCCCTTCCATAAGCAAGTCTAAGATCTAGAACTGCTGCAAACACAAACTGTTTATTGACTATTAACTACTTACAATAAAAATATCAGTAACACATTATTTCAGAGCTCATGCAAAATTCAGCTACTTCTCTCCTTGTTAGGTCTCAAAGGAGGTTAAATACTTCTCAGTTCTCATTTGGAGAAGCCCTATGACCAAGAACTCATTTGAAGAACTCAAGGTCAACGCCAAAGTCTTTATGGATGAGTCCAGGTCTCACATATATGTCACTGTAGACATCTTTGCTGTTGGCATTCCCGCTCTTGCTCCAGGATCCACACCTCCTCTCCTGACCTCTATTGATGGAGGTATTCTCCGCTTTCTCTCTTTCCCCAGTAAGAGGGTTTGGGGGTGCCTATAGCAAGTAGCAATTACACTTACTGTATATACTGCCCCATAGTGCTTAGTGCTCCTTCTTGGCAGTGCACTTAGTGCACTTTCTTGGACAAAGTAATAGTCTTTTGCCAACAACATGCTGGGTACTCATTTTACTGACCTTGGAAAGATAGAAGACTGAGTCAACCTTGAACCCTATCAGGATTGAACTCACATCAGCAGTTTAATCACTGTGTCACCAGAGCTTTGAATCTCTTCCTATCAAAGGCATTGCTTTTTCAGGTAAGTGCAGCTTGACATGAGCACCAGTCCAAAGGTCCTCTTTCACCGATTCTTCCCACTTCTTCTCACAAACCTTATTGTTACAAAACTTTTTCATTCTTCTACCTCAGCTTTAAGGTTTAGAACATTGCTTGTCTTGCTCTTCCCTTTTTTCTCTGCAGCCTCTGAGGGAAAATCCCTGGGAAGCACATGTACTTCTGCATCAGCCCATTCTTTCTCCTCCAGAAACCACACCCACCACCACCACCATCTCCTCACCTTCCCATTTGCTAAGAACTTCTTGCTTTTCCCTCCCACCTCCTTCTGTTTCCTCCCACTTCACAATACCCCCTTCACCTGGAAGGTTCCACACATTAATTTCTTTAGCCATCATCTCTCCCCCTCATTTATGGGAGAGGAGCATATCATCAAGGCCCTGGGAGCGACCATGTTTCCTATAGAAAGAAATGACTCCAAACCATGTTATAACAGGTTGAAGGAAAACACTTTTGCCCTTTCTGTCACAAGGAGAAAAGAGGAAGCAGCCTTAGTATGATGTATCCTTTATCTTCACAATATGATTGATTGATTGTTTGTTACAGTAGACTGGGGGCAGCCAGCTGGAACTCTTCAGAGGCCATATGTTCTGCCATTGTTGCTGTCAGTGAAGAATGTTAACCAGCATAGTCACAAACAAAAGAGATGGGTCTCAGCCTCTTGAGATCCAGTTTTCCTGATGTGGTCAAAGTGCACATTGTACAGTGTGTACAATAGCTGGCCCAAAACATAACTTGGAAATGTATCTGTTGGTGGCTTGGCTTGGTTGGTTGATTTGGAGGAACTTGGGCCTCAGTGAACTATAGAAGCTGGGAGTTCTGTGAGTTGTAGTCCAAAAACAGACGGCTGATAGCGAATGCAAACAACAGCATGTCAGGCCGAGAGCAGGCAGAAAATGCAAGCCAAAATCCGCACTCAGATGTGCCTCTTAATATGCTCAGAGACTCGTTGATTTTGTGCTGACTCACAGCACATGGCCGTCCTCAGTGAGTCTCTGCAAACAGTCTTAAAGCGACATGGCCATATTTACCTTGCAACAATAGTGGCTCAGTGCTGAGCAGGCACTTACATTAACATGGTGGCTTGCTCATGCATTCTGAGCATTCAGATCTGAGGCAGACAGTCTGTTGAAGACAGGCAAAGCATCCTCTTCACAGTGGTATAACATTCATAATGACTATAATGATTGTCCCATGAATTTGGGAAATACGGAGGGTTGGGAAGGAGGAAGAAGATCAAAGAGATATCCAAATAAATTTATTGTTTGTAATGGTCCACTTCCATCTAATGCACCCTCAGCAAGGGCCAGACACTGCTGCTACTGGGACCCTGGAACCCTGGATGGGCAAAGGGGTCCACTTCTCCAAGAGAGAGGACCCAAGGAAAGAGTTCTTGTTTCTTATGTAGAGGGGAGATTATAAGAAAATAACAGCATCTGTACTGGGAAGGTGCTACTGCTGAAAAGCAGAGTACCTGCTTTGTATGGTGAAGCTGCCAAATTCATTCCCCAGCATCTTCAGACAGCTAAGAAAAAAAATCCTACCTGAAGTGCAGGAAAGGGAGTTGCTACCATTCAGAGTTGACAATACTGAGCTAAATGAACCCACGATCTGACTCAATATAAGTCAATTTCCCAACTGAGTACAGTAGTTGAAGTTATCACCCAGGCAAAACTCCCTTCAGCTCTCTTTGCCATACAAAATCGCTCCCTCCTGAGTGAGTCAATCCTATGCAGGAACACTTCCATAGAATGGGATTCAGTTTGCTTGACAATACAAAGGAAGACAAAATTTGCAAGCCATTGAACACTGTTATAACTCAGAATAAAGCTTTCTGCTGCAGGTTGCCTTCTGCATCTGTCACAGACAGTCAATTCAGGCAAGAAGCCATCTAGTACATTTCTGAAACCCAAGAGAAAGGAAGGAATCATTCTTCTTTTCTTTCCTGTCTTGAATTCCAATTAATTTCCTCTTATTCTGTTGCCCTTCCAAGATACATTGCTTTTACTGAAACCTTAAAACCAAATCTCAAATGGTATTTGTCAAGGAGATAGATGTCAGCACCAGCCAGAGGAAGAGCTTTCTAATTTCTGTCCCCTACCTATCTTCCATACTGTACAACACATGCAATTGGAACATGGAATCTGAGTAGTCAAGAAGTCAAGGTAAACTGGAAACTGAAAAGCAAGAAGGGGAATGTATAAACATTGCAGCACTCGGCATCAGTAAACTAAAGTGGACTGAAATGAGATATTTTAAGTCAGAAAAATAGAAAATGTTCAGAGATGGAGAAGAACAACTCAGAAGAAATGGAGTAGATCTAATACTGAGGCAAGATATATCAACTGTATCATCATTCAAGTCTATGCTCTAACTCTCAGTGCTGGTGAAGATTAAATTGAGTTTTTTTTTTAATGCAAGCATCCAGGAGGAAACTGATGACACACCAAAACAAGACATGTTTATAATTATAGGTGATGGGAACAGAAAAGTAGGGAACAAAAAAGAACCAAAGGTTGGAAAATTTGGTCTAGGGGACAGGAATGAAGCAAGAAAATGACCCAGAATTCTGCAATGCCAACAATGTGTTTATTTCTAAAACTCAGTTAACCATGAACTAGAACTGTGACTTGAAACCAGAGACTTTATTAGGGATGAATGCAAAAAGACAATTCCTGTAGTCAAAAGAAAAGAAAAACCTAGATGAATGATGGAATAAACATTCAAAACTCTTTAGGACAGTGAGAAGAAAAAGTAAAAGGTGACAGAAATAGGATAAGAACCTTTGATGCAGCTTTTCAGCAAATGTGATCTAGAAAAAAGAGAACAATTACAAGAAAGAAGTGCAAAGAAAGTGAGAACAACAAAAATAGAAACACAGTTGCTCTCTTCCAGAAGAACAAAGAAACCGAAGGAAGATTTAAACTAAAATTTGAAATGTTGAATGGCCAACAGAGGTCACATTGACAAGGAGAAAATAAAGAGAAGGTGGAAACAGTATGTTGAAGAGATAAATGGATGACAGAGTTCTAGAAGGTGAAGTGAAAGCTATTCTAAAAGCACTAGAAAGAAATTGCAAATAGAGGTAGACAGGATACCAATAGAATTATGCATGCCACAAAGAATGAATCTGTTAAAACCCTAACAAGAATATACTAACAAATATGGAAAATTATACAATGGGCAACAGACTGGAAACATTTAACATACATTGCATTCTCTAAGAAAAGAAGTGCTAAGGAGTGCAGTAACTAAGGACCATTGTTTAAGTTTCTCATGCAAGCAAAAAACATGATTACAGAAGAATTAGACAACTTAAATGTTGTCAATGAAGAGATTGAAATATGTAATGAATTTTGTATAACTTAGTTCAATCATCAATCCAAATGGAGACTGCAGCCAAGAAATTTTTTAAAATGCCTATGCGCTGGGCGCGCCTGTGCCTGGCGTGTGCTTTGCCTTGTGCCTACGGGGAGGAGACGGACAGGCGAGGCCACCTTGGGGGCGGGGTTCCGGCCCCTTATATAAGCAAAGAACGCTATGCGGTTGGCTTTCCTTTCCTTCTCCAGTTTCAAGTTCCCCGCCCTCCCTTCCCTGGTTGCAGTGCAATTGTCTGTCGCCCTTTTGGGGGCCAGAAGGGAATTTTTGCTTGGACCATGCATTGGCCCTTCGGTCCTTGGCGTTTTCGTCCTTCCCGTACTGTAGCCTGTTCTACTCGTCATTCTCTCGGTCACTTTGGGCGAGTAGCACTGGTAAGGAATACACAGACCCCTCTCAATCTGTGGGACGTACTTGACGGAGCAGCTGTTGGATTGGCAGGGCCTCATTTTCTGCCTCTGTCAAGTGCGGCCCATGAACATGGGACTGCTGGACCCTGGCAGCTCGGCAGTCGCTCAAGCAATTCAGCAGGTTCATGGCCCAGAAGTGGCAGGATTGCCAACTTCCGGAGAGGGGTTAATTCATTCAGTCCATCTTTTTTGTTGTTGTTTTTCAGTCACACAGTTGATTCCAACCCTCTGCGACCCCATGGACCACTGTCCGCCAGGCACTCCTGTCCTCCACCATCCCCCTCAACTCGCTCAGCTCTGTGCCCATTGTCTCTACAATACCATCTAGCCATCTCATCTTGGGGCGTCCCCTTCTTCTTTTGCCCTCGACCCTTCCAAGCATCAAGGCTTTCTCAAGTGAATCCTCTCTTCTCATTTGATGTTCAAAGTTCTTTAACTTCATCTTTATTATTTGACCTTCTAAGGAGCAGTCAGGGTTGATTTCTTCTAAGATTGACCTATTTGTTCTCCTCGCTGTCCAGGGGACTCTCAAAACTCTCCTCCAACACCACATCACAAAGGCGTCTATTCTTCTGCACTCAGCTTTCCTAATGGTCCAGCTTTCACAACCATACATTGCCACAGGGAAAACCATTGCTTTGACTATGGGAATTTTTCTTTGCAATGTGATGTCTCTACTTTTCACTATGCTCCCCAGGTTTCTCACTGCTTGCCTCCCAAGAATCAGTCGCCTTTTTATTTCATGGCTGCAATCACCATCTGCAGTGAGCTTTGATCCTAGGAAAGTAAAATCTGTCACTGCTTCTACTTCTTCCCCATCTATTTTCCAGGGACTGATAGGGCCTGTTGCCATTATCTTGGTTTTCTTGATATTGAGTCTCAAGCCAGCTTTTTCACTTTCTTCTTTCAACCTAATCAGGAGCTTCTTTAGGTCCTCCTCACTTTCTGCCATTAGGGTGGTATCATCTGCATACATTCTAATTCCTTACCAGTGCTACACCCAGCCCGCAGCAGATCAGAAGTTGGCAGACGGTTTCTGCCCAGTTACCAGTTTTTAATTGTAAGTTAATAAAGTGTCCCAATTGTTTAACCAAGAAAACATGTGTCCATCTCTTCACTCCATGGTGGCGGGGCAAAAACCTAAAACTCAAAAGAGCAGCAGTGAAGGAATTAGAAAAGATCACCAACTTCAAGGATGTGTCACTGGAATCCAAAATGAAGATCCTTTACACTTCTGTATTCCAAATCACTATGTATGGGTGCAGAAGCTGGACAGGGAAAAATTTATTCATTTGAACTATGGTTCTGGAAGAGAAGTTCTCAGATATCCTGGAGTGCCAGAAAAACAGACAAATGGGCCCTAGAGCAAATCAAGGCTGAACTATCTCTGAAAGCAAAAAGGATGACGTCCTACTTTGGGTACAGGAATGCTGGGGGTTGAAGGTACTAAATATGAGATGGATTGACTCCCTAAAAGAAGCCACAGGTGTGACTTTACAAGAGCTGAGCTGGATTGTTGAGGACAGAACATTCTGGAGATTACTTGTTTATAAGGCTACCAGAAATAAGAGACAACTTGACTTGCTGAGAACAGAAAATGTTGGAGAGCTTTCATTAATAGGGTCTCCATAGGACAGTCAACTTGACCTCACATAATGACAGCAGAGATGAATGATAAAGGCATAGATTCTACCTCTCTTCTTATAGGATCCTTCTCTTTTCAATAGGTTTGCACGTATTTATATCAAACCAATGTACAATCATTACTAACAGTTTTTGAAGCTTTAAGATATCTTTCCCCCATCATGCTTCCTTTTGTTGTTTCAGATTACAACATCCATTATCCCATGTCAGGACAATTAAATACAGATCGTGGGAATTGCAACCCAAAACATCTAGACTTCTAGAGAAACTCAGGGTGGAGAAAGATATTTTAAGACAGTTACAACCTCCCCCACTTATCATTTCTTCCAAAAACAGATACATTTTAGTACCAATCAATCAATCAATCAATCAATCAATCGTGACTACAGACCACCTCCCAGCCTTTCACAGGTTAATTAAACCATAAGTAAAGTCTGTCATGTTAAAGCCAAGAAGGAAAAGAAATGCTAATCATTTTATTAGCCTTAATTATACCCTGGAATACAACTCAGCAAATGTGTCTTTCAGGCCCCACAAATTATCAGCATCTCAGCATGGAAGCAGCTCACCAAGCAAGAAGAAGAGCCAGTGACAAAGCAATTGAGAAAAGTAAGCCAAGCATCTCTAAAAGGAGCATACACTCCCCCCTTTTTTACTTATGTGAGGCACTTGCATTACAGTTTAATTTATAAATTACCAGCTCAAGTTTTAAAAAGTGCAAAGAAAGCTAAATTGCAGTAAGATATATTTAACTAGGAATATACTGCAGGAGACAAATCCCAGCTGAGAAAAATCCAACAAGAGCTCACTGTCCTGCTCAAGCACAGAGGCTGAGTTGTTGTGGAAAATGGCTGCCATGTACTCAGTCCAAATCCATCTCTGGAAATGACTGATAAATTAACACCTTTCTGAACATGAGGAACAGAGTTGCACAGTGCTCCAAAGCCCCTCCCACCCACCCACCATCCAAACAGCACCTCAAAAAAACTATGAGTTTTTCATAGAAATTGCAAGTATAGTCTATAGTTCAGGGAACTCAGAAGTGGATGGATACCTTGTCTGCAGCGACAAGGGCCACAGTGGAAACCTAGCTAGTGGAAAAAACTGAACATAAGCAAAAGAGTGTAGGTTTCAGATCTGGCCTAGCTGTTACATCTTAGCTGCTCTGGTTTCTTTTCAGATCACATACATCTTAGCTGCAGCACATGAAGCTTAAATGCCCCTTCCTTCCATACAAGCAGTTCAGCTTTGGAGATAGCTCTAATACTAGCTTTTTCAAAGAAAGTGTTCATCCATAAAACGTACCATATTTGCTGGCATACAAGATGTATCAGAGTAGAAGACACAGCCCATTATTACCAAAATACCCCACCATAGGCCACTATATACATTATAAGATGGATCCCATTTTCCAGTGTATTTTAAGGGAGGGAAGTGAGTCTTGTATGTCAGCAAATAGGGTATATTGAGTCAGACTTAGAGTGACTCAGCACATTGATTTCTGATGAACCTCAAAGTGCAGCTTGTCTTTAGTCCCTTCTCTAATGTCTTCTCCCCAGACAAAAATCTAAATTTCTTCAGAAGCTCAACTAAGCACAAAATAATGTCACTCTTTTTTATATTCCAGCCATGGTATAACTTAGACATAATTATTTTGCTTGAGCTATCGCAGAAAGGGTTTTTTTGTTTTGTTTTGTTTTGTTATGTTATGTTATGTTACTGCAAGCCATTAATTCCAGGCTTTAGCAGGAAAAAAACCAGAATGTAATGCTGGAGAGCAGCAGCTATAATTCTTCTGCAGTACAAAAATGTCTAAGCAAGCATCATCTGAAGAGTGAAGACTTTATATATATTGGTAATCAAAACCTAATTACAATTATAAATGGCTCACTGAATTTCATATAATTGCAAAAGACCATAAGACACCTAAACATTTTTTTCTTCCATGTCTAGCCAGATGTGAAACTGCCAAAAGGAAGGTACCTTTATTTTGCCTGACCTAGTGTGTGAAAAATTAGCTGGCACAAGACGACCATTGTGGGTCACATCCAATTGTGGTTCACAAATACCACAATCTTTGAGGAGGCTCTTTCTGTATCTTGCCTTGCCATCGTTATTCAGCGAGGAGCACCTGGATGATTAGATAGCTCCGCGATGACACTTCATCTTTCTGTGTAACCCCACATAAAATGAGTTCCATAAATTACAATCTGGTAATATGCTCACCTGGATACCCAATGTTGTGTGGTAGATAACAGGCTGGGACTCAGGAAGCCTGAGTTCGAGTCCACACTCAGCCATGGAAACCTACTGGGAGGTTTGGAACTGATAAAGCCTTTCTTCCAAAATCTCACTTACCTTGAAAGCCCTGTTAGGGTGGTATAATTGGATTCTGACTTAATTTCACATAACAAAATTGTGTCCCCCACATTACCAGCCACAATACCCTTACTTCCCAGAAGACCTAAAAATAACATCTCATTAGAACAATGAATTTATGAAATGCTAAAAGAATCTGATTGCAAATGCCCCCTGTAGTTTGCAGATTAGCTTAAATTACTTTCTGATTAGTGAAGTAAACTTTTGCTGGCAAATATGACACAGTTCTGCTAGAATCTCACTGATGTCATTTCAGCTTCATGGATATATTATCTGTAGTGTATTATTTTGACACTTAACTATACACTACGGCAGTGGTGGGCATCAGCAGGTTCGCACCAGTTCACCAGAATCAGTAACAGAAATTCTGGTTAGCCGCAACCATCCAAGTTTAGGGAGGAAAGTAGTCCTAATTCAGATGCAAATCAGGGCTTTCCCCCTGGCCATGCCCACCATACCACACCCACAGTGTGGTAGTAAAAAAATGTAGCCCACCACTGCATTACAGGTTGTTTAAGAAGAGGAAAAAGTAGATACTATTAGGTGTCTGGTTTTGCCATTGTCATGTTTTTTCAACTGATTAGGTCCTGGGTAAAGGTTGTCAAGCCAATTAAACTACCTACATGACTGACAGTAATGATGGGGAAAGCTGACAACACCAGGAAGAAAAGAAGACAAAATAAAAGATGGTTTGACTCAAAAAATGAAGCCACAGTCTTGAATTTAGTAGAGCAGAGCTTACGTGCAAATGACAGAATGTCAGGCCTTGTCCACCTGAGTCATTGTCAGAAGAGGATGTCTTTTAGCTGGAGGAGGGCAAGATGGAAGGAGAATTTGATAGCCTAGTTGGCAGAGGACAAGGAGAGGATGCCAGTTCTGCCAGAAGAGACTCCTTATAACTCGCTGGACACCTGAGAGAGGGTTGTTGAGATCTATAATCCTTGTTCCCATACTCAACGTAAGTGTTAGAGACAACTGCTTTACCTGAGGGCAACAAACAATATGTCTGCCTGTGTTGTCTTCCTAGAGTTCCCTGTGACATAGCTTGACAACTATACTTCTGCCTGCTCCATGTTTTGACAAATATATTAGTTTAAAGGAGGGGCTCTTGGCCACATTCTTAGTGCAATCACTCATCAGGTGGCAATGGGTTCGTCTTGATAGCTAGTCTTGACATCTTATTTCACTTGCTGTTCACATTGCACAGAAACTTTTTGGAGATCACTATTTTATGGGGTTATCATAAGTCTGAAGCAACTTGATATGTAAGAACTTAACTGAGGGCACTTGGAAGAATCTGCCATAATACACTATGTGGAAAGGGAGGGAAATCATAGGCATTCTCAACAACCTTTCACAACATAAGACACAGTCACAGAAATGTATCTAACCCCAGACACATACTGTCTGTTCCTCTTCCTCCTTTGTCATTTGCTCTAATCCAGCCATAAGCCTTGCTTCATCTGAAAGATCACTGTGCAGGTTAACCAACAAACAGCAGAGGAACCCAAAGCACTTACAGAAAGAAACACTAATAACCATCAAACCCCAAGGGAATGTGCTGACAGCTGCTGATTAAGCATAATGCCAGCTCTGGTAATTAATTTATCAGAGGGAGGAATTACTGCTATATTTCTGAAGCTTGAGAAAATGCCTCAGCTTTGTTGACACAGCAATCTCTCTCTCCTTTTCCCCCCATCTTAATTTTCTTACACTGCAAACCAGAAAAATTAATGCCTTCATCTAATAAGCAACCTAGATTTCTTTACTTCTTCCTCTTTTTAATGGCAAATATATCCTGCTTTTTCTCCAGTGAACTCAAGGCATTGGATATGGCTTTCCTCTCTGTCCTCACAATATAGAGATTGTGCCTGTCCAAGGTCACCCAATGAGGTTAATGGTCAAGGGAGATTTCGATCCATACCTTCTAAGTCACAATCCACCACTCTAGACAATCCACCACAGTGGTTCTGTTTCTGTCTCTGGGTGCCATGGGAGAGGGTTGTAACTCCAGAAAGTGCTTCCTAGAAGATTGTGGTATGTTTGAACCACAATCGGGTGTACCCTAGTTCAGGGGTGTGTAGGGCACCATGGGAAGGTGCTAGACAGGGAGTGGTGGGGCACCTATTGGGGGGTTGGGGGTTGGAGAGGAATCCCATACATTGCTATTGGTACCCCAGGGTGCCAGATAGAGGGTGGGGTGGGACAAAGCCTGATTCCCGATATACCAGCACGTGCCTGCCCTGGTTCCTGCAACTTTGTGTTGCTGGCTAATCTTTCTCATACTAGGTCAGACTGCAGAATGAATTCACCAAAAGGTGCCTTCGTTTTGGCAGTTTCATGTCTGGCCTTGACATGGAAGAAGATGGAGAAGGTCAAAGTTTCAACCCATGGCATCTCCAAGCAGAGAAAAGAAAGAGCTCTTTTCAAAACCCTGGAACCACAACCATCGTGTGAACTACTGCTGGTGTGAGATTTGGAAGATTTGCCAAAGCATAAAAGCTTGGGACAGGTTTAAAGTTCTCTATGTAAAGCACACACAGAATTGCCATAATTCTCTCTCACAAAACCGGGACAGAAGTATACTTGCCAAAAATGGGTGGGTTGTCTACAAAATAGCCTTTTTAAAAACAAACATAATATGACAGTTATAAAACACTTTCACATTAATTATGTCAATATATAAATAAATTTTTTTACAACAGTTAATTCTACTGTAAGATGAACTGTTGTACTTCTGAGAAGTCATGTTGCAGTCAGCTCTTAACATCCTCAGTTCCCTGGTCACACTTATCGGGCAGTGGTGTGAGGTGAGGATGTTAAGATTTGTCTCCAGGTATGCTCCAACTCCAATGTGGCAGAAAATCACTCATTTGATAGTGAGAGTTTCAATTTATTTTAATGATGTGTTATAATACACAAGTTTAAAAAATCCAGGACTTTAACATGATTTTTACTGAACTGGCTGGGACATTTTTTCCAACCTTGAATCCAGGACAATCCTGGTTTTCCGGGACACATGGCAACCCTAAGCACACAGCTGACTTTAACTCTCTAACTCAAAGAAGATTCTAGGTTCCTTTTGCCAAAATTCCAAGAGTTTACACACACACACACACACACACACACACATTATGACCTAGCATGCATGCTATTTCTTATTGTTTTAGATTTACCCTTTTCATTTGTTAGAGAAGACAATAACGATAACATGACTTCTTTCTTTCATTTATATAACTACTTGTGTATATGAATAAAAGCAAGCATTTATTTATTTATTTATTTATTTATTTATTTATTTTACAGACTTATATGCCACCCTCCTCAAAGAGACTCAGGACGGCTAACAAAAGCTTTAAAAGATACATAAAAACACAATATAAAATCCAATTTTAAAATTATTAAAATATTAAAGCTAAACAAGTAAAAAAATTAAAAAAATCATACAATGAGAGGGTGGGTCAAATGAGCCAACAAGCCAATGCAGCTGTCTGACTCACACCCCATACCTGTACTGCCAGCCAGGCCTTAACCCCCTTCCTAAAGGGCAGCAACTCCGACAGGAGACGTAGCTCAATTGGCAGGAGGTTCCATAGGGCCGGGGCGGACACAGAGAAGGCCCTCCTCCTAGTGCTCTCTAGCCGATGGTACAACCAGAGAGCCTCTCCGGTCCATTCTGGTGGGATGGACACATGTTCTTAGGGCGATGCGGTCTCTTAGGTATCCTGGCCCACTACTATATAGGGCTTTAAAGGTAATAACCAGCACCTTGAATTGCACCCGGAGGCACACTGGCAACCAGTGCAGCTCCCTGAGCAATGGTGAGGCGTAACCATAATGCCTGCACACACACACACACACACACACACACACACACTTACATGGTGTATAAGAATGACAAGACATAAATCTTAAATGAATAATAAAACATCCTCAGAAAAGCATTATCAGCTTAAATCAGGAGTTTGTTGTACTGTCAAGTACATGTAGTTACTGGTAATGAATTACTTTAAAGGTAAGTTATAACAAGTAGGTACACTTCAAAAGAAATCATGGCATATTAATTAGCAAATATAAACTTACATGTGTTAGTAAGAAGATGTAATTATACAAAGTAACTTAATACTTCTATGGTCGCTTAACTGGTTACACAAGATTAAATGTATCTTAGTTTAACAACTCTTTATAATAATAAGGCACTATAGTAATTAGATAAATACTGTACTGCATAGTCAAAAGACTTAACACATCAATAATAGAGTAAATATAAATGAGGCACTTAATCAACAGTCAGCATACAAATCCAATAATACTACCCATACATATGACACTTGGACGACCTCCTGGTGTCACTCTTGGTGTTTCTGCCTGGATAAAAGAGAAAGAGATACTGTACATGAAAATACAGTATTCATAAACTTCATTGCTTGTAAGAACAAGCGGGACCTTTTATCTGAATGTAAACAGACAAAAGTTATAACAAATACAATCGAATACAAACTATCTGGAGAAGCACCTTTATTGCTACTTGACCTCTGCAGCCAGTTCTATGCTAGACAGTATGGAAAAAAAACACTGGTACATCTCCCATTTCAGTGAAAGAGAAAGAGAGGAACAATAGAACAAATCCTAAATCATAATATATAAACAGTATACTGTACTTTAAAAGTAACTTGACTTATGAGTTAAGTATCTTAGCTATAATGAAGCATTTCTAGCTTGCTCTGAATACAATAGAATTAAACAGCTCTACACAGAACAGTTGAATTATAAAGAACACAGCTTATCTTACTGAAGCAGCTTTGAAGTTCTGGGGGGAAAACCCAGGCCTTGCGGCCCAGGAGAGCTCCAAGATCATGCCATGAAAATGTGGCTTATATATCTTCCAGACAGAATTATGTAATGCAAATAAGCAAACCAGTTTCAAACAGTCTGCAATAAGCATTACAGTTTTAAACAGTAAGGAAAAAAACCTCTGTTTGGATTACTTCACCTACTCCAAAAATGTATGTACTCACAGTCAATGGAAATTTCACAACATGAGCATGAATGCAATAGAATCCCTCTACTTATTGCCCAAAACTGGTATTGAGTGATAAATTGCATCTGGAGGTTATATAAAGCCATCATCATAACTGCCTTGATTACAGACCACAATCAACAAAGGTCACTAATAGCCTTTGCTGATTATGTTCTGTGCCATTAAATCACTTTCAACCTATGGTGAACCTAATGGGTTTTTTTGAGGTATATGATGTTGGAATAATGACAGCCTTACATGATATAAGGGGCAGCTTCCTCGGTGGCTTAGTGGTTAGGAAACTGAGCTGAAGACTGGAAGGTCAGGTTTTGATACTTCAGAGCTGCATTTGGGGAGATGAAAGGAGCCTCATTCAGGCGTCCCCTGAGTGGAGTTTCTCCAGCAAAAATCCTTTCAACCCAGAATAATCTCTGGCATGAAATTATTATTATTAGTGGGAGGGAGTTTCTGTAGGCTAAAGGGTCTGCCTGTCTTTTTACCAATAACCAATTAGCAGAGTTCTTTTCTCCCACCTCTTACTTTAGCAGCAAGTCCAGGAATTTCCACTCCACCTTTTCCTGTTTGCATCTTCTATTGTTCTTTGTTTGTTTGTTGTTGCCAGCATTCAACCAGAGAAATAAGCAGCATGAATTTCTTCTGATCTTTGACCCATTCAGTTGCATGGAAGCATGTCTGCTCTACATACACAGAGACTGCATTTCCCCCCACCCCTTTCCCCCCTCCTTTTAATTGTAACTAAATCATAGAACTGTAAGTAAACCGCATTTCATCTACTTGAGCTGTTTCTAGACAGAAAATACTTGCCTGCTGCAAAGTAATCACCTGTCCTTTTGACTTTTGACTCTCCTGGCTAGTGAAAGCAGCCAGTTAGATAACAGTCAAATGGGCCACTTAGGTAAGCTCCTCTCCTCTTTGAAGGAGATGATAGTTTAGCTCATTTAGAAACAACTGTGTTTAGTGACCCATGACTTAAACAACTGGTCACTCCCGTTTGATTCTTAAACAAAAGAGATGAGAGAGTGGTGGAGGATCAGCTGCAAGCATTCCTGAAGGAGAAGAATCCTCTTGATTCTTTCCAGTTAAGCTTCAGGCTGCATCATGGTAGCAAAACAATACTGGTGACTTTTAAAAAGAGTCTGTCAGAGGTAATGCTACCCTGTTGGTGCTCTTAAATCTCTTGGTAGCCTTTGATACCATCAACCACAGTATCCTTCTGGACAGGATTTGGGACTGGGGGGTCAACTCTTTCCTGGCTCTGGCTCTTTCTCAGAAACTGCTTCCAGATGGTGCAGTTTTGAGATGTGGTGTTAGACCCTTGGGTTCAATGTTATAGGTTCGTCCATTTCTCTCATGATGTTTAACTTCTATGTGAGGCCACCAGAAGAGGTAATCTGAAGATCTGGAGTTCATTATCATCAGTACACTGATGATAAAGAGCTTTATCTCTCCTTCCATCTCAGCAGTGCCTGCAGGTAGTTGGGATCTGGATAAGGGAGAATAAGCTGAAGTGGAAGCTCTACAATATGGAGATCATGTTAGTTAGGGATTCTCCTGACCACTTGGGTGGAACTTCAATATTGCAGTATGATACCATCTTTCTACTTAGAACATGAATCAAAATCGGGGTGTCTTCCTTGACTCAGCACTTGCTATGGAACAGCAAATTTTGGCCATGGCCAGGTTTGCTTTTTATCAGGTCAAACAGATTGCTCAGCTCCACTCATATCTGGAGAGCAGATCTCTGACAACAGCAATCTATGCATTGGCAATCTCTGTACGGGTCATCCTTCAAAACTGTTATGGGAACAACAGGTATGCAGTGGACAGACTTATTATGGGCACCTATAAGTTTTATCATGTTTCATTTGTCTTTGCTAGCTTTCAGTTGTTACCAGTTATGTTCCATACCAGGTTCAAGGTTTTAGTTCTTACTATAAAGCCCTATACAGTTTGGGGCTTTGCTTTCTGGTGGACCAACTCTCCAACAGGAATCCTACCCATGCTACTAGATCCTCCCAAGCTGCATTGTTACAGGAGGCCACTCTGAGAGAAGCCATAAAGAGTGATACTGGGAAGAGAGCTTTCTCAGTGGTGGCCCCATCTTTATCCAATCTGTGAGATCTGTCAGACTTCTTCACTTCAGGAAATCAGAAAGTTGTTAAAACATATTCAAAGAAGCCTTTTCGAACATTCTTCCCTCATAGCAGACTTAGGATTTGCCTTTTATTGTTTATTTCATATTCCCTTTTCCAGTTATAAAATATATTTATGTCTTGCCACTTAAATTTGGGGTTTATGGTTGGGAGGATGGATGTATTTTATGTACCACTAGAGTACTGCCTGCACTAAGCAAACAGTATACAAAAACAAACAAATATTGTTTAGAGTTTTGGCTAGTGAAGAGGACGGTATAAGGGAAACTTGGGCTGCTCCTCTCTAATACCTTTTTCTCTGCTGTCATTCTGTTCTTCTGCTTTATGCTCTGCTAACTAAGAAAGGGATAAAAGTTTGCAAAATCTGCATTCAGTGTGTGAGTTTATCATAGCTACGCACACCCTAGTAAGCTTCCATGATTGAGCAAAAATTTGCACCCAGCTGTTCTGAGTCTTAATCAAATGCTCTATATCTCATACACTACTGAGATCCTCATCTTCTGTGATTTATCTGTACCAGTGATTCCCAACCTTTGGTTTTTGAACTTCAATTCCCAGAAGCCTAAGTCAATTTCCCAAAGCAATGATTAGGCTTCTGGGAACTGAAATCCACTGGTGGGGTGTGGACCCTTTGTTGGGAACCACTGATTAAACCTCTTTTTTTAAAAAAAAACAGACTAGAGACCATCACTGTGATTTATAGATGCAAACCATATAACTTTCTTGACAAAAGCAAGAAATAAAAACCAAAAAACATTGTGGCACTTTAAAGACCATTATATTTCATCATGATTCATGAAAGCTCATGCTGAAATATAACAGGTAGTCTTCAAGGTGCTACCCTTTTGGTTTGTGTCTGGATATGCTTGTACAGACAAACATGGTTACTTCTGTAAAACTACTACCTATAGTTTATCTATGCAATGTGTAAAGTTCGTCTTGTGTACCCCTAAAAGGGTAGTTTTAAGTATGTTTTCACACCATGTGGACAGATTTTTAAAACAGAGGTGGGCAGCAGTGGCCGTCCAGATGTTTTTTGCCTCCATGTTCCCTCAGCATTAACCAATAGGGCCAGTGGTGAAGGATTAAGGACTATCAGGTTCATCCCTTCACTGTAAGATGGCCACAGGGAAAGAGAATATTTGTTTACGTGTGATATCCCAGTATAACAAGTGAATTATATCTTTGTTGTATGGATGTGTGAATAGGAGTCGATTCCCTCCGGGAGAAAAGCAGAGAAATAGATATACCTTTGAAGACCACATGCTGGGGAAAAGCAATGAGAGAAGGTCCTTACATTCGTTCTCTGTTTGTAACCTTCCTAGGGGCCCTCGCTATTGAAAGTCTCATGCTGGGCTATGAACATTGTCCAATATTGCAGCTGTCTTTTTATGCTTTTGTATTTACTTCCATCTCCCTTTAAGGGAGAGTTCTCTCATCTAGAGATTCAAAAGCAGGCATGCCTGCATATTGTATATACTTGTTTTCAGCAGCATTACATTTATCCAATTAATGAGCATACTGCGCCATTGGCTATCCATTCACTGGCTACACGTGGTTTGTGTGTGTGTGTGATTCATTCAGATTTACCTTCTGATGTCTAGCAGGGCAAACCATTTTCTCTGGCACCATTGTATAAAGAAACATCTATCATGCTCTGTGACTCCCTTTAGGCTATGGTAACACAAGACATAAATGGAAAGCCTTCCAGACACCACCACCACACCAAGCCTTTATTTTTAATGGAAGTTGTTTTTCTGTTACATTTCTTCCTCCCCACCCCCACCCCTCAGGGAACAAATGTGTCTTTCTCTATGCAGAATATGGAACAGTCATGAATAGAATAGTTTCTCCTCTTTTCTTCTTAAACTCAGGAAATGCAGCAAAGGGCTCTCCTCTTCAAAGAAGTCAGTTTCATGTCCCAGTCATCAGGTTCCTATCCCAAATCAGAAAGTGTTGCCAATTTACTAAAATTAACAACGCTGATTTGTTTTTCTTTCACCAGTTCTTATCAAGCTAACCATTATCTGTTGTCTTTTCTGTTGGGTGCCTAATTCTCTTCTACCTTTTCCCATCGCCACTCATGCTCAGGCAAATTGACAGTCAATGAAAGTCTTAGTGGCCTCCTGTCTTTAACTGAAAATTAGTAGTCAGCTGCCAAAGAGTCCAAACTGGGGCCCTAATTTGAAAAACATAAAAGCTTGCATACTTCTCCTGTTAACACTGGATGTCACTAAAGAACCTGTTCTGATTCTGCTACTAATGCAGGTTTTCTTTCTGATATCTCAGAGTCCCCCAGACAGAACCTTTCCTCTTATGGTTCCTTTGTTAGGCACTTTTCCCTCTCCCCTCCATTTTCTGCTCTCTGATGACAGATGTGTGGAAATGTAGTTCCATGCTATACATATAAAAGAGCAAAGCCAATTTTAAAAAAATCTGTTTCCTATAACCAAGATCCAGCCAACTTGATAATTTTTCCTTTTTAAGGAGACTGAACAGACTTCTATATGCTCTTCTCTGGATGAAAAGGGGAACAACCAAATCCTAAATCTTTTCAGCAACAAAAATTCCCACCATGTGCTGAATAGCTATATCAATAAAGCTGTATAAGAGGGGTGGTTTTAATGTGGGAAACAAATGATTCTTCTGTGCCCCATGTGTATTTAAGATGTTGCAATCTTGTCAAGGGACTGCAGTGGCTTAGGGATTAAGACACTGAACTTCACAACTGGAAGGTCAGCAGTTCGAGATCTGTGCACTGCTTGATGGAGTGAGCACCCATCATCTGTCCCAGCTCACACCAACCTACCAGTTCAAAAGCAAGAAATTGCAAGTAGATAAATATTTACCACTTTGGTGGAAAGATAATCAGTATTCCGTGCACTCCGATGTCTAGCCACGTAACCACAGAAACATCTGCAGACACAGACAGTTTTGGCTCTTTGGTTATAAATGGAAATGAGCACCAAACCCTAGACTTGGATATGACTGGCTTTTGAGCAAGGGTGACCTTTACCTTTACCTAATCCTGTCAAAGAATGTCTGGCTGGTTTTAGGTACTCTCAGACATCCCAAAGGAGGGTTTTGTGGGTTTTTTTTTTTTTTTTTGCATCAGCATCAGATGCAGGAGGTGTTTGTGGTATTACCTTGGATGAAGTTTTCATAATGGTTTTAGGAATAAGAGTGCAAGTTCACAAAAAAAGAGGAAGTATCCTGAGATTTGTGATAAACAATGTATCTAGGTCTGGGGTGGCGGCAAGAGAAAAGAAGCTGGATCTGAAGCTTAGTAAGTCAATGTTGTGCTTCTGCAATATTGTTGTGAAAACGTAGTGCAGGCTAAAGAGTTATGGGGGTCAAATGCAAAAGTGTACAAGGTTCCTGCATCTTGTTGAGTATTTATAGATACATCACTGGGCATGGCAAACTACAGTTGCCTAAATTCACTCCCCTGCACGATTATCCAAGATACAGAAATGCTGGGGAGAGGGGGTTATCTCATATAGTAAATGTAGGCAAACAAAGAAAGATAGCTGTGTGATCCATATTTAAAATACAAAACAAATGCAGGAAAAGGGCAATACCTTTATTGGATCACTCAAAAATTAACATTGTTGTGCAAGCTTTCGAGATTCAAGATCTCTTCATCAGGCAGGCAAAGAAAGTTCATGGCGATGTTACTGCCAGGTGCTCCTCTTAAAAATGCATGTTGAAAAAACAGCAAACAGTCCCATCTTGTTTACTCTCTGATATGCTTGCACAGACTTAACACAGCTATCACTCTACAAATTTCAACTTTCCTTTCCTGAGGCAACCCTTTTTTTTGGTGTAGAATTCTCAAAAGCAGTTTACCATCCCCTTCTTGTTGGGTACCCTGGGACTGTGTAGCTTGTCCAAGACTAGCCAGGCTGGCTTTTGAGTTATGCAGCTAGCCTTGTTCATTTCTGTTTTATTGCAAAATTACAAATGTTACCACCATTTTGATTTTCCAGTGCAAGTCAATGTGAGGACTGCAAATCAGCATGTACAAATTAATACAGGATAGGGGTACATGTAGAATCGGTTATCAAATTAGGATTCACCCCCAAGTGCCAAACTGGCATCCAAACCAATGTGCCTATTCACTGTTATAGTGAAAACTACAATTGGAGCAGAACTCTAACTTGGTATCATCCAAAGGGTTAACCCTACAATAAACACAAAGATGGGGGAAGCGCCAAGATACAAACAGCTGATCCCATAAACTGTGCCTCCTTTATTGTTAATTTGGCCTCAGACTCTCTGGAACAATGTCATGTACTTCCAAGTATAAAAACAAGCAAGGCCTCTTTTTCTTTTTAACTGCACAGTATTTTAAAGCTTAAAAACTTGCTGAAAGGCAAATCCTTGAGCAGTTCTCATTTGCATGCCACTTCCTGATGCTTTAAACCACTGCAGTGTGGGAGGGAAGGCTTGGCAAGTAAGGCGGAGGAGGGACCTTAGCTAAATCTGCTGGAAACCAATTGCATTTCCCCCCCCCCCCGTCCCAAGGTTTATCTTTGCAAGTGGCAGCTACTTCCTAAAGGGTTTAGCAAAGAGAATTGGTGCATCTTTGCCAAGAAGGCTAGGATTTATTTCCCTGGAATATTGGGGTGTGTGTGTTTGGGGTGGGGGTTAAATAATTTGTGCATCAAGGATGAAATTCAAGTTGTTTCTTTTGTAACCAACTTCAGACCCTCAGAAATGATTTATCATACTCTTATTTGCATAAAAGATGAAAGCTTGCCATTACATTCATACTAACCTTGTTTCATGTAAGTTCCTGCTATAAAATACAAGAAAGATATTGTTTTCATTTGACTTGGCTGTTAAATCCAGAGAGGCCTCGGCCTCCCAGTCTTATTTTGCATCCATGGTATGGAGCATCTTTGCTGCAGAAAAACAGCCCAGGGCTGTCTCACAGCAAACTCCCACATCCAGTGCTGATGTTTTATCCAAGAATAGTTGGACCGGGTGGTGGAGTCACAACATGGATGCACAGTCTCCAGCTCTGCTTGTCTTCAGCTCTTAGCACTTAGGTAGCCGAGAGCTAGGTGGGAAAACACATGAGAGATACATATTTCATACTACTCTGTTGACTGATGTCAATGACCTGGCTGAGAGGATTATAAATGTAAGCAATAAATGAGAACAAACACTCACACACCCCAAACAAACAGTAAGCATGAAAGCACTCAACCTTATAAAGAACCACCTGAGGCCATTGGCCCATTAACATCTTCTGCTGTTCACTTGTTAGAGGGTATTAAATGGTTGGTTATGAATCTCCTGGGTCACATGAGAGTGCTATCTTTCTGGTACTTTGTAGAATGAATTTATATAGTGTAATCGACCCCAATGTGTCCAATGAATAATGAACATAAAAAAGGCAAGTAGCCTTTGGATTAAGCCTTCAATTAGATATTCTTCAAGGTTTAATTCATACAGTTTATATCTGAGAAATTTTCTTCCTTAGTAATTGTGTGTCTCATATTTTCAGTGCACTACTGCTTTCCTTGACAAAAATGTTCAAGGATCATGGTTTTCATGATTTTGTACAGAGCTTGGAACATTGCTTTTAAAAAAAGAACTAGCTTTGGGACTAATTGCAATGCCTTCAAGAGTAATTTTTAATTGTTATAATCACTGCCCAAAAATCATGTAGTAAAGATACCTTTCCCCCCTACTTAATGCTCTTCTAAAGTGATTGTTATTATATCTAGTAACTGTGACAACTAAAGGAGGCTGGTTGAGCTAATTCTCTCATGCTTTCTCTGTGCTGTTGCAGGTTTATTTTACTTTTATATTCTGCTGTTTAGAGAGAAATTACCAAAATGTCTTAATATATTTGTTTGTTTACTTTACTAATATCACCTGTTTTATCTTATGTAATTGTTATATTGGGTCTATAACCACGCAATCAGTTTTTTTTAAAAAAAATCCTGAGTTGGTTTTCAAAACAAAATCTGTAAGATTAGGATTGTGACTCCTGCCAGCTCCTGCTAATTCATTTTTTATCTCTGGGGGAAAATCCAAGTTTCCTTCCTAGTATATGTGATCTCTACACTTTTAAAACTCAGGATACATTTATCCCCCATTTAAAATCTGAACAACCTGTAAATAACTTCAGTGAAATCAAATTCACTCCTGTGAACTTTGTCATACTTCAGAATCATTACTGTGATTATATCTTTTGACACTAGAGATTTATATTAATTTATACCTGATTAAGTCAGTTTTCACAAGAGGATTCTGGGAACTGTAATATATGGAATCATCAACAGTTATTATCCCTCTCTGCATTACAAATTTATATCAATTTACATAAGGCTACATGTCACTGTGTTCACCAGAGGATCCTCAAAACTTTTATATGGTGAAATATTCAGAAAAGTCTCTTAGAGATGCTATGGGGTATAAAGATGAAATAACAATTTTGCCATATATATTTATTTCACTTTTATTAAAGGCCTGCCCTAGATTTCTGACATGATGCTATGCAGAAACTGCTCTCAAGTCTGGAAAAAATCATTCCCTTGTGAAAGTAAACAAGTGTTGCTGAACAGGACTTAGGGAGCCAATCTGCTTTTGAGGAGGTAACTTTACACAGATCTGCTCCACCCTTGAGCTATGCTGAAAAAGCTTCTTGTTTGGTTAATTTCCCCCCTTAATCCAGGTAGACTGTGCTAAAGGATTTCTAAAACAGGCTAGAGGTTTACCTCACCTGTTGGCATCACTACCTAGCATTTCCTCAATAGAGTTCATAGTCTAGCATGTGGAATTTGTTGTCCACGCTTTTGAACAAGACCAAATTGCCAAAAGCTAGTAAAACACACTGTGCTGCCTGAGTCAGAGTAGGTAGTCCCTACCCCAAAGTCAAAGCACATAGTACCTAGATCAGCCAGAAAACTCCATCATGAGTAGGCAAGATTTTCTGAAAAAGACAATGATTCTGGGAAAGATCAAGGGCAGCAGAAAAAGAAGACCAGATAAGAGATGGATTGCCTCTCTACAGGAAGCCACAGCCTTGAGTGTACAAGACCTGAGCAGAGTTGCTGAAGTCAAGGACATTCTGGAGGTCACTTCTTCATAGGGCTACAATGAGTAGGAGGCAATATGGCAACATGTAATAACAAGAAACATCAGAAAAGAAATGACCAACAGCAGCTTCATTATAATGACATAGGTAACTGTTGTGACCTGGGGCCCTGGGTGTGAGGAGGAGGAGGAGGAGGACTTTCAGCTGGCCATGCTGCCGGCTCCAACTTGGAATCTGAGCCACGGCCTGCTCAGATAAGGAAGCCAAGTTAGAGGACATGGACATGGCACCGGTCTCACAGCCAGCTGTCACTCCAGAGCTGGCCCAGCAGGGCCAAACCAGGCCAGAGGTTCTGAGTTTGACAGCTAGGGCAGGCACCAGCAGGAAGGCTACTCAGGAGCAGGCTGGCACACCTGCTCATTACAGGGTTTCATTGAGGCACCAGATGCAGCTGAGAAAGAGGAGGGCCCAGGCATGCCTCCTAAACAGACCCTCGCCTGTAGGGTCTGATTCCCCTTAAAGGAGAGGCGTACCGGCAGGCCCTTGTTGGGCCAATTTGTCAGTTTTGGGAACCCGACACTGTACTCCTGGCTTCCTGACCTTGATTTCCTGGATTCTGACCTTGACCACCCTCTTGAATGACCCCTGCACCTCTAGTACGAATCTACTGGCTCCTGACCTCTGGACTGGCAACAAAGACTCTGCTCAGCTCCTTCTGAAACCTGAAGTAAGAAGTTCCCCTTCCCCCATTGTAGCTCTAATCAGCTATATTGCTCTGCTGGTGCTGGGCTCTTACAGTAACACACGAAAAGTCATAAAATCTGCTTTGAGAAAAAGCACTATATATCAGTGATGGTGAACCTTGGCACTCCAGGTGTTCTGGAATTTCAATTCCCAGAAGCCCCGATCACCAGGTGTGCTGACTTGGACATCTGGTAATTGCAGTCCAAGAACACCTGGAGTGCCAAGGTTCACCATCACTGATATATATTGCTATGTAGTCTCAGTTATATTGTGTGGCATGAAATAAGAGATCATATGATACTTAGCTTTAGATATTTGAAGGGATATTGCATGACAAATGAAGCAAGCTTGTTGTAATCAACAGTGGGCAGGACATAAACTAATGGATTTAAATGAGAAGAAAGAAGATGTTGACTATGCATTAGGAAGAATTGCCTGATAGTAAGAGCTATTTGCAAGGGGATGGATAACCACAGAAACCAATGGACTCATTTTCAAACAGAGCCAGGATGGCATATCTGGAAGGCATGTTTTATCTGTGACTTTCCTACTTTGTCAAGGGGCTGGACTTGAGGCCTTTAGGAGTCCCTTCCTAGTCTACAATTTTATGCCTTTGTGTTTTTGTGAATTATGGAATTTAACACAAAATACCATTTTAAAAGATAAAAGTGCTCAAAACCTTTTTTAAAAGGATGCTAACAATTTTCTGGGCTGAAAAAATGAGCGGGGGGGGGGGGAAGGTGAGCACATATACACATACACATACATATACAGTAATACCTCATATAACATTAGTATCGAATAACACTAAAATCGCATAACATTAAGGAATCTGGGGGGAAGAATTGCATCAGATAACATTAAGATCCTATGGGATGCTTCAGATAACAACCGCTAAAGCCTGTGTGGTTACAATGTATCTCTATGGATCCCATAGAGGATCAGATAACACTAAAAATCATATAACACCAAGACTTGTGGAACCAGGTTTTAGTGTTATATGAGGTTTTACTGTACGTGTGTTACCAAGAAAGTAATTAACAACCATAGTTTATTATATAGTAACAAATAATGAATGATTAAATGTACAGTAAAACCTCATATAACACTAAAACCTGGTTCCACAAGTCTTGGTGTTATATGATTTTTAGTGTTATCTGATCCTCTATGGGATCCATAGAGATACATTGTAACCACACAGGCTTTAGCGGTTGTTATCTGAAGCATCCCATAGGATCTTAATGTTATCTGATGCAATTCTTCCCCCCAGATTCCTTAATGTTATGCGATTTTAGTGTTATTCGATACTAATGTTATATGAGGTATTACTGTACTGTATAAGAAATTATGAACTACTTAAATGATAAACAGAGAAGTAAGTAAAAGTAACTATGTATAAGCATTGAACAGAAACATCTAACTATTGAAATGAGGTTAAGAGCTGTTAACTGCTTTATCTATAATATGTTTTCTGTTTTTTCAATATTATTATTTTTATTACTTTTCTTTTACATCTTTTTTGTCTAAATTCTATTTTATTTCACTCTATTTTATTGTAATTTCTTTTAAAACAATAAAAAACAATATAAAAATATCATTACAATGACAACAAGATATTAAAAATAGTGAATAAACAAATGGAATAAATTTATAAATAAACCTCCCCCAAAAAACCAATGTGATGCCCTCCCAAAAAATAAAAATAAAACAAAACACATAGCACAGCACATATTGGCAGCAGTATAGGTCAGAGATTCTCAACCTGTGCCCCCCCCCAACTGCCTCCACCACACCAGGAAGTGCCATGTGGTATAGGAAGGGCAAAATGGCCATCTGACCCCCGAAGCTGTTTGAGGGAGCATGACCCGGGCCCGGGCCCTGGCTTTAAAAGGTTGAGAACTCCTAGTATAGGTTATTCTCCTGCTTTCCAGGATAATGACATTTTGCAAGGCTTCTTATAAGTGAAAGAGTAATTCTTCACCCAGTTGAAATCTGCACTGTCAAAAAGAACTAGCAACAGAAGCCCAAGAGACTTCTCAGTCCCCAGCATGCAGGCAGTAAAAAGCCAACATGAGGTTATTTTAATTTTGAATTAATCTGTATTATTATTTGATCCCTTTCCACACACAAGAAAAACTATAATGTGATTCTCTCCACCACCCCCTCCCACCACCACCACCTGGGGTCATTCTGGCATGCCAGCATTTGGTTCTCCATCAGTCAGTAAAGCAGATGCAGACACATCGTTCATACCAACTGCAGCATTGTTTATTTGATTTTATTAGCACTGCCCTTGTGACTGCTTGCTCAGAAGTACTGGGAATTTCAGAAATGAATATGATAAGTGTATGAGGAAACCATCTTCCTGTCTCTTCTTTGCCTCTTTCCCAGGTAGCTATTGCATTCTCAAAATGCAGCCATAAAGCAGGTATCTCAGTCTCAGAGGGATTGTTTAAAGAGAGAGAGAGAAAGAAAACCTGCATTTTAAATTAAAGAAATCCTATGCATTCCTCTAAATTTATCCCCCGTGCCAAATGAACATGAATTATTTGATCAAGTAGAGTTTAATGAAAAGAAGCACTGATGTGTAAAGGAAATGGATGAATGCATACAAGTGAGCATTTGAATTGGGATTAAATTAAGGACCAAGAAAACAGCCTAGTAACAGTTCATGTCTGCTCTCTCTACATCTATGGAAAGAGGCAGCTATGATTATTATTATTATTCTATTACTACTACTACCTGTACTTCTACTGCTACTGATACTGCTACTGCTATCCCAATTGGGTGTCAAGGAAGATGTAAGGTTTTTGTTCTGGCACTTCTAGTGGTCTCCACTGATATTCTTTGGTTTTCTTGTAATATTTCTTGTAATATTATATAGTAAGTGGTATGTCCTGCCTTTCTCCCCAGAGTAGGACTTAAGACTGGTCATTGTGAGACTGAATAAAAATACGGTGCAAACATAAAACAAGTTTCTATATAAATTAGAAGCACACATTTCAAAAGTAAGTAAGTGTCAGATAAGATCCACAGCAGTATAAGCCCTCGTTGCATTCTGGTGAAAGTAGTACACCAGACAGCCTTTGAAAAATGTTCAGCAACCAGATGGTCCAAAATGCTGCATCCACATAGGGAGGCCAAAATTCCTTTGCTACAATGGTTTCAGCTATCCATTTCCAAACTCTGCTCTAAGGGGTGGTTGTGACTTATAAATCCCTACCTGACTAGCACTCTGGTTGTCTTGCCAAGCTTTCAAACTTTGGGGGAGCCACGAGAGGCATGCATGTCTGACAATGAGTGCACCTATCATGACTGCTCCCAGGCTCCAGAACTTTTCAGTCCAAAGCTGCCAATATATTATCTACCTTGTGTGTATATTTCTGTGTTATGGAGACAGCAGTGAAGATGAAGGAGAAAGTAAAAGAAAAGAAAGCTCAGTGGATTTCACAAATGCATACACTAGTACAGTACCTCGAATAACGATGAGACTTGGTTCCAAAAGTCTCGTTGTTATCCAGTTTTTAATGTTGTGCAACATTGCACAACGTTAAAAACAACCCCCTGTTCCCTTTCTGAAGAGGAAAGGGAACAGGGGGCGATCCACCTGGCTGTTTGGAAAGGGCAGCGGGGATCCCTGCTGCCCTTTTCAAAGAGGCAGGTGGATCAAGCCAAGTGCTGGCTGGGTTGGGGAGAGAAAGGTTCTCCCCCCTCCCCCCAGCTGGCAATTGCATGCTGCGATCAGGGCTTGGGTTGTGGGGAGGAATGGGTGCCTCACCATTTCATTAAATCCAAAATACCAATAGCAAGTACAATTATATACCACCCCATAGTGCTTAATGCACTCTCTGGGCGGTTCACAATAAACAGCCTTTCAAAATATTTTGATGCAGAGGAACTGCTGCCACAGTTCCTAGCTGCCCATGCTTCTGTACTTTCCTAGCAACCATAATGCAGATCATATGTTCATTTCCTAAGATCTTCCTGTATTTTGTAATTTTACCTGAGGGAAATTTGGGGATTTGTGTCTAGTGTTTGAATATTACAAAAGACCTCCAGTTTATGAATGTGGGGTGTTGAGCTTTTGTATCCACAATACAGAATGCCAGGAATGCTGTGATATCATCACAGGTGGTCTGTGAAGGCTTAAAGCAGGACTGGGAAACATCCAACCAGGACACTTTTGGTCTGGCCCACAGCAAACACTGCACCTCCTATTCAACAGCTCCTTTCCCTCAATTCTCCTCTTGTACTCAAGACTGCTAGAAGTACACGAGAGGTAGCAGCACTCTAGCCTTTGCCAGGTGACTCTCCCCTTTTCCCTTGGTTGTCTGGAGCCACCAAAAAGGCATTTTAAAGTGGGTCTATGGTGAAGGGAAGGTTGAGAGCCCCTACTGTAGACTGTCTTGATTGCTGCACTGGTGGTGTTAACATTCAGGCTGCCTTTGCTATGTAAAATTTTCATCCTTACTTCCTGCTGCCAATGCTCACACACCTTTGTGCAGCAATATTGGCCACTTTCCTTGCATTTGAATAATTAACAAAGAAGCAGAATATCTGACATCAGAAATGGAGTTGGTTTTTTTAAAAAAAAGTTTATCGTTAATTTAATTAGATTTTAAATGTCCTATCCCCATCCATTTCAGGTTACAAGGCTCCCTAGGGACTTCTGTTGGCCTTGGGAAATATTTGGGAACATTGAGTTGAGAGTAGAGACTTTAATACATATTTGATAATCACTGGTGGAGAGGCTAACCCCAGATTGGAACTGTAGACTGCAATCCAGAAGCAATTTTCTGATATGAGGTACAGCGGAATGGTGATGTCCCTGCCAAAGCCTGTAACAGATATTTCCTGCTTCTCTTGATTTTGTTTTCCACCAGGAATTTTGTGCTGATTGGCATATTCAGAGAACCATAGTCTCTCAAAAAAAAAAGAGAGCAACTTTTCCCATCTCAGAGGTTCCTTCAGCTGGGGAGCAAAATGGAGATAGAAACAAATTTGCCACAGCGTTTGCCATCAAATTTGCCATCAACTTTAAAGGTAAGTGATTCTCAGCTGAGCATAGCTCAGTTAATGACTTACTCCCCATTGAACCTCTTTGATAGGGAGAATCACTGGCAGCTCCATATGTGCAGTGGGGATGGCATCTTCAAGATCTGCAGGAAATCATCACTGATTAAAGGCTTACTTCGAAATGTTTGGGGTGCAGATGGCTTTATTACATTGTGCATAAGTTGTGCATGCCCTGAAACCACAAATTGCCACCGATTGGGATGTTGTTCCTATTGCTCATGTGGAGCTTCACAGCAGGATTTCAGCCATAAAATCATAGAGATAAGAGTAACTCCAAGGATCATTTAGTCCATCCCCTTTGCAGTGCAAAGAAGAAACCCTGCCTGCAGTAGGAAAAGACCCTTGGAAGGAGCCAGAACTTGGCAAAATGCTGCCTGTGCTGGCTGGGGACCTGAGGGAAATGGAAGTCCAAAAATTTACCTTTCTCATGTCTGGAAGGAGCATTACAGAAGGGCAGCCCTGAAGCAAATCTTTGGGTTGGGGTCTCAGATTTGCTGGCTAAAAGTCAATAACTCACTAGCTATGCAAAGGAAATATTCTTTTTCCTTAAAAAAAAGAAAGAAAAAGAAAGCAAGAAAGCAACAAATTCACATCGAGAACTTAGCTGTGGGTATGCATCATTCAAGGGGCATTGAAACCTATATATCAGGCTTTCCAGGGTTATCAGACTGCCAACTCCTTTCAGGTTCAGCCACCATAGCCCGTGGTGATGAATGATGGAGTCACAGTCTTACACCATCTGAAGGCTACAGATTTCCCCTTCTTTGTCTTAAAATGCTCATTTACTGATCTATATGTGTCATCCTGGCAAGGGAATTGCCAAATTGTGTGTTTATAGCTTTGCATCTAAAATCAGTAAAACCACATTTTGGAAAGAACTTCAAAAGCCATCTAGCCCCCAACCCATTTACCAAAGCAGGATCCACTATAAATCGTTTTAAGAGCATTAGAAACAATACTCAGAACTACCGCTGCACATCTCTGTGACAGGAATTAGTTATCATTGCCATGGTAACCTTAACTTTTGAGGCCCCAATTTTGAGAATTGCACAAGCATATAATTTGCCATTGTCATGATTGTATGGAAAAAAATGTTGGCACTGTGTACCTATAGAAGCAGTTTAAACATTCACAGTGATGGCTGGCGTCTGCAGTCACCATGACCCATAATTGTCACCAGTGAAGGAGAATAGCCAAGACTTTAAAGCATGTATCAGATTAGAGATCAGGCCTTTCTTTTAAATGATATTTAACAGGAGACATATTTTGAGCTGAGTAAGGAGTGGACTGCCAAAAAAAAGCACAAACTCTTGCTTCACCCATTGATTCCTTTTTGTGATTGCCAGCTTATAGGAAAAGTGCCATCCAATCTAGGGATGTCAGACTCTTGGTTCATCAAATGTTTTAGAGAAACTATAGTTCCCAGACTTAGAACACCTCATAGAACAGACACCAAGAAATGATGTACACATTATCATAGGAGATTGGAATGCCAAAGTAGGAAATCAAAAAGTAAATGGAATAACAGGCAAGTTTGGTCTTGGAACACAGAATGAAGCAGGCAAAAAACTGATAGAGTTCTGCCAAGAGAACACACTGGTCATAGCAAACACTCTCTTCCAGCAACACAAGAGGAGACTTTACACATGGACATCACCAGATGGTCAACATAGAAACCAGATTGATTACATACTCTGCAGTCAAAGATGGAGAACTTCCATACAGTCAGCAAAAACAAGACCAGGAGCAGATTGTGGCTCAGATCACAACCTATTGATTGCAAAATTCAGGCTTAGACTAAAGAAAATAGGGAAAACAACTAGGCCAGACAGATATGACCTAGAAAACATTCCTTGGGAATACTCAGTGGAGGTGTGGAACAGATTTAATGGCTTGGACCAGATAGACAGAGTGCCAGAAGAATTATGGACAGAGATGCGGGACATCATGCAGGAGGCAGCAAGGAAAACCATACCAAAAGAAAAGAAGCGTAAGAAAGCTAAGTGGTTGTCTGAGGAGGCTCTTAAAATAGCGGAGGACAGAAGGAATGCAAAATGCCAAGGAGAAAGGAAAAAATACAATCACTTGAATACAGAATTTCAAAGAAAAGCAAGGAGAGATAAGGAAACCTACCTGAATGAACAGTGCAAAGAAATAGAGGAAAACAATATCAGGGGTAGGACTAGAGATCTTTTCAAAAAAAAATTGGGGAACTCAAGGGAACATTTAAAGCAAAAATGACCATGATAAAAGACAAAGATGGCAAGGAGTTAGCAGATGCAGAAGAGATTAAGAAAAGATGGAAAGAATACACAGAGGAGCTCTACAAAAAGGACCTCAACACCCCTGATAATCACAAAGATGAGAACATTGAACATGAGCCAGACATTCTAGAGAGTGAAGTCCGAAAGGCCCTAAAAAACACTGCAAACAACAAAGCCAGTGGAGTTGATGGTATCCAAGTTGAACTGTTCAAAGCCCTACAAGATGATGGAATCAAATTATTGCATTCTATATGCCAGCAGATTTGGAAAACAAAACAATGGCCACAGGATTGGAAAAGATCTGTATACGTTCCACTCTCCAAAAAGGGTAATGCCAAAGAATGTTCAAATTATCGAACAATTGCGCTCATCCCTCACGCTAGCAAGGTGATGCTCAAGATAATACAGGATAGACTGCAACAGTATGTGGAGAGAGAATTACCAGAAGTGCAAGCGGGTTTCAGAAGAGGCAGGGGGACTAGAGATCACATTGCCAACATAAGATGGATCATGGAAAAAACAAAGGAATATCAGAAACAAATCTACTTCTGTTTCATTGATTACACGAAGGCTTTTGATTGTGTCGACCACAACAAAATGTGGCAAGTAATTAAAGAGATGGGAATACCGGAACTCCTTATAGTCCTCATGAGAAATCTGTACATGAATCAAGAGGCAACAGTTAGGACAGAAAATGGAATGACGGAGTGGTTTGGAATAGGAAAAGGAGTAAGACAAGGCTGCATTTTGTCACCCTGCTTATTCAATTTATACACAGAACACATAATGCACAACGCAGGGATGGAGGAATCACAATTTGGGATCAAAATTGCTGGGAGAAACATCAACAATTTGAGATATGCAGATGATACCACCCTAATGGCAGAAAGTGAGGAGGACCTAAAGAAGCTCCTGATTAGGTTGAAAGAAGAAAGTGAAAAAGCTGGCTTGAGACTCAATATCAAGAAAACCAAGATAATGGCAACAGGCCCTGTCAGTCCCTGGAAAATAGATGGGGAAGAAGTAGAAGCAGTGACAGATTTTACTTTCTTAGGATCTAAGCTCACTGCAGATGGGGATTGCAGCCATGAAATAAAAAGGCGACTGATTCTTGGGAGGCAAGCGATGAGAAACCTGGGGAGCATAGTGAAAAGTAGAGACATCACATTGAAAACAAAAATTCGCATAGTCAAAGCAATGGTATTCCCTGTGGCAATGTATGGTTGTGAGAGTTGGACCATTAGGAAGGCTGAACGCAGAAGAATAGACACCTTTGAGATGTGGTGTTGGAGGAGAGTTTTGAGAGTCCCATGGACAGCGAGGAGAACAAATAGGTCAATCTTAGAAGAAATTATCCCTGACTGTTCCTTAGAAGGTCAAATAATAAAGATGAGGCTAAAGTACTTTGGACATCAAATGAGAAGAGAGGATTCACTTGAGAAAGCTTTGATGCTTGGAAGGGTTGAGGGCAAAAGAAGAAGGGGACGGCCCAAGATGAGATGGCTAGATGGGATTGTGGAGGCAGTGGGCGCAGAGCTGGGCGAGTTGAGGGGGATGGTGGAGGACAGGAGTGCCTGGCGGACAGTGGTCCATGGGGTCGCAGAGGGTCGGAATCGACTGTGCGACTGAACAACAACAACAACAAAAAAGTTCCCAGACCTGATGAGAACTGTGGGCCATAAAGTAGGGATAGCCAAATGTTTTCCAATCCTGATCTCATCCTTCCTTCCCCTAGAATGTCTTTCTCTGAGCTGGGAGTTCCACCTAATATCTCCAAATCACCAATTGAAGTTTAGAGCTAGGAATTCAGCCAACTCCTTGATGGGAACTTTGTTTATTCAGATTTTAATTCTGTTTATTCACACTTTCCTTTACACACTGCAGTGTACTTACTGCACCTACATGAGTAATAATAATATGCTAAAAAGTACATCCCACTCTTGTGTTTATGTGCACAGCCTCATGCAACTCTTTTCTAAGAATGTATTTCCATTCAGAACGTTTCAGGTTGTTTCAGATCAAAGGCACCCGGCCATTAGTGTACGTTCTGTGCATATTACTAAAAGTATGTCATGCAGCTGAGCTAAACAGAGCTGCAATTTTCCCCCAGTTAACAGAGAGAAGTAGAAAACACTCACAGAAAGAGAATGTGTTTGTAATGCTCTTTTTAAAATTGTATATTAACTATATAACACTGCATATTAACAATTTTATTCTCATACAAGTAAAGGTAAAGGCTGCCCTTGCTTGAAAGCCAGTTGTATCTGACCCTAAGGTTCGGTGCTCATCTCTGTTTATAGCTAAAGAGCCAACACTGTCTGCATATGCAAACATTTCCATGGACATGTGGTGGGCATGACTAGACACCGGAGTGCATGGAACACTGTTACCTTCTCACCAAATTGGTACCTGTTTATCTAGTTGAAATGTCTTGCTTTTGACCTGCTAGGATGGCAATAGCTGGGACAGAGATAGGACCTCACTCTGTCATGCAGTGCTCAGGTATCGAACTGCTGACCTGCCAACCTTCCAGTCATCAAGTTCAGCGTCTTACCCACTAAGCCACCACGGCCCCCTATGTACATATATTTCAGTACAGATGTACTTGAGATTTGGAATTTTGACAGAAAATGAACCAAAAAGGGGGATATTTGTTTTCAATTTGATCCAGAGCAAGGCAAAGAAGACTGAATTGGTACCGAGCTCTAACTAGTGCTCTCCAAAGTGCCTAATTTTACTTTGGTGCTTCGGAAGAAAAAAGAAAAACAGACCATCAGCTTTCATTTCAAAGGATCTGGGTGACTGACAGATGGGCAACAGTACCAGGCTAATGCAGGAGAGATTTATAGGGCAGGGGGTTGGGTAATTGCATGGCTAGCAGCAGAGAAAGGGAGTGAGTGAGTGAGGCGAGAGATTGATAGAGTTGTGCCAGCACACTAGAGAATGAGCAGTATTATCAACAGCAGGGAGTTTCACTCTCCTGTCCCAGGTCAGAGCCTTTTATTTCCCCCCATTTTCATGTTCCTTCACTAATCAAAATATTAACATGTACAATCATTTAAAAAATACAGACAACAAATCAGAGAGGCTACAAATGGGCTGAATCTGAATGATATGTGAATTGTAAGACAAATAATTTGGGCTGAATTGAAACACATTGTATTTACACATTGTAATATTTGCAACTTTTTAACATACTAGTACTTGAACTTGTAAAAAAGCATTCTTAATAGAGAGCAAAATTCAAAGTGTGATTGTTTTTTTTAAAAAAATAATCAGGCTCCTGTGTAAACCAGCTTTGATTTTGCTGTGGATCATTGCAAGGATTTTTTACAACCTAGCTGTTCATAAAATGTGGTTAAGAAGTGAGTGGACATTTCCAAGAGATTAATAAGCACATTTTGGCTTCAACCATTCTATTATGTCTTCTGCTATTCTCTGTTTCTCATTTTAAAAATTCCTACTGGGAATTTGTGAACAGGCCCATTGGCTATTCAAAGCTAGCAAATCCACTTGACTATTTTTCTTTCTGTATGTATGTTTCATCATGGAGTCTAGTGTAACCCATGTGTAATATATGATGAGTGATAATACATAGAAAATAATTTAAAGAGGCAGTCGATCACATGTGCTTCCTATGGTATTGACACCCACATACATTTCCAGAGCATGGCACCTTAAATTTGTGAATATTCCCTTTCAATCAACTGTGATGAATGAATCTAGTTGGCAGCCTGCAATATGTATACATGTGTATGTTTAACATCTTGTCTTTCTACCCAGTGGTGGGATGTGAAAATTTTTACTACCCCACTGTGATGTCATCACAGTATGGGCGGAGCTAATGTCATGGGCAGACCCAACGTCATGATGTCATGATGTTGTGGGGGGGCAAAGAAAACAATAAAAATAAAAATAAGTACACACACACCTCAACCCACCCACCCACAACACAAACCCGTAAATGAATTAAATAAATTAAATAAATAAAATAAAATAAAAAATACATTAAAATACACCCACCCACCCAAACACCCACCCACCCACCCCAAACACAAATCAAACAGAGCTTTTAAACCAGAGCTTAAAGCTTATTCTGCCTAATCTTTCTCACACTAGGTCAGAATGAACTCACCACAAGATGGCTTCATTTTGGCACTTTTCAACTTTTCAACAGTTAAAGAAGTTAGGTACTAAGTCTTTGCCTAACCAGTTCTCTAGGATAATATGCCTTAATGTAAATGTAAAACAGCTGTACCTCCTTAAGGGTTCTCCAATTGGAACAGCAATTGGAACAGCACAGGTGTAGCTTATTGTTGAGGTAACTCCAAGACTTTGCTTAAAAAACCCAAGCCAGGCCGCCAGGCCTTTTTAGGAACTGTGGTAAGGTAAAGGTAAAGGTATTAAATACAGTAAAACACCAGATAACGATTGGATCGGATAACGCTAAAATCACATAACGTTAAGTAATCTGGGGAGGAGAATTGGATCGAATAATGTTAAGGTCCTATGGGATGCATCGGATAACAACCGCTAAAGCCTGTGCAGTTACAATGTATCTCTATGGAGCTTTAACGTTATCCGATCCATCCCATAGGATTTTAACATGGATCGGATAACACTAAAAATCGGGTAACACCAAGACTTGTGGAACCAAGTTTTAGCGTTATCCGGTGTTTTACTGTACACATTAAAACACACACACACACACACACACACACACACACACACACACACACACACACACCACATCCAAAGGTGAGTCACTTACCCTGGGGAGCAGGCTATAGGGAGCTTCAGGCTAGCAGCTTCTCTTCCTCCTCCCCACTTGGGAGGACAACAAGGAGGCCGTGCATACACGCCAAGCACTGTAGGCATGCATGCACACCAAGTGCATGCGCATGTGGGGAAACCAGTGAAAAAGTAAGCCCCGAAGGTGGTTTCCCCAAAAAGCTGCTAATGGTTCTCCGGGACACTGAGAAAAGCTACTACCAGTTCTGGCGAACTGGTGCGAACCTGTTACATCCCATCACTGTTTCTACCCAAAAAAGGCACTCTATGTTGCTTCTAGTAGTCCATTGAAGAGGAAATCTCTTCTGATGTACCCTTGTTGGAATTTGGTGAATGTTTTTGTTTGGGCCCTTTTTGTTGTTTTTAAACCCCAGCAGGTTTATACAATTGTAAGTAGTATTTCAGGTAATTCAGTTCAATTCAATAATGTGCCTTTTTTAAAAAAAAAATCCTTAGCTGCAGAGCATGGCATACTGACAGAAATCAATTTTATTAAAGCCAAATAACCATGTTAGAATAAGGCTGACTGCCTTTAGCTTCAATTAAACTAATGAATGAGATGTGGCTTGCTTAGGAAACGGCTTATGGTTAAGTTAGTTAAACTAAATTGAGATGTCCCAGACATATACAGCAAAGCAATCACACTTATATACCTCCCCATAGCCCTTTAGTGCACTCTCTGGGTGGTTACAAATTAATTAGCATTTTGCCCCCAACATGCTGGGTACTGATTTTATTGACCTTGGAAGGATGGAGGACTGAGTCAACCTTGAACCCTGGTCAGGATAAAACTCACAACCTTTTGGTTGCAGTACAGCAGTTTAACCACTGCGCCACCAGGGCTCCTATACCTATATTCCATTCCTGTTTTCAACTTTAGACAATAGTTGGTTCCTTTATCCTTGCATTCGACCTATACAACGATTCTTCTCTTGGGACCTTTGCCCAAGAATTCACTTACATGGTTCCAGCTGGAATTATTTATTTATTTGTTTGTTTGTTTGTTTGTTTATTATATACTTGTTCAAATTTATATTGCCGCCCACTTGCCATGGTGACTCAGGGTAGCTTACAACAATACAACAACAGTAACAAAAAATGGTGAACAAACACAGACTATCACCCCTCTGGCTACTGGTGTGGGCCTGGATGTGGCTACGAGCCCTCCATTCGCCCGTTAGTCCATGGTGACTCCTCCTTCTGGCCATTGCAATGCTTCTCAGCTTCAAGACAGTCTAACACAGGGATTCCCAACCTTTTCAAGGTGGGGGCTGGGGTCACACTCTCTCAGTCAGCTTTGAGGGCCAGACAGCCATTTTGCCCTGCCTGCATAGTTGGGTGGCCATTTTGTCCCAGCAGCTTCAAGGGACAGCCATTTTGTTTCTCAAATGCCCTTGGAGGGCTGGGGCCCACATGAAATGGTGCCCTGGGTTGGATCCGCCTGTGGGCCTTAGGTTGGGAACCCCTGGTCTAAAAGGACTAAGGAAAGGTAACCTCTGTCACCTCTGGATCTATCTCCAATAGCACTTTCCCCATCCAATGGTGTTTCTCCTTGTATTTTCAGTCTTGTACACAAGCATGTAGCTAGGGAGAGATCCTGTCCCTTTAGACTTCTTTCTTTCCTTTGAGCTGATATTTCCCTGCAATATCTGTATTTGTTTGCCATTTATGCTACAGGTACTTTAACATAATTTTTCCTACTCTTCAATATAATCTCTGTGTATATTTCAATTCTTAAGTGCTCAACGAAAATTGCTCTGTTAGAATATGATGTACCCAACCCAGTCTGTGTCAAGATTCACTATGGGCATGGTTCATTTCACACACACCCCGCTATGGCTCAGAACAAGTGTGAATTCATACTTTTGCTCTGAGAGCATACCTGGCAATGCTGCACTGATTGGTGGGGAACAGCTGAGCAGTAGAAAGAGATTTAAGAAAGGGACACAGAACTTGGTGGGCAGAAAGGGAAATCCTGTTGGTTCACCAGATCTTGTTTATTGCTGGAGACAGTTCTAAACATTACTGAAAGGGGTGTATTTATTCCTATTTTTATAAAGGTTATGTAAACACCTACTTAGTTGAGTGAACTTGGGGATTAACAGTCATGATTTAAAATGAGTTTCAAAGCAAACATCTGTCATGAGCTAAGATGGTGTTGAGAAATCTTCAAAGGGTTTGTCCCAAAGGGTTTAAATACTGAAAACTGTACAGGGTGTAGAGAATAGACATTATGGCAACAGCAAGTCTGTGCTCATTGACATGGCACTAAAAACTCCTATATCTGTAGGATTAACGTAAGACAGAACCTCCACAAAGGCTGCAAATTTTAGAAAGCCTTGTTGACATTTTCGAACCCTCTCCTGGTTGAATGAAACATCATGAAACATTTGCAGCAGTCTGTATGCCTTTGTACACCAAATGAACCTCTTTAGTAGTATCCACCATCTAAAATCCTTTACAATGTGAACACTGTGTATCTTTAGCCAAAACTGACTCTTCTTGACTCTGCAGTCCAGAGTCAGCTTGTGAACAGAGGGCACCCCACTGAAAGTTTGGGGTGAGCAAGACAAACACACATTACATTACATTACAATACAATATGTTGGTGTGGGAATACAATAAGTTGCAGAGGGAATGGCTCCTGGACACGGTGAGTGGGCGGCAATATAAATTTGAAATAATAATAATAATAATAATAATAATAATAATAATAATAATAATAATAATAATAATAATAATAATAATAATAATAATAATAATAATAATAATAATAATAAATTGTGACTTTTCTTCTAGAATCACAGCCAGATTTTGAGACTGTCTATGGTTCCAAATCTCTTCACTCTGGCCCCATGTTTGTTTCCCTCATGTACTGCATTGTTTGACAGTGTTCTGGATGCACAAATCCCACCAAACAAAAATCTCCTTTCAGATCTGGGCAATAGCACATTTCCTTTGGTGACACAAGCTTTTTGCAAAGAACAAATCTTTCTCCCTCCCCCCCCCTTCTGTGCTCTCCAACCCACTGAAAGCTTCTTACACTAAATCTATACAGACACAATTAGAACTATTCATATTCCATATGCTCAGATCACTGGTTATGAATATTAAACTGTTTTCAGCCCCAAGGCATTTTCAGATAATAGCATTGCACAGAAATGTGCTGGAACAGCAAATACAGGCTGAAAGCTTTAGCAAGCCTGCTGGAGTCACCACCGCCCCCAGGCCCCTTCCCTTGAAGAGAGACTTTATTTCACTGTAGTCAGATTTCAGATATTAGGGGCACCAGTAAGGTCCTCATCTCCTGAACATCCCATTTAGGGACAACTCGGGGCTGTCACAGGATGTGATTATTGTTGAAAAAGAAAGCATAACTATTTCCACTCTCTGTCAAAGTGGATTTTATCCACGAAAGCTAACATTAAAATACAGCAATTAGTCTTTAAAGTGCCACTATGTTTTTGTCTATTTGTTTTGTTTACTCTCTGATATAACTATTTCCAGGATCTATTATTTGTGACCAGTTTCACGCAACCATCACAAGAAAGTTGCATGGTTTTCACGTGGTGTAACATGGCTTGCCCCATAATGGAAGAAATGGATCATAATGTTAAATTAAGATACAATGAAGTGTTAGGACAGCTTTTTACAAACCTAGTAGCCCTCCAACATTTTGTACTTCATTTTGCATGTGACTATGTACACAATCAGTCACAATCAAAACAAGTATAGTTCCAAGAAGAGTTGAACTATAGTCTCAAAAACATGGGGAATGGAGGGATCAGCTTTTTCTAAATAATCATTTTAATAACCACTTTTTTAAATTAGCAAACACAGTCCTGGGAGAGATGCTGGTGGTTGTGTGAGGAAACTGTCCTCTCATACAACCAAATGAGAAACACTGCTCATCTCCCCAAGCAGAAATGTCATTCTGAGTTTCTGTTCTGAAAGGATCCATTCTGGCAAATCTTATAATGGATGTTGACTAACCCCAAGAAGGCTTCCTCTGGAGGTCTCTCCGACAATTACTAGAGTTTACAATTGACATCTCTTCCAAGGTTCTCTAATCATTTATTGTTCTGTGAAATACAATTCCTCTCATTGTTTTCTGCTGTACCTTCAAGGTTCTTCTTTTCACTCTGCCATATCATCCTTCTGTTCTTTGAACAAAGCTTACAGAAGACTGCCAGTTACAGAATGAATTTTTGTGGCCCTAGTCTTTTTGCCTTTGATCCCTACAGTTTGAAGGGCAAGACTGGTCAATGCACTGAAAATGATTTTCTGTGCATGGTAGTAAATTATATTTTCAGTGAGGGTGTGTCAGTGAACAAGCCAATTAGTTACACTTGGGAAAGCTCTAATAATTCATGTCTTGACTGAACAGAAGCCCATTCTATTTGACAGCTGTTGATATTCACTTTGAAGACAGGTGCTGTTTAGGTCAGCAATTGTAGATGTCAGTTTTCTTGCAATATAACATATCTGGGACTACCAAAAAAAATCTGGAGCAAAATGGAAGGATTAGAGAAGGACAGTGCAGTCCAGGACTGTTGATTGCTATCTTGATGGCTGTTGACAGGAAACAACTGGCAACTTAAAAAGACAAATAGACTATTTGCCAAGAAGAATACTGAAAGAGAAAAAGAAATTCTGAAAGATGTGAGGTTATTTAGCACAGTCTTGTATATGTCTACTCAAAAGTAAGTTTCAGTTAGTTCAGTCAGGCTTACTCCTGAGGAAGTGGCTGACAGACTATGTCAGTACAGTGACAGAGTCATTAATTAACATCAACTCTAATGTATCTACAGACTCAATTCCTATTAGTTGTTCCTAAATTTGTTTACCCAACATATGAGGAGGAGATGATGTTAGCCATCACTTTGTTCACTTGAAAAGTAAATGTTTAAAGCCACTTCTATAACTGTGGAGATTTCCAGTATGATCACAATCATGATGTTCACATCTTTTGACTTATCTCGCTCATCTTGAAAGCCCTGTTGGGGTCACTATAAGTTGGTTCCAACTTGACAGCACATAAAACAACAATAGTAATACCAACATGGCAGAAGATACTGGGAAAGTAAGAACTACTGAACCCAGCAGACTGATCACCTCTGTTCAAGATATATGTACAACAGAGACACCCCGTCTGCCATAGAAGACCTTCATCTCTCTAGTAGATTCAGTCTGATATTTCAGAGCTGTGCCATGCAAACTGATTAAGTTAGGATGGATTAAAAGAAGAAACATGTGTCCCTTTCAGTACTGTCTGGCATCAAAGAAAGATCAGAGTGGGGTAGATAAAGAGAATGGCTCTCTCAGTTAGATAAACATAAAAGGGAAGAAAACATGGAAAAAACAGTTTTCTCTCCTTCCACGGAAATCTTGGACCACTGCCTGTTCCTTGGCGCGCGCGCGCACACACACACACACCCCACTACTGAATGATACAACAGGGTGACAATGATGGAGGAAAGCAAGGAGATCTGCCAGGTCAGAGAAGTGCTGAGGCTACTAATGTAACAGTGATCTGGCCCAGCCTGTGATTAATATGTAATCTACAATGCCTAATTAAGTAGTTCTCTCTTTTTTCTCTGTCCCTTTTTTCACACATTGATTAAATTGCAGCTGAAACTTGGCCACTGCTTTTCTTTTTATTTAGCAAAAACATTTATTTTGATTTAGCAAAAACATTTCTTTTTTTGTTCTCAAGAAAGCAAGAAAATCTCCCACCTCTCCTAAGCTGGTGGTATGTTGGGCTTAGGTTGGAATGATGCTTTCTTTGAGAGGAAGCATTTGAAGCAACCTGCTATTATCTCCTCATGTCCTCTCTCCAACAAACTGAAGTACAATTTGCAGGCTCAGAAGGAGTGACTTCAGACGTGACTTACATATCTATCGTCTAATGCCTAAAGAGTTACTTCAATAACACTGTACTGTGCCAGACCACAAAACATCTGGTGTAATGTAATAGAGTGCTGGTCTGAGACTTTGGAGATCCAGGTTCAAGTCCTCATGCAGCCATGAATCCCATCAAGGAATCTTGGGCAAAAGTAATTCTCCCTCATCTTGACCTACCTCTCAGTACTCAAAGTGAGTTGTAATCCAGCACTAATGGAGGGGGGTTTCAAACTGCTCACCTCGTCTAGACAAGAGATATTAGAAAAACTACATATTTTTGGTCATCCATATGCAGGCATCCAAATACAGACTACCAAAAAGCACTTCATATGTACCTTACCTAGCCTTGCTTATATATGAAGGTCAGGTTGAATTTGGAACCAGTGTCAGGAAGGAATGTAAGAGATAACTGCCCTCACAACCAAACAAATAGAAAAGAAGAATCGCACATTAACAGAAAACCTACAAATGGTCTCCAGAGTGTGAGTGTAGATAGCAAAGCCAAAAGTAAACTTATTAAAAGTCAGACATACAAGCATGTATAATATTGCCTCTTCTAAGCAGGAGAAAGCCGCTGTCACTCAGGCTTGATAAGTGGCAGGGTTAAAGGTACTAAGCCTCTTCTGTACTTCCTGTTTCCGTACTCCAAATTGCCCCCATAAGAAGGGTGGAGAATGTATAACCCTCCACATGTTTTTCAAAACCTTGACGGCATAGCCAATAAGGATGACAAGAGTTTATAGTCTGGCAATGTCTGGAAAGCCACATGTATGCATCATATTTGATATATGGAGTCCCAAATATGTATTTCCTGCATTTTAAGTCCAACTTGATGTGGGGGAAGGAGACAGCTGGATTATATCTGTAATTTACAGAAAGGGAACAACCAGCAGGAAAAGAGCTCCCTTATATACAACTAAAAAAAACAATTCAGTAATCTATCTACGCATTCACACAAACTTTTCTGCTTTTCCTTACAGTACCTTTACAAGCAAATAGCAGCTTTTGTATCCCTCCCTTTTGCTGCTTCAAAGAAAGGGACAACTGTAATATTGCCCACATCTGTGTGTCTCAAGTTTGGCCCACAGAACCCTAGGAAATAGATGAAAAATGTAAATTTTGAGTTCCCCTGTTCCAGAACTCTCTTAAAAAGAATATGTCTGTTGTCATCTGGAAACAAAATGGTGTCCCTGTGCTAAAGATCTTGGACACAATGTCTCACTAAATCCTCCTCTGCATCTTCAACTTTTTTCCTGTCGCACCAGACTACTTAGTCAAGCAGAGAGTTGTCTAATTTGGAGCACACAATTTGTTCCTAATGTGCATTTTAACAGCCAGGTTGTTTTCAGGTGTGTAATTAATTTCTGAACACATTTGTTTTGCTAAGAAATTACAGCATGCTACTTCTGTGTTTTGAGCTAATGGCCAAATGTTATCAATTCAGGCGAAATCGAAACAATAAATGAATCCCAAAAGGAGGGCCAGCAAGTGGAAGGACAAGGAAATGAAGGTGTTCTCTTCCTTTCAACAGGGATAGCAGAGCACTGTGCTGTGACATGCAAAAGATAAGCAAAATAAAGCCTATAATTTGGCAAAATGATTACAAATGGCTGCATAGCAGATGGATAGCCAGCCACAAACAAGGACAGGACTCCTACACTTTTGATCACTGTGTAGAAAGTAAAAATTAAAGTGCTTGTTTTGTCCTTAAGTCATGACTATCCTGTGCCACTGAGTACCAGTAAGTGCTTAAGTCCAGCTAGTTTGGTCTAGACCCAATCCAACATGTATGGAAGTGTATAAGAGTACAATAATGAACTGTGAAATGGCACACCATATCAGTAATCATTTTTAAAAAGCAGGGTACAAATTATGCACTTTGCTATGACTTTATATGTTTTAAATCTGATTGGGAATTTTGAAATTAAAGTAATTTAAATCACATGTTAAATGCTAAATGCATATTTAAATACAGTAGGTGAATTGCTTCATGGAATAGTTAACGAGTTAGCATCAGAGCAAGTGTGGTATAGGATTTAATCCCATTTTCTTTTGCCAGGTCCTTGACCATTTTAGAAGCAGGTATTTAGTTTTGAATGAGTGCTTTGGGAGAAATTTTGTGTCACTGAGGTTCTTCCTTCAAAGCAAATGATACCTTCAAAGGAAGTAATTTTGGCCACAGGAAAAGAGAAGGTGTTAAGTCTCCCCCTTCCAAAGCCTGCTGTGATCTCACTAATTACCAGCCTCCCTTGCTGACACAATACATTTTGAATGTATTTTAATTTAATTTAATTTTCTAGGGCTCTTAATGCGGGGAAATCTGGGTTGGAAGAGCTTTTCAGACATAAACTTCAATGACTAAGCTTGGACTTGGTCACCAACATTCAATCTAACCTGTTTCTCGAGGTTTCTGTCTTAGCACGCAGTTTGCCCCCGAGAGGCATTACCTGAGACTCTTGAAAGATACTATGCAAACATCAGCACAGTGCTGTGGCTAGTATGTAATACATAATTGTGATCTGCTCTTAAGATAATGTCATAATAACTGCTCTTCATAGCAGCATCTTGGATTCAAGGTTTTAAATGTATGACGGTCATGTCACATCCTATACCAGAGGATGCACCAACTGAGGACAAGCAGCTGAAGAAAATCACAAAATATTGTAATTTGCAAATTGAAGTTGAGCATTTATGGAAAAGGAAATCTGTTACTAAAGTAATTGGAGCCCTTAGTCCAATATATAAAGGACTCCCTAGATCAGTGTAGGCAAACCTGTGGAATGTGTGCCAAAGATAGCAAGCAGACTCCTTTCTGTGGGCACGTGTGCCATTGCAGGCAAGCCCTGCCCCATGTCCGCCGGCACCAATGGCAGCACCATTTTCTCACCCACCCCTCTCTCTTGCCAATAGGGAGGTGAGAGGGGAGGCTAAAATCCCACCCAGGGGACGGTGGCAGGGACAAGATATGGTGATCATACACCCTCAGCCCACCCACACCTCCTAGGAGGCAAGGAGGAGGAGGTGGTGCACACATGGGAGGGCATGCATACCTACATGGAGGCATGCATACATGCTCACACAACATCACTGGTATGCCTCAAATGGCATATATGTGCACGCACTCATGGTCCTGGAGGTATGCCGGTGATGTCACATGGGTTCGTGGGCACATGTTGTGCCTGCCCATGTGCCGCCTCCTCCTTCTTGGGCACTCAGTCTGTAAAAGGTTCACCATCACTGCCCAATATATTTGAAAATTTTGAATTTACTGGATTTGAATATCCTAACTTTACAAAAAGGGGGGCTGTGGTGACTCAGTGATTAAGAAGCTCACCTTGTTAGCTGGAAGGCTGGAAGTCAGAAGTTCGAGACCCTGGTACTGCATGACGGTTTGAGCGCCTGTCTCTGTCCCAGCTCCTGCCAACCTTGCAGTTCAAGCAAGAAATTGCAAGTAGATAAAAAGGGACCACTTTAGTGGGGAAAGACCTTGGGGACATGAAAGGAGCTTCTGTCATGGGACGACATCTTTTTCCTAACGTTCCCAAAGCATGGAGGGGATCTAGTTTCACTAGGCCCCGAAAAATCATTTCCTTTCTTTGTCTCACAAGACTGCGTGTCACGAGACAGCTTGTTTTCGGTTCAGTATTCCTATTATCTGTAGCCAGCCTTCTTGTGGCTAGGACAGAGACACTGTCCCCACATGTTCCCATGTTTTGAGAAACTTTCTGTTTCAATAAGAGCGTACCCTGATTGGTTAGGAGGTACCCCACCTGACTAAAGAATCTCCATTTTGGAGAGAACAGAGGAGGAGTTCGCTTTTTGGATATCTATGGGATAACATCTTTCCCTGGGACTACTGCTCTTTTACTCTTTAAAAATGATTACCTAGAACTGTACCTTGTTCTGCCTTTGGACTGCCTGTGGACTGACTATTGTTACTGAACTTTATTTACGCTTTTCTGGATTATCCTTTAAGAAACCTGATCAATAAAGCTACTGTTTTCGCTTGAAGATTCACGTCTCTTTCATCAACAGAAGCTGACACCACACACACATGACAGTTAGCTACCAAACCTCCCCGATTGGCTTCATTGCCTGAGCACAGTAAGAGTTCTGACAGCGAACTGGTTCTCCCATAGAGCTACCAAGGGCTATCAGTTCCCGTAAAGAGACTGGGTCTCTGGAACTGGAAGGGAGGGGCCCTTGAGTGGGACAACCGGATTCTGACAACTTCATTTGAGAATCCTCTGAGTGGAGTTCCTCCAGCGAAAAGCCTTTCAACCCAGAATAATTTCTGACATGAATTTATTAGTATACAAAAAAACAAACCCACTTTATTAAGATCTGCCTATATACTTAGATGTTGCCTTGACAGTGCTGAGGTCCTTGGCTAGGTCTTGAACTGTTGATTTTATATCAGTCTTCAGTAGTGAATCTAAAAGGAGATTATAATAATGGGTCCCCAAGTCAATTCTGTCTTATGGCAAACCTTTCCAGGGCTTTCTAGGAAGAGAATACACAGAACTGGTTTACCACTTCCTTCTTCTAGGGGCACCCTAGGACTGTGCAGCTTACTCCATGGACTGGCTCTTCCCTGAGGAGACAGAGTGGGGTATCAAACTCCCAACCAGATTCCTAAATCACTGAGCTTTGTTGTTCAGTCACACAGTCAATTCCGACCCTTTGTGATCCCATGGACCACTGTCCGCCAGGCACTTCTGTCCTCCACCATCCTCCTCAACTCACTCAGTTCTGTGTTCATTGTCTCTACAATACCATCTAGCCATCTCATTTTTGGCCGCCCCCTTTTTCTTTTGCCCTCCACCTTTCCCAACATCAAGGCTTTCTAAAGTGAACCCTCTCTTCTCATTTGATGTCCGAAGTACTTTAGCTTCATCTTTACTATTTAACCTTCTAAGGAGCAGTCAGGGGTGAGCTACCCAGCCAGAAACCCCTGAAAGGATTGCTCTAAGTCAGAACTGACTTGAGGACATGTAACCAATAAAACATGCATAACATAAGAAGCCGAGTCCCAATAAAACATGTTATACATCCATTGTTTCCAGTGGATTGCAATTATACAGTAAGTTGCTGTGTTGAATTTAGTATTCAGTAAAGATATACCTCTCTCCAAATACAGATCAAAACTCCTACCATCATTTATTTTCTTTCTTTCTTTCTTTCTTTCTTTCTTTCTTTCTTTCTTTCTTTCTTTCTTTCTTTCTTTCTTTCTTTCTTTCTTTCTTTCTTTCTTTCTTTCTCAGCAGCTTCGTTGCTTGCAGATTGAGCTTTTAAACAGCAACAAGCCAATGTATGAATCTCATACAGTTCCCTTTTATGTCACCTTAGATGGTGACCTTTTCTCAAATACTTAAAGAAAAATGGTTGTAAAATGTAAGCTGTACACCAATCTTTTCAGCCATCTGAAAGGCAGAGAGTGCTGTGCCTACTCATTTGCCACCCCCTGTGTTACTGCTGCATGTAGACTTGAAATGCTTCCAGACAATAGTGAAAAAATGAGCAAATTTTCTCTAATATTATGCTATCTGTAGATCGATTTAGAATTAATATTGCATTATCTAGTTCCCAAGCAAATGGCAATTTTAATACACATCACATGATTCCTACCTGCTTCGCAATGCCAACTATCTGTTTATTTACTGTCAAACTAATCTAGCTGCAAGGGCTCTGGAGGAACAAAGTCTTTTCAAAAGTCAAAGTCCTGCTGATCAGCTCTTAAGAGAACCAGAGGGGTGGATTCAGTCTTTCCTATTCCATGTCAAATCGCTGCTTGGCAAGATTTTAACCTTTTGAAATGGCTGTTCTCTTTTTGAGCCACCACTGTGGTAGAGGTGGAAACTGCTCTGAGAAACAAGGCATATATGTGTATGCATTTCATATACAGTATCTATGTATGTAAATTAGTACTATTGCATAATAGCTGTCAATAATCACCATTACAGCTTTTGTATGTATGTACATACGTACGTACGTACAGTATTTTTGTCCTTTTATTTGCTATTGGAACTTTCCTTTGTGTTGCCCTTTGTCCAAAAGTCTTATTTGTAATCTCCCATGTAGCAATACACAGAGTCTCATTCCTTGTTTACTCTTCCTCCACCATTGTATGCCTCTTTGTACCCAATATGAAACTATAAAGAGAAAGGCCTCCCTTGCTCAAAAGCCAGTCATGTCCAACTCTAGGGCTGGGTGCTCATCTCAATTTACAGCCAAAGAGCCAGCACTGTTTGCATCTGCAAATGTTTCTGTGGTCATTTGGCAGGTATGACTAGAGGCCAAAGCACACAGAACATTTTTCCTGCCAATGTGGTACCTATTTATCTACTTGCAATTTCTGCTAGGTTGGCAGTTGCTGGGACAGATGATGGCAGCTCACTCCATCACACAGCACTCAGGTCTCAAACTGCTGACCTGCCAACCTTTCAGTTGACAAGCTCACTGCCTTACACTTCATTTAAACATGTTTCCTGACTGCATAAAGTATATTGACTGTAACAATAACAATATATTCCAGCAGTGTTTTATACACTTTGGAAACAATCATTTTCCATGCACACTTTTGAAATATGTGCAGTTTTTTTGTATGTGTCTGTATTATCACTCAACATAATGATTCCAGATTACATTGCATACAAGTGTGAGCTAGGGCAACGCCATCACGTTGAAACTGATTTCATTACTCATTAAGGCTCTACTATTTATTTTCATTTTTATCAGGAATAGTGTTAATTATTACTATTGCATAATATCTCTATATAATCGCCATTGCAGCTTTTGTGTTTGTTTGTTTTCTGAAGCTCTTTCAGCATGATCTGCTATGCAAAATGCAGCATGTGGATAAACTAACAGGCAACTGAATAGATATTATAAAGAGTACTTTGTAGCAAGACACAGTGGGCAATTGTCATTATTCAAGTGAGCTAATAAATGTCCTCTCACTTGGTTAGCAAACCTGCCAAACAAGAGAGTTGGCATTTGTTCTCTTTATGTTTCACTTCTCTGTATCTGAATCCAGCCTAGTAGGTTTAGCATTCAGCTAATTAATAATAATTGTGTGCCATCAAGTCAACTCTAACTTATGATGACTCTTTCTGGGGTTTTCTAGGTAGAGAATATGCAGAAGTAGTTGTCCACTCCCTTCTTCTGTGGTTGTGCACTTGCCCAAGGCCACACATATTGGCTCGTCTCCCTAGAACAGGGGTGCCCAAACTACGGCCCGGGGACATGTTTTACTTATGTTTCCGGGAGTGACAAGGACTTTGTGGGCTGGATGAATTGGTGTTGGTGGCTATATCTGGCCCCCAGGCTACAGTGACCAGCCCCCTGAACCACATGACTGGCCCACAGCCCAAAAAATTTAGACACCCCTGCCCTAGAGGGACTTTGGGGAACTCAACTCTCAATCTCTGGCTCCACAGCCTGATACCTAAAACACTGAGCTATCCAGCCCACAGCATTTGGCTATCAACACAGAAAAGACTTATGTGAGATGTAAAATAAAATAATTAAAGGGAGCCTTGCCACCCTTTGAGTGCTCTTTCCAGAGCTGATCTGGTCCTGTGGTGTCAATATGAAAGCAAGGAGAGAAGATAATTTGGCAGTCAAGCTGACTCAGCTCCAAGACTTGAATGGCATTTCTGCTTCTTCTCCTTTTTAAAATCTACAATGGGCAGCTTGTAGTACTGGAAACAATTGCTGTCCATGTTGCTGCACAAGCCAATCTGACACTAAGACATTAAGTAGCTTCTCTCTTGTTTCATCCCATCATCATCCTATTATAGTCTTTGCAAAACCATCCTGATTGAAAGGGATTATCTGGGATTCATTGAAGCTTTGCTAGATTCTCCAAAAAACTGTCACATGCACTTCTCAACGTCCTCTCCAGCTGTCCTAGGAAAACTGCTGTGTTGGACCAGCGGGAAGCCAAAGAGTCAATAACTAAAATATGCAGTCCTACATATTTTCAGCTATGTATGATATCAATCATACTCTTCCAAACCTGTGTTTTTAAATACTGTATGAGAAAGTTCCATATAAAGGATTAGTCATGAAGTTTTGTAATGTGAGAGAACATTTAACCCACCTTGCCACACAACATGCACATTTTGATGTTTCCAGTTTCAGAGCCTTTTCAGTCTGCTTCATTAAAGATGTGTTATACTGTAATTAATATATTTTCAGCTATATGAACTATGCTAGCTAAGGCCGATGGTAATTGTAGGCCATTACATCTGGGACACACCACACAGGGAGAACTGCCTAAGAATACAACATCTATTCCGATGTCTCTGGATCTAAAAATGTAACATGGACATGAACTGATTGTTTTTCTTAAATGTCATTTTCTTCTTAATTGTTTGTCTTTCCCAAGTTCTTTAATTTTCCTGTATGCTCCAATGATAGGAAAATATTTCCATGCTAAGTCTTTGACAGAGTTTAAGTATCCAAGTCTCCAAGAAGTTATTTGTCCTTTACACTATATTTTTTGTTAAATTTAAAAGAATAAAAGTAACTATCAAGCTTTGATTGCAATTACTTCACCTTGTTGGACGATCCTGACCTACCTCTGTAACTGTACTGTTACAGACTCATTCCTGTTTTTATGCCTTGTGTGACTTTTCTCCAAAATTATCTCCTTCCCGTTTTTTCCTTTTGCTCTTTGTTTTTTGCCCTCCTTTTCTTTAGTCATCCTGGAATTTTTCCCCACTTATATTTCCAATCCTCAGCTATACCTCCAGCCGTCATTCACTCTTTTCCCAGTCAAACTGATATTCTGAAAGGCTCACTGTCAACATGGTATTGTTCATTTCCATTAGGAGCTGAAAGAAGTGTGTCCATTTTACAACATCATTGAAGCTCATCTAATTCTTGGCAAAGAGTTCATCATCATCTCCACAATTTCTACAGAAACTATTTCAACATGCTTTTGGCTATCTTTCAAGTCCACCTTACATAAAAATGACTGTAAGCAATGGCTTTGATACTCAAAAATATAGATTTTCCTCTTGTCTATTGCTCTTTAACTCTTAATTTGAGTCATCTGAAGATTTCAGAGTGCTGCTGTTGCTGCTTCTTGTGGTGTATCTGTTCCAGATATTGGTTATCATCATGCTGATAGTTTTCATTTCTTAACTCCTCAGAACCATTCTTCCAAGGACATGCCACACCGGTCTCTCAGGTTCTTCAGCCAAGAAGTCCAACTAAGTCTAGGGCCTCTTTTCCCAGGGACAATTTTCTTGCAAAAAAAGTTGGAATATTCTATATTTCATATTGTTCCTCATGATATGCCCAAGGTATTGGAGCTTTCTTTGCTTGGTGGTCTTAAACACTTCTACATTAGTCACATGGTCAATCCATGAACTTCTACATTAGTCACATGGTCAATCCATGAAATCCTTAGCAGCCATCTGTAGATCCACATTTCAAAAGTTTTGATTCTTTTTTCATTTGCTTTGGTCAATGTCCGAGCTTTGACTCCATACAGCAATACTGGGAATACATAAATATTTCAGAGTGTAGAGACATGAATATTTTGATGCCATGGAGTTTTATTCTTTTTCATCGAATGCAGTTGAGGTGACAGAATGCTAATCAGTGCCTGGCCAAAGTAATGGTTTGTTACAAAGGATGACAAAGTGAACTTCAGTCCAGAGAAGGCAGAGGTATTGCTGGTGGACAGCTTTCCAATAGATGGCAGCAGTATGCAATCTGTTCTGGAAGGGTTTGCTTTCCCCTGAAGGCAAGAGTGGACAAAATAAATACAGTATTGTCTTTGACAAAATGCAGAACCGTCTGACAGTATAAAAGGTGGTAGTAACGTTCCTGGTTAGAATGAAGCATTAGCATCATATTACACAATTATTTTACAGTTGTATTAGGCACCCATTTCATTCCTCAATTCAGAGGTGCTGGTTGGTTGAAGTCTGTAAAGTGCTTCATAGTTTACATCTATGGCATCCAAACAACTAAGATGTTCCCTTACACTCCTGCCTGTGCTCATCATCACAGACTTTGCTCTGAGTTATCCCACAAAGTGGCCATTTCCATTTGCAGCCCTCTAATTGCAAATCACCCTCCCCAGAGAGGTCCACTTGGCACCTAGTTTGCTGACTTTCTTGCAAGATTTCTTTAATCTCTACGGTCTTGTGCCTTTTAAATTCGTATCCATTATACTCAGTGATGGGATGTCCCTGGTTCCAGACAGTTCCCTGGAACCGGTAGGACCAATCCCAGAGGGTTCTCCGGGAGGGTAGACAACTTTTGAGGCATCTGGTTCCGGGCGCCTCACCGAAAGAAAATTTTTTTTAAATTGGAGCTAAAATGGCTCTAATTGACTGCGCATGCGCAGAAACTCAATCTGACGCATTGTGCATGCGTCAGATTGAGTTTCTGCGCATGCGCAGTCAATTGGAGCCATTTTAGCTCCAATTTTAAAAAATAAATTATTTTGAGCTTTCAGGGCGGCGGCGGCGGCAGCGGCACCAGCCCTCAGAGGAGGGCACCTCCCCCGCGGCACGTTGAGGGCTGCCTGGGCCGTCCGCTGCTGACAAGCCCCATGCCCTGGGGACACCCGGCGCGGCGCACCGCTGCCGCCGCCTCCTCTGCCGGGCGCCTGTGGGCTGGGTGCCTGCAGCCTCCGCCCCCCGCCGCCGGAGCTGCAGCTGCCTGCATCCCAGTGGCCTCCTCCTTGAGCTGGTCCCTTTTTAGCCCAGCTGTGGCGCCTGGCGGAGGAGGAAGCTGCAGGCGGCAGCGGTGCAGCATGGGGACGGCCCAGGGAGGCTCGGCAGCCGTGGCTGGAGCCACCGCCAGAGCCACTGCTGCCCGCCACCCCTGGCCGGAGCCGGGCTAAAAAGGGACCAGCCCAAGGAGGATGCCACAGGGGTGCAGGCAGCTCCGGCGGTGGCGGCAGCTGTGGACGACAGCTGCACCCAGTGGCTCCTGTGGCCGCAGTTGGGGTGCCGGGTCCCAAGAAAGGTAAACGAGGGGTTTTTATTTGGGGTGGGTAATTTATTTGTGTTTTGGGTGGGTGGTTGTTTTTATTTTATTTATTTATTTATTTGTGTCTGGGTGGGTGGGCTGAGAGGGAGGGGTGTGTGTGTGTGTGTGTGTGTGTGTGTGTGTGTGTGTGTTTATTTTTATTTTTTTTTATTTTTATTTTTGGCCCCACCCACAACGTCATGATGTCATGACGGCGGCTTCGGCCATGACGTCATGACGTCATGACATTGGCCACGCCCGTGACGTCCGTGACGTCATGGCATGGTAGTAGAATTTTTGTCATCCCATCACTGATTATACTGCCCAATTGCATCTTCATGTCTGAGCTACTAATATCTACATGGATATTTTTGACCTTTCTATCTGTATGTATATCTACATATACACATAGAAATGCCTGTGAAATAGTACAGTATTTTTTAATTCCTTGTTCATTTAACTCATGTTTGCCTGATCTTTGTGTTCATGTACATTGCTCTACGACTTGTGCTCTACGACTTGAATGAAAGAACGAAGCTGCCAAACCAGTGAAGCATTTTACCTCACATTCTTCATCAATAAGCTCTGATTTCCCATTACATTGTGTTGCCAAATTTATGCATAGCAGAATGTACAGTATTACCAAACAATGTTACCAAGCAACATTATTAGACATTTTATATGCTTGAGATAAAATCCATTTTATGTCAAAACCATTACTAATTTAATTAATTGTAACACTATGAAGAGAGAAACCTGGATGACTAAGTCTTTATTTATAAGGCAAAAATGCATTCAGTTCCTTTTTACATCTGCCTTTTTTTTTAAAAAAAATTGAATCTTGAATTCTCCTGTCCTTCTCATCTAAGGCAGGAGTAGGCAAATGCTAAAGGTCCAGGGTCTACATACAACTACCCCCTGAGCCTTACAGGGCTGCACCTGCAAAACCATCTCTTTTGCGACAATATATTCAGCAAGACAAGCCACCTCCCATTCTTCCTAGACCTGAGAGCTTTGTTATATTCCTCTTGGCTTCTGTTCTGTTCAGCAGGGATCACAGACCATCCATGCACTATCACACATTTGGTCAAGCCAGGCAAACCAATGCTCAAATGCTCAGTTAACATGAGTTCAGTAAGAAATTAAAATAAAATAGAAAGCTGAACTGTTTCCTGACTGCACTGTGATTTCACTCTATGTATTTCTGTATGTGTGTGTGTATGCAGATTTCATTGGTCTATTCTATTTCATATCTAATACAGTTGTACCTCACTTAAAGAGCATAATGTGTTCTACAGGATTGTTCCTTAAGCGAGTTTGCTCTTTAAGTGAAACACCATTGCAAGTGACCAATTGTGACTTCTTGGGTGGGGGAGATTGCGAACCCCAATTTATTTGTTAAGCGAGTTTTGGTTGTTTTTACTTGTTAAGCAAAGCAAACATTCAGAGAAAATTCTGCTCTTTAAGCAAGTTACTCTCTAAGTGAAGCACTCTTCATGCGAGGTTTGACTGTACCTAATTTCACTGCTATAATGAAGCAGGGTTTGCATTAATTAGTTGGTGCCTCAATGGACCAGATTTGGAAGAGACAGTTTAGCTGGAAGTGTTCAGCCAGGTCTGGGATTTCAACTCCCAGTTTATCACATGTTAACAGGTTTCGACCTTGCCAGGTTTTTGACTTTCCTCCCATCATTCCCTAGGCAAGCCATCCCAGAACTAGGGGAAGCTAACTAGCTCTGGATTTGGCAAGGCTTTTTTCCCTCCTAATGAAAATGAGGAGATTTTAAAAGAAAAGGGGCAGGGAGGACACAATGGAATGCTTGGGTGGACCAACACCTTGGCCACCATGAATGTGGGTGGTTCTTTTTCTCCTCTCCTGCTATGATTGCTTGTCCATTCTTAGCCCTGTTATCCTTTTATCTCTCCCCTACTATTCTTGATGTCAACATACAGCTTCAGGTCAGAACCTGTATCACCAGAGCTAGGCTGGTACAGCTGCCTGGCTTTAAAAAAACATATTTACTGAGTTCTATTAAAGAAACATGTCAAGAGCTACAGTTAAAGCAAAAAAGGGAAGAAAAATAGAGGGCCAAAATTAAAAACAAAACAGAAACAGCCTAAGGTATCAATCTGTAGAAGCACACACACAAAAACAAGAAAAGGCAGCTTCAAGGGAAAAACTCCTTCAAGCAACAGCAAACTGCAGTATGTGAGAGGAGAAGAAAGCATGGATCTTTCTCAGTCAATATCTGCAATTTCTTACAGCCGCGCAGTGGCGTAGCGTGGGGGGCGGGGGGGCGGATGCCCCGGGCAGCGCCTTTCAGGGGGCAGCAAAATGTCCCCTCCCCACCCTTTTGCTGGCGAGTGCCCCACGTGCGCTTCGCCGCTTGCCACACACCGCTGCCGCCGCCCCCTCCCCCCGACCCAGGTAGAAGCCGGCCCCCTGCTGACTAGCGGCGCGCACGCGATCGTGCGCGCACCACACACCTCCGTCCGCTCGCCCACCACGCACCTCCGTCCGCTCGCACCTCCATCCGCTCGCTCGCCCGGCTGGTCGTCGGGGGCTCTCCGCCGCCTGTTGCCCCTGGCAGCGGCTTTCAGGGGGAGGCAAAATGTCCCCTCCCCACCCTTTTTTTAGGCGGACAATTCAAGGAGGGGCACGCCAGGTCGCCCGCCCAGCTGGCCGTCGGGGGCTCTCCTGGCGGGCGGCCCGCGTGCGCGTGGACGCTGCTCGCCTCCGCCCGCCCAGCCACCCACCCAACTTGCCGTGAGACGGGGCGCTCGTCGGGGGTGGGTGGCGCCGTGGCGGGGAACCCCTGGGGGCTGGCTGGGCAGGAGGAGGTGGGCAGCGTGCCGCCCGCCAGGAGAGCCCCCGACCGACAGCCAGCCCAGCGGGCGGGCCCCTCCTTGAATTGTCCGCCTAAAAAAAACACTTTTTCTCCTCTTCGCCAGCAAAAGGGTGGGGAGGGGACATTTTGCCGCCCCCTGAAAGCCGCTGCCAGGGGCAACAGCCGGTGGAGAGCCCCCGACGGCCAGCCGGGCGGGCGAGCGGACGGAGGTGCGAGCGGACGGAGGTGCGTGGTGGGCGAGCGGATGGAGGTGCGTGGTGGGTGCGCGATCGCGCGCGCGCCGCTAGTCAGCAGGGGGCCGGCTTCTACCTGGGTCGGGGGGAGGGGGTGGCGGCAGCGGCAAGCTGGGGGGGGCGGCGAGTTTGTTCTTCGCCCCAGGCGGCTGAAGACTGCGCGACGCCACTGCAGCCGCGTCAACTTATGAACCTAGTGAAACAAACCTGACCCATCAATATTTACCATCACTCAATTTGTGGTATAATGGCAACTTTCCCTGTTACTTTTCTAGTTTCAGGAGTGTGTGAGAAACATCGCATGGTTCATGTGCTGTTTTGTGCTGTGCTTCTGCTACTATTTTGCACTTTGTTGCAGGTGTTGGGGTGAAATGGATGGCAGGAGAGAGTTCTTTGTACCATGGGCCAGTGGCTTACAGATTTTAGATGTGGATGTTGTAAACACCTAAAAAGATAAGTAGTTATTTTTGAGAAACTGGAAATGAAAGAATTTGTTTTAGAATAAAAAGGGGAGGGGAGCTATGTTAGCTATTTCACTAAAACTAGCAAAGTGTCCTTTTGCATCTTAAAGAGAAATACATTTTACTGAGATAAACTGATGTGTACATAAGATCAGCCTCTGCCTTATACATTACAGCAAAGCCTTTGGCTATGTGAATTGTGAGAAACTTTGGTTTATTTTGAAAGAAATGTGTGTGCACTTGATTGTCCTGATGCGTAGCCCATATGGTGGACAAGAAGGTACCATTAGAACAGAATATGGAGAGGCAGAATGTTTTCCTATAGGCAAATATATCAGAGAAGAATCTTTTTTATCCCTTTGTCTGCTCAACCTATATACACAGAACATACTGTATATTCTGCATACCTCAAGGTAAGGAAAATCCAGTCATACAGTAAGCTACTCCTCTGGGCAACACCTGATAGTGGAGGGGTAGATCTCATTGCACCCCAAGTGGAAGTGGTACCAGCCAGAGGGCAAGTGTCAGTAGCTCTAGGTATAGGGATCACAGTGCCCCAAGGAACCTATGGGCAGATTGTTCTCAGGTTTGGGCTAGCCCTTAAAGATTTGCAAGTTTTTGGTGGGGTGGTGGATGCTGACTACCAAGGAGAAGTGAGGTGCTTTTGCATAACACTAGTGCTCAATATGTATCGCTCTCAGCAGGTTAAGGAATAGCTCAACTTATCTGTGAGAAGATAAGCCTGCCAGACATTCAAGAAGTGATAGGTCCATCCCAGTTGGCGAATAGAAAGGAGAAGGGGTTTGGATCCACCAATACTGATTTTATACCACGACAAAAGGTATGGGTTGCCTATTCTGCCCAGTTGGACCAGGTGGGAGAGAGCCTGAGTAAGAGACCAGGAGTTACTTGTTGGGTTTTGGTAGCCAATATTATTTGTCCCATTTGTTTAGATGTCTCCAAATTAAAATGTAGAGTGTCATCGTACACTTATGTTTTTACAGGTAACACCTGGTACATACATATGGAAACTCTACAGGAGAATGATGAAAGACTTACTTGCTTACATTTTATGTGTTTAAATGTTGAAGAAGCAGAAAATTGGGACTTCTAAACCTGGGAAGGGATAGAGTGTGAGCATGAACTCTCACTGTGGATAACCAGGTGTAGGGGTTGTTGGGGACTTGTAGCTCTGGCTCAGGGTGCTACATCAAGCAGCCTGTGTTAGTTACAGTTCAACTTATTTGTCTGTATGAAGGAAACACAGAATATTTGTGAAAGCTGCAAACAGTCTGTGCCCTTTGGGTGTTTGGAACAACAAATCTCTTCCGTTCCAACCAATACCAAGAATGACCAGGAATTAGAGGATTTACTACCCAAAACATCAGGAAGACATTCGATTGCCTACCTTGAGAGTGGGGATTGTTTGTGAATGTTTGCAGTTTGCAACTGCAGGTGCACCACATGCTCATTGTGTCTTGGTTTTTTATTTAAAAGTACTGTACAGTACAATAAAAGGAAGCAAAAGACAAGCAGGTGGGCTTAATCATCACAACAAGACCCTAAATACCTTGAGCAGCACAGAGGGGGGATTAGCTGATAGACAAATGCCTTAGGGACAGGAATGATCCATTGTGTCGTTATCTTTTCCAGTGGGTGTGAATTGAGTGACAGAAACCATTTTTGATAAGAGCTGTGAATACCACCTTTACACCAAGCATTCCAGTCTGGCCAGGTTATCCTGCTATGCTAATAGAGTAGATCATGCTACCAGCCACTCAATGCCAATCATCCAAAGGTGGTTAACTAACCTAACAACCCTGAGGACTAGTGGCCTTGGGTGGTGAAGTCCACAGGGAAAGGTGATTCTTTTTTAATAGTAGCCATGTTAGTCTGTGGTTCAGGCATATCAGAAAACAAAACAAAATAAACAAAATCAAATCAAAACATTGTAGCACTTTAAAGACTAACTGCTATATTTTTATTGTTAGCTTTCGTGGATCAAGTCCACTTCTTCAGACAAAGAGTGAAACTTACAGGCATGGTTTTTATACACCAAATTCAGGGGATCAAAGGGAGAAGGGTGTGGTCAAGCAAGATGACAGACAAGCAAGCACAACAATACAGCTTCACACAGCCATTAGCAACAATAGATTATTCAGATTAGCTCTAACTGACTCCTTTTCAACCTCAAGGTTGCTGAGAAAGCCCATTCTGGTCTCTGATCAACTTTTGACCTGCATGTCAGAAAACAAACAAAAACAGTGTACCTAGTTACTTTCTGTTTTGCTAAAGAGAATTGGCAGGAAAGTTGTAATATAATATATAAAATCATATAGAAATCTGTGTATCAAATTTGATAATGTCCTAGAAACCCTTTGCTAATATTTAGTCCCCTGCGATGGGTGTCTAACAGATGGATGTATTTGATTTCTACTGTCTCCCTTTCCCAAGTGGATTAAATCCCACTTGAATTTATCTTTATAGTGGGCAGCTTCATCCATTCTGGCCTGGCGCTGAGGAGGGCTTGGTGTGCTAAAAGGGCTCAGGACCAGAAAGTGATTCACAAAACTGGATTAGTGGTATGGGTGTCACTCTGCAACGCAGAAGGCAGATGAAAGCTCACTGCATTATAGTCTCAGGACAATCTTCATGGCTGATTGTCATGTTGATTGCCAATATTAAGCAGCAGTAGCAGCATGCTAAACTTACTTTCCAAGTACGAAACCAGGCAAATGACAGTAGGTCATGATGAAGACATTTTCAAACAACATGTCTGTTTACTTTCAGGGCTGGAGCATAAGAACTCTCTAACTTCAGTTGATTATTTGCGCATTCTAAATTAGCCTAATAACAGGTTTCTTCTCCTCCTGCCTTTTTAAAGAGTCTTAGCTTTATTCACTTTGGTGTACATTTCTGTTCTTATCTGACTTGTAACTAATCCTCCATGTTGTGAGGCATACAATCTGTGGATCTCCCTCCTTAACCATGTAGTAAAGACTGACAACATTACTATTCCTCTTAGCATTTATCAGACTAAATTATTCTTCCTTTCATCAGTAAGAATACTGTGCCTTCATGTTAAGATTTTGAACACACTCTTGTAAGTAAATATGGTTTCATTTTGCTGTTGTCCAACTAATCATTTTGGCTGGTCTACTCAGATTAAAAAGGAATTCTTGGGGAAATTGCCTGTAATCCTAAATGTGAAACCTGCCCCACTTTTGGGGATAAAACCACCAGATGCAGAATGCTCTCTCTACATAGGACAGAGCTGCACATGTGACAATTTTAATCCTTTTTGTCTCTTTTTGCTACATTAATCTTGAGGTGGGAGGTTCCTACTGCCAGTTCATAAAGAAAAGAAAAAAGTGAGTTTTCATAAAGAAAAGCTGTGGCTGTTTTTAAATTGCTGACTCAATAAGTTAAGAATTATCATTTTTATTAAGATTCGCCCATGTCTTGCCTGCTAAGGATTTGATTAGCTCCTAAAATGAGATTACCATATTTGCCGGCATTGTTACCAAAATAGCCCATTTGCCGGCATTGTTACCAAAATAGCCCATTATATACAGTACAAGATGCACTCAATTTTTCCGGAGTATTTTAAGGGGGTGGGTCTTATACGCTAGCAAATATGATAAGTTAGAGAGCTGGTGGTGGTAAGTTTGGAGCAAACCTTGTGGAAGCCTTTTTATCTCTGCTCCATCTATCTGGGCTCTAGGCTCACTCGTACCCACTCCATTTGCCAAGGCCAGAGGAAACTCTGCTCATTTTAGCAAGTCAGAAGGCAATGTTTATTGGTTGTCTGTGCTCAACATCATCCATGATGCTCAAGGAAGTACTGATGGCATAACAGAATTTAAAAGCACTACCTATACCTGATCTATGGGACTGCAGTGGCTCAAGTCACTAAGACGCTGACTGGGAGGCGGAAGGTCAGCAGTTCGATTCCCGAGTACTGCAGGACGGAATGAGCTCCCGTCTCTGTCCCAGCTCCTGCCAACCTAGCAGTTTGAAAGCAAGAAATTGCAAGTAGATAAATAGGGACCACTTTGGTGGGAAGGTAACAGTGTTCCATGTGCTCCAGTATCTAGTCATGCCTGCCACATGACCATGGAAACATCTGCAGAAGCAGACAGCGCTGGCTCTTTGGCTTAGAAACAGAGATGAGCACTGACCCCTAGAGTCAGATACGACTGGCTTTCGAGCAAGGGAAACCTTTACCTTTACTTTATACCTGATCTTATCCTTGAAAAACCCATGTGTACCCTTTTCACATGAGATGATATGTTCATGTGAAAATGCCCACGCTAAGTCTTAATATCTGAGCATTCTAATTTTTTGTTGCTTGGTTTTCTCTAAATCCCACCCATATCCTGTTGCTGTGCTTAGTTAATATTGTTACAAGAAAAAAATTCTTGTACAGGAATCAATCCTCTGAGCCTTTTCTCATGAAATGAATGTACATACATTGTAGGTGTTGTAATAGATACACAAGTTTTGGAGTTTGGGGATTGGGTGCCATCAATGTGCTGATGACCCTAAGCTCTACTTCTCCTTATCACTGGGGTTAGCTGAGGTTGTGCAAGGGCTGGATCAATGTCTAGAGCAGGAGTCCTCAAACTTGGTTCTCCAGGTATCCTTGGACTTCAATTACCAGAAGTCCAAGTCAGCACACCTGCTGATCTGAAGATCCAAGTTTGAGGACCCTTGGTCTACAGACTGCAATGGACTGGATGATGGCCATTGAAGTGAAGCTGAATCCTTACAAGACAGAGGCTCTGTTATTCAGTGGTTCCCAGGTTTAGGAGTTGAGCAGGAGAATTGTTCTGGACAGAATTGCACTACCTCTGAAGGAGCAGGGATGTAGTTTGTGGATGCTTATAGATTCATCTTTGTCAATGAAGGTTTATGTGTGATTAGTAGTTTGGAGTGTCTGGAGTCAGCTTTGTCTAGTCTGCCGGCTATAATCTTTCCTGGGCAGGAATAAGTTGTCCCCAGTAGCCCATGCCCTGGTAACTTCCCAGTTAGACTTTTGCAATACATTCTGCATGGGGCTACCCTTGAAGATGGCAAGGATCCTCCAACAGGTGTAGTATGCAGCAGTTAGATTTCCAAGAGGAACATTCTTCAGAACCCAAATGACATCAGTTCTGAAGGATTTGAACTGACTACTAAAATGCTTTAAGTCTGAGTTCAAGGTGTTGACCATCATTTATAAAGCTCTAAATGGCTTGAGACCTGTACATTTGAAGGTGAATCCTACTTTTATGTAAACCTGTCTGATCACTAAGATCTGCTGGGGAGATCCTCCTTCATGTCCCACCCTTCAGAACTGTCATTATAGGGAGAAATGGGAGAGGCCTTCTGCTGTCTTAGCACCCCAACTGTGGAATGCCCTTCCATTGGAGGATTGACTGGAACTGACTTTAACATCATTCTGGTGCCACATCAGGTGTACATATTTAGCAGAGCCTTTGTGAGCTAAGGATCATGCCCTGCACAAGTTTTAGAGCAAGATTATTAATGTTTTTAATGTTTGAATGTCAGTTGTCTGGTTTCAAATTGTTTTTAATATCCTATGTTTTGTAATTGTTTTATATCAACTTTTGTAACCAGCCCTGAAATCCTATGATATAGGACAGTCTATAAATGTTTAAATAAATACATACAGTAATACATCGCATAACGAATTTTAATTCGTTATGAGAGGCTGCTCCCTATGCGAGTTTTTCGCTATGTGAGTCAGACTCGCATAGCAAAAATCCCTATGGGAAAACTCGCATAACGAGCTTTTTTAGGGGGAAAACTCGCATAGTGAATTTTTTGCGTTCTGCGAGTTTTCCCCTTAGAAACGCTCGCTAAGCAAGTTTTCTATGGGGAAAGTCCGACTCGCATAGCGAAAATATTCGTTATGCGAGTCAACTCACTTTTTGAAAAACCTGCTTAAGTGAGTTTTTCACTAAGAGAGTTGCTCGCTAAGTGAGGTTTCACTGTATATACTTTTCTACATAAATTCCCCATGATTCACAAGTGTTTTGGCCTTTATTTCAATTGTATATGTATACTGTTTGCATTTTTTTATATAATCTATCACTTTCAAAACAAGGTCTGTTGAACATCAGCAGTAAGGGAATTCCAGCATGGATAGAGAGCTGCCAATACCTCTCTGTTTCACCTTACAACCTGACCTCCTCTGGTTTCCTAACCTAAGTCTAACCATCAGTGATGGGATGTCAAAAATTCTACTACCACGCCATGACTTCATGGACGTTATGGGTGTGGCCAATGTCATGACGTCATGACGTCATGGGCGGAGCCAACGTCATGACATCATGACGTTGTGGGCAAGGCCAAAAATAAAATAAAAATAAAAAAATAAACACGCACACAGACCCGTAAATAACTTAAAGAAATAAAATAAATAAATAAATAAAATAAAAATTAAATAAAAGTACAACCACCCACCCAAAACACAAATAAATCACCCACCCACCCTAAATATAAAAGCCTCACTTACCTTCCTTGGCGCCGACGAACCTCCATGTGGCCTGGGGCCACCTGGCAAGGCACGCTGCCCCCGACTGCGGCCGTTTCCTCCTACGAAGGCCGCGGCCGGCCCTGCAGCCACCGGCCACGGCCGCCACAGCCGCCTGCAGCCCCTGGCCGGCCACCGAGCTCCCACGGGCACGTTGGTGCCTGCCCGTGCCGTCCGCCCGTGCCGCGCCCTCCTAGGGACTTGGGCCCGACAAACCCCCATGCCCTGGGTAAGCCCGGCGGGGCTCGCCACCGCCGCATCCTCCTCCGCCGGGCACCTGCAGCTTCCTCGGGCCGGTGCCTTTTCGGCCCGGCTCTGGCTGCGGCCACGGGCGGCCAGGGCCTGCGGGCAGCAGTGGGTATTGGAGCCATTTTTGCTCCAATTTTTTTAAAAAAAATTCTTTCGGTGAGGCGTCCGGAACCGGATGCCTCAAAAGTGGACTCCCCTCCCGGAGAACCCTCCGGGATTGGTCCTACCGGTTCCAGGGAACCGTCTGGAACCGGGGACATCCCATCACTGCTAACCATACACAGTGAGAGCTTGGATGGGAATATCAATGCTCTCCAAGTAGAATTAAGAAAGAATGCTTTTGGAAACTCTGAAGAGCCATTGCCAAACAGTATAGACAATTTTGCACTAAAGAGTCTATATACAGCTGTGGCTCTATATGGAGCAGCTTCTTGTGTCCTTTCTTTGAAAAAAAGAAGATTGTGAAGGCAACCCATAACCAGCTCTGATTCTTTCAGATTGATGTGGAAATCTACCTGTACCGACCATGATACAGATATAAAATTCCTTGCAAATCAAGATCAGTGGGAAAGTATGAGCATGTCGAGTTCCAACAGTAAGAAACGTAGATGGCATATAAGTACTAAAGAGCTCTGCAGGTGAAATGAACGCTATCAAGCAATTTCCTCAGACTACAACGCATGTCTGCCCAGCTCATTTCTCTTTCTTTGCCAAACTATCTGTTTAAATATTGAAGCTGGGTGAGGTGGTGAACTGTCTCTAGACTGCAGGAGAAATGGAGTAATTTATCTCCAAGGGGTTGGGAAAAGCTTCACCTGTTGGGAATACATAATGTGTGTCCCTTCACCTCTCTCTCTGTCAGGGACGTTATCTGTTAAATTATTTGCTGAAGCTTTTCCAGATGAAAGAAGGCAAGAAATCACTTCCATGAGCTGGGCAAAGTTATGTGGGGGGAAATTTGTACGGGCACATTTTATTTCTACTTCCTGGAGCGACGAGGGGGGGACAGGCAGCGTAGGCCCGATGAATTGCAGTAAACCCATTCATGTGGATTCACAGGGGCTTGGGCTTCTGGGAATTGAGTGCTAAAGTTTGCCATTATGACCCTACAGCAACTGGGCGGTGCTGATTTCCATCTGGGAGTTGGAAGAGAGGTTGCCCCCCCCCCCAGCCGCTGCCTTAGCTCTGTTTTCATTTATGCCTTTCAGTACCAGCAACACATCAGCTCAATCTCAGCTTCGCTCCTTCCCCAGACAGATGTCAGGCAAGCCTGACAGGAGGCAATTACTAACAGAGACAGGAGGACGTCACATTTGGGATCTCAGCATTACTGCCGTGCCTCTGGTTATTTAAAAGAGCTGCAGCCTTGCTCCCAGGGGAACACTTATCTACCACCACTCCTCAACCTGTACTTCAAGCTTTTGAAGGAAGTATTTAGTATTCATGAGGAGGCACTAGGCAATGTGAAGGCCCAAATGTATGTTTTGCTCAAAAATAATAATAATAAATTTCATAAAGTCTGACATGAAGAGACAGCATTTTCGTGACTAGCTTTTCAATGCCAGTGAAAACTTTTTTCTCAAAATTTTGCTTCAACACTCCCACATTCTTAGTTCTCACACACACACACACACACACACACACACACACACACACACACACACACACACACACACACACACACACACACACACACACAGATGGAGGGGGTCTAAATTTTCAGACAAGGTACCAAACCAAGTAGTGTACCCCCAGCATGGATTGCTTCATTTTGGTAGCTGACCGCTGTGCTGCCTAATTTTGTTTTACTTCTTCCAAATATTCAACCACTACATTCAGTAGATGCTTATGGAATTATAAGGCAAGTGGAGAACCCACATGGCCTCCCTGTTCTTGTGATTCTCTAGGGAAATGTTGGAGGTAGCAGACTATAGGCCCCATATTTGCTGTAAGAGGAACAGCAGGGCTAAGGAAAGGTCAGCCTTGCAGTTGTTGATGGACTGTGATGTTTATCAAGAGACCAGGCATGGGCTAATTAGAATGAGAGTTCGTCAAAATGTTCTCCAATGCTGGGAAAACAGGATACAAAGGAAGGTAAGGCTCCTATGCCCTCAAATATCCTAACTAGCAACTTGTTGTGCTAGAGATCTATTCTGAGAAAAGAGTGCCTTACCACGTTACCTAATGCTGTTGAGAACTGTGGGTTACACTGTCTATTAAAGAATCAGATTTGATTTGGAAATCAGCAGTTCCAACATATCTTTTAATTGTTTGGTTGTCAACTTTGTCTTTTGCCATATCTGAATCTGAATATAGGCAATCATCATGGTAATTAGTCTGAGACTATAATGCAGTGGTCTTTCATCTGCCTTCCACATCACAGCATCACCACCACTGATCTAGTTCTGTAAGCCACTTTCTGGTCCTGAGCCCTTTTGGCACGCTAAGTCCTCATTGGCCCCAGGCCAGTATTGATAAAGCTGCTGTCCTCCATCAAGATGGATTCAAGTGGGATTTAATCACCCTTCCCTGTGGACATCATCAGCCAAGTCCTCAGTGCTGTCAGGTTAGTTAACCACCACCTGACAATTGGCATGAAGTCACTGACAATAGGGTCTACTCTATTACCAAAGCAGGATAACCTGGCCAGACTGATTGTTGGGTAGAAGGGGAAATTTCAGTAAGCACCGCTTTTCCTACCCCTGCATAACTACCTATACTGTCTCTTCAAAATATCCATTACAACATACAGTAATGTCTCGCATAGCAAGCATCTTGCTTAGAGAGTAACTCACTTAACAAGCAGACTTTTCCCCAAAAGTTCTGCTTCGTTGAATGAGCAAAAACACACTTAACAAGAAGCTTTGCATCTACAGGGTATTTTGGAACCCGGACGGGGGATTCCCCACTGCGTTCCAAAACACCCTGCAGACGCACACACGCTGGCAAGGGGTTTTGGAATGCAGCTGGAGAGTCTACATCTGTGTTCCAAAATGCCCAGCTGACAGGTGCATGTGCTGGTGGGGTGTTTTGGAACATGGCAGGGGAGACCCCAGCTGCATTCCAAAACACTCTGCAGACACGCTTCATACATCAACGTGGTGTTTGGGAAGGGTACGGGGAAGATCCCTGTACCCTTTGCAAATGCTCCGCTTATGTGCACTCCACAGCAGTGGGGCTTTTGAGAAGGCTGTGGGGATCTTCCCCGTACTCTTTCCAAATGCCCCGCACACTCGCATGCACACGTCACTGGGGCATTTGAGAATGGTACGGGAAAGATCCCCAGAGCCTTCGCAAACACACCCTTCCCTTCCCAAATACCCCATACCCTTCCCAAATGCCCCACATGCACACACACATCAGCAGGGCATTTGGGAAGGGTACAGAGAAGATCCCCGTACCCTTCGCAAATGCCCCACTGACACGCTCTCCACAGCAGCAGGGTGTTTGCGAAGGGTACGGGGAAGATCCCCACATCCTTCCCAAATGCCCCCCTGCTGCAGAACATGCATTAGTGGGGTGTTTGCAAAGGGTACAGGGATCTTTCTGGCACCCTTCCCAAATGCCCCGCTGATGTGCATGCGTGCATGCGAGGGGTTTGGGAAAGGTATGGGGAAGATCCCGTACCCTTCGCAAACGCCCCACTGAGGTGCACTCCACAGCAAACACCTCGCTGCTGCAGAACGCGCATCAGCCGGGCTTTTCCCAAGGGAGGGGGTTGATCTTGAACTTGGGATCCCACCCCCTCTCTTTCTCAGAAGGTAGGCACACATGCGCGCATCAATGTGGCATTTGGGAAGGATTTGGGGAACTCTTCTGAAGCCCCCCCCCCCCCGATCACCAAAGGCTTTGATGATCCAGGCCGGGGCAGGGGGGCTTTGGAAGAGTAGGATTGTCCAAGCCACTCCAAAGCGCCCCCCCACCTGGATTGCCAAAACCCTAGACGATCCAGGCAGGGGGGGCCTTCGGAAGAGTTCCCCGTACCCTTCCCAAATGCCCTGTTGACTCGTGCTGCACAGCAGCAGGGCATTTTGGAATGGAAATCCCCGTCCTCGTTCCCAAAAGCCCTGCTGCTGTGAAGCGAAACACATTTCCCTAAGGGAAATGTGTTTCGCAGAATGAGTAACTTGCTTAACGAGCAACTGCGTGGAATGCATTTTGCTCATTAAGCAAGGTATCACTGTATTAAAATACTATACTATTATACATATTATACATATTAAAATACATACTATTCTGGAACAGAGAAATTACAAAACTAGGATTGAAAGAGAGACAGGAGAAATTAAATACATCCATCTGTTAGGCACCATCGCAGGGGATTAAATATTAGTGAAGGGTTTCTGGGACATTATCAAATTTGATACACAGATTGCTATATGCTGCTAGATATTTTATATATTATATTATGGTGTATTACAACCTTCCTGCCAATTCTCTTTAGCAAAACAGGAAGTAACTAAGTACAGTGTTTTTGTTTGTTTTCTGACATGCAAGTAAGAGGTTAATCAGAAACCAGAATGGGCATTCTCCACACCTTTGAGATTGAAAGGGAGACATTTAAAACTAATATGAATGATCTATTGTTACTGATAGTTGTAGGAAGCTGTCTGGTTATGCTTGCTTGTCTGTCATTCTGCTTGAGCACATCCACCTTCCCTTTTTAACATCTAGACCCTTGCATTTGGTATATATAAACCATGCCTGGAAGTTTCACTCATTGTCTGAAGAAGTGGACTTGATCCATGAAAGCTAACAATAAAAATATAGCAGTTAGTCTTTAAAGTGCTACATGGTTTTGTATTTGTTTTATTACTTTTTTGTTTTTGTTTTCTGATATGACCTATTAGTTAGTTTCTGATCTTAATCTTATCATAGCATGAGGCCAAACTGTAATATGAAGTGCACATACCTGTTGTTTATGATGCTGTGTACTGGAACAGCTGAATTGCTTGACATCATTGGAGCCCTGAGGAGATACATGCCTTTAATATTAGGCTGCCTATAACACTTAGCCTAAAATCAAGAATGGGTAAACTTTGGTCCTCTAGACATTTTGGCTTATAGCTCCCAAAATCATTCCCTATTGGCTATGCTGGGCAGGACTGATGCCCATATTAGATCAGGTTTTGTAACTCTCTCAAATAAAATTGTAGCTCAAAAATGAGATGACTGGCCACACCTCTAATGAAAGAAGACTCTTTTGCTACAAGAACCCCCATTGACAGTCATCACCTCTTGACAGCCTGGGACAGTGAATGGTTCCTCTCTAATTTCTTGCCTCACAGTAAGAGAACAGCAAACATATGACTTTAGGCCTGTGTAGTACTAACAAAACTAGTTCCTCTTGTGCTCTACCTTCCATGGTTGGTCCATAGCTGTTTTTGAAAAACATTTGATTTTTCTGGCTCATGACTGAAGCTTCAGTCAGATGTCTTTCCCATTTTCCACAACTGGCAATGACAGAACTTCAGTAGATATCACAGGCTGTTGTTCTTAACAGAGGTAATTTAAGTGATATGTTATTGTTTCACATGTTACAATATAACTAAGCAGCATTAGCACATAACTATGTGACTCCTTTTTCCATGACTCAGTCCATATAAGGAAGATGGCATGATGCCCCATGGCTTTGAAGGCTCCTTATCTACAACCTTATGAGAAAAAGGTGATAGACTACTTGGCCTATGACTCTGAAAGAAGCTCAAACTGTTTCTCCTGTCTCTCTGGCCTTTAGGGTTTTGCTGGGCAGTCACTCAGCCTGTTGCTTCTGTCAAGTGTAATAATGTCCTGTAATTCCCACACAGAAAAAGGTTACACTTCACCACAAATCATGGCCAGCTCTGAATAATGCTATTAGAGCAGAATCGACACAGAATACATTAGATTACAGCATGATTTGGCCTATTGTCATTCTATTCCATGCCTAGGATAACCAAAGCTCTAGGTTGGTAACCAGGTCAGCTGTTTTGTGATTTATTTATTTCCCAGTCAAGAGTAATAAAAAAAGATACTGATCTGCCCATGTGTCTTTTTCCTTGCTCTCATTGATTTGTATATTGGAAAAATTCCCACTCATTTCAATGAGCAAGATGTGAAAGAAGAGCTTTTGGCAATGTATGAGTGGAGGTCAAATAAACTCTCAGCTTTGCTCACAAAAATTCATTGCACGTGGACAGTTAGAATTGACATGACCTTAGGACTCCAGCTGAAGTCCAAGGGAATTGTTATGCTTCTCTGAGTCTCCCCAGATAGAGGGAGAAAACTCCGTCAAGCAGCACCATTGCAGCACCAAATCTAATCTGGTGGCAGATGATATGACCAACTTCAGGCCCGTCACCAACATTGCTTTTTTGGGCAAATTAATTGAGAGGGTTGTGTCAGAAAAACTGCAGGCATTCTTGGATAATACTGATTGTCTGGATCCATTTCAGAGGGAATTCAGGCTACAGCATGGGAGTGAGACAGTATTAGTCACATGATTAATGGCCTTTTAAGGGAGACTGACTGAGGAAGTAGGACTCTGCTAGTTCTCCTTGACCTTTCCATGGTTTTTGATACCATTGACCACAGGATCCTCCTGAGCAGATTGTTGGGGTTGGTGGTTAGTAGGCTAGCTCTGCACTGGCTCCAGTCCTTACTTAATGATCAGATCCAGAGGGTCCAAGCTTGGAAATGCTGTATCAGCCTCAGAGTATAATCATTTAGGGTCCCTCATGTGTCAATTATCTCCCCCATGCAGTTCAACATGAAGCCATTAGAGGAAGTAATCTGAAGATCTGGAGCAAGAGTTCCCAACCTATGGTCTGTGGGCTGGACTTGGCCCGCAGCACCATTTAATGCACCAGAAGCATAAACGGATGTGTTTACGGCCATCATAAATGCATTTACAAATAGGTCAATCCTAGAAGAAATCAACCCTGACTGCTCCTTAGAAGGTCAAATAATAAAGATGAAGCTAAAGTACTTTGGACATCAAATGAGAAGAGAGGATTCACTTGAGAAAGCCTTGATGCTTGGAAGGGTCGAGGGCAAAAGAAGAAGTGGACGACCCAATATGAGATGGCTAGATGGTATTGTAGAGATAATGGGCACAGAGCTGAGCGAGTTGAGGAGGATGGTGGAGGACAGAAGTGCCTGGCCCTGGCGGACAGTGGTCCATGGGGTTGCAGAGGGTCGGAATCGACTGTGCGACTGAACAACAACAACAATTGTCCCTGCAGCTGTTGTAAATGTGCTTATGACAGCCTCAGATGCATTTTATGGCAGCATTTATGCCATGGAAAACCACAGCTCAGCTGTCCAGGGGGCCTGGTCTGGCTCACAGCATAAAAAGGTTTGGAACCCCTTATCTGGAGTGTGTTATCATTAATATGATTAATTAATTTGCTTTTGTTCTCAACCCGAAGCTTTTATTTATTCATCATTGTTGTTGCTGCTGGTGTGAGGGATTATTGGTTTTATGTGGAGGGGTTTTTTCACTGTTTCATGTATGTTGTGTTCGATTTTAACATTAAACTGCCAAGAGTGGGGAACTTTTTTCTACAATGGGGGAATATATATATGATGTCATCACAGTGTGGGCGGAGCTAATGTCAATGTCATGACATCATGGGCAGGGCCAAAGAAAAAATAATAATAAATAAAAAATAAGCACACACACACCTCAACCCACCCACAACACAAACCCGTAAATAAATAAATAAATAAAATAAATAAAATAAAAAATACATTAAAATACACCCACACACCCAAACACCCACACACCCCAAACACAAATCAACCAGAGCTTTTAAACCAGAGCTTAAAGCTTATTCTGGCTAATCTTTATCACACTAGGACAGATGGAAGGAACGACAGAATGAACTCACCACAAGATGGCTTCATTTTGGCACTTTTCAACTTTTCAACTTTTCAACAGTTAAAGAAGTTAGGTACTAAGTTTTTGTCTAACCAGTTCTCTAGGATAATATGGCTTAATGTAAATGTAAAACAGCTGTACCTCCTTAAGGGTTTTCCAATTGGAACAGCAATTGGAACAACACAAGTGTAGCTTATTGATGAGGTAACTCCAAGACTTTGCTTAAAAACCCCAAGCCAGGCTGCAATGCCTGCCGGCTGCCAGGCCTTTTTAGGAACTGTGGTAGTATGTCAGTATAGGTAAAGGTATTAAATGCACATTAAAATACACACAGACACACCACATCCAAAAGTGAGTCACTTACCCTTGGGAGCAGGCTATAGGGAGCTTCAGGCTAGCAGCTTCTCTTCCTCCTCCCTGCTTGGGAGGACAGCAAGGTGGCCATGCATACACACCAAGCATTGTAGGCATGCATGCACACCAAGTGCTTGGCGTTCGTGCGCAGTGAAAAGGTAAGCCCCGAAGTTGGTTCCCTCCAAAAGCTGCTACCTGTTCTCCAGGACACTGGGAAAAGTTACTACCGGTTCTGGCGAACTGGTGTGAACTTATCACATCCCATCACTGAGCAAGGGTGATCTTTCTTGGCTAATGGTGAGTACATAATTATCCCAAAAGCAATTCTGAGGCTACAGTGTGGGTCCCATTCAACCCTCAAGCAACAACCATTTGCATTTCCCTGACATACAGAAAGGCACACATGTACTAACACAGAGCTAGACAAGAACTGGGGACACTGGGCACCAAAGCATGCAAGACAATGCACAGCTGTAATTGTGAAATTGGCTACTTTCATGCTTGGTAAGCCTTCAATGAAATGCCATTTTGGACTGTAAAATGTTATCAGGGGGTGGTGCTTATTGGTTTCCAGCAAAATCAGCTTGATTAAACACTGGACAAAAAGTAAAGAATAGCATATATAGAAAAATGATTAAGCCAAGCCTGGGCTACAAAGGTGACGGAAGCAGCACTGCAGCTCCAGAAGAAGTTTCAGGCAAAATCTTGGGAGGCAAGGAAACTTAAATATTGTATATCTTCATCAAAATTTCCCCAAGAGCTACCCATCAGAGCATGATCCATAAGGCTAAGACTGGTTCCCCTCAGTCAGAGACTACATAGATAGCACATTGCAGGATTCCTGGCTGCAATTTTTTTTAACTCTAGATGTAGGCATTTCTTAACATGCAAGCAGAAGCAAGCAAAATCTAGCTAAAATGTGTAGTTCTTTTTGTCCCTTGAGGTGTAAATCAATCTTTGCTACAATATAAACACTAAGGTCTAAGAAGGTTAGACTAGCACTTGCCTCAGGAGTACCAAACGCTTAAGTAAGGCATCTAACTCCCAACTGGCATATTCATTCAAGAGATGTTGACTATGAAACTCAGTCCCCTGATGGTTTGATTTTCTTGATTAATAAAAAGTTCCTCTTGTGTTACTCTAATAACTGTTATAATCATTATATCAAAATCATCTGTATAGGGCCAAAAGAGAAAGAGCCCTAGTGGCTCCACTGCAGTCAAAATGTTATGAGTTGGATCCTGATGGGGATCAAAGTTGACTCAGCTTTCCATCCTTCTGAGGTCAGTAAAATGAGTATCCAGCATGTTGGGGGCAAATGTTAATTGACTAGTGAACCTTCCAGAGAGGGCACGAAGTGCTATGGGATGGTATATAAGTATATGTAATTGCTATTGCTTATTGTTATTGCTATATCATGCTACAGCTTTACATTATTGGCTAGCCCACCAACCCCCTCTCCAAAAATTGAATAGTCCATTTGCCTAGACCAGGGGCCAGCAAACTTGGCTCTCCATGTGTTCTTGGACTTCACTTACCAGAAGCCTAAGTCAGTACACCTGCTGATCAGGGTTTCTGGGAATTGAAGTCCAAGAACATATGGAGAGCCAAGTTTGCTAATCCCTGGCTTAGACACTTGGTGGGTTTGCAGGAATATCTTGACAAAAACCATCTGGTCTGGCCAGCTAAGGACAATCCTGAGTCAACCACACCCATCCAACATGAATGAGAATTCACAAACCAAGTCATAAAGATGAGAGGCAAAACTCCAACTCTTGTTCTGCAGGGTTCCTCTAAACAAGATTTGGATTATTTCAAACGAATGCTCTTTAAAGAGTAAAATAGTGAAACAGACACACTCGAAAGCATTTCCTTTCATTATCCTTATATCATAATCTGTGATGGAAACCTGTATTGTGATGTCCTGCATCTCTCAATAGGACAGAGGCACAAGTTTCTACTTAATTTCTGCAAGATTCTAGAAGATTCTTGAGTTCCCCCAGTTTTCCTCTCCTCATGTTTCAATGTACAGAACTGGATACCTCTTTGATTACTTTTAGGATTCAGGGCTTCTCTTTCACTCAGTAAGAACAAGAATGCTGGAAAAATTATTTTCCTGGACTATGATTCCCAGAACTCCCCAGTCAGTGCCCATGCTAACTAGACAGTTGTAGAAATTTTGGTTCCAAAAGGAACTTTTCCAATTCATGGGCAATAGTAGCAGCCTTGTATGAATTCTCCTAGAGAACATACGAAAAAGAAAGAATGTCCCCTTTCCTTAATTTGGTCAAAAGTGTTTCAAATGTTGTAACCTCTCTGTTTAGACTGTCGTCCAATAGATATTTCTTATTCCAGTTATTCATCTGGAGAGCCTTAAACCATCCTATTCTCAGTAGCGAAAACAATTCCCTTTTTTTCTTGATCTCTGCAAGTTTTGACCCAATCTTTCAGTAACAAGACCCCTTTTTCTACTAGAATACTCTTGATCTCTCTATCTATTTTTATTGGAAAATTGTTAAAATCTTCTAATTCTATAATAGGTGAGATACCTGGGATAAAATCCTTCTTTACTCTGTTCCACTCATCCATAGTTGTTTTTAACATTCTACACTGTACTTTCTTTTTCTTTTTTTCCTTTTCTTCACTTAAAAAAATTGCTTTACTGAGTTTTAAAAATTCTCTTTTTTCGATTTTTGCCCATATTGATTCTTCCCTATTTAATAATTTAATTACATTTCTTATTTGAAAAGCTTTATAATAGTTATGAATGTTTGGTATTCCCAAACCACCTTCTTTTTGAGGTAAGTACCGTAGTTTTTTAACTATCCTGGCACCACGTTTGCCATTGCAAAATTTGTTTATAATGTTTTGATATTCTTTTAGTTCTTTATCCGTATGTTTTATCGGGAGAGCATCAAATAAAAAAATTAGTTTGGGTAGCAACATCATTTTACTAATTGCTACCCTACCGAACCATGACAGATTTAGTTTGTTATATTGTGTTATTTTCTTTTCAATCTCTTTCTTTTGTTTACCATAATTTAGTCCCTTAAGTTCCCCAAATTTACTAGATAATATTATCCCCAGGTATCTAAACTTATTTTTAACCTGTATCTTGTACTTTTCCTTTATTTTTTCCTCCTCTTCTTTAATTCCATTACTCAATATCATCTCTGTTTTATCCCAGTTCACTCTCAACCCTGTCACCTCCTCAAATCCTTTTAAATGTGCATTTATCTTAGCTATTGCCTTTATTGGTTGTTTTGCAATTATTAATGTGTCATCCGCATATAAGTTTATTTTATTACCCTCAATTCCGATTATTCCCTCGTCCTGGCGTATAGAGTTAGCCAGAAACTCCATTGCTAATTTGTATTTGTGGGTATTATAACAGGTATCATAAGGTATTCTCTTGCCTAGATGACATTTTATATCATCTGTTAAAAGAGTGTGTCAATAGTGGTTAGACAAGGTGGCTAGGACATGCCTTGTGATGTACAGCCATGTTAAACCTTCATACATTCATCTGTGTGTCTGCCTAAAAGTAAGCCTCAGCAGCATACTCATGACTGTAATATCAAGAACAGTAACTATAAATAAATGAATGCTGCCTATTCTTTCTCCTACAATTGACTGGGCATGAGTCACTGATACTGTGTATATCAGTTAATGAGAAAGAGAGACTCTCCTTTGAGGGTCTCTGGACTTCTACTGAACACCTAAAACAGGGGTTCTCAACGTTTTTGCACTACGGGCTAGACCATGTCCCCTAAGACAGCTTCATGGGCCAGACTGGTGGATCCCCCCACTGTAAATGCTGCCATAAAATGCATCCATAGGTGTTGTGGGCACATTTAGAGCATATTTATTACAGCCGTGGGCACATTTATGGTGTGTTTACAACAGTCATGGGTCCATTTATGGCTGCCGTTACCATGTCCACATTTCACTTCCATTGGCTGTGGCAGTGGGCCACATGAAATAATGTCATGGGCCTTGTCCAGCTGGTGGGCCATAGGTTGCAAACCATTGATCAAAAGGGAATTTTACCAGAAATTCAAAACTCTGCAAGATATTCTGGGGTATGGACACCAAAATGTCAAATTATTCCTTAAACATCATACATACTTCACAAATTCTAATAAAGTGACATGAAATAGAAAGCAATGTGATGGCATATATTGGCAAGAACAATGCCAACAGACTAATGATGGAGAAACCATATTTTCCCCTTGCTTCTGTGCTACTGCTGCTCCAGCAGCTATTGTCCCACTGCAGCCAGCTGATATTCTTTCAAGGCTAATGCAATGGCTGCTGCAAGTGACAGTTAGTGGAGGGTGGGGCCTGATAAAAGTAGTCCTTGTAGTAGAGCCAATGGTTGTCCTGCTTTTCTTCATTTCGTAATGTAATGGTTGCTACCAGATGACACTCAGGAGATGCCTGATGAGAAGAGTTTCTCAATAGATTAGATGATAGCTCTCCTTCTTTCATTCCCTCTGCAGCAGCTCAACCTTAATTGCTTCTGCCAGATAACAGAGCAGACGCTGAGGAAGATGGCTTCTCTGCTTGTAATGGTGGTAAACTGACTAAATGGCAGTTTGAGGAAAACTCCATATTATTCAGCCAGTGAGGCACAGGCCTCCCCTCTAAAGAATGCAAACAAACCTGTGTTAATTACAGATTGTTCCATAGCTCTCTGCACATTTGCTAATAGATAAGCTAGGAACATGAGGTATGGCCCAAAGCTGCTGATAAAGTACATGCCAGGATTCAATCCCAGGTATTTTTCTGATCCAATGTCCTATCCCTTGTACACTAAGTATGACTCATGAGACCTAAATCAATAGTGAGATATGGGAGCTGCTTCAGAGAGATTTACACCCGCTAACCTACAGACAATAGGCCTACTGGGTTCCATACCATACACTTTCCCTTAAGACAGACATAGCTTTTGTTTGCTTGGTTTTTTCATATGAGTATGTGAAATTCAGCTGCACTATGGACTTTCCAAGCTGATGATTCCTGACAAGTTTCATACAGATAGGCTGGGGGGACTGTGCTATCGATTGTCAACATTTGCTCTGATGTGCTTAAAATTCTTTCCTGATTTTCTTCCCTATGATGAGTGTCTCCAGTGTTTGAGCTGTGCTTCTCTGCTAAGACTTCCTTTGCAGAGACAAAATAAATACACTGAACAAAGAAGACTGAAATGAAACCTAACCTTTAAGAGTCAAAACATAGGAGGAGCTGAAGTGTAAGAGAACAAGAGCAGAACAGTTGCTTAATACAATCAATTAAGTATGTACTTTCAAATCAATTCCACCTTATGGCAACCTCCTCCAAGGCTTTTTATGTTGAGAGTACTCAGAAGTAATTTACCATTCTCTTCTTCTGGAGGCATTCTTAAACTTTTTTTATTTCTTCATATCAGAAAATTATAGATACTGTATATAGTACATATATGAATAAAGTTAATATTAAAAACAAATAGAGGCTGCAGTAACTCAGTGGTTAAGAAGCTCACCTTGTTAGCTGGAAGGCTTGCAAGTTGGCAGTTTGAGACCTGGGTACTGTGTGACTGTTTGAACGCCCGTCTCTATCCCAGCTCCTAGCAGTTCGAAAGCAAGAAATCGCAAGTAGACAAATAGGGATTGCTTTGGTGGGAAATATCTTGGGGACATGAAAGGAGCCTCATTTGTGCATTCCCTGAGTGGAGTTTCTCCAGCAAAAATCCTTTCAACCCAGAATAATTTCTGACACATAATGATAACGATAATGATAACAATATCAACAGTTCTTGTTCTTGTTGTTCAAAAAAAAATTAAATGTTAAAATAATTAGACTTTGTTTGACCAGAAGTGGGCCACTTTAATCCCATTATTTCTGTAAAAATAGTAGGACATAAATTGCATGCATGTAAATGCTGCATGGATTGTATTTCTTCCCATACATAGAATATGTGTTCTGTGTCTAAGTGGTCCCATTTTACTTGATTTATTCTTTAAAGTGACTTCTAGACAGAATCTTGTCCTGATTGGAGACATTCACCGAGTAACATGTGTTGTTTTTGCTCTCCATAGGGATTGTGTTTGTTTGTGGGATTGTTGTTGTTTCATTGTTTTTTGCCTTCTTCTGGATTAATGTTTAGAGCATGAAAGTTATGCAGAAAACCTTTCCTTGATTTTAGACATCACCATGAGGGATTGATGTCCATGAAGTAGATAGGTTTGTTACATGCCAACACCTATCAGCATTCTTCCTGAGGGGCAGTGCCAGCCAAATACTGTAATAGACTTTTTCAGTGAGTGTAGGTTTCAGACAGCTTGCAATAATATGGTATAAATCATAAAGAGCTACATCCACATATTTGAAATGTGCTAATTTATACCATGTCACGCTACCATATTCTACTGTGGAGAAGCATAGGAGCAGAGCTGTTATTCTTGTTTGAGGGTGTGCACCCAAATCTGTCCCAGCAAATGTACTAAGTACAGTATATTATTTGCAGCTGCAACTTTAATTAGACAATGTTTTTCATAGGTCAGGGTTCAATCCAGAATGATGCTCAAATACTTTGTAGTAGAGCAATTGTTGTGGTTGGTATGATATGCTGTAAATTGCCCTGGGTCCCTTCCAGGAAGAAGGTGATGAACAAATATGACTAAATAAATAAATAAATAAATAAATAAATAAATGTTCTGAAATCTTGTCTTCCCCCCTAACTTGGAGCATCCTCTCTGCTTCTTTGTTCTTTAAGTGGAGGACACAAACCTGTATTTTCAAATAGTTTGGTTTCAACTGGTTGTTTTTATAACATTAGGAAAGCTCTTCGAATGCCAAAGTTAGCTGGTGTTCAACGGACTCAAAGATTTCCCCCATGAATGGTCAAGGCAAGATCATCAACATAGAGTTTGATAACATTGGCTGATCATTTGCACATATGTTAAAAGGTATTGGTACCAGGATGCTACCTTGTGTGGAACCATTCTTTTTATTTCTCTAATGACTGTTCTTCTCTTGAAAGTCAACAGTCTTCAGTTTTAAAGGGGAAATGCAACCATTTCTGTTAGTCTCTGATATTTAGCAACAAATTAGAGCTTTTTGAGCAGCCATGGATGATGAACAATGTAATATGCTGTTTTAAGATCAACAGATGCTACTCAAATTATTGTATGTGTTTCCAAACTGTCTTTTATGTGCTGGATTAGATTTAAGATTTGAACTGGACAGTTCTTGCCAGGTCTAAAGCCTACTTGTTCTAGAATTAGAAGAGGTTCAATTTTTGTGGCTAGATTTAATATAATATAATTCAATTTAATATACAGTAATACACCGGATAACGTTATGACTTGGTTCCACAAGTCATGACTTTATCCAATTTTTAGCATTGTCCGATGCATGCATCGAACAACGCTAAAAAAAAGCCCTGACTTCAGGGACAAATTGCTTTAAAGGCAGGCAGGGAAAGAAAGAGACCCTGCCTTTAAAGCCACGCCCCACGAGCAGCTGTCTCTGCGATCGCGTCTTTTTTCCTCCCTATATTTAAACTACAGGGAGAGAGATAACTGCTTCCATCTTTCTTTCCCTCCCTGTATGTTAACTACAGGGAGGGGGAAAGAGAGATGTGATTGGTTCTCTAGAGAACCAATCTCCTTTCTCTCTTTCCTCCTTCCCTGTAGTTTAAATACAGGGAGGGAAATAAAGAGACAAAGAGTCTCTGCGACTGCAGTAGGGTCGGGGAAAAGGCGGGTGCTTTTCCCCAACCCTACTATAGTTGCAGAGACCGCTGCAGGTGGGGGGTGGATTGGGTAGTTCTACCCAAACCACCCCACACCCGCAGACCATTGCATCAGATAACGCTAAGAATCATTATCCAGAATCGTTATCCGATGCAAGTTTTTTCCAAAAAACTCGCATCGTTATCCGATTCTAGCGTTATCCGATGCAATCGTTATCCAGGGTATTACTGTAATTGAATATACAGTATTAATATAATTCAGTCAAACACTTTTTATGTGGCATAATATGGAGATCAGCCTGTAGCTTTTGGGACCAAATACTTGAAAGTTGGTCATAAAGAGTAGGGACATAATATATTCTCAATCTTCCCAGAGTGTAGGACATATAATAATGGGTTGAAAGTACAAGAAGCCAAATGTAGGCTGAATATCAGGAAAATGTCTTAACTATTAAAGCAGTACAGCAATGGAATTAATTAGCTTGGGAGGGTGGTAAGCACTCCAACCCTGGAGGCATTCAAAAGAAAATTAGACAAGCATTTGTCAGATCTGCCTTGATTTGAATTCCTCTGTTGAGCAGGGGCTTGGTCTTGATGGTCTCACAGGCCTATTCCAATTCAGTTATTCTTTTATTCTATGAAGTAATCAAAATGCCTAGAAGAAACCTGTCTTTCAAAGTAACTGTGCAATAATAAGGTAAAGAGAAATGAAAGATGAGGCTGGATAGGAAAAAAATAAGGAGAGGAAGATTGACGACTGACTACTGCTACAGCAAATAGAGAAGAAACACACATAATAACAAGTACAAAACTCCCACCAACCCCCAGTGGTATTCTTTCAAAAACTTTAATAAGAATGTGCTGGTAAGATTCTTCCCTAAGACGGAGAAGTAAGGTGAGGTAAGGAATAAACATCACTACCTCCAAAATATATAGTGCTGTTGCTGCTGCTGTTGCTGTTGCTGCTGCTGCTGCTGCTGCTGTTGTTGTTGTTGTTGTTGTCGTCGTTGTCCTCCTTCTCCTTCTCCTTCTCCTTCTCCTTCTCCTTCTCCTTCTCCTTCTCCTTCTCCTTCTCCTTCTCCTTCTCCTTCTCCTTCTCCTTCATGATGATTGTGTGCTACTAAGAGTTAAGGAAAAGCAAAAAACTGAAGAACTTCATTGGATATACAATGTCAGTACCATCATACAGTTCTTTCCTGATGGGAAGATGCTAGTGACAGTCTTATCTGAAACTTCCAGCCAGAGTTGCCAGTGAATAAAATCCAGATTCCCCTACTGTTTTGCTGCAACATTGCGAAGACACAGTGTGCTTTTCTTTCAAGGTGCAAATCCTCCAGTTAGCCCAAGCCAGACTAAGATTGATCAAGGTCTAATGCCAATCCAATCCGTACAAATCCAATTTACTCCAAGGTTGATCTCAAGCAATCCAAACTAGCCCAATTCAGTTTGAGATTCAACAGTCAGCAGAACAACTGCAGTTACAACATTTGTTGGGAGCTTCACTCAAAAGATTATTATGGAAACTTCATCTTAGCCAAAAGCAAACAAGCTTGTAAGGATTCTTATATGAGTGTTTACATGGCATTGCAAGAGTTATTCTAGCCAGTCCATCTGAACTTCTTTAAGAAATGTTTCTCTTGCTTTATTTGGACACAGTACCCTATCTTCATGTGATTGACAGAAAGTTCAGTGGGAAACTTCAGTCAGTCCATCCATCAGTCCATCAAAAGTGTGGGTTTGGATTGATTCATATATATTTAAAAGATCTCCTCCAGCATTAAAGAAACATTTTTACTGTTTCTTTGTCCAATTCCTTTTGCAAAGGTTAATAATGTCTTTTATTATGACATACAATTAGATCAAACTAGAGCATCTACACTAGCAAACAACATCTTCAATTGATCAGAAATGACAAGGTTACATTTCTTGGGGTGATCTAAGAAAGCATTTTTCAATCATGCTTCCAGCAAGATTTCATACAAACACAGCTGCTCCCTCCACCCCTGAAACAAGCTGATATAAAAGTGCTATTAAATCAGGCTCTGAATATGATTGATCCTTGAGGGTCTTCCCGCTGTGAAGACATGCTGATTATCAGGGCAATAATCCTAATTAAAGTGAAAAGCTTACAAGGATGCTGTTTTTTATTTGCAGTTGTCTGAGTGTGCTTTATTGAATATTCATAGCCACGTAATGAACCAATAAACATTTAGTGATCCTAGTAAAGATCATTTAAATGATCCTTGTTTAAAGATACCCAGTGGGGTATGATGGACTCAGTGACAGAATAGGATTTAAGATGACCTGGGTTCAAACCCCTGCTCAACCACAGAGAGTCACCTATGGGTGGAAAAAACCAGTCCTTAAATATTTCACTTTCCTGAAAAACCCTGTTAGGGTTGCTCCAAGTCTGTTTTGACTAGATAGCACATAACACAGCTGAAGAGAAGCGTGAATAAGTCCTTTTGATAATTATTTTCATACTAGGGACAGAAAGAACGTGGGGCCTTGAAATTTCAAACATGCAATGAAGCAAAATTAATAGATCTTCCCATAGCTCATTCCATGACCATTAGGAAGCATTCTAGGACCTTAATCCCACCAGATTTTGAAACATATCAAAATATACCTAGTATATTTGTCTTTGTACAAAGCAAATGTTTCTGTCAACCATCAAGGGTGCTATTTGCACAAAAGTACAGTACAGTACTAGGAATGAGATCAGTGGAATCAGAGATTTAGCTATGTTATAGTAAAGATTGCCACTTCTGGGAAGGTAACATAATTTCAAGGAAATGGCAACTGGTCTGGGGAAACTAAAGTAATCAGGGAAAGTCAGATAAATTGTGATTATGATATGCTTCCACAATAGAACTTTGACATGCTACTTACTGCAAGAGGATGGTTGTTTCTTTTTGCAATTAATGTAGAGAAGTAATATAGTACAAATACAACTTAATTATGGCCATTCATTGAGCTTTCCCAATTCCATATTCTTCACAGTCCTACTTTTGTCACCCTGGTAACTAACCCTATTGTCTTTTACCACTTAGCTTTGTCTCTGTATGATATACAAGATTAACCTGTAGCTTTTGTAAAGCAAGGCTAATTTAAATGTTTAAAGCAACATATATTTAGCCTACTTGCAAAGATAAACATGTGTTCGGATCATGATTGTGTATGGAATTGATGTTTCATTTCCTGCAGAATCTTGAACTGAATTGCAGAAGATTTACGGTGCTGTTGGGTTTCACAAAGAACTAGTGCTCCCTACACCAATAAAAGTGAAGTTTGTGAAGGGAACTGTTGCTTCTCTTCAAGTTTAAAGAGATCCTCTACTGTGATCAATTCCATACATAAAACTTGCAGATGAAAGCTGTCTGCTTCTCCTAATCTACAAGCATTTAGACCCTCCCTCCCTTTCCTGCTGCTGATCTGCACATTATTATTTCCGGAACCCAAAAAGTTAATCCCAGATTTGGACAATTCTTACTTGCCAGACAACCCTGTACTAAGATGCCAGAGAGGTGCTTCTGTGCTTGAAACTATATTCTGGCATTTAGAAGGATAGTTTTTAGTATTCAGTGACAGGATCTGCATAAACTATATGCTGACCTTGTTCCATTGCTATCACTAGCTACTGCTGTTGCTGCTGCTGCTTCCATGTCTAGGCCAGACATGAAACTGCCAAAATGAAGGCATCTTTTGGTGAATTCCTATCCCCTGTTCCTTTCCCCTGACCTAGTGAGAGAAAAATTAGCCAGCACAAGGTTACTGTTGTCCAGGGTATGCCCAATTGTGGTTGAAAAATACTACAATCTTTGAGGAGGCTCTTTCTGTGTACCCCAGCACTAGTTGCTCAAATAAATTGCAAATATTATTGTAAAGTGTGTTATAAAACCTTTGAACTAAGTAATATGAAGATTAAGAACTGTGGAGCTTCATGCAAAACAACCATTACATCAGAAGAACATGAAAAGTAAATCACATCAATAGTCCATTGCCATGTGTTTAGGTTCAAAGTCAAGTACACATTCGGATAGTAAAAATAGAGGATGAAGTACAAAAGCTGGAAAAGCTGTTCAGGGTGTAGGAAATGGCAAAGAACTACCTGTCACTCAAATTAGCATGGTTTATTATGCAATCAAGGGCTGAGTTGGGAAAAGAGAGCATTGGTAGGATGAACAAGAAGATTATTTGGCCCCCAAAGTCCTTGAGTTTTCGTCCCAGAGCTTCAAAGTCTGGTGTGATTTCTTTGTAATTCATCTTGGCAGTGTCATTTGTTCCCATATGGATGAGAAGAAAAAGATATCCATCCATGGATTTGATGAGTGATGACAATCCTGCTGTCATATCGCTAATCTTTCCTCAAGGAAGAAATCATACCTGCAGGGGGTCGATGGATGTTCTCAGCATATTTCACTCTCAATCCCACAGAATAAGAGGTCTCCTACTGTATGCCATTCTGTATCAGCAGTAGCCTTCTGTGTTCTACACATAGCAAACAGGACAATCTCAGAACAAGAGAATAAATGGACATTGATCTGACATTAGAGCTGGCAACATTCAAAAAGTGTCAGAACACTTTCCCCCACCCCCACCCCCACCCCAGGACTTTATCTCTCTGAACCTAGAGTCACTGTTGTTTAAAGGGGGGAACTTCAAAGTGAAATTAGGTTAGGAAATAGCAAGAGTGGGCTGGTTATATCTCCACTCATTTAACTTAGTCCTAATCCTTACAGCCATGCACAGAATGTACTTGAACTTGTGGTCTCAGTATTATGCTCAATGAATCTGAAATAAGTTCTCATACAGAAAAGCTCACATGGAAATCAGTCTGCTAGTCCTGAAGGTGTCACAAATTATTTATTTATTTATATATTTATCTTGGTTTTGATTATATAAGCCAGAGAAGAAAGACAATGCTATGCTATTGTTTAAAGAAACTGGCAAGGAGGATGACATGTATGGCATATCTTAACATTCTGAATATTTATTTCATTTACTTTGACCTTTAAGGTTACTGTTGTAAATATCTAACAAAGCTAGCCTTTTCCTGTTTAGAAGATGAGAAAATATTTTAATTGCATTAGAATCCAGCTTCTGCTGAGTAAAAAGTCCTTCCAGAACAGCAACAGAAGGCAGTGCCATTGTGCAAGGGCTGTGATTGCACACTTTTGTGAAGAAACCCCACCCTTCATTTCCACCATGACCATATCAGTGAAAGCACAATCACATGTTCTCAGGAAAGCAGGACTTCCCACTCAGTAAAACCTCAACAGGATAAAAATAATTTCATGTCAGAAATTACTCTGGGTTGAAAGGATTTTTGCAGATGAAACTCCACTCAGGGAACACCCAAATGAGGCTCCTTTCCTGTCCCCAAGAACTAGGACAGAGACAGACGCTCAATCTGTCATGCAGTACCCTGGTCTCAAACTGTTGACTTGCCAGCCTTCCAACTAACAAGGCAAGCTTCTTAACCACTGAGCCACCGCAGCCCCTCTCAACAGGATATTGGCTAGTGTTTTTAAAAATTCAGTGACTGGCTGAAACAACTATTTATTTTTAATAGCTACAATCAGTAACCAGACAGATACCAAAGCCCTTGAGATCTACAAATGTTCATTCTGTAACTCAATGTGGCCATTTTATTCCAACCTTCAGCCATGTAATTGCAGAAAATAATCTTGTCAAGAACAGCAACAAGGCCCTCTTCAAATGCAAGCTGAATGACTGCTTGTCCTAATTTTCCTCCACAATGAGAAAGGAAAAGGCCAGTAGCTCCCATTAGCAGGGTAAAGACAACTAAGAATGATGATTATTGATTGCCTGTTGAGGTTCATCTGTGCTGTACAGATCAATAGCAGTTAGAGACAGACTGTTTCCCTGTGCGTAATTTTTGGAGGCTGTGAGGGTCTGGATGGGGGACAATGGGCTACAAGACTGTGGGTAAGGGGTCCCACATTATCCCGGGAGCACTTTTGCCTCAGACAGACCCGGTGCATGATTTGGGGGTCCTCCTGGACTCACAACTCCTGCTTGAAGAGCAGGTGAGAGTCATGGCCAGGATGGCTTTCGCTCAACTTTGAGTGATTCACCAATTATGCCCGTTCCTGGACCGGGACTCCTTGCTTTTGGCCACACATGCTCTGGTCACCTCCAGACTAGATTATTGTAATGGACTCTACATGGGGCTGCCGTTGATGACTATCCAGAGGCTGAAATTGGTGCAGAATGTGGCTGCCCATGTGGTGCTGAGGTGTGGACACTATGTCCATGCCTCACCCCTGCTGCAGGAGCTGCATTGGCTGCTGGTATGCCTCCAGGTGCAATTCAAGGTGCTGGCGATTACCTTTAAAGCCCTACATGGTAGTGGACCAGGTTACTTAAGAGACCGCATGACCCCAAGAATATCTACCCATCCCACCAGAGCAGAGCAGACCAGAGGGGCTCTCTAATGGTGCCATCAGCTAGAGAGGTTCGCCTCTCTAGTACTAGAAGGAGGGCCTTTTCGGCAATACAAACTGAATAAATAAATAAATAAATTCTCACTGCCTCTTCCCACACATACCCCACCAACTGTCCTGGAGCTTAGCTTTAACTCAATCCAATGGAATATGAACTCCCAATAAGGGAAGTATTTGAGCATGTGCTCAAGTTGCAGCAGCTTCTTTCCTGGCCAGGATGATATGCCACACACTCCAGGTAGCCCGGAGAGGGGTAGATTAGGATGCCAATTTAAGATAGCCATTTTTTTCTTGCTTTTCAAAGAATAGTCCTTTATTTGAAGAATACAGCCCTGGAACTACAAAAGTACCTAAAAAGTTACTATTATTCCAGAACAGGAAAGAAGTTGTGTTTGGCTGGTGGCTATTGTGACTAGTGATGCAGACAATACAACAATGACTGTGAAGTAAAAGTCAGGGACCAAGTCATACTCCAATAAAATCTATAACCTCTCCCTTTTTGTTTCTGCCTGTCTCACTTGCTGAAACACAACCACATACCGGTAGATTTCTTCCATACTAGCAAAGGACATTGCATACTGCAAGTGTGGATAATCCATGTTCCTAGCTGTTACTAGCAGTCCACCCACTCACAGGTGATTCAAATGCATACAGGAGTAAAAGAACTCCCACAACACACCATTTTGCCGCATAAATGTTCCTGCTTGCACTATGTTAGATTATTGCTGTGACTTACAAGACAAGCCTCAATACCTGTAAAGGAAAAAAAGGATGTCCCATTTGCCAGACCTACCTTGGATACAATTTGTGCTTCTCATTTTGAGAGAGAACCACACACCTACAGATCATTGGAGGGCCTTGGGCAATACATAAGACAAATCTGTTTTCTCCTTAGAGTAGGAGTAATTCCACGATCCCATAAATTGCAAGTATTGTCTCTGGAAGCAGAAATGAGATGTTCTTTTTCTATGCCTCTCTTCTTCTACATAGATCTCCCTGCCCATAACTTTTTTCCTAAGCAATTGAGGATGGGAAGCCCAGGATTCCAGTGGTGGCATTGTGAGGGAGATTCACCAGTAGGTGGAAAGGCATGCTACTTTAAAACAGCAAGTTTTCAGGATGGTGCACTGGAACTGTACTTGACAGAGTGATAAACGTTTAGGAGATCACTAGCAGTGGTGTAATCACAAATGCTGAAGGGCAGGAACCCATCCTGACAGCCCCCGCAGGACCTGCCCCAAAGAGAGGCCAAAAGTGCATGAGTGGTAGTGATATTTTTGTATATGCGTCCATAAATAGCGTACACAAGCTTGATTGAATTTTTAGAGAAGCGTCTTTTTCCATTGTCAGGGATAAACACTTTGGATAAAATCCCATTGTGGAAAACTGACTGAAACTCTGCAGGGTCTTTATCTGTCTGTATAAACTAGACTGAATAATATAAAGCTCAGCAGAGTAACAGTCAGAATCAATATAAGGGTGTGGCTTGCATTTCTGGGAATCACCTTAAATGAATGTCCTGGCCATTCATATTTCAGCCATTTCTTGCAGCTATGATGTGAAAGCTTTGCATAAACTCACCAGCTTGTTTCCTCACATGACAAATTTTTGTCCTGTATTAGAAAAAATATTTTGTGAAGGACCCTTAAAGAGACCATATCAACTCAGATAATTACATCCTTGTACTCTTTTACTTTACACTGGGTGTCTGTGGGGTGCATATCCTGCATTTAGAGGTATTTCTTCATATCTCAGAGACCTGCAGACCGACCCTTCCTATTGTTTTTTTGTTAGCCACCTTCCCTCTGTCTTCCATTTTCTGCTCTACAGACATATGGAGAGAGAGGTCTGCGGTATACAAAACAATATGAAATAAAACAAAATACTGTGTAAAAAGTTTTTATTTCCTTTAACGAAAAAGAATCAAAACCAATCATTTCCCCATTTCCAGTGGAGGAGATAAGATATGGAAGACCTCTCCACATTTTTCTCTGCACCCATTTTTTTGGGGGAAAATCTCTCCACAGTTTCCCTCTGACTATCTTCTCATCTTCTTAGTTCCTTCTTATGTGCTACGTGGTGCCCATCTCTACCACAACAGCATGTGAGGCAAAGAGGCTCCTCATTGCTTCTTCAGCAAAAAAAAAGTTTAATGGATCCAGGGTGCTAACTAAATGCCCAACCATCCTCCTTTCTCATCTGGGTTCTAGCAGAGTTTTCCTCTGACTATGAAATAACTAAATTAAAAATCCCTGCAAAAAGAACAAATTAAGATTGAAAAGTGTTTAAAGATGTCTGCATTAACCACATTTTTAGAATTGACGTTTGCTTGTTACAACCCTGCTCTGAAGCACTGACTGCCGCAACTCAAAAATACGCAACAGAACTGAAGATTATCTCTGGTTCCCTAGTGAGCATTATTATTTGTAGTTCCAAATGTGCTATTTAGTGTAGTACTCTTCAGCAGTTGTTAGTAGCATTATATAAGTAATTGCAAATATATTTATGTCCTTGATTACTATAATGAAAAAAAATGCATAACAGCAATGTAGGTCAAGAATCTAACTGCCTTAAAATGTCAGTCTCTTCACAAATTGGATTGTTCCATGTTCACTTAGTTCTGTTGATGACACTGAAACAAATATTTGTTTAAAACCATTGTTAGATCCGGAGATCAGGGCGCAGGAGTGAGGACACGGAAGCTATTAAGGGTGAACCAAACAACACGTCTGTTTATTGTGGTTAGCACAGACAACAACAACAACGGCTGGGTCAGCAGGGGATTAAATACCCTGCTTGACCCAGCCCACTGACCAATTGGTAGCGGCGGTTTTCCCGCCGCTAGGACATTTAAATATCTAACACCCCTTCCCCCCAGAATGCCCCAGTCTGCTATTTGCATACAAAATCCTCCAGGTGACGGGGGCGTGTTCTTACTCGATCGGACCTGCGCAGTTCAGTCGGTGCTGGGGCATCGAGCAGAGCGGACCTGTCGCTCTCGCTCTGCCCTGGCTGGGCCGGGAGCGGATCCGGAATACGAGCGTCGGGCTCCGCGGTGACCGGGGGTGAGCCTGTTCCACACGGTAAGCCGGCCGGTGATGGTGCTGCGTGAATGGGGCTGTTTTCTGGCCGAACCGGGTCGGTGACCGGTTCGTCCATCGGGTGCATGTCTGGCTCAGCGCCGGTCTGCACTCCCCGGGGGAGGTTGCTATCCGTGTCGGGACTCGTTCGCCTCCTGAGCTGGTCGACATGGCGTTTCCATGTCCGACCATCAGCGAGGCGAACCTTGTAGGTGTAGGGGCCCAGCATTTCGCTGACGGTTCCCTCTTCCCACGGGTGGCCCGACGCGTAGTTCCTAGCGAAGATTGGTGAGTCAATGGCCAGTGTCCGGCCCTGTGGTTGGTCCCCCCTGAACTTGTCTGGAGAGTACCTAGGGTGTAACCGGTCAAGTTGACAACGGAGTCTCCTACCCATGAGTAACTCTGCGGGGGCCCTTCCCGTGGCAGCGCAGGGAAGGTTGTGTTGGGCCAACAAGAACGTGTCTACGCGTTCCTGCCAGTCCCCGGGTCCTAGCCTTTCCAGGGCCTCCTTTGCGCTGCGCACGAATCTCTCGGCCTGCCCATTCCCTTGCGCCCTGAACGGGGATGTGAGAGCGTGCCTGGTTCCTAGGGATGCCAGGTACTGTTCAAACTCAGTGGCCGTGAACTGAGGCCCGTTGTCAGAGACTAGGGTGTCGGGAATGCCGTGTGTGGAAAAGAGTTGTCTGAGTTCCCGGATCATTGCTCTGGCTGTGGTGCTACTCAGGAGTCGGATCTCCAACCATTTCGAGTAGGCATCCACTGCAATCAGGAATGTTTGGCCGTGGAATGGGCCGGCGAGGTCGATGTGAATCCTCTGCCATGGGCCCGAGGGCTGTTCCCATTCTCTGACCGGGGCTGCTGGTGGATTGGGTTGTGATGATTGGCAAGGTGTACATTTGGCCACCCATGACTCTATGTCCTTGTCAATACCAGGCCACCACACGTAACTTCGGGCTAACCCCTTCATCTTTACTATTCCCGGGTGGCTGGCATGCAGTGTTTCTAGGACCTTGGGGCGGATTTTCCTGGGCACCACTACCCGGTCCCCCCACAGCAAGCAACCCCCCACACAGCACAGTTCGTCTTTCTTGTCGAAATATACCTTGAACTCCCCTTCCCCCTTGTCCGGCCACCCCCCGCTGAACCCAGCTGGAAACGGCCCGAAGTTCGGCGTCCCGCACCGTCGCCCTGGCAACCTCGGCCGACGTAGTGGGGGCAGAGTCCAGGAAGTCCAGGGCAAGAACCGATGCTTCCCCCCGTTCCGCGCCTTCCTGGGTCGGGAGGGGGCATCTGCTCAAGGCGTCAGCATTTCCCATGTGTTTCCCGGGCCGGTAGACTAAGGTGTACGAGTACCCTGACAGGAAAATGGCCCACCTTTGCATCCGGGGGGACAAGGCAGAGGGTGTAGGCCGGTCGCCCGCCAGGAGTCCCAATAGGGGCTTATGATCAGTCACAAGTTCAAAGTCCCGGCCGTACAAGTAGTCATGGAATTTTCTTACCCCTGCCACTGCCGCCAGCGCCTCCTTGTCGATCTGGCCATAGTTCCTCTCCGTCGGCGACATGGTCCTGGAGTAATAGGCGATGGGCGCCTCGAGGCCGTTGGGCAGTCGGTGGGCCAGGACTGCGCCGACGCCGTAGGGAGACGCGTCGCAGGCGAGGACCAGTGGCAGGGTCGCGTTGTATTGAATCAGGAAACTGTCCTGGGAGAGAAGATTTTTTACAGCAGCGAAAGCTGACTTTTGCTCGGGTCCCCACACCCACTCTGCCTTCGCGGCCAACAGTCTGTGTAGGGGCTCAGCCGCGGTGGCCTTTCCTTTCAGGAAGGTCGCGTAGAAATTCAGGAGTCCCAGGAACGCCTGCAGCTCCTGCCTGTTTTTCGGGGCCGGAGCGTTCCGAATCGCTTCCACTTTTCCCTTCGTTGGGTGGATGCCCTTGGCGTCGATGTGGAACCCTAAGAAATCCACGGAGGGGACCCCCAACAGGCACTTATCCCGTTTCACCCTGAGCCCAGCGGCCCTGAATTTAGCCAGGACAGCGGCGACCCTGTCTTTGAGCTGCCCGGGATCCCCCGCAATTATCAGGACATCATCGAAGTAGGGTACCACCCCCGGGAGTCCTTGGAGGAGCCTTTCCATCGTGCTCTGAAACAGTCCCGGAGCTATGCTGACCCCGAACTGTAGCCTCGTGCACTTGAATGCCCCCCGGTGTGTGACAATGGTCTGGGCTTCGGCCGTAGTGTCATCCACCGGAAGCTGTTGGTACGCTTGGGCCAGGTCCAGCTTGGCAAAGATCTTGCCAGGGCCCAGTGAATGGAGTAAGTGGTCTATGACGGGAACCGGGTACGCGCTCGGCTCTAATGCCTTGTTGATCGTGCATTTGTAGTCTGCACAGATGCGCACTGACCCGTCCGGTTTGATGGGGGTCACTATGGGGGTCTTCCACCGAGCGTGGTCTACGGGAACGAGGATTCCCTGGGCGACCAGCTTGTCGAGCTCCTTCTCGACCCTGGGCTTGAGCGCCAGTGGGACTCTCCGGGCCTTAAGCCGGATGGGGGCAACGCTCGGGTTGAGTGCAAATGAAATAGGGGACCCCACATACCTGCCCAATCCTTCCCCGAAAACGTCCTGGAATTCGGCCATCAGGTCGTCCCTCAGCGAGGCGTCCCCGGGCTGGTCAGTCGCAGTGTTGTGGATGCCAGCGATGGACAGTCCCAGGGCGGGGAACCAGTTTGTGCCCAGTAGCGTCGGGATGTTACCGTGGACTACGGTCAGCGGTAGGCTTTCTTCCTTCGGTCCGTACTTGACACGAACCCACTTCTGTCCTGCGACGGGGAGGAACTTGCCTTGGCAGTCCTTGATTCGGATCCTCTGGGTCTGGAGGTCTGATTCTTTTAGGGCCGGGAATGTCTTCTTCATCCACCTCCACGGAATGATGGATATGGCGGCCCCAGAGTCGACCTCCATCGGACACTCTGCCCCGTCGATCGTGACTGTGGCGTGGTACTTCTCTCCCTTCTGTGTGGCGGTGTGGCTTATCGTGAGCGTGTGCGTCTCTGCATCTTCGAATTTGCCGCTGTTGCGTCCCTGGCGCCTCTGATTTGTCCTCTGTTTGGCGGCCATCTTGCCCGGCGGGAACTTTTGAATCTGCCGGTCAGCTTGGTTCTCCGCTTGCCTTGCCCGGCAGACCCTCCCAATGTGTCCCCGCTTGTCGCAATAGCGGCAGATGGCCTCCCTGAAGCGGCAATGTGCCCGCTGGTGTGGCCCTCCGCAGCTGGCGCAGCGCTGGCTGCTCCTGCCCGAGTTTCCCCCGTCGGTCGCGCACACCTCTGCTTCTTCCTCTTCGTCCTCGTCAGAAACGACGTCTTGATGGTGAGCGGAGGCTTGGCGGGGCGCCGACGGGGACCGGTTGAGGGAGGATGCGGTCGACATCGAGAGCTCGAAAGCTCTGGCCTCCTCGATGGCCCCGGCCAGGGTCAGGTCTCTCCGGGCCAATAGCCTCTTCCGGAGCTTGTTGTCGCAGACTCCTCTGATAAGCTGCTTGGTCAGGGAGTCCTCGAGGAATGGCCCGAATATCGCCGGGACGGCTGCTGCCCTTAGGGCGGCCACGTACTCGCCGATGGTTTCCCCTGGCATCTGGTATCGGTCCCGGAACTGGATCCGGAACACGAACTTCGATGGCTCCGGTGCATAGTGGTTCTTGAGGGCCAACTGTAGTGCTTCCCATGAGACGTCCAGGATTGGTGTTGGATCCACCAGGGACTGGGCCACTTCGTAGACCTTGGCTCCGCAGTGGGTGAGGAAGAACGCCTTCTTCCGCTCCGGTGCTATCTCTCCCAGTTCCGCAGCTAGCAGGGAGAACTCAAAACGGTCCATATAGCTCTTCCATCTCTCGTCCTTCGGTTGGAAAGGAGCCGGTGGAACGTAAGCAGCCATGGCGAGGGGCCTTTGTGAGAGGTGGCTCTGGTGTGTGTGATGGTTCTGGTCCGTTCCTCAATATCCCACCTTCGTCGCCAGTGTTAGATCCGGAGATCAGGGCGCGGGAGTGAGGACACGGAAGCCATTAAGGGTGAACCAAACAACACGTCTGTTTATTGTGGTTAGCACAGACAACAACAACAACGGCTGGGTCAGCAGGGGATTAAATACCCTGCTTGAGCCAGCCCACTGACCAATTGGTAGCGGCGGTTTTCCCACCGCTAGGACATTTAAATATCTAACACCCATGATCTTAGCCGATGGATTGATTCATAGTCATGGTCTGTTTCAACTCTTATTGGGAAATTATTTTTGATCCAGAAGTTCAAATGCTCATGCCTCCCAGTTGCTGTCACTGGAACTCAATAAATGGCTATAGATGCCTGTAGCCAGATATCTCCAGGAATACAACACTTAATAATACCTTTTCCTGGAGGCTACCAGACTGAACTACTGCAAGACAGATTCATGGTAGAAACAGAAAAGGTGCAAGATGTTGTGGGAAAGCAATAGGAAGGTTGCAAGTAAAAAACAACACTTTAACTCCATAAACTCCTATGGATGAAGCAAGATGGTGTCACAACAAATGTGTCATCTGGACCCTTTCAAGGTTTAGTTGACTGACCATTTCCTTTGTAGCAAAATGATCTGCACTTTGATAAATATTCTAACAGTATAAAACATCAAAAGAATTGTCATTTTGAGATTATAAATGGCTATAACCATTCTTTTTTATTTCACAGAATTGGATGGAATTTGTTGGTGTAGCAACCTCTTAGGTGAGGAATGGATTAGCCAAATAATTACAGAGCAGTTATGCTATTTAATTTTGATTTGATTTGATTTTTTTTAAGGAACTGGGGAGAATGTTCTATTATTTTAGCTGAATTGAATAAAATGTTCTGTAATAGATGTTCTTTTTCAGGAGCTTAAACACGCTTTGATTAAAAGAAATAAATGTAAGGAGTTTTGTTTAAGAGTAGATTTTTAGGAAAGATTTCCTAGGGGAAAATATGTATCTCCATTTAGACTTTTTGGCAATTATTCTTCAAATAAGTTAAGGAACTCAGAAGGTCTGAATTAAGAATCCTGCACATTTTTAGAAGGATATGTAAAGCTTTTGAGATAGACACAGAGTGTTCAGACAAGGGGGGCTTTGTGAGTTTGTGAGGAATTTGTTTGAAAATAGCATTTTTATAGAGATCTCCATGGGCAAAAATCCCACAAAATTTCAGAAAGGTAAAGAACTAAGAAGTTATGAGCTTTCAAGAGCAGTCTATGTTGCCTTTTCCATTTTCTGTTTAATTAGCTTCATCCTACCTACAGGGAGGATTCCACAATAAGTATACCACCAGAGAAAAAGGACCGTCTCCACATCCCACCTACCACAACTTTGAAGGCAGGACAATTACAACTTGACAGGCTTCAGGTTTTGTGAGAGCACAGTAGTCTATTACACATCTCATGGGTCAAATTTAGGTATACAACAATGGGAGAAGTTATAAGAGTAGGTGGCAAAAGAAAAAAATTGTAACATTACCAACTGAGCTTATTTACCTTGGCTCCAATGCAGAACAGATACTACTTCCCATGGAAACAGCTCTGAAGCAGTTTACACAATAAATTGGATTAAAGGGAGCAGATATTTAGCAGTGGTAGCATTTTGCTGGATACTGTGCTCCTTTGAGAAGAAAGAGAGACAGACAAAAAGAAGAAAATGAGGAATGACAGAAGAAGGCCCTTCTGATAAAAGAGAAGATAAAATGAAGTAAATGAAGGCCAACAACAGAGTGAAATACTGACTCTTCTCCCATCAGATGAAGCACATAATTTGGAAAGTTTAGTCATTAATAAATTGCTAAATAATAATCATAATTGGGGAGAACATTAAAAGAAAGCTCAGCTGCCTTATCTTTCCATGCTAAAATAATCCATCTTCCATTTCTGCACAGCTGAGGGGTGAGCTATTTGCAGAAATTGCCTTCACTTTCGACTCCATATTTATTTATTTAGGGTATTCTCTGGATTGTTCACAAGATGCACAGGGTTATTAGACATTTGATAACCATAAGTCAGCATGTTTCTTCATCACAGCAGGATTGATCAGAAAGTGATTACAGCCAAGAAAAAGAGATGCCATAATTCATTGTAAGGTGCTGCAACGGAAGAGGAGGAGGAAGAACATCCAGCTGGCTTTGCCAACTTTCTAGGAATAGGATCTGCTAAGAGTAAAAGGTCTGATCCTGCAGTAATGAGTCAGAAAGAAGATGAAAGTGTGAAACTGTTGAAAATAGGCAATAAGGAATATCATATTGTCTTTTTATCACCATCAAGAAAATGACATAAAGTATTTCTCTCTCCCTCATCATTATCTCTTTCTAAGCAATGAACAATCATCTTCCGTTGCTTCCTGGTGACTGGGAAAGTAAAGTAAATCTTCTCAAAGTATCTCATCCTGGACCTTGCAACTCTCAAGGTTATTTATTAGTATACATAATTCACATCGTATATTGCATTATTAGATAACACTTTGAAATTCATTCCCATCCATTCCGTAAAGGCAGCAGAGGGAACACTAACGGAACAGCTTGCAGAGAAATCACCCTAGTCCCTCTCTCAGGGTATCTATCTATCAGAGTAATTGTTCCCGTTTCTGGCAACTGCATCAGTAACATAACCAGGAAAAGTGACATTTCATTTGCACATTGAGAGCTGTAATAAACAAAACCTGTGTTTTTAAAGAAATGTGAGTGCTGCTCAAATTTGCTCTTGGTTCAAATTCCACATCGACATCTTAAAAAATGTATAAGTAAAACTGCTGTTGGCTCTAATACAAAAATCTATGGCAAAGCTAACTTGGGTTAATTCCAGCATTTGTGCACTTATATCCAAGTACCCAGTGCTGTATCCAGTGCTGGCTCTTAGGCTATGAAACAGAGATAAGCACTGAACCTTAGAGTCGGATACAACTGGATTTTGAGGAAGGGTGACCTTTACCTTTACTATCCAGGTATTTTGCTGCTTTAATCCTCATGCGAACTCTGCATATGAAAGTACTGTACTGTACTATACATATATGAACTTACTGAAATATCATAGCAGATTTTGACAGACCAACTGTCTGACCTCCTAATTATGATTCTGTAAATTTCAGTACGATGTGGAGATAAATATTTTTGAATATGGAAAGTAGCTTTACACACAGATGTCTTCATCTAACTGTGATCTGCTTAAATCTCCTGGAGCTCCAAGAAGCAGAAAACATTAAGGAAGTGTAAACCAGTTACTTCACAGGTTGGTTGCTTGTCCAGCTGTTTAATTCCAATAATGAATGCAGGAATCATGGGGTGGATGGGGAAAGTTGCAATGAAGATTGTGGTGCTGAGAGACTAACATACCTTCTCATACCATGCTTTCAGAATGGACTCAAGAATCCGAGTTCTCCATCATATTTGGCCCTGTCCATAAAGCACTGGACCTAGTTTTCTAACTAACTAAAGAAGGACTAGAGACCATTAGAAGGTCTATTCTATTATGTGATGGCAATACCACTAAAGATGTTTTTCCTTAGTCCACACAGAGTCTGCATAGAATCATCTTGATAGCTTGCAGTGAAGAATTTGCATGGCCCTTTGCAGATGAAATCCCTCAGATTCACTCTGATTTGGATGCTGGAATTAATCTAGTTCCTGTGAATGTAACTTTGTAACTTTGGCTTCTTCTTCTTCTTGGCAAGTGCTTATAGATTCATTTCAATTTTTAAATCCTGAGGTTGTGGAGTGAATTCTTGGAGAGGCAAGAGCAACCAAGTGTGTTTTCGGTCATTGCCCTCCATGGCTTAAAAAGTGGCTAAAGATGGACCAACCTTACTCTGCAACCAAATCTGACCATTCCTCTTTGATCTTGGCTTCATATATACTAGGTCCAAATAAGGTTGTTTAGATTAGAAATTTATGTTTTATCCAAATCTGACACATAGCCCTGTTGAAAGTGTATCAGGACCTACTGAATGAACCTCTGACTAGATGAGCTAATCTTGAGAGCCTGCCACATTCTTGTTCTGACACAGCCAGAAAACTTATTCATTAGCATCATTAGAGCTTTAAGAAAGCTGCTCTTTGCTAAACATTGACATTTCTGTTTAGGAACCACCAGATTAAACATATAATACAGTAATAGCAATTTATTTAGAGAAGGAGTAAGGAATCCTCCCATTTATTCAAGTGAGCAATGTTGCTGAAGCTGAAATAACATTAAAGTGACATCCTCTGGAGATGTTATTCCTTTTATTTTATTTTATTTTTAAAACATACAATGAAAAGAATACAAAAATCAAAATATACAGCAAATCAAAATAACAACTCTATGTATACACACACCACCCAAAGAACCTTAAAATAAAGTTAATTTGTTATTTTATTATATTTTCTCATATATCACATAATGTACCTCCATTCGTCTAAAAAAAAAGACATTGTTTTCTGCCTCTCATGTTGAAAATTAAAACTGACCTTCCCATTTTTAGTTATAATTAGTCTTGTCAGTGTAACCAATATAACAATCAATTTTTAAATTTTTATTATCTTTTTATTTTGGCCAGTCCAAATGTGCATCTCCACAGCTAGATAATACTGTAATTCTTGGTCACATATCAAAATAAATAGATGCAATCTCATACATTTCATCAAATATCATTTTCCATATTTTCTGTGTTACTTCCCATTCCAACCATAAATGAAAATAAGTACCAACATTCTGCTTACATCTCCAACAATATTTTTAGTACAGTATTTTGAATCATAAGTACTCAACTTTAAACTGGTCTTAAGTACCATCTCCATATTGTTTTATAACAATTCTCTTTAATCCTAACAGACATATTCTTCAGGAGCCCTTTCTTCCACAACCTAGCCCATTTCTCCTGTTTTATGCTAATACCTAGATCTGTTTCCCAATTCATCCTAAACCCTGCTGTTGATGCTCTATTTCTATTATTATTCAATATATTTTGCTTGCCAATTCCTTGTTTCATTTACTTCATCATGCTCCTTCTATGTGATAGGTTCCTCAACTTTTTTATCCAACTTCTAGTCCATTTTTCTAATTGGATCACATTAGATCAAGATATTTTAGCAAGGTTTCATTTCTGACCAAATCTACAATGGCCAGTTTTCCAGTGGATTGTTGTTGCTCTTAAACTATCAGTCAGAGTGTGATCTTAGGAGATGTGGAATATGTTTCCTTTTATTTTGCATGCATCACTTTAAAATTCTTTAATTCAGTATTAGAAAAAGAAGAAAATGGTTTATAACTTTGATGGCAGTTCTAGCCCACAAACATTCAACTTCAAGGTTGAACCTGCAAATGGATCACACTTGACCTCCACAGAGCTGCTCCAGCAGCTCCACTTCTATTTTTATTGTTTACAACTACAGGTATTTTTAAAAGACAGATATTGTAGGAGGGGAGAAAATAGGGAAGCAGGAGTAGGAAAGGAAAAATACAGGTCCATCTAATGAGGCATCTATGATCTTCTCTGAGCACATAATGTTCATTTGTCATAGTGGGAGTGGCACTGACGGTCATGAGGTCATGAAAATGATAACGATGATATTCTCCTCATCAGGAACAAGGGGAAAATAGCAGTTGTCTAGAGCCAAACCTCTATCTATGTCAGGAGATATGACCAACAGCTACAATTCCACTATTGCTTATTGCATGAAGTCCCCAAAAGCCACTACATAGGACTCGGGGAATGTGTAGTAATCCACATGTTGTTGGACTGCAATTCCCATCAGCCCTTACCAGCACAGCCAATGGAGAGTAATTATGAGAGTTGTAATCCAACAACATCTGCAAGGCCACAAGCTCTCACTCCCTATACGGAACCATTTAACAATTATTAATGTCTGACATTCTTGTCAGGGCTAGTAGAACTCCACAAGGTAATAATGGGTTGGTATTGTTCCAGTAATGAGACTCTTGGTTTGTTCCTTTCCATCAATTGTTAAAGAAAGCCACCTTATTCACTGATGTAGCCTGCCAAGCTTTCTGCATCTATTTGTCTGCTATTTGTAATGAGCATGCTTTCTTCCTTCCTTCCTTCCTTTCTTTCTAATTGCCTGCAGGATTCAAGCCAGTATCAGTAGGCTATGTGCCAAAGATCTTTGTGTTGTGTTTCCCTCCCATCCACCCCCGGAACATAGGGGTCTTAAAATATCCTAGAAGGACTTGATCTTGTGACATACAAAGATCATAGGAAGCTGTATCGATCCATTAGGAAGCTTTCCAAATTCAAACAGTCAGTACCTTTATGAAAAACAAACAAAAACGAAGCTTCTCCTTCCTCTTCACAGATAGAAATGTGTATTTTCCACTGATTGGAGAAAAACGTTTAGCTCTCCAAGATGATTTGGGAGCTTTCCTTCCCATTCTGTTGAATGGCAGCATAGAATTCTGCCTTCCCCAGTCATACCTCAAATGCATTGCTGTTTGTAATTTTGGAGAATCATGGTTTTGGAAGAGGAAGCTACATACTATGTGTTGGAGATAGTAGGAATTAAGCCATACATGAACAGGACTTTTGATTTCCTCTGAAGGAGTACTTCTGGTATCAGATGCAGTGTTGCCCTCAGTATTAGTTGCTGAGGAATATGGGGAGGAAAGGATAGGCTGGAATCCTGTTGGTATTTGCATATGGCTCACACAAATTGCTGCAGCTATTAACAAAGTGCAAGAGTGCATCTCAGTTGCACAGTCAGGAAATTGACTGGACATATGACTGAGATACATCCTGGCATCTCACCAATTAGCCACAATTAGCTTCAGTGACTTACACAAAGCTTACCCATGGACAACTTTTGTACTCATGTGCTGTTTGTGAATTTCTGGTCAGTCACTGTGTGAACAGGATCCTACAGCTTTGTTCTATCCCAGCACATTTCTTTTATATTTTGACAGAGAGCTACATACAGATACAGGACTTTCTATAGCTGTACTATACCTTTAATATGAAATATAGTACACCACTCCATTCTAGTTGTTGAGGAGCATATGGAGGAAGATTTAAATAACATACAAACATATCAGTTTCACATGCTGATCTATAGTTACAGTTACAGTTCTAATTACAGCAGTTTGATGCTCAGTCCTATGGAATCCTAGACTTTGAAGCTTAGGGTGTGACTACACAGCAAAGAAAATGCAAATTAACTCACATTCTCTTCCTGTGAAGTGGCAATGAGGCATTTGGTTTTCTTTGATACATGCACTCACAGAAGCAGAGGAGAGAAAAGCCTTCTACTTGCAGTTCCTTTGATGAGCACAGTTCAAAGGAACTGCCTTAAGAAGGCTTTCCTTCCTCATTTCCATATCTTATATTGCTAGTGGTAAGAGTTTGTGTAGCTGTGATGGATGGATGGATGGATGGATGGGAGTGTCCATCTGAGAACATTAAGTACAGGTATCTCATTTTTGGAATAGTAGCCATGTTAGTCTGTGGTTCAGGCATATCAGAAAACAAAAGAAAATAAAGAAAATAAAATAAAAAATACTGTAGCACTTTAAAGACTAACTGCTTTATTTTTATTGTTAGCTTTCGTGGATCAAGTCCATTTCTCCAGACAAAGAGTGAAAGTTACAGGCATGGTTTTTATACAGCAAATGCAGGGGGTCAAAGGGAGACGGGTGTGGCCTTAAGTATCTCATTGAATTACAAAAAACAAAATGGCCTAGAATTGGAAACATTACAGATAAAGTGGTAATACTGAATAGCAAAGATATTACGGTATTTAGATTACAAATTCCAGGCTGTCTCAGTAACTATGTAGGCTGGGAGATTCTGCTAGTTGTAGTCCAAATAAGTAACTTTCACAGCTCTCTCAGTACATTGGTAGGTTGGTACAGAAACAAGTATTCCTTCAGTATACTAAGAACCTTTATTTACATCTTGCCTTTGCATGAGGAGCTCTGTCCCTTTATTTGTCTCATTTCATCTTCACATTAATCCAGAGAGGTAGGTAAGGCTGAGAGATGGTAGTTAGCTCATGTTCACTGACTGAGTTTTATAGCTGGGTGTGATTTGAACCTGGGTGTGATCTTCCTAGTTCTAGCATGACACTTTGCCACTCTAGTTCTTTCATGTTCATATGTTCATAACTGCAGTGAAGAGTACTGCTGTCATGCCAAGAGATTGGTGTTTTCATTAGGACAAATGTAATGATTTCAAATGAAAAAACAAAGCAAGAAACACAGATAGGTATTGGACTCATGTCATACTTCTGTCTGTCTGACTGGTGGTTGTTGGGGGTTGCTTTTTTTCCCTTTCATTTATAACATAATCTATTCTAATGCAGGTTCTTGCTTTATTCATTCAATAATCACAGCCAATTAAGTGCTCATATTTCTTCTGACTCTCTATTTTTCCTTGATCTCTTGGTAACAAACAACTCTTTAAAAGAACATGCCAGGATCAGATGTTACGTGTAATCTGCCGACAATGACATTGTCCTTCTTAATCTCCCCGGGGCAAAATATTAAACACATTTTCAAAACCTTGTTTTAGCTTTCTGAGCTTAAGCACAGGTTGAGATTTCATGCTTTCTCTTACTCTACACAGGGAGGTCTGCCTCTGAACAAGAGTAACAATGTAAAATACATCAAAAAGAGGGTTTCTACTCTCTGAGCAGGCTTTTCCAAATATCACTTTTGAAAATGTTTGTCCAGATGAACTTTCAGCATTAGTGTAGTGGAAGATTTTGGATGTGCATGTGCTGATTGTGACAGTTCTCACAGCCTGCCACTGTCCCCAAAATTGTAGTCCCAGATTGCAGGCAGTTGGACTGGTCTATCTATGTGGAGTTCTTGTGTCATGTTAATGATACTCAATTACCCATTCAAGATCAAACACCTCCAGATATCTTGCATTACATCGGGAATAGCTTGCAACATTGTACTATTCTCCAGAAAATCCTTTTCCTACCAACTACTGTGAGAAATGCAGCTAAGAAGGAACAGAGAAGCTGAGTGTGTGGATGATGTCACATGCCAGGCACACCACTAAGTGTATTTTTTCTAGAGGTCACATTTCACCTTGAGCCTTGCTTCCCTCTTGGGCAATTCCACTGATCACACTAAGTTAACTGATTGACTAAGGTATTACCTGTCACAGGTACAAGTGAAAGAACATACTCTTTAACCATCTGAGTTTTGAAACATTTTTTTCCTTTCTAAGGCATGTGGTGGGGTGAGAGAGAGAACAACTTTCAAGTTAGCTTTGTAGAGTAGGGTTTGAAGTTCAGAAAAGAGAACGTTAGCAGTTTGCTGGAGGGTTTCCTAATAGTGTATGAGAGCTGCTTGCAGATACAGTAACTTCTAAAGGCAGACTGTGCATTAGTTGCAAATTGTAACCAGTGTTAGCCAAGAAGCTGTATTTTACTGAAGTAAAATGTGGATTAGTAATACGTTTAGTTATGAAGATCAATTGATGGTTAAAGAAGAAAGAAAAAACAGAGAACTTGGTGTCTCACAGTTGAAGAAAAATAAAAATTGGTATCTGCTAACATCTGAATAAGACCACCGTTATTCACATTGTTCATATAGTTTCTGGTGTCAAGATTGAGAAGTAAGGTAGCCACATTTGCCCAGGACTCCCAGTTATTAAGCAAAAATTCAAATCTATTGGTGAAAAATCTAACCAAAGACCTACAGAAGAATTGTTTAAAACTGGACAATTGGGCAATAAAATAGAAAATGAGTCTTACTAAATAAACTGGAACATGATGGATCATGGAAAAAACAAAAATAAGATGGATCATGGAAAAAACAAAGGAATATCAGAAACAAGTCTACTTCTGTTTCATTGATTACACTAAGGCCTTTGACTGTGTAGACCACAACAAAATGTGGCAAGTAATTAAAGAAATAGGAATACCAGAACACCTTATATGCCTCATGAGAAATCTGTACATGAATCAAGAAGCAACAGTTAGGGAAGAATACGGAATGACAGAGTGGTTTGGAATAGGAAAAGGAGTAAGACAAGGCTGCATTTTGTCACCCTGCTTATTCAACTTATACACAGAGCACATAATGTGCAATGCAGGGATGGAGGAATCACAATTTGGGATCAAAATTGCTGGGAGAAACATCAACAATTTGAGATATGCAGATGATACCACCCTAATGGCAGAAAGTGAGGAGGACCTAAAGAAGCTCCAGATTAGGTTGAAAGAAGAGAGTGAAAAAGCTGGCTTGAGACTCAATATAAAGAAAACCAAAATCATGACAACAGGCCCTATCAGTCCCTGGAAAATAGATGGGGAAGAAGTAGAAGCAGTGACAGATTTTACTTTCTTGGGATCAAAACTCACTGCAGATGGGGATTGCAGCCATGAAATAAAAAGGCGACTGATTCTTGGGAGGCAAGCGATAAGAAACCTGGGAGCATAATGAAAACTAGAGACATCATATTGAAAACAAAAATTCGTATTGTCAAAGCATGGTATTCCCCATGGCAATGTATGAATGTGAGAGCTGTACCATTAGGAAAGCTGGGTGCAAAAGAATAGATGCCTTTGAGATGTGGTGTTGGAGGAGAGTTTTGAGGGTCCCCTGGACAGCAAGGAGAACAAATAGGTCAATCTTAGAAGAAATCAACCCAGAATGCTCCTTGGAAAGTCAAATTGTAAAGATGAAGCTAAGGTACTTTGGACATCAAATGATAAGAGAGGATTCTCTTGAGAAGGCCTTGATGCTGGGAAAGGTGGAGGACAAAAGAAGAAGGGGACGGCCAAAAATGAGATGGTTAGATGGTATTGTAGAGACAATGGGCACAGAACTGAGCGAATTGAGGAGAATGGTGGAGGACAGAGGTGCCTGGCGGACAATGGTCCATGGGGTCGCAGAGGGTCGGAATCAACTGTGCAACTGAACAACAACAACAACAACAACAACAACAACAACAACAACAACAACAACAACAACAACAACAACAACAACAACAACAACAACAACAACAACAACAACAACAACAACAACAACAACAACAACAACAACATGGTAGACATTGGAATGAAACACCCAAAGAAAAAAAATGTTCTGGCCAACTGGCTGCCCAAACTTGATTGTTCATTGTCGTGTCAGAGATTACTCTGGGTTGAAAGGATTTTTGTAGGGGATGCCCAAAAGAAGCTCCTTTCATGTCCCCCATTGAGCAACTCTCGGATATGGCACCCATCTTTACAGTCCCCAAGCCTAACACCTTAACTACTACTGGTAAGCCACTGGGAGAGCTGCCAAACTTGATAGGCTTATGGTTCTTTTAGGATTCTGGAGAGAGAAAAAACACTCAGTGGGTAAAGAAAAAAGTTTTATTGTATACATCTAGGAGTAAAGCGTAACTAAAATTGTTTAAAGTAAAGCATGACTGATACAGAATAAAAAGCAGGGAAGAAATAAAAGAAAGAGAGGAGAGCAAGACAAATACATACCTATCAAGAGTCCTTCTCCCTCTTTCACCACCTGGAGACCAGCTGGTGGCAAGGAGGCCCCAGGTCTTAAAGGGCTGTAGCACCTGGTATCTAGTCTATGGATAGCTCTAAAGTTTGGGAATCACTTATTCTTATAAGGGGAAACATAAAGTCCCACCTCATTCCTCTTGGCTCTATGCCCCTTGCTTACAAGATATCTCTAAACTCAGACAGAGACCACCTGGAATGGATTGTAACATCCTTACACATGGCTAGGGACCCAACAAATGGATCAGTATGATCTGTCTTTACCTCTCCATATTTAGTTAGGGTTTTCCTGCCCATCATGAGACTTTCCAGGTATCACCCTACTTAGTGGCCAGAACATGTATGAGCTCAGTGCCACCTGATCTTATTTGCATTCTCCTGTCAAGACTCTCCACTAATTCTTAAAGGTAAAAGTGGCCCTTGCTCATAAGCCAGTAGTATCTGACTCTAGGGTTCAGTGCTCATCTCTGTTTCAAAACCAAAGAGCCTGTGCTGTCTGCTCCTGCAGACATTTCTGTGGTCATGTGGCAGGCATGATTAGACACCAGATCACATTCTTACACTTCCCCTAAAATCTTACTAGTTGACAATTGATGGGGAAACATCTTGTTTCCAGCCAGCAAAAACTTCTAAATGTGTAAACTGATTAGCATGTGAATTCTACTATTTTACCACTTCAGAACTTGGAGCGGGAAAGTGGATAAGTCATAGTGACCCTTTTGCTGTGTCCCTTTGCCTTCCTCATCCCAAAGGATGTAATTGCCCCATTCTCTTCCTTCTCTGGATGGGACACACAGCCACATTTGCATCCAAATTGTCAGTTCCTGACAGCAGCAGCAGCATTTTTTTTCTATTAACAATAAGAACATTGACAGTGGAAAAAATGGAAAATATGTCCATTAGAATGTCTTTTGTTTAATTGTTCCCTGGATCTAAGCTTTTGTCTAAGGTTAGTCAAAGTGCTTGAGTTAAAATTTAGCCGCCAAGTTAGAAATATTTTAATGATTATTGCCACATTTTAATATTGTGAACCACCCAGAGTGGAATGATCCCCCCATGGCTGGCAAGTAAATAAATAAATACACCCTGAGGCAACCATCTCAATGAAGTTAATGGCAAGGTCAGCTCTTAAGTATGCCACTAAATTCTAATTGATAGGGGCCATAAGAGCAGGAAAGATCTTACTTCCTAGAACCACCTAGACTGCTGTTCTTGGAAAAAGAATGCTAAACTAATTGCAACTTTGGTCTGGTCTTACAGAGTTCTTTTGACATTCTTGTGTTCTTTGCTTCTTTTAAATACAGGATACTTTGGGGAGGGGAGGAAAATTTTTTAAAACAAGCCAAAACTTCTCTTTCTCTCCTCAATCACAAATATTAATACACCACACAATCTTTGATTTGATCATGCAATCCTTAACAGAGAGAGAAAGATGTATCAAAACCAAATGGAAAATATTTGGTTGAGAGGTTTGGTTCTTTCATTTCAGCTGGACTAGTGCTAGAGAACATCCTTATGGATTATCTACAATTTGCCTCTTACCAATACCATCTACTGCTCAAGCATGCAAGTTCTCTCTTCAACTGGGAACTCTCCAGAATTCATGAAGCTCTTTGACTGACACCCTTAAAATAGTCAGAGTATGCCAGTGATGGTGAACCTTGGCACGCCAGGTGTTCTTGGATTTCAATTACCAGAAACCCAAGTCAGCACTCCTGCTGATCAGGGCTTCTGGGGATTGAAGTTCAAGAACACCTGGAGTGCCAAGGTTCACCATCACTGGAGTATACTTTGACATTCAAAACCAAATTCATTCCCCTGCCTTCAAGAGAAGTCTGAGCTTATGAAGTTACCTAAAGATAAAATGCCACTGCCTTCTGCCCAATTGTTCACAGTAACACATCCACAGCTACAAAATCACATTGGAGATGCTGCAGAACCTAGACAAGTTACTTTTTTGGACTATATCTCCCAGAAATGACAACTAGCATGGTGACTGGTGGATTCTGGGAGCTTTAGTTAAAAAAAGTAACTTGTACATGCTCTTAAGGTGCAAAACAGCTAGTGACGCATTTAAAGTTGACTTTGACATTTCTGCAATAAGAGGCAGGGATGCAAGTATAGCCTGGTGTACATGTTTCAGTATATAGTTGGCCATACTCAATGGAGATTGCTTATCAGGGGGCACAGCTGAGAAACTGGCAGAGCATGAAACTGTATTTACTCTGCTACATCTTTCAGCATCAATACTGACATCCCAATAATGGTTCCAGCAATAGAACTGCATTTGCTTGGGCTGCAGCACTTGCATTTTTAGAGTCCTCTGTGTTAGGACTAAGATTGATATCTTTACATAATAACATGTCTCCCCTGTATTTAATTTTAATTGAATGATGCAACCTTTCCATGTGCTCCACATATGAGAACAGTTTGTAATCTCTTAACAAATTTCCTCTTCAAGCTAGTTTAGTTTAGATTTTTGAAGAAATCTTTGTATACTTTTACATAATTCAGTTTTCACACTCATGTTACACAGGGCATGTCACAAAGATTTGAATTACTCCATCCATGCACTAAAAGCTAAGGGGGAAAAGTCTACCCTTTAATCTGATTGTGAATACAGGCTGGAGGCTTTCAGCTATTTCATCAGTATATTTTAACCTTGTTTTCCAGTGCAATTGTGCTCTAATATTGCAATTTGTTTGAGGACGTTTTAGCATTGACTTTCTGTCTGAGCTTCCATATACAGTACCTGCTTTTATTTGTTTTGATCTGTACTCGTTTTTTAAAATGTGGATTAGAATTCAGTAGCGTGGGTCTTTTGACATATGGCTACATACTCAGAGTCTCTGGAAATAAGCACATCTAACCAAGTTTAAGCTCAGATGTCTATTGACATGTACACTTTTCTAATCAACTACTTTGGGGAAGGAAACAAAAACACACCAACAAATTGCCACCAAAACCAACAGTGCTCAAATTCAACCATTCATACACTCAGGGTTAGGCTGTCCCATTCCTTTCAGCTGAGGGAATTCGTGATTTGCTGAAGACTTATTATTTATTCCTTGATTTCCTGAGGTAGCTAGTTGGGCAGACTCTCCTCAAAAACTGTGATGTTTTTGAACCACAATTGGGCATACCCTGGTAGCTGGCAACATGGCCAATCTTTCTCACACTAGGTCAAGCGAAAGGAACTGCAGAATGAACTCACCAAAAGGTGCCTTCATTTTGGCCGTTTCATGTCTGGCCTAAACAAGGAAGAAGCAGTTCTTCCTCACTTCTCTTGGGCCAACTGTGAAGATTTTACAAGATTTCGGTGAGCGATTTCATCCCACTCCTAGTATCAGCAGCAATGCCTCACTCTTGGGTGTGGGTGGAGGAGCCTTGCGGAGGTTTTGATGGGCAAGTGGGCGTCTTTCCAGATGGCAAAGGCACCTGTTTGGATAGCTAGTGTAGCTACCCATCCCCACCTCTTTGATCAAATCGCTATTTCCAGCGTCCCCGCGGCGGTGCTTTTAAAGCAATAAAATCTGTGAACTGAATTCTTGGGCGCGAGTTTTGCAGGGGTTTTTCACAGTTTAAACCCTTCCTTCCGCCAGAAGGGAAAGTGTCCTCTGGGTTATCCTGAGTCCCAGGGCCGTAGCCAGGGGGGGTCAGCGCCCCCCTGAGCCTGCCCCCACCCCCACCCCGGGATGCCAATGGTGTGTGTGTGTGTGTGTGAGAGAGAGAGAGAGAGAGACGTTGCTCCTCCTGGAAAAATCCCCCCCCCCTCTAGAATCCTGGCTATGGCCCTGCTGGGTCCACGAACCGGCCGCTCTTCCTCCCACGCCCCACCCTCCCCACACCCCTCTTTCCACCATCAAAGCTGCTTAGTTGGGCTGCTTGTACTACCGGCATCCGTCAAGCACGGGATTTCCTAGGCAGGAAAACGCCCGCGTGGAACGAAAAGGGGGATTTTCTCTCTCTCTCCTCGACTCGTCCCCCCCTTTCCACCGTGACAACCACACACACACATACACAACCACACACGCGTACACCTAACGGCGCAGAGATCGGTTCTCTCTCTCCGGGAAGGGACGGCACACGGATCTGCGGGATCGAGACCCCCTCCTCCTCGCTCTTCTTTGCCAGCCGCTGGAAGGAGGAGGGAACCATGGTCCGGAGCCCCCCGCTGCTACTCCGACCGCCAAGGTCTACATAATGTGCGATCCTCCCTGGCGGGCGTGAGAGGCGAGTATTTTTAGACACCCCGGCCGCCGCCAAGCAGCCGCCTCCCTCCCCCCCTCGCAAAGCTCGGAGTGGCAGAGCCGCGCCAGGAAGGAGCGCCGAGGCACCGGCAGCGCCACCCCCACCCCTGCCAGGCGACCCCCGGGGCCCGGCCTGGCCCTCGTCCACGGCCAAGCGCCCAGGTGGGTACGGCTCTTTTCTCCTCTCCGGAGCAGTCGGCGCCTCCCTGCCCCGGCCCGGCCGCCCCTCGGAGGCCCAACAAGGCAGAGGCAAGGCGACCAGCGTGGCCTTTTGAACCCCCCCCTCGGGGCTGGGCGTGTTCCCGCCGCCCCCTCTGCGGCTTTCACCTCCCCGATCCCTTCCCCGTCGCCAGTGCGGGGCCCCCGAAGAGTAGACCAGCGACGGTGGGCACTCGCGGGACGCAATCCTGGGACGCAGGTGGGAAGGGCGATTCTTCCAGTTTCCTGCCTGGGGCTCGAACCTGCGTTATTCTGCCTCCTGCTCTCTGGCATAAACGGGATAAACGGCCTAACGCCCGCTCTCCTCCTCCTCCTCCTCCTCCTGCCATCGGGGCAACCCGCCGGCCTCTCCTTGCAGGGATGTGTGCAAGGGGGAAACAGCTCCGGGCTGCTCCTCTCCATTTAGGTCTCTGGAAGGCAAGTCATGGAAGCTGAGCTGCAGGCTTTCCTCTCCCCCCCACCCCCCCTTCCCTATTAATAGCAGGAGAGCTTTTGTCTTGTGTCTTTTCTCTCCCCCCCCCCCATCCCGCCTATTTGCATCCTTTAATTATTCTCATGACTGGGATGGAGAAAGGAGGAGGTGAAAAAGAAATTGGAAGGGGTGGGGGAGAGAAAAGGAGGGAGAAGAAACAACTTCCTTCTCCCCCTCCTTTCTTATATAATCTGGGTAATAAAGAGGTAGCACAGAGCAGTTTGGCAAGCCACCTTGAGGGGCTGATGTGGGATTCCCCCATGCGTCCATATTGCCCACAACTTGAGTCTTAAGCAGTGCATAGGGAGTGTGTTGCCCTAGAAGGGGTAGGGCCTTGCCAAGAAAGGCAAACATTTCTTCCATTACCCCGGCCATCCTTCTCAAAGGAACAAGCAGTAAGGGGGATACACAACTTGGACTGCAAATACATTTCTGAGGGGGTGTATCTAGAAGGGACTGTGGGGCGAAGATTCATTAGAATGTTAAATACTTCACTGGCTTTGGTATCTACACAGGGTCTAGAATGCTACCTGTTCCATGTTCTAGGACAGGAGTTCTCAATGTTTTAAAGCCAGGGGCCAGGTCATGCTCCCTTAGATAGCTTTGGGGGCCAGATGGTCATTTTGCCCTTCCTACACCACATGGCACTTCTTGGTGTAGTGGAGGCAGTGGGGGGGGGATACATGAAATGGTGTCATGGGCGGTATCTGGCCCATGGGCCACAGGTTGAGAATCCCTGTTCTAGGAGGTAATGGCATAATATGATTCCTTTGAAGGGGAAATGCAAGTCTGATTATGTTCAATTGATTATGCTCTTGTTTTAATGACTAAGTGTGCTGTGTACCAGCTGGTTCATACCTGAACGAAACTGGTTCACAGGATTCATGTGACTGGTGACACAGCAATAGTGTGCCCAGTACTGTTCTAGTTGCTTCAAGCACAGCTATGTCCCATGTTCCATCCTTGACTGGTGAGCAGTTTGCACCAGGGCCGTAGCCAGAGGGTGGCAAAGGGGGGCAAAAACCCTATTGAGCTAACAGCCCCACCCCAATGTTCTATATGTGTGTGTGAAATTGTTGCCCCTCCTGAACCCCCCCCCCCAATCTAGAATCCTGGCTACTGCCCTGGATTGCACTGAACCAATGTATATCAGATGCACCCAGGATGTATTGTTCCAAACACAGTGCTGCATAGCTCAGGTCAAAACAGCAATACAGAGACCCATGAGTAGTCTTTAGACCAGTGGTTCCCACCCTTGAAGCCCAAGATGTTCTTGGACTACAACTCCCCAAAATCTTAGCTAGCACAGGCAGTGATGACAGCTTCTGGGAGATTTAATCCAAGAACATTTGGGGCCCCAAGGTTGGAAACCACTGCAATCCAACATGAGATATGTGGGATTTGTTGGTCACAAGTAAAATAAATTCTACCTTTTTAAAAACAGATGTGATCTGCTTGGGAGTAATACAGTAAAACCTCATATAACACTAAAACCTGGTTCCACAAGTCTTGGTGTTATATGATTTTTAGTGTTATCTGATCCTCTATGGGATCCATAGAGATACATTGTAACCACACAGGCTTTAGCGGTTGTTATCTGAAGCATCCCATAGGATCTTAATGTTATCTGATGCAATTCTTCCCCCCAGATTCCTTAATGTTATGCGATTTTAGTGTTATTCGATACTAATGTTATATGAGGTATTACTGTACTATATTTAGCCTATTATGGCAACATAGCGTTGGTGCTGCCATAATAAAGTGTGATACTTGAATTCACTAAGAGAAGCTGATTAGTGTAAACATTGAAAGGTTATCTATATTGCATGAGTTGCATGTTCTATTGCAAATACACATCAACACCATGGACCAGCTTTTAATCAGAGGCAAGGGGCAGCTGCCTTACATACTCTCATTTTACTAATATCTAAATTCATGCAAGATTTTGCCAGGTACATGCTATATTGTTCTCGAAACTCCGCCATTCTCTGGAGCAAAATCTAAGAGCTAGACTTTTAATGAAAGGTTATATTCTCTCAACTTTGGTAAAAAAAATTGGGAAGATTTATAGAGGGAGGAAAGGAACCCGGAACTCCATCCTGAATTGTTGCAATGTGATGTCAGTTTGCATCAGATATAATAGAAATCATATTATGATATCCAGGGTATGTGAGATACTTAAGGAAAAATTCTATCTTAGCCACTCCTCCCCAGCCAGTGTTTCATGGCTGAGCAATAGGGTTCAAAAATTTAGAGTTGGAGTTCCTCACACTATACATCACAGGTTGACAGCCTTCCATCCTTCTGAAGTCAGTAAAATGAGTACCCAGCATGTTGGGGGCAAAATGCTAATTAACTTGTGAACTGCCCAGAGAGTGCACTAAGTGCTATTGGGTGTTATATAAGTGTGATTGCTTTGTTTTGCTATATTACTGATCCAAATTACTTGCCATTAATCTTTGTTCAAGTGTTGAAGCAGGGATACCATTTTGTCCTCTAAATGTTTTGGATGGCAACTCCCATCAACCCCACCAAGTATAGTCAGTGGTAAATGGTAATGAAGAACTGCATGCCAAAACATCAGTAAAGCTAAATGTTTTGTACCTCATGCTAGGACACATGTTATTCCTATAATGCTATTTCTGGAATACTGGTAGCAGTAGTCCTGAACAAGAAATACTGCTGGTGCTAGTACTAGCGTTATTTTTGTCTAGACATTAGAAACATTTGATAGACAAAACTAACATATTAGAGTGGGTTTCTTTAGCTTCTTTCAGTGCAGCAGAATGTTCCTTCAAGGATTATGTGCTCTAATGTTATCATAATGTTAACATTGCAGTGATCCAAGCTAGGCATAGCTATTAACACCTCAGAGAGGTAGATCAGAAATTGAGCTCACAGTTTAACTCTCTTCCCAGTGTTTATTTGGAACCTTTTGCACTCAAACTCACTAAACAAGCCTAATAGGGTTACACATAGATTTTTACATGAGACAAGGAGATAAGTGTCCAATTGCCAGATCATTATTGTTTGGGTTGCATTTCAGTAGCATCTAGAATTGCCAGTGAGCTGGGTAGCAAATATGTTTGGTAACAAAAAAAGAGAACCATCCTTGCCTTTGAGCAGTTTCCTGAGATGAGTAAGAAAGGCCAATACTGTACTGTGGTTCTTTGGAGATACATAGCAGGGTCACAGACTGAAGTAGAAACAAAATCTGTGTTTCTTTAAATTCAGATCACTCTATATCTGTTTGCAGACTAACCTATATGTGTTTTAAAATCTCAAGAAATAATCCAGCCAACAATAAGCATTTTCTGTGCGTGGATTGACTCCAAATTTATATTAAATTCGTTGAAATGGATGGTAGGAGGTTCTGGGGAAATTAAGGAACATTTCTCACAGAGAGGTTCAATCATAAATATGGTCTAAATATGACTAAATCTGAATCAAACTCATTTGATCTATACATTTATTTATCTTTATCACTGCCACTATGGATGTGTTTACCTTTCCCACTGACACAAATGAGATTTACATTTAACTTTGGCATGATGGTGTATGTATGTATGTATGTATGTATGTATGTATGTATGTATGTATGTATGTATGTATGTATGTATTATTATTATTATTATTATTATTATTATTATTATTATTATTATTATTATTATTATTATTATTATTATTATTATTATTATTATTATTTCAAATTTATATTGCCGCCCACTCACCGTGTGTATGTATGTATGTATGTACCCGTATTTGCCAGCGTATAAGACGACCCCCCAACATTTCCACTCAAAATATAGTTTGTTATATACTCGCTGTATAAGACTACCCCCTCTTCTGCACACCTTCCACACACCAAATAAAACGTAAAAGAACATCAGATTTGATTTCAACATGTTAATTTATATTCAAATGCTTATGGCATGCAGAAAAACTGTCACAAGGCTGTATGTTATCAAACATGTACAGTAAACATAAAACAGTGCAAGTGCAAAGTGGTACTTATTTATCTACCGTATATACATGAATATAAGCTGACCCAAATATAACCCGAGGTACCTAATTTTGACCTTGAAACCCAGGAAAATAGATTGACCTGAGTATAAGCCAAGAGTGGGAAATGTAGCAACTGCTAGTGAGTTTCAGTAATTAGAATACAGTAATATTAATTATTTTATTGATTTTTTTAGAACTGTACTTGCACCACCCACCAGTGGTGGCGCTGCAGGTAAAGTGGGTGGGCAGGTCAATTGCACTGAGGCAGGAAGTGTTGCTCTAGCCTAGCCTCTTGCTTCCCCTGCAAGGAAGAAGTATGGCTTTTTCCTCCATCTTGGGCAGAGCGGAAGGTACCAGTAAGTGAAACCTTTTCTTTTTCCCCACCAGTTTGAAAGGGAGACACAATTGTAATGTAGAGATTCTTTCTTCATCTGGATGTTATGTAGAATGAGGTGGGTGAGCATCGGGAGGCCACTATGGGCAGCTATGTCTATCCCAACTGAAGTGCACCCGGCGTATAAGACGACCCCCCCCCCACTTGGAGGCATGTTTTTCAGGGGGGGGGAGTAGTCTTATACGCCAGCAAATACTGTATGTCTTTTTTCAGTTTCATCATCATAGCAAGAATATACAATAGTACAGATATGATTTATGAGCCTATTTTTTGCACCTAATGATCCAAAACTCAATGATTGAATGCCTCTTATCAATCAACCAATTGCAACTATCAGTTCCTTCCTCAGAGAGATGTAGAATTGGAAATATTTCTCTCTGCATATTATTTCAAGGCTGCAAAATGCTTTTATCAACAAGCGTTAAGTGAAGAGGGTTTAAGCAGATGGTTTTCCCTCTCCAGAATGAATTTGTCCATAATGCAGTTTCCAGCATAAAGATATATTTTTCATTTTGACTGATTCGTAGGACAAATATTTTGATGTAGTTTTACAGAATTGTGTAGTGTGCAGGGACAGTGGTTCAAGAAGCGTTGTCATCTCCCTCTCCTGTGGTCATCTAGTAAAACTGGATGGTGAGAGGTTCGGGACAGATTTTAAAAACCTGCACGTTCACACAATGATGGCTACCAAATTCACTCCAAGAAGAAGTGAAGCTGGCCATCTGTTTAGATGGCTTTAAAAGGAGGCTAGGTCATTTCATGAATTATAAGCTCACTGCAGATGGTGATTGCAGCCATGAAATAAAAAGGTGACTGATTCTTGGGAGGCAAGCGATGAGAAACCTGGGGAGCATAGTGAAAAGTAGAGATATCACATTGCAAACAAAAATTCGTATAGTCAAAGCAATGGTATTTCCGGTGGCAGTGTATGGTTGTGAGAGCTGGACCATTAGGAAAGCTGAGCGCAGAAGAATAGATGCCTTTGAGATGTGGTGTTGGAGGAGAGTTTTGAGAGTCCCCTGGACAACGAGGAGAACAAATAGGTCAATCTTAGAAGAAATCAACCCTGACTGCTCCTTAGAAGTTCAAATAATAAAGATGAAGCTAAAGTACTTTGGACATCAAATGAGAAGAGAGGATTCACTTGAGAAAGCCTTGTTGCTGGGAAGGGTGGAGGGCAAAAGAAGAAGGGGGCAGCCAAAAATGAGATGGCTAGATGGTATTGTAGACACAATGGGCACAAAGCTGAGGACGATGGTGGAGGACAGAAGTGCCTGGCAGATAGTGGTCCATAGGGTCGCAAAGGGTCGGAATCGACTGTGCGACTGAACAAAAAAAAAAAAGATTATCAACACCTACAACTAATGATGGCCACATATTTACTTAAATAATAGAGGAATTCTTCTTCTATTAGAAGGGTATAACTGATTAAAATATTTGTGCCTCCCAGTGATGAGCCACTTAGAATTGCTGTATATCAGCTCCTGGGATAAGTGGGTCAGTTACACCCAGTTCAAGTATGCTTTATGTAGGCATGTGGTTGGTTGCTGTAGGGAGAGAGTGCTGTACTACAGAAACCTTTCATCTGGCCCAGCATGGCTCTTTGTATTTTTATTCTCCAAAAGCAATATACAATAATTTACAGATTTAGAACCAAGTGTTCTCACTATGACTATTCAATTAACAAAAAAAAAGCCATTGTAATATGAAAGAAAAGTGTACTTAAAAAGGAGCTTTTTCAACAGCTCAAGATAGTTGCAAAGTAATGCTTCTGGTTATTTTGTCTCTTCCTGAACTGTTTTGAAAAATTTAGTTCACTAGTTGAGTTTTTAAGAATAATCATAGATTTTTAAGCTTAAAGAAGTCTTGAAAGTCATCTTAGCCTGACTAGGGAATTCTGAGAGTTGTCATTCAAAAAAGTAATGTTTTCATACTGATCAACAGTATACCAGCTCTTTGAGCAAAAAGCTCAATGGATTACTCAAGTTCTTTCAGTACTTTGTTTTTCTTTTTAATAACAGAAATGCCTGTCCTGTCTGTCACTGAATCAAATTGTACTCCTAATGTTTAAAAGAGGTATCTGTTTTGTAATTTGGGTAATACACAGATTTATTTTAAATTTCACTAGTTAAGATAGGTGATTAACCAACTAAAATTCATCCTTTGATTGCTTGCCTTAGCATACAATTCTTCCTCTTTTGAAATTATGATGAGAAGTTTGAAGTTATTGAGCATATGTGTGTTTTAAATTTGCACCCAATTTGCCATCATGTTTCTAGGAGATACAGGGAGCTGGCACTCTGAAGTCTTGTTGTGGACAACTGAATATAAGAAGTCACTGGAACAGAAGCTTTGAAATCTGATAGCTTTTCAGTGTTGCTGCTAAATGCCAGTGACTCAGGCTTCCTGCAGGGAATAGTAGAGGAAGCTGCGGTAGAGTTTAATTCAGTCTCTAAATCCATGGAGCCAGTTGTCTCCACAGTGCTGCTGCTTACCATTGGGAGCTGCAGCTCGCTCGCTCTCTGAGTCTGTCATGTTATTAAAAATGCAGCTGTCTCTCAATCAGAGCAACTAGTGCTACAAAGAAGTTTCCCCATTATGTTTATTGCTTTTCATCCCTTCTGTCATACTTTTAACAACATGTTCCCATCTAAGAAAAAATTGGTTGTTCTTAGATGAAGCATTCCTCCCCAAAATGGTACCTTTGCCAGGCATGTTGGATTCAGTGCCCATCATTGACAGCCAACATTAGAAGGCACCAGATTGGTAAACATTGGTATGAAGGAATAGATTTGCAAGAAAATCATGTTAAGCATCATTGTAGTATCACTGGAAGATGGATAGAGAGGGCCTAATCTTCCTTTAGCAAGCAAATCTTTAAAGCCCAAATGCTCAGAGAGCTTTTTCTGTGTTTTGAAAGGCAATTTCCAGGAACCAGTGACACTTACATCAGCAAGCATTGAAGCAAGATGATCCTTGGCAACAGATCAGTCCACATTTTTCACCTTTCTTCAGGCTTGAGGGTGGTTAAAATAAATAGATGCAAGGACAGCCCAAAACATTTTGCTGTCCAAAATGGACAGATAAATGAACACACAAACACCAAGGATAAGGTATAGTATGTAGTACCCAAATCCATCCAAGTACAGTAGTACCCCGTATAACGTGAGTATCATATAGCGCTAAAACCGTATAACGTTACAAGATTTTTGGAAAAATCTTGTATCGAATAACGCGATTTTAACGTTATACAATACAGTCGTTCTTAGCAGCAGGGTGGCTGGAAAGCTGACAGGGGGTTCTCCGTTCAGCTTCCCAGCCACCCTGCAGCTACGGAGGCAGGGGTGGGGAGGCTGGAAAGCTGATGGGGGGCTCCCCCGTCGGCGTCCCCAGCCACCCCACAGCTGCGGAGGCATGGGCGGGTGGCTAGGGAAGCCGACAGGGAGTCCCCGTCAGCTTCCCCAGCCACCCTGCAGCTGTAGATCGGGTCCTCTGATCTCTCTGGAGCAGGCACGGGACATGATCCAAGGTGTTTCTGGGCTTCCCCGACGTCCTGAGCCAGTGCAGCAAACCAGAATGTCAGGGTTCGAATCCCGACATTCTGGCTTGCTGCACTGGTTGAGGACATCGGGGAAGCCCAGAAACAGCTTGGATCGTGTCTGCCCACCTCCCTGGACCCAGCGGGGGGTCAGACACCCCAAAATAGGTACAAAAAACGTCCTTTTTTTTTTTTTTTTACCAATTTTGGGTTTTCTGACCCCCCCGCTGGGTCCAGGGAGGTGGGCAGACACGATCCAAGGTGTTTCTGGGCTTCCCCGACGTCCTGAGCCAGTGCAGCAAGCCAGAATGTCAGAGTTCAAATCCCAACATTCTGGCTTGCTGCACTGGCTCAGGATGTCGGGGAAGCCCAGAAACACCTTGGATTAGCACGCATCAGCTCTAGGGAGGTCGGGAGACCCGATGCGCGCTAATTTTGAAGTTACCCCACCCTCTTTTAGGCTGCAGCAAGCCAGAATGTCGGGATTCGAATCCTGACATTTTGCCTTGCTGCAGCCTCCAGGGAGGTGGGAGAACTTTGGAAACAGCTTGGATCGGGTCCCCACACCTCCCTGGACCCGGCGGGGGGGTCAGAGCCCCCAAACTTGGTTAAAAAAAAGTCCGGTTTTTTTTACCAATTTTGGGGTTTCTGACACCCCCCCCCCCCCGCTGGGTCCAGGGAGGTGTGGGGACCCGATCCAAGGTGTTTCTGGGCTTCCCCGACGTCCTGAGCCAGTGCAGCAAGCCAGAATGTCGGGATTCGAACTCTGACATTCTGGCTTGCTGCACTGGCTCAGGACGTCAGGGAAGCCCAGAAACACCTTGGATCGTGTCTGCCCACCTCCCTGGACCCGGCGGGGGGGTCAGAAACCCCAAAATTGGTAAAAAAAATGGATGTTTTTTTTACCAATTTTTGGGTCTCTGACCCCCCCCCCCGGGTCCAGGGAGGTGGGGAAACCCGCTCCAAGCTGTTTCCAAAGTTCCCCCACCTCCCTGGAGGCAGCAGGAAGCCAAAATGTCAGGATTCAAATGCCGACGTTCTGGCTTCCTGCAGCCTCCAGGGAAACAGGGCTTTTTTTAACATTGTGTGATCAATGTATTGCACAACGTTAAAAACCGGATAACGACGGGACTTGTGGAACCAAGTCATAACGTTATTCGGGGTACTAGTGTAATTTTATGCTGGTGGCAGAAAATCCCTCCAGTACCTCTCCCCACCTTCAGGCAGTAAAAATGTGATAAATAGTTTTATTGTCATTTCATAACACTGCAAGTTTGCTGCCTAAACCAATGTCCTCACTTTTAAGAATTGTCACAGACACCCATGCCCTGTACACATGTCCATCACTTGAGGACTTTGACATGGGGCAGACCATTTGTTTAATGACTTACCAAGAATGAATGTGTCATCACAGATCCAACTGCACCTCCAACACCATCATATTTTGCAGAGCCAGTTCAAACATCCCTCTATGGACTATTTCTGGGCATATATAGGTCCTCTCCCTTGTGATCACAGCATGACTGACATCATGAAGAGATCCCAATTATGTGAACATGTGTCTCCATATCAGCCTCAATATTCATCCACTATGTTTGTGCAAATGTGGCAACTTTTTTTCTGAATATATTTTTTATCTGGTCCACAATTTCAGTTCAACAGTTATATTAGAGAGTCAGCTATAAATGGAAAAGTTGTCCTTGCCAATTTACTTCTGGATTCCCTTGGTTTGCAGCATACCAAGCTTGTAGTATCCAAGAATTGTCTTCCAAGGTCAAAACAATGGCACAGATAGTCAAAATAGTTTCTGACAATTGCCAGAACTCTGTGTGTGAGAGGAAGTGTGTCAGATGATGGAGTCATTATTGAATGATCTAGCCTCTGTCATTCATTCACAATTGCTGCTAAGGAGACAAGAAGCACCTGGATAATGAGGTTGTATTCCCTGAGCAATTTGGCTGAACACCATCACTGGACTGATTCTCAGTTTATTTGTTTTCTTTTAAATCAAATACATTTTGATTAAAAGTGTATTCTTTATCTCCACAGTAAGGCAAAGCAAATAACTCCATAAATTAAAGGCTATGGAAAAAGCTATCTTTCAAAAGATGCCACCATAAAAAAGAAGGAATTTATTTTGGTCCTTAGAAGACATGGCTGTCCACAGCTTCTTGGTTTTATAAAACTGCAGGGTCAGATATGTGGAAGCCAGAGAATAAGGCAGGGTGCATTTTACTTAGGGTTTCTTGCTCCCTCTCTCTACCTCCCAGTCCATAGCATTTATCTGATTTTCATTTGCCAGATCACTGTCACTTATGTTTGAGGACAAATTAATGCAATATGCAGACAAATTTATATATGCTTTAGCATAAACCTTTTTTTAAAAAAAACCACTGACTTCAACCAGGTGTTGAATTATGTAATTGGTTTGACTCTACCAAAGTGAAGCAGTTTGATGGCCCATTGACTTTAAATTCACTGAGACAACAATTATATACTGTGGCCTAAATTTGTCCCAATGTGTTTCAATTTTGTTTGTTAAGAACATTTCTACTGTGTTTCAAGATTCCATGGCTTAAGAATGACCGGAATTAACATATTGATTATGCAAAAATAAAAGTGGCTCTGATAATGGTACAACATGTTCCATACCAAGGTGTTCTCACTGAGCATGTCAAAACTAGCAGCTTAGAAGAAGTTTGTGCACAGAGATCAGGACCTTGGAGAGCTCCATGCAGAGAGAGGTGGAAAGAGGAGGTGGATAGCATTCAAGCAGAGCAAACTGAAAAGATTTGGAACGCCACCCTAGAAGATTGAGTCAGGTGTCTGTCCAGTGTCTGTCCCCTCCACACCCCTCCAGAGAGTGTGTTAAAAGAGACATAGGGTCTGCTGTAGGAATTGTCTCCCCAAAGGGACTCTGAGTCACTTGCACAGATCTTACAAACCAACAGTAAACACTCCTTTCCTTCAATTGACCCCGTCTTGTTCTACCTATCCATCACAATGAAGTGACAAACTAAACAGGATGTTCAGTACTTGATTGGCCCCATATTCTTGTTTTATGTTTATGAGCATCCAGAATGGTAAGACCAGTTTGAGATGGTATCTAGGGAGAAAGAGGAAGTGACCCCTTCAAGGCAAATATTAGAAGGAAATTTTTCATTATAGCCACAAATAGCAATTCCCTCTATGACAAACAGATGGAGGAAAAGATGATCACAATGAGGTGCATGTCAGGAGCATAGAATTAGATCTGTTCATTACACTTAGCAGAATTCAATCCAGACTACATAGCCCACAATAATTGCTATTTAATAGACAAAAATCAAGCATGTGATAGTCTTATTGTATGCTTAGCATCACATTTGGCATGATGATAGTTGAAACTAAATATGAAACAAATTACCATTGCATCAGTAGTTTGTGTGCAAGTATGGGGTGCCATTTAGTGAAAAGGAAAATAAAATAAAGAGGACTGTTTCCATTCTGTGTGGCTAGAATGTTAGGAGCATGTGAAGTCTAGAGTGACCATAATGTGCTGCAGAATTTTAAAAATCCAGACATGCAATGAATGAGTTGTTTGGAAATGTAGTCACCACCTGGGAGTCCCTGTTTCATAACCACAATGACATGCCTTTTTGACTATCAATAAAGGGGTAACTCTTCTATATGCCTTATTATGGTTTGAGTTCTAGCCATCTGAATGCCTTTGTATACATGGAATATTTACATTTTTCTTGCTCATTCACAAGTCAGGCAAGGCCATTTCTTTGCTTTACACACTGAAAAAGAATGACAAATAGAAGAGTGTCAGGCAAAGGATTGTTATTGCTGCAGGCTTTTCAGTATTTGTAACAAAACAATGTTGGCCTCCCATATCAATAATGTGATTCCCTCCCTGGTCCTTTCACCTATAATGGAGTACATGGGAGGCCTTTTAATTGCTAGGCATAAGGAGGCAACTGCCGGAGGCAGTAGTAGAATTTTATATGCCATGTATCCTGCCTGACCTCTTCCAAGTCACCCACTATATCTAAGTGAAATGGAAAACATTTTGTAGCCATATAACAAAGGGAGGAGGGCATATACCGTATATCTATCTTAGGTATCAAAATGTCTTGGACAGGCTTGGAAGTTAACTGTATTCTTTTTTACAGCACTTTTTAAAACAAGTCTTAAAATAAAACATTAAGAGCAGTATAGGAGCACCATTGTAATATGCGTAGGCACAGAGCTCTGGGATTCAGTGTTTCTTGCTGTGCTTTTTGTGTTCCAGATATGCAAACACTCTATATCACAATTAGGGGTCGGTCCTAGTGGCTTCTCAGAACTATACGCAATTGAATGCTGTACACAGTCTGAGCAAGACAGACAATCTGGAAGCATATCTGTTGCATTGTTATTAGATCGACAGGATAAAGCTCAGTGAATTCAGCACTATGCTGTCACAAGAGGTTTTCTGCTTTTTTATTTTATATTTAAGGAGACTTTTTTTGTGAGTGAGTGAATGAATGATCTATAATGATAAGGCTGGATCTTGTATAGTAAAAACATGTAGAAGCTTAGCTTATCATTGTAAAAAAAGGGGGACATAATTTTTTGAAAGATACACCTGTGCACATTGCTAAATAATTTCTAGGCTCAAGTAAATAGTAACTAAACTAAGCTCACTCAAATCAATGTAATTTATGGAGAAGTTAACTCCCCATTGATTCAGTGGGCCTACTCTAGTGCAATTTACTCTGCTAAGCAATGGGATTTTGGGCATTGATAGCTTTGCTGTCCTGTCTATCTACTGGCAATAGGGTATAATATCATTTGGACCACAGTAGCTTTGTGGTTAAGATGCTGAACTTAATGACTGGAAGATTTGCAGTTCAGCAGTTCAAGACCCGAATGCTGTACAATAGAGCAAGTTCATGTCATCTGCCCCAGCTCCTGGCAACCTAACATTTCAAAAGCAAGAAATTACAAGTAGATAAATAGGCACCACTTAGGCAGGAAAGGTAACAGTGTTCTGTGTGCTCCATTATCTTGTCATGCCTGCCACATGGCCATGGAATCACCTGCAGACATAGACATGATAAAGAAAAATAAGTCATCCACAGGCCTATGCAGACATTAATGATACTTTAAAAGTTCACATTAGTCATCACATCACCATTTTCATCAGTTCATCAGAAATTATTATGATGATCAGTCAAAATAATCTCCACCCACTCACTTACCCATAGCCCTCGTATATATGAGGGCAATATTATCAGACCCTCCCAAACCCTAATTTTAAAATGCAGTCAAACCTCGCATAAAGAGCACCCCACTTAAAGAGTAACTCGCTTAAAGAACAGAATTTTCTCTGAATGTTCCGCTTCGCTTAACAAAACCAACCAGAAACTCGCTTAACAAATAAATTTTGTTAAGCGTTTTGTTAAGTGGCCACATTTGGTCACTTACAATGGTGTTTCGCTTAAAGAGCAAACTCGCTTAAAGAGAAATCCTGTGGAACGCATCATGCTCTTTAAGTGAGGTACAACTGTATGGGGAATCGGAGATGCAACTCTCCCTTCTTTCATTTTGGTAACCTCAGTCCAGCAGTGCAAGCATTAATTCACCTGATAAAGGTCAATACAGCAAGGCACTCCAGGCAATAATAAATGAAATGCAATAAGATCTTTCCAAATGTTAAAAAATAAAATCAGTAATACAAAATATGAAACACAGAAGAAATGTGTAATTGTCATTAAACTCTCCTTCAGAATCCTGAACCTTCCATATTTCATAGCCTCTCTATTATAAAGCTACAGAAGACTATAAATGAAAGAAAGGGCTTCTTTTGTGTGCTTTTCCAGTTGGGTTAAGCTGAAAATCTCATAGTTATCAGTCACTATCTCTCAGCTTGACCTACCCACATAGGAGGAAAAAATTGGGAAGCAGAAAGCCATGTACATTGCAATGAGTTCTTTAGTGGAAAGGCAGGCTATCAGTAACAAGCAGGCAAGCAAACAGGATGGGAGGAGTCTCAGCTGGAACAGGATTGCAGTGCTTGAGGATGGTATATGTGCCTCACACACATGCCCATCATCTGGGGCTCACCATAGCCTAGGAGTGAGGGATTTTAGGCAAGGAAAGTGGGAGAAAGAGTACATTTCCCACTCTCTGGAATACTCTAGCAAAATATACAACCCATGGTAGGTGCTTTAAAATTGAAGCAGATTGTGTTGGAAAGTCAGTTCCATCCTGGAGTATGTAGCTTGGCCCTTAAGGCAGAGGTGCAGAGGTGCAGAAGAGGAAGAGCATCTGGAGAATAAGGTGCTGCCATCAGGGAATCATTGCTGATCAGATGTGCATATGTCCCTAACTCTGTAGTGCCTGCTAGCTCTATCCTCATAATGGAAGTTGTTATTTAGAGGACAAGTGGCAGGTGCTTCTTCTGGTAGAAGTGATGCCTTGCTAAGCACAGCTATATCACAAATGTAAAGGACCAGGAGCATCACTAAAAAGATGCAAGTCCAGGCTCTCTTTATCTTATGCTCTTTTGTGTCTTGTGTCTCTCTAGGGTGTGTGCTGCCTTTGACATGCATTTCCTGATTGAGGAACCCTTGTGTTAGTTCCCCAAAGGAGCAGCTACCTGGAGAGATACACAAAAAAAAAGTAGGTGCATTCCTCTTCTGATTCTGAGTTTATCATGTTGACCTTATCATTTTCTCCACCTTCTTTGTCTCCCTGTGGTTGAACTTGTGAAGAAGAGACGTGCAGATCAGTGCTTGATCTCTATGATCTTTAGAGAGAAGATTATTTGCAGACAACTATGAAAGCTACAGATATGAAATAGAAAACTGATAGGCCTTTGTGCCTGTAGTTTATTTATCTCAATCCCTATCCCATCATGACAATTCAAAACAGTAAAATAGAGCAGCAGCTACCTAATGCAATTTTTTTTTTACAGAAATTACTTTTGAGGCAGGGTGCCTGTATTATTCTGTTGTGGAAAAAGCAAACTGGTGTACTGAATAAAAACTTATGCTACAAGATTTTTCCTTGTGTCTAATGTATCCCTCTGGATTGAGATGTTGGAGTATACAGCTCGTGCCCTCGTCTTTTATGCATGTGTTCTTATTGTGGACCAAAGATGTATGTACTAAGAAAGTAGAACCCAGAACTAAGTAGTATTTGTCACTATGTCAGGTGGGAGATAATGTTATAACTAAACAGATTATATATAAACTAAGATGGATCTAAACAAATTAAGATGGAACTAAACAGATTATATATAAACTAAAATGGATCATGGAAAAAACAAAGGAATAACAGAAACAAGTATACTTCTGTTTCATTGATTACACTAAGGCCTTTGGTTGCGTGGACCACAACAAAATGTGGTAAGTAATTAAAGATATGGGAATAGCAGAACACCTTATATGCCTCATGAGAAATCTGTACATGAATCAAGAAGCAACAGTTAGGACTGAATATAGAATGACAGAGTGGTTTGGAATAGGAAAAGGAGTAAGACAATGCTGGATTTTGTCACCCTGCTTATTCAACTTATACACAGAGCACATAATGCGCAATGCAGGGATGGAGGAATCACAATTTGGGATCAAAATTGCTGGGAGAAACATCAACAACTTGAGATATGCAGATGATACCACCCTAATGGCAGAAAGTGAGGAGGACCTAAAGAAGCTCCTGATTGGGTTGAAAAAAGAGAGTGAAAAAGCTGGCTTGAGACTCAATATAAAGAAAACGAAGATAATGGCAACAGGCCCTGGGGAAGAAGTAGAGGCAGTGACAGATTTTACTTTCTTAGGATCAAAGCTCGCTGCAGATGTTGATTGCAGCCATGAAATAAAAAGGCGACTGATTCTTGGGAAGCAAGTGATGAGAAACCTGGGGAGCATAGTGAAAAGTAGAGACATCACATTGCAAACAAAAATTCGCATAGTCAAAGCAATGGTATTCCCTGTGGCAATGTATGGTTGTGAGAGCTGGACCATTAGGAAAGCTGAGCGCAGAAGAATAAATGCCTTTGAGATGTGGTGTTGGAGAGTTGAGAGTTTTGAGAGTCCCCTGGACAACGAGGAGAACAAATAGGTCAATCTTAGAAGAAATCAACCCTGACTGCTCCCTAGAAGGTCAAATAGTAAAGATGAAGGTGAAGTACTTTGGACATCAAATGAGAAGAGAAGATTCGCTTGAGAAAGCTTTGATGCTGGGAAGGGTGGAGGGCAAAAGAAGAAGGGGCAGCCAAAAATGAGAGGTTAGATGGTATTGTAGACACAATGGGCACAAAGCTGAGTGAGTTGAGGAGGATGGTGGAGGACAGAGGTGCCTGGCGGGCAGTGGTCCATGGGGTCGCAGAGGGTCGGAATCAACTGTGCGACTGAACAACAAAGAAGGGAGGAGGAGATGCATGTACTGTATGTTATTTCTATTTTATTTGTTCCAGAAAAGTTGACATTATAACCAGTGTGGGCACTAGGGTGATTTGTAGTTACACCAAAGTTATTCTTATTTATGATTTATTGCTATTTACAGATGTGGAGATGTTCTGTCTGAAGAGTAGCAATCCAAAGTTAAATTGACATATGCAACCAGTTATTAAAATCACAGATATAGAAATGATTTCAAAAGTCATACCGCCCTAACCATTAGGAAGTCCATTATTACAGCATCCCCGATAAGCAGCCATCTGAACTTTGCTTAAAACATCTAGTTTCTGTTGCAAGCTGTTCCACTGATGAATAGGGTTACCTAGATTTGAAGTTGCTTTTTTGGATGCTACATCACACTGCTGAGCCATGTTTAGCCTGTGATCTACTAAAACTGCTAAAAGAATTTCACACTATGCCATTCATTCCTTGCAATGGTGTAGGTGTATGCTTCCTGTAGATTTTCCCCATGATACTGTGGCCACATTTGATGGAGGAAATATGTAGATAGGGATAATTATAGACATTCTTCCAGCCCAATCACTGCCTGGGCAAATGTGAGAATAAGACATGGGAAAATAGCTCATAGCGGTATAAACAGGTTGTAGTCACAAACCTTAACAGATATGCTTGTAATTAAACATAGCAAGTCGGTGCCAAAGATTTTTTATAAATTATCTGGAGTGTTCTAGTTCTGCATCAAATACCTAAACCTTTGGGCAACTGCACTACTTCTGATGTGGAGATATGATTATGTGCCTTCTATTTGGAAGTATGGGTAGGAGTATTTCTGGTAATATTGCTTGTAACAATAAAATAAGCATGTGTGTGCTGACAAATGTAAAAAGTGGTCCCTGACCCCGGTGATATTGCCCACCTCCCTCCTTTACCTCATATTTTCAGTTTAACTGGCATGATGCCATCAGTACACCTCCACCTTCTTAATTTTATATTATTTATTTCAGTTCAGTTCATATCAGTGTAATTTATTTATATTCCACCTTTCCAGCGCCTTACCAAATTATTTTTAAAAGGGTCCAAATAGAAGTACAATGAGTTATAAATAAACTACAAAATGTAAACGTAACAGAATTAAAAGAAGTTTCAAAAGAACATCAGTCCAAACAATATAATAAGAGTTTAAAAGTACAGTGTCCACCCATTAATAGCCTTGTTCTTTCCCACCAGTCAATTACTAAAAGCCAGCCTGATTAGGAAGGCTATTGCCTCTTCTATTGTAGATGCCTCCATCTTAACCAGGTATCAGGAAGCTTTGGTGCTAGGAAGGTGGAATTATTTTTGTTGCTTCTTTACATCTAGAAGAAAGAGTGAATAACATATAGAATGTGGTATCTACGTGGCTCCCTGTATATTTTACCTGTTGCTCTCTCCCCCTTTTCCAGGTTTCTCCTGCCACCATTACCCCTGCTGCCAAAATTATTGCAAGGCAAAGAAAGCAACACTTTTTGTTTAAAACAAATGGAGCCACATTCTAAAGCCTAATTTGTGGCTAACACCCAGAATCCAGGTAGGGCTTTGAAGTGTGGTGTGATTGACCCACATATAAGGCCCAACTGACTCTACTCTTTCACACACCACCAGTGATGGGATGACAAAAATTCTACTACCATGCCATGACGTCATGGATGTCATGGGCGTGGCCAATGTCATGACGTCATGACGTCATGGCCGAAGCCGACGTCATGACGTCATGACGTTGTGGGCGGGGCCAAAAAATAAAAAAATAAAAATAAAAATAAACATACACACACACACCCCTCCCTCTCAGCCCACCCACCCAGACACAAATAAATAAATAAATAAATAAATAAAATAAAAACAACCACCCACCCAAAACACAAATAAATTACCCCTCGCTTACCTTTCTTGGGACCCGGCACCCCGACTGCGTCCACAGCCACCGCTGCTGCCGCCGGAGCTGCCTGCACCCCTGTGGCATCCTCCTTGGGCCGGTACCTTTTTAGCCCGGCTCCGGCCACAGGCAGGGGCGGCGGGCAGCAGTGGCTCTGGCGGTGGCTCCAGCCACGGCTGCCGAGCCTCCCTGGGCCATCCCCATGCCGCACCGCCACCGCCTGCAGATTCCTCCTCCACCAGGCGCTGCAGCCGGGCTAAAAAGGGACCGGCCCAAGGAGGAGGCCACAGGGATGCAGCCAGCGGCAGCTCCGGCGGCGGCGGGCGGCGGTTGCAGGCACCCAGCCCACAGGCGCCCAGCGGAGGAGGAGGCGTCAGCAGTGCGCCGCGCCGCGCGTCCCCAGGGCATGGGGCTTGTCGGCAGCGGACGGCCCAGGCAGCCCTCAACGTGCCGCGGGGGAGATGCCCTCCTCAGAGGGCTGGTGCCGCCGCCGTCCTGAAACTCTAAAACATTTTTTTTAATTGGAGTTAAAATGGCTCCAATTGACTGCGCATGCGCAGAAACTCAATCTGATGCATGCGCAATGCGTCAGATTGAGTTTCTGCGCATGCGCAGTCAATTGGAGCCATTTTAGCTCCGATTTTTTTTAAAAAAATTTCTTTCAGTGAGGCGTCCGGAACCGGACGCCTCAAAAGTGGACTCCCCTCCCGGAGAACCCTCCGGAATTGGTCCTACTGGTTCCAGGGAACCGTCTGGAACCGGGGACATCCCATCACTGCACACCACCCAAAAGAGATAGACTTCAGCATATTCACAGCAAAAGTTTGCAGAGGTGCTTGTAAAAAGGGATAGGGTTTTTAATAATTCTTTTACAGATTTCAAATCTTGTAATTCTCCATTTAGGGAGTTCTGATAAACAGGCATTTCATCTTAGAGAAAGGCCTCTGTTGGGACTGACCTAGGCCTAGCTTTGCTCAAGGTTCCTGTTCCTATCCCAGGGCTGGCTGGGAGTCTTCCAGTTGAAGCCGTTCTCCAATGTGAGCCAGAATTAGGTGTCTGTATCTCAGGGCAGAAGTCTCAGAATGAAAAAGAAGTCTGAAAATCCCACCCTACTTATAATGTGCTCACAACATTTCTCTCATAGGGAGCTTCAATAAAGCAGAGTCCTCAATCCTAGGCACACAACAAGTGCATTCAATGAATGTGCTTGCAAAACTGATTCACACTTTCTCTGTGAACACACAAAGGGCTGTCTCTCTTCTAGATAGGATAGGGAAGTGGAGAGTGTGCCCACCCTGTATCTCCACAGCTCCACCATGCTTCAAGCCTAAGCAAGGTCAGACTGGAACATTTGAATAGCACCTTGTAGGGATCATGTGGGTTGATCAAAGGACAAGAAGCAACTTCTCCACACCACTGCAGTGGTTTCAGGAGCTGTGGCAGATGGGGGAGGGTGTCCCAAATTGCCCCCCTTGTCCCTGGAAGCTCCTCAATCTTTCAGTTGGATGGATTTGTTTTGTTGTGTAGAAGTCACTGTTTTCAAGACAGCTTAGTTGTTCCCCTGTGTGTGTAAGAGAAGCAGAGAGAGTACCATGTATTTTCAGCTGTATGGCAGTGGGCTAGGGTTGGCTGTGAACACTACTTTTTCAAAAGTGAGTCTATAAATGAATTTTCCACTCTCGTTCACAATTTTCTTAGGCCTCTGAGTCAGCATGTTGCTGAATAATGCAACACCAACTCTGACCAAAACAACCCTAAAAGCCCTTAAAAATAAACTATCAAAAGATCACAGATGTGTAAGATACATCAACAGCGAGTATTGCATCCAGCAGAATAGTATCAACAAAACCATATTTGAAAACTCATGACTTGGATAATTTAAAAGACTCTCAAAAACTTTGTGGCATTAGCAGTTACTAATATAATAATGTAATGTTATGAAGTGGTTTGATTATTAAGATCTGTAGGAGAGATTTTGATAATATGACATTGCTACGTGTAGAGGTTCATTCACCGAGAGCCATACTGTGTCACTCATTAACTGTGGAATTCAATATTCCCTCTAGAAATTTGATTGATGCCCTTTCTCATGGCTTTTAGAAAGCGTATTAGGACATAATCTTTCAAATACAGTAAAACCTCATATAACACTAAAACCTGGTTCCACAAGTCTTGGTGTTATATGATTTTTAGTGTTATCTGATGCATGTTAAAATCCTATGGGATCCATACAGATACATTGTAACCACACAGGCTTTAGCGGTTGTTATCTGAAGCATCCCATAGGATCTTAATGTTATCTGATGCAATTCTCCCCCCCAGATTCCTTAATGTTATGCGATTTTAGTGTTATTCGATACTAATGTTATATGAGGTATTACTGTAGTTTTTTAGTGTTTGATATTTTAATAGTTTCATTAAAAAAAATTTTTACTTGTGTGGTTTTATTGTTTTATTTAAGTTATTTTACATCACTTTAGTGAACTTTTGGCAGTGAATGGATGGATGGATGGATGGATGGATGGATGGATGGACGGACGGACGGACGGACGGACGGACGGACGGACGGACGGACGGACGGACGGACGGACGGACGGACGGATGGATGGAGATGCTACAATGGCTGTCTAGTATGTGCAAAAAAGAACAAGACCAGTAATGACATATAATATCTTTCTCATAGGAAGGCCAGTATACTGGACTCTTTCAAACTTTATTCTTCTTTGAGGAGGTTCTCCTTCCATTGAGACAGCAAAATATCCAATCACATGGCTAAGGGTCTGAAAAACTTTTTATGCACTCTGGACAACACCTTTTTAAGACTTTGACACTTTATATCTGTGAAGCAGGATTAGAGAAGCTGTGGTCTTCAAAATGTTGGACTACCACTCTCTTCACCTTTAGTCAGCACAGCCAGTAGTCAGGGATAATGGCACTATATCCCAATAACATTTGACAGGGTGGAATACACATTCCATAGTTGCATTGTGAAGCAATGTAACCAGAGCAATACCTAGCCACTTTTGGAACCTTTGAATTGTAACTCTAATATTTAAAAAATAACTTTCCAAACTGTCAGCATTGCCCGCCCCTGTTTTAATTGAAAATATTGACACAATCCTATATGTGTGGCTTACTGTAGGTACATACATTTTTTCTCCCATAAAAAAAGAATTAAAATCTATTTCTTTATCTTTCTCCCAGAATCTAGTTGCATTCTGATTTTTATTAAGATATTGCATACCTGTTTGATGGATTGAGGCAATATCTTCCACACCTCTTGTTTGGAACAGGGAAGCTAACGGTACAATGCTCAAGGCTAACACTGAAGATTTTCCTCAACTGCTTTTTAATATTTATTTTGTAATGACAGTACATGTTAGATGTTGTGCAGAAGTGGTGATGTCTGTCCCCAAAGAACTGAGAGCAGCTGTAGCTTTGGTTTAAACAATCATTCCACTTTTATGTTGAAAGAGAAGCTGATCTAGATTGAGAGTCTTCAGTGGATTTCCACACCCAGGATCCCTGCTGTGATTTCAAGGGTAAATAACGCCCTTTAAGAAATCCAGAAGGACACTGATGCAGGCTTTATCTGACTCCTTTTCTTTCAAAATCAAGGTAGCCAGCTGAAATGCCCTTTTTTATCATAGGTAAATAAATGTGTAGCTCAGTTTTCTAGATATTGGCTAGGTTGCTTCTGCACAGCTTCTGGCTTGCAGATGCTACTGTTAAAGGACAATAAAGAGTTTAAGTGTGTTTGTTAGCCTAGAGTGGTCATCACTTCATTAGTTTCTATGTTTCAGAAGTATATGAAAGATACTGCCTCAATCTGTCATGAGAAAAAAATTCGGGTCTAGGAAATGGATTATTGGTCTGGCTGAGTATTAAGGCAGCCTCTTGGTTAAGCCATGAGGTCCAGTACAGAGCCATCCCAATACATTTTGCTGCCTGAGTTGAAACAGTACATGCCCTTCCCCAACATGGTACTTGCATTTAACCAAGGTATTTTGGCACATGAAGCAAATAGTCTCCCAAGCACCCTTCCACATCCTGACAATTTTTAAAACAACACACAAATCAGTAAGTATCCATTTACTGCCCTCTCAAGACATCAAAATCTGATACCTGAGGCAATCTGTTCACCCTGTCCAATGGTAGGACTGGCCCTGGTTCAGTACCATGCACAAATCCTTACCTTTTCCTAGACTGTCATATGAATCAATTATGCAGATAAGATTTATCACACCTTGTATATACCTACTACTTCTGCTGCTGTATCCGAATCTGAATATTGGAGATCCTCATGGCAATCAGCAGTAAAGATTGTCCTGAGAATATAATCCAGTGGTCTTCCATCTGTCTTCTACATCACACCATGATACCCATACCACTGGTTCAGTTCTGTGAGTCACTTTCTGGTCCTGAGCCCTTTTGGCAAACAAAGTCCCCATCAGCCTCAGAGAAGTATGGATGAAGCTACTGCCCTCCATCAAGATGGATTTTGATTTAATCTATTTGGGGGACTATCACCCTTCCCTGTGGACTTTGGCACCCAAGGCCGTTAGTCTTCAGGGTGGTCAGGTTAGTTAACTGCTGCCTGACCCTCAGCATTCAGTTGCTGGCAGTATGGTCTATATTCTATTACCATAGCAGGATAACATGGCCAGACTGCAGTGTGTATACCGACAAGGATCACAAAATTTAGTTTCTTTGACTCAAATTTTGTGTAAACTAATGGAACCTTATACAGTATATATTTGTAGCACAAAGGTGCTTTACTATGCCAAGATTGGTCACTGATTGTTGTTTTTTGTTTTGTTTTGTGTTTTGTTGTTGTTTGCTTGCTTGCTAGAATGCTTAAAAATAGAACATGAGATCTTCTCTACACACACTACCAGCATATAAATTCAGAAGTACCTGTAGTTGAAACAGAGAGAAATTAACCAGTTGTCTTTTATCACTCTTTTTACTAGTTTCAGAAGACTTTCTAAAGCACCTGTATGCTGTTGTGGAAATAATTATCTGTAAATTGAATTCTCCTGCATTTTTCCTTTATCTGAGAGGGTGAGAAAACTACTGGCACTACTGATAACTTGATCCATGGGCTTGATCCATGAAAATTAACATAAAAAAACAGTACCAAATCTTACAGCAAATTTGAATAACAAATAGAGTAGTTAGTCTTTAATGTACCTCTTTTCTTCTTCTTCTTCTTCTTCTTCTTCTTCTTCTTCTTCTTCTTCTTCTTCTTCTTCTTCTTCTTCTTCTTCTTCTTCTTCTTCTTCTTCTTCTTCTTCTTCTTCTTCTTCTTCCTCCTCCTCCTCCTCCTCCTCCTCCTCCTCCTCCTCCTCCTCCTCCGTGTCTTGGCCAAACATGAAACTTCCAAGATGAAGCCACCTTTTGGTGAGTTCATTCTGCAGTTCCTTTTGCCTTACCCAGTGTAAGAAAGATTAACTGGCAATACAAGGTTACCGTTACCAGGACATTATCAATTATGGTTCAAAAATACCACAACCTTCATGAAGGCTCTTTTTGTGTAGCCCTTTTTGTTTTATTTACCCTCCGATATGCTAAGTGGCACCAGGTATTCTCCTCACAGCTCCTCCACAGTCCATTGTGCATTGCATTTCCCAGCCATAAATATTTATGGACTGGACTCACTATAAGTGTGCATTTATATATAACATTAGGGATGTAAATCTCTATAAATGCCTGCAGTGTGAGGCTAGGCCAAGGAGAGCAATGGCATGAGCAACAGTGCTGAGACTGAATGCATTATGGCTCTTTGGTGAAGAATGGAATTTAGGCCCCTTTGCAAGGAGTGAAAGGGGACCTAAAGATACGGCGAGATGACTTCTTAAATCTTCAAAGAGGAATTGGCTGTTGCAGCTTCAAAGTGGATTGTGCAGCAAAATTCAGCTTTGGAGGTTGGGGAGGGAGAGCTGATTTATAAGCATTTAATAATGCATAGAACCAGGACATGGGATTTTATTCATTCTCTGCAAGTTGTAAAACTAAAGAAGCTCCCCTTTTACAATAATTAAAATGGTCACTCTATTCCAGTTCCCTTGGGGCTATTTGCAGGTTTTGGGAAAGATAGCAACATGTTTGACTCAGATAAATTTCTGCTGGAAATGGTTTTCAAGGGTGTAACAAAGGTTTAAGAAGACTTAAGCCTTTCATTCTCTCATCATTGGCTAATCTCATGGCTGGAGGTTTCTCTCCAGTTGGTGTTTAGCCACCCCACCTACCCTCCATTTCCTTCACCTCCTGATGTCTTTGAGTTGACAATTGATACTATTGTTGAGCCTATAACAGTGATGGCAAACCTTTTAGAGACCGAATACCCAAACTGTAACCCAAAACCCACTTATTTATCGCAAAGTGCCAACACAGCAACAGAGGAGGAAGGAAATGCTCCCATTGGGCTGCTGGGCAGAGGGATGGAGTGACAGAGAGAGGGCTCCGAGTGCCACCTCTGGCACGCATGCCATAGGTTTGCCACTACTGGACTATAAGAATACAGACTGAAGAAGGAGCCCTGCTGAATCAGACCAAAGCCCCATCAGGTCAATATGCTGCCTACACGGGCCCTGTCACAGCATCTTGCCTCCTAACTCTACCTTGTAGCAAGCATCCTCCCTATTGTTTCCTGCTGGTAGCCACCTTGCATGCCTGTATTCGTGAAAAAGCTATAAATCTAAAAAAATAAATAAATTATGGAATTGTCAGGTCCCACTTTGACAAGACCTTTAGCAAAAAAAGGCAATCATTCCTTTCTGTGAAAATTTTTTGTGGGTAATCCTTTTATGAGGCCATTGAGTCCAAACCCCTGCTCATTGCAGGAACACAAATCAAGATAGATCTGAAAGATGGTTGTCCAATTTTCTCTTGGATGCCTCCAGGGTTGGAACTCTCACCATTTTCCAAGGTAGAGTACAGTTGTACCTCGCTAAAAGAGCATAATGCGTTCCACAGGATTGCTCTTTAAGCGAGTTTGCTCTTTAAGCGAAACACCATTGTAAGTGACCAATTGTGGGAGGGATTACGAACCCTGATTTATTTGTTAAGCGAGTTTTTGATTGGTTTTATTTGTTAAGCGAAGCAAACATTCAGAGAAAATTCTGCTCTTTAAGCGAGTTACTCTTTAAGCAAAACACTTTTTATGCGAGGTTTGACTGTATTTGGTTCCTTTGTCATACAGTTCTAACAGTTAAGAAAATTTTCCTGATATTTAGCCTATACTGTATATCTAGTTTCCTATAGTTTGAGCCTGTTAGTAGAAACACACATGAGGAACTTGTCAGTGACACAAAATATCTTGTGAGGAAGGGCCGTAGCTCAGTGGTAGAATACATGCACTGCATGCAGAAAATTCCAAGTTCAATTCCTAGCATGTCTAGGAAAGACTGGAGGAAAGGTCTGACTGAAACTATGGAGAAATGCTGCCAGCCAGTGTAGACAATAATGAGTTAAATAGCCCAGTGATTTCACTGAGTATAAAGCAAGTTCCTTTCTTCCATAGCTCTCCTCTTCTATGATTCTGTGGAGGACATTTCCTGGTTTGCCAGAGGATTGGACTCAGTGATTCTTGTGGTCCTTTTTAACCATAGACTTCTGTGAATCTGTGATTTTTTGCAATGTTCTAGTCTTATGATTTTTGGTGGTATATTATAACACACAAGCCTATTGCTTGTATTGCAGGACATGAAAAAATTTAGTGCTGGTGATGCTAGTGATAAAGCTCCTGATGGTGACTGTCTGCCTAATCTTTAGTTTATCAAGGAATTGGCTACAATTGGCTAAAATGCTCTGTAACTAAAGAGAACTAGATACTAGCAGCTGCTTTGCTCAATACAGTATAATGTTGAGCTTCCATCTTAAAGACAACCTTAGTTTGTATAATAATGGGCATTTTTCCTCCTTGAGATGGTAGCCAGGAGAACTAAGGCCCTGAGAAATGAGTCTAAGTGTACCCAAGCATGATGGAGGCAAAATGATACCTAACTGCTGCTCTGAAGGTGTATTGAGAAGCATCCAGGCACCGGCATCATGGAGAAGGTGAACATAGGAAGAGGAACCATTCTAAAGTTAATCTTTAAAGTGCTACAGTGGTTTTTATTTTATTTTTATTTTGTTTTGTTTGTTTTGTTTTCTGATATGCCTGAACCATGCTACCTGTTCATCTATGGGTGCTTAATATACAGCCCATAGACTCTCTTGGGCTATAGTTCCACCTCTTTACAGCAGAGCCAGAAAGAACTGATCACTATTAGTCGGACAAAAGGAACAAAACAACATGTAGGTATTTTCACTAAGAGGCCCTTATTAAAGTTCCTTGGAACACGGAGGAACACCTGACTAACAACAACTAGTGAGAAACATGCAACCTAATAGAAGAGGGCCAGTATTTCCATAGCCTCTGAGGAAATTGTGTAACAGTCCTAACTATGTCTTTTGCCCAAAACTGAAAGCTATCTTTTCTGTTCTTCCTACAAAGTCTGCTAGCACTGAAATATGTGGGGCTTCCCAAAGGACTTAGGTATGAACTGAAGAAATGTATTGGCCTCACAGTTCACTCAATGAGCAAGAAAGAGTAGAAGAAGAATCATGGAAGGATTGCTGCCCAAGGAAAGAAAGGGAAATTCAGTGAGAAAGCTTATAAGTATACAGAATGCACAGGGATGCTTAGACGTTCAACATCTGGAAGCCTAAACTGATTGCAGAGTTCTGCTGATCTGGATTCTGCACCAATGCAAGGAATATGTTCTTTGCTGAGCAGAGGATAAAAGCATAGAAATATCAGATCACAGCTAGATGAAATCAGAGGCCTGTCTAGTCCAGCAACCCATTCCTGTCTATCTGGATACCTATGAGCAACTCACAAGCAGTAGGACATCAGAGCAACAATTGTTGCTCTGTATGCCATTGAAAATATGTTAGTGGGCTAGGCTTGAGCTGCTTGCCCTCAGATACTGTTTGGTTTTTATTTTGCTGTTTGTTTTATTATGTTGCTGTTAGTTGTCTGTACACCACCCAGAGTGGGAAGTATCCCAGATGGGCGGTATAAAAATGTAATAAATAAAATAAATTGCTTCCCATCAGATGCTATTCTGAAGCAGCTTGCCTGTGATCTGTACAACTGCCATGAGCAGTAACTACAGATGGCTTTCTGTTGCATGTTGTCCAGTCAATTCTTACTTATGCTGACCTTTTCCAGGGTTTTCTAGGTAGAGAACACATATCCAGTGGTGGACTCCAAAAAAATTTACTACCACACTGTGGGCGTAGCCTACTTTGTGGGTGTGGGCTACTCTTTGGGCATGGCCATGTGACTGGGTGGGCAATCTAGTCATGCCTGCCCAGTGGTGGGATTCAAAGTACTACCTACTCTGTGGGAGTGATGTGGTGGGTGTGGCCAGGGGGAAAGGCCTGCATTGCACCCAAATTAGGACTACTTTATTTCAAAATTTGGATGGGTGGGGCCAGCCAGAATTTATTCTACCAGTTCTGGCAAACTGGTGTGAACCTCCTGATGCCCATCACTGCACATATCCCCTTCTTCCAGAGGCTTCCTGGGACTATGCAGCTTGCCCATAGCTACACAGTTGCCTATTTTCCCTGGAGGCACACTGGGGAATCAAACATACAACCCCAGGCTCTGTAGCCAAATACCTAAACCACTAAGCCATACAACCATAGATGGCTTTATCTTCTATGAATTTGCCTGATCTCTAATGCTGTTTTATATCAGTGGCCAATACCACTGCCATTGCTACATCTTTGGGAAGTGAATATCATAGTTTAACTATGTGGAAAAGAACAATGTGAACAGCCTACCGTACAGCTTCATCCAATTGTCCTGGGTTTTTTATTTATGAAAGAAAAATGTCTCCTTACATCATGCATAATGTCTCCACATCATGCATAATTTATGTAGTGCCATCATGGCCTTCTTGCTCATTTTCTCACTCTCATGATTCTGGGGGCAAAGGGAGAATCCAATTAAATTATATGGTAGGAAATTTAAGAAAGAGAAAGGGATGTGCTTCTTCCCACATTTTGTTAAATTATGGAGTTTGCTACCGCACTACAGATTCAAAGGGGACTTGGACAAATTTATGGAGATTAGACCATCATTAGTATGCCAGTTTTCACCACATACTATTCCACAGTGTCTCTCAGCATGCTTTTCTTATACTGATTTTGGGGGCCCAAAATGGTTCTTTGTCGAGGGACTTTCCATAGGTAGTTGCTTGTCCACTGTGTGATAGGTGTGCCCCATGGTTTGAGAAAGGAGGGGACATCTGAAAATGCCAATATGAGGCATGCCCTCCTGGTCAGAAAATGAGTCATCCCTGAACAAAAAAAAACCTGAAACAAATAGACCTTAGAGCTGATCCAGCATGGATCTTCTTAGGTCCCCAGGCTCATCTTCATTCATATTTAAGTCCAGACCATATGAAGGTTTGTATTGTCCAACACAAGGCAGCCAATGTTTTGTAAGCTGCACAGAAGCCCCTTCTCTTGGTCCTGCTGGCCCTGGAGATATCTTTGGTAGGGAAATGGTTGAGCTGCCTTGATGACTACTCCCAGGCTTCAAGGAAAGATTGGCTAGTCCTCTTCCTACCATTATTACACCAGTAGACAAAAGACTTTTTATGGAGACAGGCTTTTGGCAAATTACTGACTTGTGAGGAAACTGCTGTGTGGGAGCTTGTATGTTTTTTTAAATCTTTTACTTGTACTGTTTCAAACATTTGGTTTTATACTTTAATTTTTACTTTTTTTACTCCTGTTATAAGCTACCACATTCTAGGAGAGAGGCAGAATTTAAGTCAATGAATATACAGACAAATATGCAATTGTTTCCCAGTAATACAGGAATGAGCAGAGGGTGGGGGTGGAAATCAGCTTTTTGAAGGTTTCCTGTCACTTGACAGTCTTACACTAAACACAGGAAGCAAAGCCAAAGTCGCAGTTGGAAGCCTTTTTATGTGAGAGCCCCTCTCTCTCTCTGTTCTTGCTTCTGAGCAATTGTACATGGCTTGCACTGTGCATTAACCATTAAAACAATTATAACAGTCCCTGTAATAATGTACAGGATTTTTTATTGCACTTTCTGGTTAATGTAATCAACATCTGCTGAAATTCTCTCCTTTATGCATCTAGGTAAGTTATGAGACTACAGATCACTTTTGTGTCTGGGCACACAAATGGTAGCAGCATCTTCACCCCTCGGCACAAAGAAATCTAGTGTGAGCAACTGTCTCTTCCCCATTCACCCATTTCACAGAAAGAAGGACGGTCTTGTATACAGGATCTGTTCCAGAGACAGGCAACTTCTCAGTGTTGGAGGAGCACATTGCACACCTCTTAGCTCACCAATGGGTCACCTCACCCAGTGGTGGGCTGGTCCATTGGGCTACTGGAACTCAGCCTGGGATGCCCCCCAGGCCCCCAGTACCATGGTGCCCCATCCCCGCCCTGAGCTGCAATGCCTGAAACAATCGAGCAAAGGAGCAGGGCTCCATGCAGTGATGGGCAGCAACAGGTTCACACCAGTTCGCCAGAACTGGTAGTATCTTTTCCCAGTGTCCCAGAGAACCGGTAGCAGCATTGGGGGGGACCACCTTGGGGCCTTACCTTTTCACCGGTTCCCCCACTGCGCATGTGTGCCAAGTGATTGGTGTGCATGCACACCTGACAGTGCTTGGCGCACATGTGCAGTCTCCTTGCTGTCCTCCCAAGTGGGGAGGAGGAAGAGAAGCTGCTAGCCTGAAGTTCCCTATAGCCAGCTCCCCAGGGTAAGTGACTCACCTTTGGGTGTGGGGTGTGGGTGTGTATTTTAACGTGTATTTAATGTGTATTTATTTTTAATGTGCATTTTATGTGTTTTATGTGTATTTAATTTGCATTTTTATGTGTTTTATGTCTATTTAATGTGTATTTAATGTGTATTTATTTTAATATGTATTTTTATGTGTTTTATGTGTATTTAATTTGTATTTTATGTGTTTTTATGTCTATTTAATGTGTATTTATTTTAATGTGTATTTTATGTGTTTTATGTGTATTTTTATGTCTATTTAATTTGTATTTTTATCTGTACTAATTTTTATGGATTTTTTTACGTTGGCTCCACCCACATAATTGGCTCCACCCATGATGTCATGATGTTGGCTCCACCCACAGTGTAGTAGTAAAAATTTTGGCCGCCCACCAATGGCTCTATGTTCCTCTGCCTACCTTCCTCCTCCTGTGCTGCGAAAGATAAGTTTACAAAAGCAGCTCCATTGACAGCAGAGCTGCTGTGCCTTAGAGGTTGCAATTTACCCTTGTAAGCCAGAGGTTGTTGGTTCACATCCCCAGAGGGGAGTTGAAATTAGAAGGCAAGTGGGAACATATATATACTGTTAGTGTTAGACACCCTCATTACTCCCGGTCCAGCACCCTTTTAGCTTATCCATACTGCCCTTGACCTCACCCATTGCCACTACCCAAATGTGTTGGTTCCACCACCTCTGCTTCAGTTTCCACAGAAATTTGGCAGAAAAAGCAGTAGCTGCCCCAGTACACGACGTTGCTCGTGTGCCCTCCCATGCCAAAGTGCTTTGAAGACAAGCAGGGCAGAGTGTTTCCTTCCTTTTTTTTCTCTTAATGGTAGCAGCACTTGGGAACATCTGGGCTGCAAAAACAGTAGAACAGTAGAAGAAATAAAATGAGTGGGAAGTCCTTAGGAGTATGGGAATGCTATATGTCCACCAAATTATTTATGCAATGCCATTAATATAGATCACCTTGTTCTAAGAGGACAGCTTCAAATTAGATTTTACTTTTAAAAAAAATATTGGCTGAAACTAATTCTCATAACTCAAGCATTGCTCTTATGCCGCTTCTGTTTCTCCCAAGCGCGTTATAGCTTCTTAACCCCCTTTACATTACAGCAGGAGCTATAGAGAAACACAATTCCAAGGTCTCCAATACTAACACAAGGCTCAAGAATAGGCTCTGCTGCTCACTGCTGGTGGAGTTGCATGCGAAGCGATACCTAGGGAGGGGACTCCACCACTAAGCTGCCCAGCTTCCACAATCATTTGTCATATGGCAATTACAAAAGAAAAGGATGTTTGGTACCTTGCAAAAAGATACTCATCTTTCCCAGGGATAAAATGTTGTGGTTTGAGTGCTAGGGAGGAAAAAACATCTTTCTCCACAGTTAGAAGCACAGCCTAGAGGGAACACAAGTGGGCAGCGAAGTATAAAAGGAAAACAACTACAGTACTGTATTGTTATTTATATAATAAATGTACTTGTCATTTCTTCGCAGTGGAACATAGGTACAAAAGACAGATCTCTGCCTAAGGCATTATTTGGGGAGGGGGACAGAGGGGAGAAAAGCGGGAGGAGAGAGTTAGATTGAGTATTAGGAAGATATGTATCAAAGTGCTTTCCTGCAGATATTTGGTTTTTTTACTACTTCCAGTTGTCCTAAGCAGAATATCTAAAGTTCAGAGACAATGGGATTTGCAGTCCCAAAACATGTAGAGGGTCGTATTATGCACCCCTAATATAAAGTAGGTTGAGGACTTCTCCGCCCCTCTCCTTGCGCCCACACCAACGGCCAGGGAAGAAGCAGCCAGGGCAGGTTGAGGAATTATCCGCCCCTCTCCCTGCGCCCACACCAACGGCCAGGGAAGAAACAGCCAGGGCAGGTTGAGGACTTCTCCGCCCCTCCCCCTGACCCCCATCAACATATTGGAATGTAATGTATTGTTTGGCCACCCTGAGTCGCTATGGCGAGTGGGCAGCAATGTAAATTTGAACAAATAAATAAATAAATAAAGTTATAACCATTTTAAAAAAATGTATAGAAGTAAAATGTTGTAACTCAGTAAAACTATCTGTTGTATAGAATAAATTTTCCAATCGGTGTAGCTTGCTGGCCAAGCTATGTTTGCTAAAATTCTGTTATTCAGTGATGTAGGTGCAAAACCAAGTTTGTTCGTTCTTTGCCTGTTCGTTCAATACATTTATATACCGGCCATCTGGAAAAAGAATCCTCACTCTGGGCAGATTACAGGAAATGCAAATAAGACATAATAAAAGATCAATAGCAGAACAAATACACTCACCTATGGTGGCAAAATGATATAAATAAAAATAAGTCTAAAAGTTGCAAGACAGCATAGCATCAGGTCTGGAAATGAACAATGTATAAAAACGAATTAGCTATAGAGTAGATATCTTTAAAGGCCACTCTAAATAGTTCTGTTTTAAGACTTTTTCTAAAGATATCTAAGGAGAGAGCTTGTCACAGATCCACTGATTTATTCCACAGGGTTGGTGCCACCACCAAAAAGGCTCTCCTCCTAGTTGTGACCTTTCTCACCACTCTTGGTGTTGGCATCAGGAGCTCTGTACTCAGACAGGACTGGGTAATGCAGGCAGTAGTTCTTTAGGAGAGACAGGTAGCAAAGTTCCAAACCATTGAATCTGTTTCTACTACCACTACAGCTGACAGTTTTTTTAAACAAGATTCTCTTTCATGTGAATAGGGCTGAGAACAAAAGTTTGCTAAGACGGCTTCACAAAGGATGCTAAATTAAAGACCAACAAGGTATGTTTTGGGTAGAAAAACAATGAGCTGCAAGTGAAGGGCTGAGAGCACTTGAGGAAGCTCTAGTAGAGACAGCCTCCCTTGTTCTTTTTCTAATATCTTTTCACCTGTAAACAGATATTGGAGAGAGCAGTGAGCAAAATACATTTTAAACTTGCCCATGAGGGTTTACTTATATAGCTAAGGTCATCCTAAAAATATAACTGGGTTTGTTGATATTTTAAGCTACTGGGTTAAATTGGCCCACTGTCATTTCCCCAAGTACAACATTCCCTGGCTGCCTTGTGGGGAGGTAATCTGCATCTGCTCTGCACCTGTCAGTTTGGCACCAGCACAAAATTAATGGAATTTAAAAATTAAAGAACAAAGACAAATGTCTGCGCTTTGCCAGTTTAATATTTAAACACCCAGGCACGTGGCTGGATTCTGATCTCAGCTGCTTTCAGCATCAACATCATCCTTTGGAAAGTGCTACCAAGATCTGACCCCATCCCTAATGTACAATTGAACTGCACAGCTTGCCTTGAGTTGATTCTACAAAGAACTACTACTAGATATAATTCCTGTGCTGTTATGTTTCCTAGCAGTCCCCTGTACCAGCTGTGCATTGGTCCTCAGTTGTTGTTTTATAAAAGTACCATTGTACTAAGCGATTTTCCAAAGGCAATTTCTTATATATTTTTCAGTTCTTTCTTTCCTGCCTATTCAAAAAGCAAAACACAAAATTGGGAACAGTCAAATTGCAGCTTCAGAATGTTCATACAAGCCACCCATTAGAGAAACACCTTGGCAGCAAGGACAGAATTTCCCACCAGTGGATGTTTTTAATAATAGATCACACAAATTTAGGGGAAAGATATAATTAATATAGCTTCGGTATTCAAGGACCTTTCACTGAACACGGAATAACATTAAGGTAGATATGGCTGAGGAACTCAACCTTCCCTATGTCACTTGAAGGACCCTGAATAGGCTGAGGGTTAGAGTCCCTAAATGGCAGCCCAACATGCTCAAGAGGGGGCAGCAACAACACACTGTGTGAATGTGGTGAGATACAGACTCTGGCTCATTTGCTGGTCTGCCAATTACTACCTAAGGCGTGTGTCAATAAAGATTTGATTTTGACCAATGACAAAGCCAAAAAAAAGTACGTTCATTTTGGCAGTCCAGAGTTGATCTGGACATGAATGAAGAAGTATTCAAGGAGGCTGCCTGCTAAGTGTTCTTGGTGACTCTTTCCTTGTAGTATTAGTTATAAACACATTTTTGGGGGGAAATGTGAAGGAAGTCTTCAGAAAAAATGTAGATAAAGATCTCTTGATTCAAGAGGACTGAGCATTGTTATCTTCGTAATGCTATATCACTTTGAAAATAAAATCAGAAAATGAGAGGGAGGGGGAAAACTACTCCATGTAGTACTGTTCTGTGGAACTCCAGACATTTAAGAGACTGCAAGTTCTACCAGCCTTAGTGGAAACAGTAGATTGTCAGGAATCATAGCAGCTGCAGTCCAGGAGCATCTGGAGGACCACATGGTGTCTACTCCTATTTTAGATCCATGCAGTCCATTCTCTCTGTCTGTCTGTTTGCTTTCTTGCTTGCTTGCTTGCTTGTTTTAAAAGGCATGGAAACTTCAATACAGTGGTGGCTAGTGGTTCCACTCTACTCTGGATTTCAGTCTGCATTTTGCAGAAGTTACAAGTAGAACATGTAAAATGTAGAATTAACCCCTGAGTGGATTCACAGCACTCCTGAAACTGGAACCGCTGTCTGCCACTGCTTTGGTGCTTACACTGAGCTGCCATCCCTATGAGGTCTTCACCATTTGTTTCTGAATTCACATCAGTGGGTGCCATCCACAGCAAGGACTTTTAAGAGAATACTATAGCCTTCAGGACACCATCTTAGTTATGATTAAAGACAACGGTGGTACTGACTTTGAAGCAGAGCTAGGTAGGGTCAGGCTGGCACTGAAATAAATGGACTTCTGTGTTTGAGGCAAAGACCATAATTTAGGGAAATCGGTCATAGGCCAACACAGGCTGAATTAGATTAGTCAGGGTTTCCCAATCTTTAGTTTTTGGGCTTCAGTTCCCCATAGCATTGATCAGCCAAGGTATTGACTTAGGCTTCTGGGATGAAAGTCCCCCTGTAGATGTGGGCCCCATGTTGGGAACCACAGGGTTAGCTTTTCTCCCTGCTAGGATAACGAAGTAACCCTGTAATTAGTCATATCAGAAAACAAAAAAAATTAGTAAAACAAAAACAAAAACACTGCAGCACTTTAAAGACTGCTATATTTTTACTGTTGGCTTTCATGGATTAAGTCCACCTTCAGACAAGGAGTGAAATTTACAGGCATGGTTTTTATACATGAAAGTCTATATGCTGCTAGATATTTTATATACTATATTTTAGTGCATTGTACCACCTTCACTAACCTTCCTGCAAATTCTCTCCTGTAACATGAGCACAACAGGATGTAACCAAGTAACAGTAACCAAGTAAGAAGTTAAACCAGAAAGAGGTTAAACTCATTTGCTTTGGTTGGCAACTTCACACTTTTGAGATTGAAAGGGAGACATTTAAAACTAATCTGAATATTGTTACTGCTAGTTGTAGGAAGCTGTATTGATATGCATGTTTGTCTGCCATTCTGCTTTATTACTCTTTACCTCATTGCTTTGTGATCCTTTTGCCTTGTGACATCTTGACCCCTGCATTTGGTGTATATAAACCATGCCTGGAAGTTTTACTCCTTGTCTGAAGAAGTGGACTTGATTCACAAAAGCTAACAGCAAAAATATAGCAGTTAGTCTTTCATGTGTTGCAGTGTTTTTGTTTAATTATTTTTAGTTTTTGTTTTCTGATATGCCTGAACCACAAACTAACACGGCTACTGTTCCTAAAATCAGTGGCATTTATCCAAGAGTTGTGCAAAGTGGAAAAGCACTTCAGCTTCTCTAAAATAACTTTCCTCCATTGTTTTGATTTTCCTCTCCAACCGTACATGCACACCATTCTGGAGGATCCTTTGACCCTGACGATATATTTTAAAAATAAGGAACAATTTATGTCCTTGCAGAAAAACATATGTAAATTATATACAAATCTCTGTTGTCAGGTTTTAGAATAATCCATTTCCCTTTCTTAGCATATACAGTACAGTAAAACCTCATATAACACTAAAACCTGGTTCCACAAGTCTTCGTGTTATATGATTTTTAGTGTTATCTGATCCTCTATGGGATCCATAGAGATACATTGTAACCACACAGGCTTTTGCGGTTGTTATCTGATGCATCCCATAGGATCTTAATGTTATCTGATGCAATTCTTCCCCCCAGATTCCTTAATGTTATGCGATTTTCGTGTTATTCGATACTAATGTTATATGAGGTATTACTGTATAGTTGTTAAATTCCCAAGGACTGAGGACTAAAGCTCATAACTGGGCACCTTGCAACATTCCTGAAATATAAATCAGATTATTCTGAGAACTCAAGTGCCATGTGCTTTCAGCTCACAATTGCAGTCAAAATCATTCCTATAGCAGGCACTATAGTCAGAAAAGTTATGGGATGAAATGCCTCTCACTTGCTTCATATGAAGCTAAATGAACACAAAGACTTTTATTGTACTACTAAGAAATGCAAAGTCGTACATCCTGGTAAGAGGCTCCACTATGATCAACCTTTTGATCTTTCTTCAAAGGTATACAAATATACTTTCTGGGGTGGATGGGGGGCATTCTAGCAGGGATGACCCTAGATATTATTTTTCTCGAAGCAGAGCGGCAAAATATACATAGTACCTGGGGCCTACTAAGATATTCTGGCACCTGTAGCAGAATATCTCAGAAGCTTTTCTTCACAGCGCTGATTGTAAAAATAAGATAAGAAGAAATTAAAAGATCTTTTTTTTTTAATGACTGTCCCCAAAAGCTCCTGCTTCATTCCACCTAGCAGTCTGGTGGTGCAGTGGTTAAACTACAGTATTACAAGGAAAAGGTTGTGAGTTCAGTCCTGACCAAGGTTCACTCAACCTTCCATCCTTCTGAGGTCAGTAAAATGAGTACCCAGCATGTTGGGGGGAAATGCTAATTAACTTGTGAACTGCCCAGAGAGTGTACTAAGTGCATTGGGGTGGTATAGAAGTGTGATTGCTTTGCTTTTGCTTTAGCAGGCACGTTCTTCATTCTAGTTTCAGCTTTCCAGGTTTCTAGCCCATTTCTCTGCCAACTGTAGCTGCTGGAAGGAGCTGTTTGCCCAAGAAAAATGACCCATGTGCCTTTCAGCTGCCACAGAGCTTCTTTAACACTCAGGCACAGGCAACTATGACTAATGGGCTCCACAGGCATCTGACAGGAACAGCGTCTTCTCCAAACATACCTCAGGCCTAACTCTGACTGTGATGTCACTCCAGAAAAATCTCTATTAGAGTCAGTTATGCTTCTGCTGCTGTCTCCACAGCTACTTTTCTCTCAGTGTGCTGCTGATGAATCACCTGCTAAGACTAAAACGTAGCTACCAGAGAAATCTTTGTCAGTGCTGTAATCTGGAGTCAAATTGCCAGTTGCAGCTATTATTGTAGTTTTGAGAGTACAGTCCTAGGCACCTGCATTCTTAGACACTGGAAGATTCCCTTCTCTTCCTCTCTTTTGAGCATGAATCAGCCAAGTAATCCATTGTGGCAACTTAAAAGCAATTTACTATGAAACAATGCCTGCATGTGCTTGTTGTGACCTGGGGTCCTGGGTGCAAGGAGGAGGAGGACAGTCAATAGGCCCAGTTATCTACTGCCAGCTCCGATGTGGAGTCAGAGCCTGAGGAGGATCTGTTGCCAGTCCCTCAGGCCATGGCCAACCCAGATCAGGATGCCGAGCAGGAGAACATGGATCTGGCACCAGCATTGCAGCCAGCTGTCACTTTGGAGCCCGTCCTTCAGGGCCAAGCCAGACCAGATGATCGGAGTTTGACAGCTTGGCCAGGTGCCAGCAATTGGGATGACGAAAAGTGCCAGCATCTCTGAGAGATGTAGAGCCTCGTTAAGACAGGCCTTGCAGCTGAGGAGAAGGAGTGCCCGGACACATCTCTTGAACCAGCCCTCAGCTGTGGGGCAGTGCCAGATCAGCCATATAGCAGGAATAGCAAATGCTACAGGCCCCGTGTCTCTGGGGGTCTCGCCCTCCGTGCTTAGTTAGAATGAAAATCCAAATTTAAATATTCAGTGCATTCGCATGGATATTCAAAAAATGTTCATTCGAAGAGACTTGTCAACGCTTCATTGGAGCGTTCAGTGCATGCCAAAGAGCAAGATGGCTCTGCCAGCACACACATGTGTTGAGTGGCAGAGTCGATCGATGTGTGAGATGTAGTGGTGTTTTATTTTACAGGTATTCTAAATCTAAGCAAGGGCCTCTTGACACAATTTGCTACAGACCTCGCATTGGCTTAATCCGGCACTGCTGTGGGGTCTGACTCTCCTTAAAGATGGGGCATGCTGGCAAGCTCTTTGTCAAACCAATCTTTCCCTACTTGGACCCTGATACTGAGAGACCTGGATTAAAACCCTTGGAACCCTTAATCCCCGCTTGTGACCTTCACGACGCCTCTGGAAAACCCCTTGAACCTACAGTTGCTATCAACTGGTTTCGACCTTGGACTCCTGATGACGACCCTGCTTAGACCCTGAAAACTTACTGTAAGACTCTCTCTCTTACCTTCAGTGCAGCAGCTGCCAGCTGGGCAGCCCTACCAGCGTCCAGGCCACAACAATACTTGGCACTTTGGGGAACAAATGTGCCAATAATCAAAGGTGAACACTGAAACCCAGCTTATGATGCCATCTTCTTTCCTGTTTTCCCTTTCTCTCAAAAGAGCAGTTTTGTCAATGCCACACCATCCTGTTATTGGTGCATTAAATGCTGTTGACGTATTCTCAGCAGGCAGTGATACTTATGTTCCTTTTGTCCAAGATTGTGGCATCGTATCTGAGCTTAGTATTTCTTGGTGTAGACCCACTGAAATCAGTGGAATTTCTAAACCAAGAGTGACGTGCTGGGAGAAGCAAGAACTTACTGGTTTAGAGAACAAAGCAAACAATTGCTAAGAAAAAGTAAGAGGCATTTTGGAAGACAGAAGACAATTTGAAGTCTAGAAAATCCATGGGAAATAGACCTATTCTTTCATTGCTGTAGAGAACACATTATTATCCATTTATGCTCCAGTCATCTTTGGAAAGAAAAACAAGATGTCAAATAGAGAAGCGGGTGACAACTCTGACCCTGAGATATCTCTTTTTGAAATTGTATTCTAAAAGAGTAGTCCATCTAGTGGTTTTTTTAGGCATGCTGTGCTGAGAAGCTCCATTTCTCAGAAGTCACTTGTTTCTCCCTGTCAGCATTTGGGTAAATAGCACAGGCAGAGCCAACTACAACTTTGAAAGCACCCCACAATAAATCTGTCTTTCTCAAAACAGAAGCACTGCTTGCCTTTCTTTTTAATAAGGCAGCAGGGACCATATCCTACTTGTCAGGAACAAACTGCTTAGTACCCTGAGGCACAGATGCAGAGGGCCATCCAATGGAGTTGTTTTCCTATGGCATGTTTTATTCAATATCACAATCATTATGCTGATTAGACTGATGCCCTCAGCCTCTCATGTTACCCTATGGAGATATACTGTATATTAATTTGGTTTAGTAATACCATCTGATGCTCTTGCTGTGTATGTTATTTTGAAGAACTACAACTTTATTTATTTTGTTCAATGTATCTCTTTTATTTAAATAAAATCTATGTTTATATATACTGTGTGTATATATGGAAGACCCGTTGATAGGAGATCCTGATTGTCAGAACTCCTCTGTGGAAAATACAGCACAATGAGCTTCACCATGACTCCCCCGCCCCCCAATAAGGAGAACAAGCAGCAGCTGCAAGCAGGAAAGTCGGCCAGCTGCTGAAGAGGTCCTTTTTACTAGAAACACAGTTAAAGTGTCCATTAACCTTTGTTTGAGAAGCTGTGGCCTTCCTGCCTAAAGATCTTTTCTCGTAATTTTTGTGGAACAGTTTGCTTCACTGAAGGCACTGTGAATGTTAGCAGCTATGAGTGCTGAATTGGGTGTGTGCAAACAGAAATATTGCAAGCAGGTGATTAAACATTTCTGGGACATGAAACAAATCGCTTCTTAACACATAAGCAAACATTATGAGTTTCTTCTATCTTAAACACATCTAACAACCTGGAATAAAATTAAGCAAACAAGTCAGCAGGAAGTAGCTGAAGCAATAGCTTGCAACTATTGGAACTGTTTTGCAGGCTACAGTTTACATAACTGTTGCTTCAATAAATTAATAATTATCACATTGACAAATTATCCTATTAATAAATCAGTACATTTATAATTATCTTGTCAGTTGACATGAAATTACAAAATCAAGTGCATAAAACTCACACACACCCCAAAAAAACCACAGCCAGTAGATAAAAGTGCACTTACATTTAGAGAATTTGAAATAAAATTAAAATAGGAAAAATAGTTCTTTTCTATAGGTATTTTATTTTATTCCCATTGCCAATAGATTTTTTGTTTCTGGCATTTGTAAAAAAATTGGTCTACACCTTTTTTTAATTGTAAAGATTTGTACTGTTATTACAATGGAACCTCATACTACAATCACCCTGTATAGCAACAAAATGGCATAACAATTAGGTTTTGGGGGGAAATAGCATCCAGCATAACAATTTTCCCTATGGAAAAAATCGTACAACAATTTTTCAATGGGAAAAACCACTTAGCAAAAAAAAAGTTGTACAATGCATCCCATAGGTTATTATGTCCTCTATCAATTGTACTTTGGATCACTTTGATCGGTTGATCGGTTTGGTCACTGACACCCCCCCCCCCAAAAAAAAATGTCATTTTTACAAGTCACATTTTTTCTTAATATCTTTGTTGTTGATTCCTGCTTCAGCATCCTTCTTCTCCACATGTTGTATTCAAACTGTATCCATCTCAGGAAGTTGTCATATTCAGTTTCTAACATGTTTTTCCCTTTTATTTTTGCATTTTTGTGACCTCGTTTGAGTGGTTTTTTGTAAAACGCTTCATAGTTTTTTCCCAAAGTCCAATTTCAAATGTAATAGTGTTACCACAAAGGTTATTCTTTCCACTTTCAAATGCACTTTGGATCACCTAAATCAGTTGTGTGGTTTAATCACTGGGCCACCGAAAACAGACAGACACACCCAGCGAAGATTGCATTTTTTCAAGACAATTTTCGGAACAATGACATCATTGCTTTGTATTTTTGGCCAATAGCTCTTTAAATTTCCAAAAGTTGCCCAGATGAGCTTTCAGTTGATGTAACCATTATTTTTGTGGGTGCTTTAGTTTTGTGGTGGCAGCTCGTCAAAAGTATATGATTTTCGTTACATCTCAAAAGCTGCCACACCACGCAACCAAAATGTAAAATGTTCATTGAATTCACGTCAAAAAGGGAAAAAATTCCTTACATCTCAGAACAAAACAAAAAGACGATTGCTGTATTTTAATGTTAGCTTCTGTGGATCAAGTCCAATTTGTCACAATAAGAGTGAGATTTCATGACATCAGTTTATACATATCAGGTACAGAGGTACAGAATGGTTAGCAAGGGAGATAAGTATACAAATCAATGTGGTTTTTTACAACTGGTAATACCTGTTATTCAAATACCTGTTATTCAATTTAATGGTGTTGTTTAATATTGTGATGCATTTAATTGTCTTTTTAGCATTAACTCCAGTAAAGAAGGAGCAAACCTGTCCCCCTGCAGGAGAGTGTGGCATAGTTTGGAACTAGTGACGGAAAAGGCCCAATCTTGTGTCTACCAAATGCACTTGTGAGTGTGGTTGGACTGAGAGAAAGGCCTCCCTTGAAGATCTTAAAACCTGAGCAGGCTCATGTAGGGAGGGGTCTACATCACTTACGGCTTTATCAGTCAAAACCAGCACTTTGAATTGTGTCCAGAAATGATCCAGCATCCAGTGGAGCCGTTGTAACAGAAGAGTTATGTGATCCCTGTAATGAGCTCGAGTTAACAATCTGACAGTAGCATTTTCAACCCACTGAAGTGAAACAGAAATGGTGACAATTGCTGCAGCTGCTAGGAGCATTTTCTTACCTATCCAACAGCACAAAGAAACCAAGCACACACTTCTGGATTGTCTTGTTATCTGGATTGCTGGCTATTACCCAGATTTTTTTTTGTTTGATGTGTAGTAGTTAAATTAGGTATTCATAAAGATACATGAGAATCTGTCCATACAGATGTGTAAGGAGAACACAGGTGGGGCCCTGAATTTCTGTCTCTAGTGCAGGGGTCCTCAACCTTTTAAAGCTGGGGGCCGGCTCACACTCCTTCAGACTGTTAAGGGGCCAGGTGGGGCCCCTCTGCTGCTGCCGCTGTGAGCCCACCATACCCCAAAAAGCCCCCCCCTCCACACCATTCCCCTGTTTACCTGGAGGAGCTGTGTCGCATGGGTGAAGGACACATGCCCACAGCTGCCAGAAACACCCAGCTGCCTCTGACGCTGCTTCTATCACCTCAATCTTTGTTTCTTTCACTTGGCTTGGCATGTCCCTAACGGTGCTCCATGAGCGGGCAGATGTTGTAAGGCTTACAACATCCACCCTGCTATGTAGTGCCATTACAGACATGCCAAGCCAAGCAGAGGAGACAAGGATTGAAGCAGCAGCAATGGCAGTTGAGGATCCTTGCTCTAGTGAGAATGCAGGCATGAGTGTCCCATTTCTCCTGAGGGACCATAATCAACTGGAGAGACTTCAGCAGGAGGGCCAGATTTCTCAAGACTGGTGACAAAATGTGTGGGGATCTTGTTAGCACCTTGGAAACAAAAGTAACTCTGAACTTATTGCCCTGCAAACCTGACTGTGAGGAAAGAGGCATGGAAAATAAATGCCTGACACACTGCTAAAAAGACATAAGCTTGAGCTGTTACATTATGAATCCAGTTCTTTTGTGACATCTGTTCAGAGGCTCCAACCTTCCCTGCTCAGGTTTCCTATTACAACAACTGCTTGTTAGCTACCATCTATAGCCACTCTAGCTACCCTTCAGCTACTTGCACCAAGATTTTCTGTCTAGCTCTTTGTCATATTCATCTCTTTATGCTTCCCCCATCCCAGGACTGTTATTCATACTGTTTTAACCATCATTGTTTGACCTAAAATCTGCCATTTTATACACTTCTATATGTTCAGTTATCTTCATCTTCTTTTTAAGCCTGGAGCTCCCTTCCAGAAAATATTCAGTTTCTCCCCAAAACATAACCTTTCTGTCAAGCTCTACTCTTCCTCATTTTGTCAATACAGAGTTTATCCACAACAAGCAGTTTAGAGGCTTGAGGCCTTACAGTGACTTCTAGTTCCCAACTCAGATAGGATTTTGGCTGGCACAACTTTGCTAGCAGCCTTCCCTCTTCTTCGAGTCCAATACCACCTGTTGATAGTCTCCCTCACACTCCTACCACTTTAGGGAGCCAACAGATGTATGTAAAATGTCTGGCATATTAGTGACAGGGGCCAAATAAGAATACATAAAGACAAACTGATTTACAAATAACATAATCTGGAATCTAGTGTGTTTCAACAAACAAAAGTCCAAGAACTAAAGTAGTGTTTCTCAACCTTAGGCCTCCAAGTATTCTTGAACTTCAAGTATCAAAAGCCCAAGTGAGCACTTCCTCCTCCTCCTTCTTCCCTGTCTAACCCAGATGTGAAAGGGCCAAAATGAAGCCACCTTTGTGGAGTTTATTCTGTAGTTACTTTGGCCTGATTTAGGCATGTCAGAAAACAAAATAAAGCAAACAAAATAAAATAAAAACACTGTAGCACTTTAAAAACTAACTGCTATATTTTTATTGTTAGCTTTCATGGATCAAGTCCACCTTCAGACAAGGAGTGAAACTTACAGGCATGGTTTTTATACACCAGATGCAGGGGTCAAGATGTCACAAGGCAAAAGGATCACAAAGCAATGAGGTAAAGAGTAATAAAGCAGAATGACAGACAAACATGCATATCAATACAGCTTCCTACAGCTAGCAGTAACAATATTCAGATTAGTTTTAAATGTCTCCCTTTCAATCTCAAAAGTGTGAAGTTGCCAAGCAAAGCAAATGGGTTTAACCTCTTTCTGGTTTAACCTCTTACTTGGTTACTGTTACTTGGTTACATCCTGTTGTGCTCATGTTACAGGAGAGAATTTGCAGGAAGGTTAGTGAAGATGGTACACTAAAATATAGTACAAGTAATACCTCATATAACATTAGTATCGAATAACACTAAAATCACATAACATTAAGCAATCTGGGGGGAAGAATTGCATCGGATAACATTAAGATCCTATGGGATGCATCAGATAACAACCGCTAAAGCCTGTGTGGTTACAATGTATCTCTATGGCTCCCATAGGATTTTAACATGCATCAGATAACACTAAAAATCGTATAACATCAAGACTTGTGGAACTAGGTTTTAGTGTTATATGAGGTTTGACTTGTATATAAAATATCTAGCAGCATATTCAGGGGTCAAAGGGAGAAGGATGTGCTCAAGCAAAATGACAAGCAAGCAAGCACAACAATACAGTTTCCCACAGCCATCAGCAACAATAGATTACTGTATTCAGATTAGATCTAAATGTCTCCCTTTCAATCTCAAAGATGCTGAGAAAGCCCATTCTGGTCTCAGATCAACCTTTGACCTGCATGTCAGAAGACAAAAACACTGTACCTGGTTACTACCTGTTTTGCTAAAGAGAATTGGCAGGAAGGTTGTAATATTATATATGAAATATCTAGCAGCATATAGCAATCTGTGTATCAAATTTGATAATGTCCCAGAAACCCTTCACTAATATTTAATCCCCTGTGATGGGTGTCTAACAGATGGATGTTTTTGATTTCTGCTGTCTCCCTTTCAATCTTAATTCTTCTTCGAGACGTCTGTGAAATCCCCACGTTTGGGTTTGCGCATGCGCAGACTCCATTTCGGATCATACCAGAGCTTTGTAAAAAGGAGGGAAAATAGCTGTCAAATTAGGTCCCGCCCACTCCCTTTATAACCGTGGCGTCAATCGTTCCCGCCTTAGTCTTTTCTTTTCCGCTGCGGTAGAAACTCTCTACTTCGGCTGCCAGAGCTTTCGTGCGCCTCTCGTTAGTTTATGGCCTCGGTGGGCCCTTTTAAGCATTGTGTCCTCTGCTCCGCTAAAATTCCTCTGACGGACGGTCACGATCGCTGTCTTCTGTGCCTGGGGGAGGCGCATCAGATTCAGGCCTGTACCTTTTGTAAAAAATTCACTAGAACTGCGTTAAAGAATTGAGCCTCCAGGCTCCGTTCCTATCTTTGGGAGAGATCTCTTTCAGCAACAGCCACTATGGAATCGGCTGAACCGCCAAAACTCACTCCCGCTCAAGAGGGGGATAAAGCTGCCCGCTCTTCCCCTCCTTCGGTCTCTTCTAAAAAGGACTCTAAGAAACGGAAGAATAAGGGTGACTCTTCCGTGTCTGACCCCAAAAAAGCGAAGAAATCTGTCAAAAAGTCTGGAGCGGCTAAGCTGGAGCTTCTTGCAGTTTGGAAGGCACTAAGAGCATTTGCACCACTTCTGAAGGGGAAGGTGGTACAAATCCTTACAGACAACACCACAGCTGCTGCTTATATCAACAAGCAGGGGGGCACCAGATCGAGCAGGCTGCTACGTCGGTCCATCGGATTCTGGGAATGGTGTATAATAAACGGGGTACACCCTACAGCTCTCCATGTTCAGGGGCAAGACAACATTCTCGCAGACGCCTTGAGCCATCGAGAAGCTGCCATGCACGATTGGGAGCTACGTCAGGATGTGTTCGATATGCTGTGTCAAAAATGGGGACATCCTCAGGTGGACGTCTTCGCCTCCACAGACAACAGGAAGTGCAACCTCTTCTGCTCCAGAGCAGGAACCGGCTGGAACTCTCTCGGCGACGCCTTCATGTTCCAATGGTCCGGAACCCTGCTATATCTGTATCCGCCGATCCCATTGATATCTCGGACGATTGTCAAGATACAACGGGACAGGTCCAACCTCATCCTCATCGCCCCGTGGTGGCAGAGGCAAGCATGGTTCCCCATCCTCAAACGGCTAGCATCGAGTTATCTCCGACTTCCGCCCCTACCAGACCTGATCCATCAGGACAACGGCACGATCCTCCACCCGGACCTGCCGTCGTTACACCTCACGGTGTGGAGAATAACCCTGTGATCGCCCGCATTCTGGCGGCAAGCAGGAAGGACTCCACTAAGAGACTTTATACTTACCAGTACAAGTCTTTCTTGCAGTTTCTCTCTCAACGGGGTCAAACGGAAGGCGATTTTGATGTCGCATCCGTTCTTCACTATCTCCTCAGTTTGGCTGAATCGGGCAGGGCTTTTGCTTCCCTGAAGGTGTCGCTTGCTGCCATTGTGGCACATCAAGACTCTGCTTCCCCACACGCCTCTCTCTTTCGTAATTCCACAGTGAAGAAGTTTCTCAAGGGTTTGCGGAATACATTCCCCAGATCAAAGGCACCAATCCCACAATGGTCTCTTCAGCTTGTCTTACGCCGACTCAGGTACCCACCCTTCGAGCCCATGGCTTCCACTAATGTTCGTCTTCTGACACTCAAGACGGTCTTTCTTTTGGCCATTACGTCCGCCCGCAGGGCGTCTGAGTTGGCCGCTCTACGTTCGGACCCTCCCTTTCTCCAGTTCTTCTCGGATAAGGTGGTCCTCTATCCGGACCTCACCTTCCTACCTAAGGTGGTGTCGGATTTTCATATGGCTCAGGTGCTTCGTTTGCCCGTTTATTTTCCACGTCCCTCCTCGCCCGCTGAACAGTCCCTGCACACCTTGGACGTCCGGAGGGCCCTGCTGTTCTATCTAGACAGGACTAAGTCTTTCAGAACTTCGCCCCGTCTCTTCATTGCGTATGGTGGCCCCCGAAGGGGTTCGGCCGTTTCATCTCAACACATTTCAAAATGGATTGCGATGGCCATTCACCTCGCCTACCAGGTGGCTAACGCTCCACCCCCAGCACAGGTGCAGGCTCATTCCACTCGGGCTGTGTCCTCGTCTACGGCGTTCCTAAGAGGAGTTCCACTGGAGGACATTTGCCGGTCTGCCACCTGGTCGCAGCCATTGACTTTTGCCCAGCACTACCGGCTGGACACGAGAGCGCTTCAGGACACCCGTTTTGGTCGGGCGGTCTTGGCGGCGTCTCTGTAGCAGTTTTTTCTTCACCGGAACCAGACGTGGACCCTCCATCCGGTAAGAAGCTTGCTACTCACCCAAACGTGGGGATTTCACAGACGTCTCGAAGAAGAAGAACGGGTTACTTACCTGTAACTTTTGTTCTTCGAGTTGCGTCTGTGAAATTCACACGTAACCCGCCCTCCTCCCCTCTCTCACGTCTGTGAGTTTACCTGGCGTTAGCTTGGAAGGGACTAAGGCGGGAACGGTTGACGCCACGGTTATAAAGGGAGTGGGCGGGACCTAATTTGACAGCTATTTTCCCTCCTTTTTACAAAGCTCTGGTATGATCCGAAATGGAGTCTGCGCATGCGCAAACCCAAACGTGTGAATTTCACAGACGCAACTCGAAGAACAAAAGTTACAGGTAAGTAACCCGTTCTTTTGTAATTTCTCTGTTCCAGAATTTTAACTTTCAGGTCTTGGATAGAGTGTCCATTTAGATTGAAGTGGTTTGAGACAGATTTCTCTGTGTTTCCATCCTAGATGTCTGATTTGTGTCCATTAATTCTTTTGCGTAAAGATTGTCCTGTTTCTCCTACATAAAGCACGGATGGACATTTTTGGCAAGAGATGGCATAAATCACATTGGCAGAAGCACAAGTAAAACTGCCTTTAATGTTGTGTGTGGTGCCGTTGGGTCCAGTAATACTGTTTCCAGAGCAAATGTGGGGGCCTGATCTAGTGTGAGAAAGATTAGCTGGCACAACAGGTTGGCCGCTGCCTGGGATATATCCAATTGTGACACAAAAATACCACAGTCTTCTAGGAGGATCTTTCTGTGTACCCTGATGAGAAACCCTGAACTGAAGTACAGTATTGAGAAATATGTCAGGGCTGTGTGTTTCCTGTGTGTGCATGTTTTTAGGACACTTTGGCAATAACGCTTAGCAATTGCCATAGTGCTAAATTCCTCCTCTTCCAGTATGGAGTGAAAATAATATTTAATTTTGCTTTTAAAATGAACAAAGAAGTATGGGAATTCATGAGGGGGGGGGAGAAGAGGGTGACAGAAGAAGAACATCTTCTGAAAATCAGCAAAATTTCCAATAAGACCTTTATACAACTTAAGGCAGACAAAATACCATTTGACGCATGTGCACTTCTATTTTTCAGTGTGCATGCATCAAATGGAGTTTTGACGCATACGCCCTTCTGAGCAGCCATTTTAAACTGCCTGGAAAATACATTTGACGCATGTGCACTTCTGTTTTTCAGTGTGCATGCATCAAATGGAGTTTTGACGCATGCACACTTCCGGAAAAGACATGCGGAGGGCGGCCAGAGAGGCAACCGAACTGGTCACCCGGGGGTTTACTACCCCCCTCCCAGTGATCCCCTCCGGATTTCTGCTACCGGTTCAGCTGAACCAGTCCGAACTGGCAGCAGCCCACCACTGCCTTTACTGAAGTAAAGTGAATAAAGAAGCTGCAGGATCTCTGTGCAAGCTAGGGAAAGGGTAGTCGGAGAAGCACAAGTCTGTTCCCTAAACAAGCAAAAAAAAAAATAGTTTTAGGGCACAGTCAGGAGAGTCATATTATCATATTATATTATATCATATTATCCAGCCCTCAGTGACTCATCCCTTTCAGCTCAGTGATACTATTGAGCAGCATTTGCTATATTACAGTTTCAGGCAGTGGAATGAATGTGCTCATACTCAATAGTGTAAAATAACCAGAAATGTGTTTAATAGGAATGTGCATTAAACCTCCTGGCATGTGGTATGATTCATTTCATTTGGAACAAGGGGGAATCACATGAAGAATGTACAGTAGTTGGTTCATTATCAACTCTCTTCTCCACAAAATTATGTATAATCTCTTTTTAAAATAATGATACAGGGGTCTTCCTTTGTGTTAGTATATTATCTCTGTTCAGCAACCAGTCTGACTCTGGCAACCTCAGGCAGAATGAAGAGGACAACTTTAGGCACCTGATTTACGACATTACGAAAAGGCAGCTGACTTTTAGTTACTTAATGTGTTGCTGTATTTTTATTCTTACAAAAAAATACTTGTGAAATTATCTAACACAATCATCAAAATAACATCCCCAACTTTGGGTTTTATACTCCTTGGCCTGGAGGAGGGAGTAATACCTACTGCTTTGCCTTAGAGTCCACTGGTTCCCACCTAAGCATCTAAAATCCTGATACCCCCCCACCCCCCCGATGACATATACTGTATTTGCCGGCATATAAGACACATCAGAGTATAAGATGCACCCCATTTTTAATAGACATTTTAAATGGGGGAAATAATTTTCTACATTTTTTCATGAATTTCCAAAATGATTTATTTTACAAAAAATGGGAAGTGAGATCGGCGGCAGCTGGAATCAGGGGAAGGGCACTTCAAAAAGATCCATATCCCCCCCCCCTCCACATCAGCTGCAGATCTGCACCAGTTGAGGGGGAGGGCGGCTTTAAAACTAGCCCTTTCCTGTCTCCAGCTGTCGTACCATACCTTTTTATTCAAAAGTGAACTATTCATTTGAAGGAAGCCTAAAAGACCATTCACTGTTAATAACTCATTCTCAAATTGCCGCCCCCCCTTTTATGGGGCTTGTGCCCCACGTTGAGAACCACAGCCTTAGACAGCAAAGTCCCTTGAGCCTCCCCTGATCAGAAAGAAGGTAATATTATTTCAGTCATGGTGACTGGATCAAATCCATGGTCTCAACTATGGTGGAAGCCTCAGTAGTTGCTGTTTCTGATCCAGGCTCTTTATATTGATCTGTCTGCATTTCTTCAAAAGCTAGTGCTCTAACCCAACCTACCATCTTAGGTACTGGCTTCACATTTGCCATCTTGGATGGTAATGCTATGTGTGTATTACATTGTTAACTTCTGGTAATATTGAGGATAATACCATTGAGAAGTTATAAGCAACAGTGATTCAGTGGTTTCAGTTGGTTGTGTTTGAATTAATCTGTACAACACATGGATAATTTGGAACCACAGGAAACCATCTAATGTTGAAATATACCATTGGCCCATCTAGCTCTTCGAAAACACTAGAGATGAAGAATCTGTTGCTACTTCAGATGTTGTTGACTACAGGTCTAATCATCCTTTACTGTTCACTGCATTAGCCTTGGTGGCGCAATAGTCATACTGCTGTACTGCAGCCAGAACATTGTGAGTTCATTCCTGATGGGGATCAAGGTTGACTCAGCCTTTCATCTTTCTGAGGTCAGAAAAATGAGGACCCAGCATTTTGGGGACAAAACGCTAATTACCTTGTGAGCCATCCAGAGAATGCACTAAGTGCTATGGGGCGAGATAGAAGTGTAATTGTTGCTTCTTCTTTTTCTGTGTCTAGGCCTGACATGAAACTGCATTGCTATTGTTATGATGAGAAAAACTCCAGAGTTTCAAGCAAGACTTTCTTAGCCTTACTGAAGAAGGCTGCATTTAAAGCAGGCATTCGCAGCGTTTTGCCGCCAGGCTCCAGACCCACCCCCAAAACTTCTCACCAGGGATCAGAAGCATGGGGGCTCACTTGACTTATGTTTTCATCATCATTGGTGGCCTGAGGCAGCAATCATGCATTTCTTCTGGGGTTTTGGACAGCCTCCACTGCTTCCCAGGGTGGTGGGAGGCTTTTCAGAGCACACTCGCTTCAGTTTTGTAATTTTCTGAGCCTTCTCCACTGCTCTTTGGCAGCTAGAGCGGTCTGGTGAAATTCCTGTTTGTGCGCTGTGATCCCAGGTGCTGACATAAGCTCCACCCAGCACCAGAAGCAGTTCACCAGACTGCTCTAGCTGCCAAAGACCAGTGGAGAAGACTTGGAAAATTACAAAACCGAAGCGATCGTGCTCCAAAAAGCCTCCCACCATCTGGGAAGTGGCGGAGGCTGTGCATGAAACAGCAAAAGCCACACAATTGCCGCTGCCACTGCCATAAGTAATGTAGCGTGACTTCTGGCAGTGGGGTGGGGCAGTCCTTGCAGTGCCAGGGTGGCCAAATTAATGATATGCATGGGCCGGATTAAGCCCATAGGCCGGGGGTTGCGAATACCTGATTTAAAGCATATGATCTACTATCAGTTACTGTCCTTCCCTAAGTATGAGAAGATAAGTCAACTGCATGGATATCCTCCCCCTTAGCATTTGATGTGCCTCAGTGAGGAAATGTACAGTTCTTTGCCTTTTCAGTGAGCCACTCCCATTACCCCAGTTATGAACAAAGTAGAATTGTGGGAAACCTAAGATCTAGCTCATACTTCCATGCATGGTTAAGAGTCACACAAAAATCTCCACATAGAACGAAAATGGTGCAGCCTTGCACATTTGCCATGATAACACAACACTCTGCATCACAGATAGAAAAAGTTGGACTGCAACAACCCCCAGAATTTCATAGCTAACATTGCCACAAAAGCAATGTTTTCTTACCTTTGCTTGGACTAGATGACATTGTGAAGGTAGAACTCAAACTGGATAGAATTTAGCTATTTTATTTTATTTTTTGGGGGGGAGAGCAGAGAGGACATTCCATTGTGCTTTTGAGATGCAGATTATGTAGACAAAAGAGAGGGAAGAATGAAAGTCAACTTGCTTTTCCAGGGAAAGAAAGAAGAGGGAGGATAGACCTCATGCATGGCTAGGTACTGAGAATAGTTTGCTGTAATGAGTCCCTCCTACAGCAGGCATTGCTTATGATGCAGAGGTCATTTGAAGAGTTAAGAGTGACGCCACCTGTTTTGTTTTTCAAGAAGCCATGCAAACAGCAAGAGAGCAAATAGTACAGTGGTACCTCGCTTATAGAACATAATGCGTTCCACAGGATTGCTCTTTAAGCGAGTTTGCTCTTTAAGCAAAATACCATTGTAAGTGACCACCATTGTGACTTCTGGTGGGGGGGGGGCCCTTTGTGAACCCCGATTTATTTGTTAAATGAGTTTTTGGTTGGTTTTAATCATTAAGTGAAGCAAACATTCAGAGAAAATTCTGCTCTTTAAGCGAGTTACTCTTTAAGTGAGGTGCTCTTTATGCGAGGTTTGACTGTACAGGCTTCACCTCACTTAATGGTTTGCAACACAAACAGTCATTAAATTGGGTAGGAGAGCAAAAGGGAAACAATATTTTTGCTCTTCCATAGAGTGCTATTTTTCTAAAAACCTCGTAATTGCAACATAAAACTTGCCTCCTGGGGACTTGTTTTGTCACTTCCAATACTATAGCTAAGAGCAGCTTTCAGACATTCTCAATTGCCTGTGGAAGTATTATGGGGTGGGGAGGACAGGAAATGTAAGAAATATGCAGTTTATATTTCTCTACTTCCTATCCAATAGTAAATAAAACAAAATATGCTATATTTTAATGTTAGTTTCCATGGATCAACTCCACTTCTTCAGAAGAGGCTTTCTAGTTGTTCCATCGGCCAGAGAGGTGTGTCTCTCTGGCACAAGATGGAGGGCCTTCTCAGTGTCCACCCCGGCCCTATGGAACCTCCTGCCAATGGAGTTATGTCTCCAGACAGAGTTGCTGCCCTTTAGGAAAAATTTTAAAAACATGGCTGGCAGGGCAGGTTTGGGGTGCGGGAGGGACTATGACCCCAGCCCGCTGGTTGATTTAAGACCTGCTTGCCCTCAATTAGTTTTTATATTTTGATTTTAAAGTTTTAAATTGAGGGGTTTTTAGGAATGTTTTTAACAGTGTTTTATTGTTTGTTTGTTTTTTAATGAATTGTGAACCGCCCTGGGTCACCTCGGTGAGGAGGGCGGCTGATAAGTATGACTAATAAATAAATAAAATAAATTTGATTCACAAAAGCTAACATTAAAATACAGCAATAAGTCTTTAAGGTGCCACAACATTTTTGTCCCCCTCTCCCTGTGGTGACTCAGGAAGAAGCTTTCATTTTGCCTCCTAGAGGAACCACCAGTGCCACCTCCCCTTCCTTCTCCTCCTTCTCTGTTGTGGGGCTCTGGCATGGAGTTGAGGAGGTCAACAGCGCTGACTGGGCAGGGGAGGAGGAGGAGGCCGGCCTCCTCCTCTGCCTTCCCTGGGGATGTGGTGACTTCCCTTGACACAGGGGTAATGGTGGGCTGGACCAAGTGCCTGGGCTGGACCACGTGCCCTGTCTCCCGCTGGAACATTTTGCCGCCCTCTGAAAAGTGCCAACCGGGGCAGGCCGCCCCCTGCCCCCTCCATGCTACACCACTGGCAAGTAATACAGTTTCCTGTAAATAGTTGTGAAAGAATGTATGTTATGCCTGAAAATTATTCAAAGATAACATAAGAAGGATCAAAATTTATTTATTTGTTTGTTTGTTTGTTTGTTTGTTTGTTTGATCAGACTTATATGCCGCCCTCCTCAAAAAGACCCAGGGCAGCTAACAAAGGTTTTAAAAGAGACATAAAACACAATATAAAATCCAGTTTAAAATTAATATTAAAATATTAAAACTAAGCAAAGTTAAAAGATTAAAAAATTCATACAATGAGAGAGAGGGAGGGGTCAAATGAGCCAACAAGCCGAAGCAACTGTCTGACCCAAGCCCCAACCCTGTCCCACCAGCCAGGTCTTAACCCCCTTCCTAAAGGGCAGCAACTCCATCTGGAGACATAGCTCACTTGGCAGGAGGTTCCATAGGTCCGGAGTGGACACAGAGAAGGCTCTCCTCCTAGTACTAGAGAGGTACACTTCCCTGGCTGATGGTACAACCAGAGAGCCTGTCTGGTCCGCTCTGGTGGGATGGACAGATGTTCTTAGGTTGATGCGGTCTCTTAGGTATCCTGGCCCATTACCATGTAGGGTTTTAAAGGTAATAACCAGCACCTTAAATGCACCCGGAGGCATACTGGCAACCAGTGCAGCTCCCTGAGTACCGAGCAGTACAATGATTAATTATTTGTCACTATTTTAATGAATTTTTGGTCAAGATTGATAGGAACCTTTCAAGTTTAATGGAAGTGGCAAGGGAAGTGTTGTTTCCTGTGTTTTTAAGGTATTTTCAAAATGCAATATCAGAATTGGCCACTAGAGAGAAACCAAGAATTTTCCCCTGACGTTTTCCTTGCATGCTGACAACTGCTATGTCAATGTGTTATTCACCCACAATGCATGGAATTCCTTTTGTGACTGAAGCAGTAGTTATTATAGTGACAACCTAACTGCCTCAAAACAAAAACGGATGGGTTTCATCTTTAAAGCAGCTTAACCAACCATACTTTGCACTTAACTTTTGCCTTCCCCATTGCAGTTTGCGAAATGGACTCCAAGAAGCATCTCAAGCTTAAAGTAAATGTTTCTGCTAAAATTTCCAAGATAGGAATCCATTTGGACCAGACATACCCTGTGTGTTCTCTAATAATATGAAATCTGAGCGGGAGAAGCAGAAACTCACCCTCCTCTCTTCAAACTGACAACCTCCCTAGGTTTTCCATACTTAACGATCATTATTAAATAGATGTTATATTGTAGCATCACTGAGGCAAGACTTTTAAACTACCCTTCAACATATTCCATTGTCTCATTGGTTACGTTCATGCATATACAGAGCTACTAATTGTTAACAAAACGAACTGCCTGACTTTACTGGGAATCGGGTGCTCATCTCTGTTTACAGCCAAAGAGCTAGTGCTGTCTGCATCTGAAGATGCCTCTGTGGTCATGTGGCAGGCATGACTAAACACCGGAGTGCACGGAACACTATTATCTTTTCCACCAAGGTGGTACTGTTTATCTACTAGCAGTTTCTTCCTTTCAAACTGATAAGTTGACAGCAGCTAAGACAAAGGATGGTCGCTCGCTTTGACACACAGTGCTCAGGTCTTTAATTGCTACCTGTTGACCATCTGGTCATCACACTCAACATCTTAACCACTAAGCCACCTTGTTGGATAATACCATCCCATAAATTGTCAAAAGTTTAAAGATATGCCTTGAATAGATATTGTGCATCTAAGACTATTAATCATCTACAACAGGGGTTGACAACCTTTTGAAGTCAGGGGCCCGGGCCAGACTTGTGGTCCAGCTGCTGCCACCATGGAATCAGCCGGGGACTCATTTATGGGTATTGTAAACATGTTTACAACAGCTTTAAATGAGTCCACGGTTGTCATAAATGCATTTACAACAGCCGTAAATTACCCTGTGGTCAATCGCTGCAGTGCCAGCACCACTGATCTAGCATCTCCTGAAGTGGGATGGTGAGGATCTAGCTAACCCCTAATTTTTGGTTGACCATCACCTGTCCCTTACGAGATATCAAAACCTTTTGTCTATACAGTAATACCTCAGATAATGCTCAGACTTGGTTCCACAAGTCTTGGTGTTATCTGATTTTTAGTGTTATCCGATGCATGTTAAAATTAAGGTCCCATAGGACCTTAACGTTATTCGATCCAATTCTCCTCCCCAGATTACTTAACGTTATGCGATTTTAGCGTTATCCGAGGTAAACGTTATCCGAGGTATTACTGTGGTTTCTTTAAGTTTTAAAAATTGCTTCATGTCATGGGAGCTTGAAAATTACTCTGCAAAGAAGAAAGCCATGCACCCAGCAGCATGTTCCATCCATATATTCATACTCCCCCTGACTATTGCCTCAATAGTAGGGTTGTCAACATGTTCACTCTTGGCGCTAAAGATGTACTACCATTGAAAGGGAGTGAGTAATGACAGGGCTTTCTATAAAGAGGAAAGTGGGAAGAAGGTGACAGAAATTTTAATATGGGGGCACCTGCAGTGATAAAAAAAGAAAAGTGAAGAGGAAGAAAGGCCAACGGTCTCACAGCACAGACCTTAAGTTCAGAAAAATCCAGAAAAGATTGACTTATTGTGTAGATGGCAAAATGTCCAAAAAGAGATAGATTAGTCATGCATGGTGCTTAATGAAATACAGAGATGGAAGGCCTATGAGACCCAAGGCTGCACAAGACAAGACTGAAAAAATATATAACCAAAGGGGAAGAGGATATATTAATATAAACTTCAACTATGAAGTTTGTTGCAGGGCCGTAGCCAGAGGGGACCCAGGATGGGCTTAGCAGTTTGCCCACCCTGGCAAGGCGTGGTTTCCCACAGGAATGCATTGAAAAGAAGTTTTGTTGCCAACCCTGAAAAAATATTCACCCACCCATATCTAGAATCCTGGCTACGGCCCTAGTTTGATGGTCAGAAGTTGCTATTTGTTGTAATTAGTACAAGGGAAAAGCCTTTTGGTCATCTGTTGAAGTGGTTGTCAAAATGGTAGTCGCATTTTCTGAGAAGGACATACTGTACAGAGAATTTCACTTGAATTCATATATATAGATATATACATTTTCCATCCTTTGTTGCTTTTAATCCAATGCATATCTAATCTCTCTCAATCTCTCTCTCTCTCATGTACACTTGTTCAGAAGCACATGCACATACACGTGAACACACACCTAGCCCAATGGTTAGGCTTATAAGCATGAACCATATTTAAGAGGACCGTCTCTTCCAAAGAGCATCTGCTGGCCTTACCTGTTCTTTGCAGCAAAGAAGGTCTCAGCAAGGAAATGAGCTTTCTCACTGGGGACACCAACAATATAGAATGCCATTCCTTTAAAGCTGCACCAGGCTCCGTTGCTGTATATATTTCAGAAACACCTAAAAATCTTCCTGTTCAAGGAGGCCATTAGATCTGTTGTAAGCAGCCAATTAGTTTGGTTTCATTTTTGGGGTTATGTTTTTTTTTTTTGATTTGGTTTTAATTATACTGGGTTTCAGATACAATATATGTGATGGATTTTATACATATTGAGGAAAGTTTAACCTGATGCCTCTAAGCCAGGGTACAGGTTGATTATATTATTGTGTTTGTTTGTTTGTTTTTTTCATTTTAAATAATTTATTCCTTTATGCATTTTTTAAATTGAATTGTAAACTGCCCAGAATGGGAACACCACCCACATGAGTGGTATATAAATAAAATAAAATTAAAAATAAATGTTGCTAGGCAAGGAACTACATTAGAACCTTTCCAGATAATTGTCTTACTCAGCAGTAATGCACATCGCTCAGATATTCTAGAGCTCTTGTTATCTTTCCTGCCATGTCCTATATAAAGAAGTATAGACTTTTTTTACAATGGATATTTACTATTTACTATGACAAAAATATTCTAGCCTTCTGTATTTTATATGTTTCATGAATTTTTGCTGTCTGTTCATTTTCCTTAGTCTTTCCTGTTATAATCTCATACCTCAAAGTTCTTACCACCCTACTACTACTACTTCTTGTGCCATATCCGATTCTGAATATTGCAATCGTCATGGTGATCAGCTATGAAGACTGTCCTGCAAATATAATGCCATGGCCTTTTATCTGCCTTCTGCATTGCAGCATGAAACACTACAATAAAGGGCATTTGAAATGTTTTAATCTTTTTATATTCCCTGAGCTAAAGTCCAAAATGCTATGCTATGAAGTAGAACCGAGGCTATCTAACTTCATAAAGTGTGCATTCTTAAAGTTAATTTTAAGATTTTGGTGAATATTACATGCTTCATCTATTGTGACTTTATTGTGTGGCTGAATAGGCACTTACAATTTTTTGGGACTTCTCCCAAAAACATGGGCAGGAGAGGAAACCCCTCCTAGATGCATTTCCTCTTTCCTCAAAAATGGATCTTTTTATTACAATGAGGGAGGAGAAAGCATTAAGTAATTTCTTCTTGTATTACTTTTGTAGAGGAAGCAAACAAAACATCATTCCATCCTGTGACCTTCTGCAGAATGTAATTAGGGAAGGAAATTGTTTCATCCAGAGGGTCTTTTTTTTTTTTTTGCATGTACCACCTGTCTTTTAGCTTGCCCTTGTAGAAAGAGGAGGGAGACAGAAGACCTTTTTCTCTGCAGTCTATTTAGGCTTGAGAAAGATTGATTGATTAATACATGGTAGAGCAATAGCAAGAGAAATGTGGAGTACAACGTTTAGGAATTCTCTGGATAGTATACTCGGCAAGGGGATTCTGGGCATACTTGGTTGATCTGTACTTCACATGGCAGATCGAAGCATCATCTCCTACAAAATTTTAATGAGCACTCATCATTGGGAGGTCCTACCGCCACCGTAGCACAGTCCGATGGCACATGGGGGGACTGAGGCCCATGTTTTTGATGCTCCTTTAGCCATTTTAAATATGACGACACAGCTGGCTGGGCTCATGTCAAAGTTGGCCATGATAGAGCAATGCACTGGCCAGGTGCATTGCCAGAGTACCCAATCCCATTTAGCTGACCTGTAGCTCCAGAATGGAGAACTGTTCTGGACTGCTAGCCAGCTCCTTTGTGGCATGGTTGAACCTGCCAGGGAAATACATCCCCACCACCATAGCTGTCAGACAGCCAGGGTCACCGCTGTGCAGTAGTGGGCTCCCCCAAAAAAAATTACTACCACACTGTGGGTGTGGTATGTTGGGCATGGCCAGGGGGGAAGCCCTGTGTTGCACCTGAATTAGGACTACTTTATTTCAAAACTTGGATGGGCGGGGCCAGGAGGAATTTCTGCTACAGGTTCTGGTGAACTGGTAAAAACCTGATGATGCCCACCACTGCCGCTGCATCATGTTGAGGTGTGAGGTGGAATTTGCAGCAGCTACAACGCATTCTTGGCATTGTAGTCCAAAAAGAAATGTCCCACTTTCTGCCATAAAAAAGTGGCTGGAACACATATAGGAGCAACATATATCTGGTCTTACTGCTATTATTCCATCTTCTATCATCATATGCCCCAAATGGTAGCTTAGGGGAAGGGACTGTGACCTAATCTGAAAGCAGAAACATAAGGACTGCTTTTACTTCAGTCCTCTACCTAGATACAGGTGCACAGCTGCTAAATTAAGTAAACAGAGCATGCTGAGAGCTAGGTAGCCATCATAATCTGGGCCCATGTGAAGTTTGCTACCCACTAAGCAACTGAGGGATAACTTCATGGTGTTGGAGTAGCAATCCTTGTGCCTCCACCCTCTATTATCGCTATGTTTCCTCCTTTTCCTTCCCTACCCCTGTTCAGCATTGCTCAGTAACAAAATAGGAACCATTTCAGTGGGGAAAGATCCTGGAGACATGAAAGGCACCTCATTCAGGCGTCCCCTGATCAGAGTTCCTCCAGCAAAAATCATTTCAACACAAAGCACCTTTGTGTGCTTCTGACACGATTTCTGAAAAAGTAACAAAGACTAATGCTTCTTGAGAGGACAAGCTTGTAGGCCATGGCTAGGATTTAACTTCAGTTGGGAATCGTTTTTCTTAGAATAATGACTGGGATAGAACTGTTGACCAAGAATGCATACAGATGTTCATGTCCATGAAAGAATGCACAAAAATGAATGCAAATTATTGTGCAGACTGAAAAGAACCTCAAAATTCAGAAAGCTCTTGATTGGTTTGAACACTGGGCTGAAACCAACATGTAAGGTATAAGTGCAATTTTTTTTTACACAGGGGAGGGGGGACAACAGGTGTATAGTTACAAGATGGGGGACACTTGGCTGAGTAATATTGGAATTGTTGTAGCTCACGGGCTAAGTATGAGTCAACAGTGTAATGTGGCTGCAAAAAAGGCCAATGCTGTTTTGGGCTGGTTTAACAGAAGTACAGTCTCCAATACCCATGAGGCACTAGTTCCCCTCTATTCAGCACTAGTTATACCATAGCTAGAGTAGGTAAAGGTAAAGGTCACCCTTGCTCGAAAGCCAGTTGTATCTGACTCTAGGTTTCAGTGCTCATCTCTGCTTACAGCCAAAGACCCAGCGCTTTCTGCATTTGCAGAAGTTTCTGTGGACATGTGGCAGGCATGCCTAGACACTGGAGTGCACAGAATGCTGTTTATCTAGAGTACTGTATTCAATTACTGGCACTGCAGTTTAAGAAAGATGCAAACAGACCAGAACAAAGAAGGACAACTGGGATGATCTGAGACTTCGAAACCAAATTATATGAAGAAACCAAGCCATATGAAGAAGGAACTGGGCATATTTAGCTTTGAGAAAAGGAGACTGAGAGGGATATGATATCACTTTTCAGATACCTGGAAGATAAAGAGGAAGGGAGGAATCTGTTCTCAAGCATCCCAGAGTGCAGTACTGTATGTGAAATAATGAGCTGAAAGTACAGGAAGCCAGATATAGGCTGAATATCAGAAAAAACTTCTTAATGGTTAAAAGGTAAAGGTCACCAGTTGTATTGGACTCTAGGGTTTAGTGCTCATCTCTGTTTCATAGCCGAAGAGCCAGTGCTGTCTGCTTCTTCAGACGTTTCCGTGGTTATGTGGCAGGCATGACTAGACACCGGACATCATGGAACACTGTTTGCCTTCCCACCAAAGTGGTCCCTATTTATCTACTTGCAATTTCTTATTTTCTAACTGCTAGGTTGGCAGGAGCTGGGACAAAGACGGGAGCTCATTCCGTCTTGCAGTATTCAGGTATCAAACTGCTGAACTCCTGCCTTCCAGTCAGCATCTTAGCCACTTGAGTTACTGCAGTCCATTCTTAATGGTTAGAGCAGTACAGAAGTGGAACCAACTACCTTGAGAGCATTCAAGAGAGAATTGGACAGCCATCTGTCAGATCTTCTTTGAGTTTGATTCCTGCATTGAGCAGTGGGTTGGACTCGGTGGCCTCAAAGGCCCCTTCCAACTCCGTATTTCTATGAAAAGAAAAGAAAATCTACTGAATACCATTGTTCTTTTAAAATGCAATGTTATGTAGAAGTGCTTACAGAAAAAAAACTGCTTGAAGAAATTTAAACTTCACAGAAAATGAAATACAGTTGTACCTCGCTTAAAGAGCATAATGCTTTCCACAGGATTGCTCTTTAAGCGAGTTTGCTCTTTAAGCGAAACACCATTGTAAGTGACCAGTTGTGGGGGGGATTGAGAACCCCGATTTATTTGTTAAGCGAGTTTTTGGTTGGTTTTATTTGTTAAGCGAAGCGAACATTCAGAGAAAATTCTGCTCTTTAAGCGAGTTACTCTTTACGCGAAATGCTCTTTATGCGAGGTTTGACTTTACAGTAAAACCTTGATTTACGAACACCCCTACTTACGAATAATTCAAGTTACGAATTGGTTCTGCACTGAAATCCATGCCTCGAGTTACGAACATGCCCTGATTTACAAATTAATTCTTTTCCCTCTGTGTTGCCTCCAGTGAAGCAAAAAATGCCATTTCTCCTATGGGTTTGCTTCAGGTTACATAATCTGATTCCCCAGAATGCATTGTGCACATGCAGCCTTTCTGAGGCCTGTAGATGGCAGTAGAGTGTTTGGAGTTATTTCTTTGTCTGGAGTTTCGGTGCCAAAATGGCTGCCTGTTGCTGTTTCTTGCTGGAGTTTTCTGAGGTTTCTGTCCATTTTCAAAGCTTCTTTAAGGTAAGGAACAGCATTTTTTCTTATGCATGCTTTCCATTCAATGCTGCTGTTGTTTTTGGGTGGTTTGATTGATTTTTGGAGGGGGGGCTGTTCTGATTTTTGGAGGTTTTTTTTTTCTTTATCCTTATGGGAATACCTCAAGTTACAAACAAATCTGACTTACGAGCAAGGCCATGGAACTGATTTTATTCGTAACTCAAGGTTTTGCAGCACATTTGCTGATAGGTAACTCTTTGGTCTGTAGAGCATTTTCCTCCTTCCCACACACTACTGCATGCAGCCTGTTGGCCAACCTTTTCTGAGACGGTGTTACAGGTATGAGAAAGGCCAGACATTGGCTGATCCTCACAAAGCACTGACCTGGCCCTCTGGAACTACTAGCCATTGTAGGGCTGACAGATGACAGGCGCAGAGTGACTAATCACACAATGAGCTGAGGCATGGCTAGGAGTGAAAGATTGGGAGGGGGCAGCCCAGAGAACAAAAGAGGTCTATGTCAGGTGATGATTGATGGGCTCTCTAATTTCACTTGACTGTCACACTTATCTGTAATGAATTTCTACTTGGCTGTATTAGTTTTAATACAAAATACAGCAAAAACCCTCCCCTTCATACTTATGGAGATGGGACTTTAAATTCCTGCAGCCAAATAGGAGAGAAGGCCACCCTCCAAGTTCCACAGTCTCTCAAAGGTATTAAGATGCCACAAGAATTTCTGGATTGCTGGATGGGAGAGATGTTTTTGCTTTAAACAACAGCAAAATACCCCTTTTGGTCTTTCTCTGATATTTTAGGTTCTCGGAGCAACAGGAAAGGGAATCTCAGAAATGTGAAATTGAACTTACTCAAGGAATGGGGCCTGCCCACATCTCTGTGGCAAATCACTAGGAGACCTGCAGTGTATTTTTGACATTGCTGTAGAAGAGGCTAATGGGTTATAGCCGTACCATCCTGTGAAGTAATTCATTAACTTTTACAGTTAATGAAAAGACTATTTTTAAAAAAAATGGCTTATTTGTGGGTACGTTCAAATAAAGATGTGGGGTGCACAACCACAAAAACTGGAGAATTTTATTGAAAAATCTTAATGCAAGACTGTATTTTTCATACAATCTCTGGGAGCCACACAGAGATTGATAAATTTATACATTTTAAGTTATGAGCTTTTTTCCATTCATGAGGCTTATTCCTAGACCACCTATGTGCACAGCTTTTCAATCTGTCACCATTTCCTACCATTGCAAAGAAGAAACCAGGTTATCTGTAAAATCTGATCATGAGGAAGGAATGAAATATCCAAGTGAATATATGCAGTCTGTCTTAAGGTTCATACTTAAACACAAACAACCAAATTTTGACAAATCTTACTGAGTTACAATTAGAATGTTGACAGTATGACACAACATCTTTCAACGTACAGTTTTGGTAAAATGCTGTGAGCAATCTTGTGAACTGACTAAAACATGACTCAGAAATTTTTCATATATTGCAGTGGTGGGATCCAAAAAAAAATTGCTACCACACTGTGGGTGTGGTGTGGTGGGCATGGCCAGGGGGAAAGCCCTGCGTTGCACCTGAATTAGGACTACTTTATTTCAAAACATGGATAAGTGGGGCCACCCAGAATTTCTGCTACTGGTTCTGGCGAACTGGTGCAAACCACCTGATGCCCACCACTGATATATTGCCATAAGAGTCTGTGTCTGACCATATATCTTTTGAACCAGAATTTTAGAAAACCAGAATTTCTTTGACCAGATTGCAGTCCATTCATTTGATCTACACAATCAATTTATGTATGTATGTGTATGTGTCTCACCCTGTGTTCTCCAAAATCATTGGGAATTGAAAAACCCATGTAATGCATCTGAAATGTCTAGTCCATAAGTAATGATCATGAGAGTAAGGATGGGGGACAGGAGCAAAATGTGTTTCTTAGTGACAGGATTAAAACTGAGCAACTTGTTACAGGGAGCAGGCTATGTAGAACATGCTGTACCCAGCTCCCAGCTCCTGATCAGGGGGGAAAATCAGATTCCCTTTTTATTTCCAAGGATAGAGACATAGATTCCAGGGCTGCATTTCATGGGGAAATGAGTGTTGCATACACTGTCTCTTGAGAGAGAGAGCCAAATTAATGTCTGTTGACAGTGTCAAATTAACATCTGTTGACTCAGTGGTTAAGAAGCTTGTCTTATTATCTGGAAAGCTGGCAAGTCAGCAATTCGAGACCTGGGTACTGCATGACTGATTGAGCACCTGTCTCTGTTCCAGCTTTTGGGGATTTGAAAGGAGCCTCATTTGTGCGTTCCCTGAGCGGGGTTTCTTTTGTAAAAATCCTTTCAACCAAACTAATATCTGACATATTATTATTATTATTATTATTATTATTATTATTATTATTATTATTATTATTATTATTATTATTATTATTATTATTATTATTATTATTATTATTATTATTATTATTATTATTATTATTATTATTATTATTATTATTATTATTATTATTAAAATCAATCATTTGGTTCACAGCAAAGGACTGGAATAAAATTAACAGTTCAAGGACCTAAATGCTGTTAAGATAACATCTGAGTATATATGCAGTCCCCAGTAGAGTTGTTTTTTGGAGAGTATGTTCAAATCAGATAAGTCCAAAATTTCCAAATATCTAGGGAGTTCTTTAGGTACTGCTCCAAGAGCTTAAATCACTATGGGAACAACAACAGATTTCTTCTGCCATAGACGCTCGATTTCAATTTGCAAATCACAATATTTTGTTATTTTCTCCAGTTGTTTGTGTTCAATTCGTGCATTGGTATAGCAATGTCAATAAACCAGATCTTCTTTTCCACAACAGTTATATCAGGTGTGTTGTGAGGCAGATGTCTATATTTTTGAATTTGAATGTCTCACAGTATCTTGATTCTCTCATTCTCTAAAACGTTCTCTACTTGATGTTCCCAATGATTTTTACTGTATTCAAATCCAAACTTCTGACAAAGTTTCCAATGGATAATTTTTTCAACCCTGTTATAACAGTGCAAATAATCAGTCTATGAAATTTTGCTGCATCCACTGATCAGATAATCTACAATTTCATCCTTTTCATTACAAAGCCAGCATTTGTTATTGTTGTATATGTGCTGTATTTTTGTCTTCATGAAATTTGTTGGCAAAACTTGTTCCTGTTCCTGAGCTGCCAAGATAAATCCTTCCCTTTCCTTCTTCAAAACTCCTGTTCATAACCATCCCCATGTCAGTTTTGGGTCAGCCTTGCCTTCTATGTTTTTCAAATATTGACCATGCATTGGCTTGTTTTTCCAGTTTGCAGATTGACAGTCTATCCTTTCCTTTCTGTATTCAGCTTTCTTCTTCATTGTTTTTAAATGTTCACTACCTGAAGCATAGGCTCTTCACTTTTCTTAATGTAGTCATTCTTCCTCTACTGTCTGTTTCACCTGTAGGAGTCCTCTGCCACCCTCAGCTCTTGGTAACTACAAACGATTGACATCACTTTTTGGGTGCAGGGTATGATGCATGGTCATTAGTTTCCTTCTTTTTCAGTCTAGGCTATCTAATTCCATTTGGGCCTCACTGATTATTTGCACTGTTATAACAGGGTTGAAAAAATTATCCATTGGAAACTTTGTCAGAAGTTTGGATTTGAATACAGTAAAAATCAGTTATCCCAGCTGAATAACGTATAACAGGCATTGCCCAGGTATTAATTGCCAGGTCTGGATCTTTCACTGATCTACTTTCAATTCTTGTAATTCAAGTTCAGTGAAGAAATTGTGTTAAAGAATAACACATCTCTTGTCCATTCGTCATTGCTCACCAATTTCTAAATCTGGGTGATTTTCTTTCCCAATTTGGTACATGCATTTTTGGAATCCACGTTTTGATGGCTCAGATTGATAATAGGCTTCCATAATTGAATAGTTGTCTTCCCTCGTCCAGATTATTCTGGGTTTTTTACTGCCTTTCAGTACCTCATCAACTCCATGCTCTGGTTGCCTAGCAGAAGGAGCTGAGCCCTGTACAGTGGTCCATTTTTCAATAGATGCCCGGGAACCATAGCATCCATTACAGTCCTTGTTAATCTGGGTGATGATTGAGTCAGCATGGGATTATAATTATAACTTCTCACCATATTCAATGGGTTGTGGAACAGATTTAATCTGGTTCTTGGTTGCTGCCTCCTTCCCTCTCTCATATTATTATTATTATTATTATTATTATTATTATTATTATTATTATTATTATTATTATTATTATTATTATTATTATTATTATTATTATTATTATTATTAAAGTGGTCAGGGTTTGCCTCAATGTCTCCTTTGGCATTGCTTTCAACCCTTAATACTTCTGGACAGTAAAGAGTGGGAAGAGTACTTTATAGCCAAATTCTTTTGAAATGTGATATCCTTGACAACCCATCGCCTTTTGCAAGCCAAAAAAAGATTTCCATCTTCTTATGGAGATAATGGTTCAGCTTTATCTTGCATCTTCACCTGCATTAAAGGAAATGAGCTGTGTATTCCATGCTAAAGTGAGGAGAGGATGGATTGATCTGTCTAATCAGGAAATATTTTTAACACTCCATTTGAGAGGGGGAAGTGTGCAGCCTTTTAATGCTGCTCTGATTCTTGTATTTTTTTCATCCAACCATACAGTCAGCTGTTAGTTCTCTTCCATGGCTGCCGTTTTTCTTCCCTTCCCACTTCTTTTTCCCTCCATTCTCCCTTTCCCTAAACAAGAGACAAGGAAAGAAGACAAAGGCATTTATTTCATTTCATTTTTGCTGCTAATCTTCTTTTGGCCTCCCTGGCCCTACCAGACATTTCATTTCAAAGGACCGAAGCCAGAGACAGAGGAAGAACAAAGGGGCAAGACTGCTGCATTAGGAGGTGACATCAAGGTTTAGCTCATTGTATCCCAAATCATCATTCTTAACATGTTCCACATCTTCTTCTTCCCAGTCTCATACCTAAATTTCTTATTCTACCATCCTCTGCCACATGCTGACCTCTACCATATGTTCAGATGCCTCAGGATGTGATTTGCTTTGCAAGCTGGGACCCAGAGAGTGGGATACCACCCAAATGGCCAGTATAGAAATGTAATGAATAAATAAATAAATTTCAGTGTATTTTACTACTCTCTGAATGATCCACCTTGACTTTGGCTTGTGATTCACTATCATAATAAGACAGGTCATCGTGACAGCAGGAGATATACAGAGCTTAGACAGATGTTTGGATGTTTTTAAAGACTATCATTTTCAGAATTCCCAGCATGGCTAGATGAATTCTGGTTGTTGTTCTCCAAATAAAAGTAACTTTCCTGAGCTCTGGAGATTATTCTTTAGCTACCCTCTCACTTGCTTCCACCCATAGCCTTATTCTCAAGGCAGGGTCCAGAGATTAATCCTGAGGCACCATAACCTTCCTCCAGACTGATCTCACCAGGAGCATCTCACCCTGGGCCACCATATACTGGAAAGCTGCAAAATGTAGAGTAAGGGCTGAATGCTATGCATCCTATCTTTCCTTCCTCCTTCTAAGCTATTCTTGGTATAGTGGAAGACACTGTCCAACCACTAGGATTGAACTGTCAGTTGAGTTGGATATTGAACACATGATGGGAGAGCTCACTATCTTGTTCTTCACCTCAGGCAACAAAGTATCTTGAGCCAGTGCTGTCCTTCCTCCCCTCCCTCTTCTTTTCTCAGCTGGAGAGAAAGCACCAAACAAGAGCCTTAATTCTCTTTCTCCTTGTTACGGTGATAAACCTTCTTACACATGGCATGGGATATTTGTTATCCTTTGCAAACTTGTAACCCAAAGTGGCATATCACCCATAAAATTCACACACATCCCTTGAGAGAAGCCTGATAAGGCAAGTCTAAATTGAAAGCTCTAAGCATGTGGGTGGGTGGTGGACCTCACAAGGCCGACTGGAGCACAGTGTTTACAGAGAGTTTACACATTAACCATCCTTCACTCCCCTTCACTGTAGGTCAGAGATTCTCAGCCTGTGGCCCACGGGCTGGATGTGGCCCATGGCACCATTTCATGTGGTCCACCACACCAGAAAGTGCCATGTCTTGGAGAAAGGGCAAAATGGCCACCCGACCCCCAAAGCTGTCTGAGGGAGCGTTACCCACCCCCCTGGCTGTAGGCCTTGGTCCCATGAAGAATCTTTTCAGTTTACACACTACCAGGCTAATTCTCTTACTGCCTGGAAGTCAAGGGTTTTCAAACAGTGTAAGAAATACTGTACACTTGGATTGTTGCCAAACAATGAACTCTACATGTTTTCCACCCACTTTGGCCAGTCTCTCTCCTTTTCTCTCTCTCTCTTTGATTCTCTCATGTTCAGAGAATACATTTTCCTAGCTCTCTAGTCCAAGCCAATTTTTAAAATGTTACTGAAAAGTGAGTATCAGGTAAAACCTGTTTTTATTTAGAAAAGTTTTATCTTTAGTGGGGAGGGTGGAGTGATAGTTTTATTTAGGAATGGAAACTTTTGTTCTTTGCTCCAATTCTTTCTCACAAAAAGGTTCATTTTCATTTACAAAAACACAACAGAAAGGGGAAAAGATTTTTATACCTGCCTTTGAAACCTCTGATAATTTATAGTAATATTTTGTTAATACTCATAGATAGGTGAAAAAAATTATTCTAAAAATCAATAATTATATCAAGAGGTACATGTATGAACATTACTTCCAAGTTGCTTATCATTTTCTGACTGGGTACAGACTGGCTGTTAATGAACAAAACATTGGTAATTGAATCTTTTATTTTATAAGAATATGTTTCAGTGAGGCAATAATCTGGACCCATGTTAGAATCAATGTTTCAAAATTAGGTACTTTTCCTAAAACTCAGAATTCTCCAAGAAAATTTTTAATTCTCAGCATACTTGCACATAAATATGTCCCCTTTTACAATCATGTAAAGAGAAGAAATATTAGAGACAGTTTTCCTTTTTAACATTTATTCAGATTGAGTATTCAAGAGAGATTACTTTTTATAGGAATAATTTTATATGGTGCATATTAGCTTTTTGCAGAATAAAAGCAAGATACTGTAATATAATAATTATGCTTTATGACAAACTAGTCAGAAGAAACAACAAAAGCATGCTTATTTTATGCTTAATAACAACACACCTATAGCTTATTTCTAAAAATAAACTAGCAGTTATAGTAATAAATCTTAACTTCACTGACACCAGGGAGTATCAAGACATGTCTTAGTACAGAGACAGTCCTACAGCAAAAAGGCATTATAAGCTTTAAAGTTTTAAATCGGAATGAAAAGCACACTTAAGATAATACAATTAACACTTAAACATTTAAACTTTCTAAGTTCTTAACTCAATTTAATTAAGGTGAAATATGGCAACATAGCTTAAATGCAAAACCAGCACAACCCAAGCTTGCATTTCTGCCTCGAAAGCATCTCAAATCATTAAGAAATAGATCATATTTCAAAAACATTACCGTCTTCCTGTGTCGTGATGGTGTGGGCGGCACTGTCTTCGGGCCATTCATCAGCTTTGCAGTCAATTAACACCAAAGTCCAGCACGCTCTTTCTGCCCTTTATAGGGTGAAATGAATCACGCGTCCACCATGTACATTTTGCAAAGTGCAATGCGTTGCGCTGCTGAACAGTTCACAGAAGGAGAAAAAGGGGGAGTGAAACCAAGGCCAGTAACCTTTTTCTTTCTTTCATGGCTGAGTCACTTTACATTCAATTCTTTTGCTTTTAAACACGGATCCCTCAGACCAAATCTAACAAAAACTGAATCCTAACAATTTCATCTTACTGGACAATCCTACTGCAGAGAAAAATGGTTTTCCTAAATTGTCTAGTCATGCCTGCCACATGACCATGGAAATGTCTGCAAAAGCAGACAGTGCTGGCTCTTCAGCTTTGAAACAGAGATGAGCACTGAACCCTAGAGTCGGATAGGACTGGCTTTTGACCAAGGGAAACCTTTATCATTACTAAATTGTTTTCTAGTCACCCTCTTAAGCACAGATGCCTTTGTGAGTCCCCCACAAAAATATCTTAGCACATGTGCACTCCTCACAAACACTGAGGATTGACTGCCTGTTTTTATAAGATGTCATCCACTCCCTTGCTGTCCATGAAAGTTACTTTACTCACTACAGAATCCTTACATGGCAGGTACTTTGTGTAGTTCAAAAGTGGGATCTATCATGTTTAATTTAATTTAATTTATTTAATTTGTAGACTTTTATGCCGCACCCTCTCACAAAAGCGACTCTGGGCGGCTTACAGGGATACAAGATACAGTTACAAATTACACATGATCAAATAACATACTACGGATTAAAAATCATCACAATTTAGATAAACCCAGAACAATAAATACACAATAATATAATACACACAATCCAATACAATATATATAATTCAATTACAAAACAGAATACAGTAATACCTCGGATAACGCTAAGACTTGGTTCCACAAGTCTTGGCGTTATCCGATTTTTAGTGTTATCTGATCCATGTTAAAATCCTATGGGATAGATCGGATAATGTTAAAGCTCCATAGAGATACATTGTAACCGCGCAGGCTTTAGCGGTTATTATCCGATCCATCCCATAGGACCTTAACGTTATTCGATCCAATTCTCCTCCCCAAATTACTTAACGTTATGCGATTTTAGAGTTATCCGAGGTAAACGTTATCCGAGGTATTACTGTACAATAATACAGTATTACAACACATGTTCTCATAGTTTCAGGCCTCTCACCCTGGCACACAAACAAATTCCAAAAGAGGAGGCGGCAGCTCATCGCACCAGCATGGGGGCTGGGCCTGGGAACGCCTCCAGGTGGAGCAGTCCAGCACTCCCGGCTGGCAGTCCTCCTTACCTGGACGATCTGAAGTCCAAGGGTGGCGGGGCAAGTCCTGTCGCACCGGCCTCTTAAGTCTGGCATGGGGACGGGCCTGGGAGCGCCTCCAGGTGGAGCAGTCCAGTGCTCCAGCCAGTGGTCCTCCTCACCCAGACAGGCTGAAGTCCAAGGGCAGCGGCCGAGGGTCCCAAAACTTCAGGAGCTGGAGCAAGGCAAGAACAGGGTTCAAGGAGTGAAGATCCAGGGGAGACACAACAGTCCACAGGAATTAGAAGCAAGTGAAGAAATCCTCTGTAGCAGGAAGCAGGCAAGAGGTCTTCTAAGACAGGAACATGTTGTCCAGCATGTGGATTGTGATACAGAAAATGTCTTCTATGAAGGGATTTTCCTATATTGTATATGAAATTGCTTCTGTTAATAATTTTTCAGTGATGTTCCTTAGACACGTGAATTATCATCTCTTTGCTGGACTACATTTCTTTTGATGAACACTAGAGACAGCAGTAATTCAGATTTCATACTTTCATGCTGCTTCAGAGGCAACAATTTCTCTTTGAGATAATTAAAAGAACCTCTTATTTATTTATTTATTTAAATTTCTATTCCACCCTACTCACACAGGTGACTCAGGGCAGATTACAAAAAGTCACAAATGTCACAATACATAAAAACCAGATTAAAATCTAAAAAGTTAAAATAGCAATTAAACAGGCTAAAAACAATTTCTTGATATTAAAAGGGAGAGAGTGGGTATGAGCCAAGTCTACACACCCTTCCTAAAGGCCAACAGGTCTGTCTGGAGATGCAGCAGTCATGAGTCCAAGAGGACCCCCAGATTGCACGCTGGGTCTGCTTGGGACAATACTGCCCCATCCTGAACCAAAGATGGTAGCTCCCGAGATAACACAGGGCCTCTGACCCACAACCACTCAGTCTTGTCAGGATTCAGCTGTAGCCCATTCTCCCCCATCCAGCCCCTCACAGCCTCCAGACACCTGGAAAGGACTTCCACTGCATCGCTTGGGTCTCCACGGGCTGAGATATACAGTTAAGTATCATCTGCGTATTGATGGGAACAGATGATTTCACCCAGCAGTTTCATGTAGATGTTAAATAGGAGAGGTGAGAGCACCGAGCCCTGAGGCACCCCATATTGGAGCAGCCTAGGGCTGGATTTCTCTCTCTCTCGAACCACACCGACTGGTTCCGGTCAGAAATGAGGAAAACCAGGACCACACAGTGCCCTGGATTCCCAATCCTTGGAGCCTTCCCAGAAGTATACCATGGTCAACGGTATCGAAAGCTGCTGAGAGGTCAAGAAGAGCCAGGACAGTTGGATGTCCACCATCCCGCTCTCTCCAGAGATCATCCACATGTCTGACCAATGCAGTTTCCATACCATATCCATGCGAATAACACCCACAACCCAACACCACCCAGGCAGGTGCGTTCTGGACCAGTTGCAGCCTCCAAATGGTCATCAAGGGCAGCCCCATGTAGAGCGCATTACAATAATCTAATCTGGAGGTGACCAGAGCATGTTTCTGTCTCTTAAACTGTCAATTAGGGTAACATATTGACTGAGATGCTGAACTACCGAGATTCTGATCCCTGGTTTGAATATGTAAAATGATAGTCTTGAACTAGGCTTTCTGGAAGCGGTCAGCTACCATGTTATTTCCTGCACCACCAGTGTTCCATTTACTTCACCAAACCTGATGGACTAAACTCTGTGTTTTAAAGCTACTATCTGGCTGGCATGTTCCAGGTTTTGTTTGTTATATTTTGTTATCTCCCCAATCCTGGCTCAGCTGCACTTGTTGTGTGCTGTTTACCATGTCAAACAAGGTTTTGATGTTAACACTTAAAGCTCTAAATGGTTTGGGGCCTCATTACCACTAACAGAGTCTCTCCCTGATGGCACAGTGGTTAACCTGCTGTACTGCAACCAAAAGGTTGTGAGTTCAATCCTGACAAGGGCTCAAGGTTGACTCAGCCTTCCAGCCCTCTGAGGTTGGTAAAATGAGTACTTAGGGGTAAAATGAGTACTTGGGGTCAAAAATGCCAATTACTGTTCCTTGAGATCCACCCAGAGAGTGCACTAAACGCTATGGGGTGGTATGTAAATGCGATTGCTTTTTGCTTTCTCCAAAGAGTTTCTACCCACCCCATCTAGTCCTCTCAGGATTTGATGCTATGGGTTGCCATCCCAAGGAAGATGAAAAAAGTACCAGAAAGTGTGTCTTCTAGTTGGTGGCCTCTTGGCTTTGGGGTGGTCTCTAGCTGGAGACTCACCAAGCCCCCTCTCTCCAGAGGTTCAAAAAACTAGGGAAATAAGGAGGCATTTAAGAATATTCTACCTAACCTGAGGTTATGTAGACTATCAATTGCTGCCTCTATATTAGTTTATTTGTTTATTTTTATTACTTATGGGTTATGGATTTCAGTGGCACTTGATGATTTGGGTTGGAGCTGGTGATAATTATTGTTTGTATTTGACCACCAGAGTAGTGCCTTGCCACTAAATCTAGCAGTATGGTGGCTCAGTGGTTTAGGTGGAACCACTGGTTAAAAGTTCAATTCCTCCTGTACCTCCTGGGAGAAGAGCCAGTCTTTGTAGTCTTGGGCAAGCTGCACAGTCCCAGAGTATCCCCCAGAAGTTGAGAATGAGTACTCTCTACCTAGAAAACCCTGGAAAGGAACACCACAAGTCAAAACTAAATGCTATAAATGAATGAATGAATGCAGCTTCCTAAGGTTCCAGGATGGGCATACTTAAATAAAGGAAGAGTATTGTGAGGTCCCTGGCCGGAGGGAAAAGGCGAGGAGGCGAAAGAGGAAGGCGAGCGAGGGAGCGCGCTGACGACCCAGCGCACCTTCGGCCATTGTCCCTGGCCGGAGGGAAAAGGCGAGGAGGCGAAAGAGGAAGGCAAGCAAGGGAGCGCGCTGACGACCCAGCGCACCTTCGGCCATTGTCCCTGGCCGGAGGGAAAAGGCGAGGAGGCGAAAGAGGAAGGCGAGCGAGAGAGAGCGCTGACGACCCAGCGCACCTTCGGCCATTGTCCCTGGCCGGAGGGAAAAGGGAAAGAGAAGGAAGAAAAGCAGCGGGTTGGGTGGCAGAAAAGACTCACACTACTGACCCAGCGCCGCAAAACCAGAAACAAGTAGCTGCATGCATACGATAAGTAATTCAGTTACAATAATTTAGTTGACTATAGAGACTTTACAAATAACTGACTCGAACAATACTGAAATTACAGTAGAGACTTATAGCGAACTTACAGTAGAGACTTTATATATTGGACTTCATAACTTCATATAATCAATGCTAATTAGCTATTTTAGTCTGATATTGTTAAAACTGTGATAATATGCATGATAATACTTTGTTTTAAACTGTGATAACATGTATGATGAGAGGATACTGGCGTAGAAACCGGCAAACCAACGTCAGGAATTTTGCCAAGAGAACCCTATGGACCAAAACAAAAGGCAAAACAAATGGGGCAATTTAGATGAAACAGGATGCTTAGCACAGCAGATCAAAAGAAGGGTAGGGACAGGAAGGGGGGAGGAGAAATACAGTGTTGCAAGGAACAATACTGTATAGGGACATGGAATGTGAGATCTATGAACCAGGGAAAACTGGAAGTGGTAAAAAAGGAAATGGAAAGAATAAGCATTGACATCTTGGGAATCAGCGAGTTAAAATGGACAGGGATGGGAGAATTCAGCTCTGGAAGCCATCATATCTACTACTGTGGACAAGAAAACCTCAGAAAAAACGGAGTAGCCATAATTGTCAATAAAAGGGTGAGAAAAGCAGTAATGGGATATAATCTCAAAAATGATAGAATGATGTCAGTCAGAATACAAGGCAAGCCATTCAATATCACTGTAATCCAAGTATATGCACCAACCACTAGTGCAGATGAAGCCACAATTGACCAGTTCTATGAAGACTTAGAACACCTCATAGAACAGACACCAAGAAATGATGTACACATTATCATAGGAGATTGGAATGCCAAAGTAGGAAATCAAAAAGTAAATGGAATAACAGGCAAGTTTGGTCTTGGAACACAGAATGAAGCAGGTCAAAGACTGATAGAGTTCTGCCAAGATAACGCACTGGTCATAGCAAACACTCTCTTCCAGCAACACAAGAGGAGACTTTACACATGGACATCACCAGATGGCCAACATCGAAACCAGATTGATTACATACTCTGCAGTCAAAGATGGAGAACTTCCATACAGTCAGCAAAAACAAGACCAGGAGCAGATTGTGGCTCAGATCACAACCTACTGATTGCAAAATTCAGGCTTAGACTAAAGAAAATAGGAAAAACAATTAGGCCAGAAAGATATGACATAGAAAACATTCCTTGGGAATACACAGTGGAGGTGTGGAACAGATTTAATGGCTTGGACCAGATAGACAGAGTGCCAGAAGAATTATGGACAGAGATGCGGGACATCATGCAGGAGGCAGCAAGAAAAACCATACCAAAAGAAAAGAAGCGTAAGAAAGCTAAGTGGTTATCCGAGGAGGCTCTTAAAATAGCGGAGGACAGAAGGAATGCAAAATGCCAAGGAGAAAGGAAAAAATACAATCACTTGAATACAGAATTTCAAAGAAAAGCAAGGAGAGATAAGGAAACGTACCTGAACGAACAGTGCACAGAAATAGAGGAAAACAATATCAGGGGTAGGACTAGAGATCTTTTCAAAAAAATTGGGGAACTCAAGGGAACATTTAAAGCGAAAATGACCATGATAAAAGACAAAGATGGCAAGGAGTTAGCAGATGCAGAAGAGATTAAGAAAAGATGGAAAGAGTACACAGAGGAACTATACAAAAAGGACCTCAACACCCCTGATAATCACAATGATGAGAACATTGAACATGAGCCAGACATTCTAGAGAGTGAAGTCAGAAAGGCCCTAAAAAACACTGCAAACAACAAAGCTAGTGGAGTTGATGGTATCCAAGTTGAATTTTTCAAAGCACTACAAGATGATGGAATCAAATTATTGCATTCTATATGCCAGCAGATTTGGAAAACAAAACAATGGCCACAGGATTGGAAAAGATCTGTATACGTTCCACTCCCCAAAAAGGGTAATGCCAAAGAATGTTCAAATTATCGAACAATTGCGGTCATCCCTCACGCTAGCAAGGTGATGCTCAAGATAATACAGGATAGGCTGCAACAGTATGTGGATAGAGAATTACCAGAAGTGCAGGCGGGTTTCAGAAGAGGCAGGGGGACTAGAGACCACATCGCCAACATCAGATGGATCATGGAAAAAACAAAGGAATATCAGAAACAAGTCTACTTCTGTTTCATTGATTACACGAAGGCTTTTGATTGTGTCGACCACAACAAAATGTGGCAAATAATTAAGGAGATGGGAATACCAGAACACCTTATATGCCTCATGAGAAATCTGTACATGAATCAAGAAGCAACAGTTAGGACAGAAAATGGAATGACGGAGTGGTTTGAATAGGAAAAGGAGTAAGACAAGGCTGCATTTTGTCACCATGCTTATTCAATTTATACACAGAGCACATAATGCGCAATGCAGGAATGGAGGAATCACAATTTGGGATCAAAATTGCTGGGAGAAACATCAACAATTTGAGATATGCAGATGATACCACCCTCATGGCAGAAAGTGAGGAGGACCTAAAGAAGCTCCTAATTAGGTTGAAAGAAGAAAGTGAAAAGGCTGGCTTGAGACTCAATATCAAGAAAACCAAGATAATGGCAACAGGCCCTATCAGTCCCTGGAAAATAGATGGGGAAGAAGTAGAAGCAGTGACAGATTTTACTTTCTTAGGATCTAAGCTCACTGCAGATGGTGATTGCAGCCATGAAATAAAAAGGCGACTGATTCTTGGGAGGCAAGCGATGAGAAACCTGGGGAGCATAGTGAAAAGTAGAGACATCACATTGAAAACAAAAATTCGCATAGTCAAGGCAATGGTATTCCCTGTTGCAATGTATGGTTGCGAGAGTTGGACCATTAGGAAAGCTGAACGGAGAAGAATAGACGCCTTTGAGATGTGGTGTTGGAGGAGAGTTTTGAGAGTCCCCTGGACAGCGAGGAGAACAAATAGGTCAATCTTAGAAGAAATCATCCCTGACTGTTCCTTAGAAGGTCAAATAATAAAGATGAGGCTAAAGTACTTTGGACATCAAATGAGAAGAGAGGATTCACTTGAGAAAGCTTTGATGCTTGGAAGGGTCGAGGGCAAAAGAAGAAGGGGACGGCCCAAGATGAGATGGCTAGATGGTATCGTGGAGACAATGGGCACAGAGCTGAGCGAGTTGAGGGGGATGGTGGAGGACAGGAGTGCCTGGCGGTCAGTGGTCCATGGGGTCGCAGAGGGTCGGAATCGACTGTGCAACTGAACAACAACAAATTGTGAGGTTGGATTTCCTTGAAACCCCTTAAAAAGCCTTTCTTCCCCACATTTTAACCCTGAAAGATGTTTCAGGGAGTCTGTGATTAATAGCCCCATGATCCAACAGGGACAAGAATATTGATTTCCTCCAGCCACATTTGGTTATTTATGTCAACAGTATGAAATGAGCCTTAGATTATTTATATCTGGAAAAGCACATCATTGTTTTATTTCTCTTGATTACTGTTCTTTATTGCTTGTGTATTTTTGCTATGAATTTGCAATTTATTGTGTGAAGACAGCTTAAAGATTTTATTAAGTAGCATAGAAGGTGGGTATGGGTGTGGGTATGCATGCAAGTGTGCACATGTGCATTCCTCTTTGTTAGGGAATAAAGATGGAGTCCAAGAGTATCACAGGCATGCCATCCTTCCCATGAGGAGTTGGAAAACTCAGGGGAAGGGAGCAAACGATAAACACATTGAGAACTTCAGCAGGACATCAGTCTGCTTACTGGCCTTTTGAAACCCACAGGTGCCCATGCATTTTCTTACTGCCGGATCTATCTCTGAAATCAGCCAAGATCTGGGCACAGTACAATTTCATTTCTGAATTTAATGAAGCCAATGAAAGATGTTCTCTAGGAGGCTAAAGTTTCCAATAACCTGAATATTAAATAATAAATATTTGCCACTGGCATTTTCTGAGCAGTTTTAATCTGATTTGAAAAAGGCCGTTATTATTTTTTAATATCCTGGAGTTAGATTAATTAGGAGACACTAACCATGTTCTCTTCTGAGCTCTTATTAGATTGGCCATGACCCTTTTTCATTACATAAATAGCTTCACTTCTTTGCTTTAATATCGCTTGAAAAGAACCAAAGCCATTGATTTCCTGTCCACACCACCACCAGCCTGTCGTAAATGCTGCCTGAAAGCATACAACTAACTCGGATTTTCTTTTGGCCGTAAGTCTCAGATAGGTGGCATGGTTTTCTTGAAGGTTTACTTGAAAGATTTCTTTTTCCCTCATGCATATCTGAAGAAGTAAATTGTAACCTACCAATCCCACATTGAAATACATTTGTTAATTCTAAAGGGTACTATAAGATTTTTAGTTTTGTAAATTTTGTTTTTATTTTTCTTCATTTAAGAACAGAAGAAGAGCAAAGGCATCAATCAAGTGCCTACCTGGTCCACTGCCTTGTCTTCCATATATGCCAAAACATCTTTTATTATGTTCTTAAAAGAGGTAACGTATATCACTGAATGCCAGCTGCTGGGCAGCTGTCAGTAGAGCTGTTGGAGATGACTAGGTACAAATCAGCTGACACTGAAAAAAGTTGCTTGTCATTGCCTATTAAGAAATAGAAACACAATCAAGGACTTCCTTGGTTTCCTGGACTGCACTTTACCTGCTCTGACCTTTTTTTACCTTGGCTGATATTCCTGCAGTTACTGGTTTCCTTTCTTTCTTACTACTTTGCCTTCGTGAAAAGTGGACAGGACAGAAGAAACAACTTACTTTGATTATCAAGAGGTAAAGGGGACAACATCCTGCATCTCTAGTCAGGCAGAATTAGAATTCTTCCCACCTCAATGTATTTCTCTAATAAACACCGGCTTTCTAATTTTGCTAGAACAAGAATTGCACAGTGATTTCTTTCCAAAGTGGAAGGGCAATCTGTGAATAATTTTCATTTTCAGAAGCTAAATCTAAAAATGAACATAGGGGCTGCTTGGTGCTCTTACTCTGCTAAGAGGGAGAAGATTGTCGCTGTTGAGCCCAGCTTTTCAGGTCCCAGAAGCAACTCCCCCCCCCCCCCTGTGGAAAAGAGAACATTCCCTGAACTAGAGGTACTCTTCAGTTGTTCTAACAGAGCTCCTTTTATGGTTTTATCAATTCCACACATGTACAGTAATTCCTTTATGTCAAATGTAGAAGAGTGGTTGTTGGTCTCTGTCTCCTGAAGTTTTCTTAAGATGTTGACTTCATATAAAATATACACAATACCTCTATTTTCAGTTTGTGTTCATATCTTTTTGAGGGACTGAGGTGGCTTGGTGGTTAAAACACTGAACTTGATTACTGGAAGGTCAGCAGGTCAAGACCTGAGTGCTGCACAATGGTGTGAGCTCCCATCTCTGTCCCAGCTCCTGCCAACCTAGTAGTTTGAAAGCAAGACATTGCAAGTAGATAAATAGGTACCACGTTTGATTAGTTGGCAGATCACCTTCTAATGAAAGTGGCCTTTTCTGGAGCTTGAATCTAATTTTTCTACTTATTGACTACCTCATAAACCCCTGAAGATTCCAGCTGGTGTTGGTGACAAGGCACCCTCATAGTCATCTTCTTTCACCTTCCCCTAAAATAAAATGGTTTCCAAACTATATTATAAAAACCATTAGTTATGTTATTAGGAACTCCATAGACCCAAATGTGGTTTAAATCTGTAGCACTGGGTTCAGTTCAGTCCAGTTTTATTTCATTAATGGTCATGGGCTACATAGTGATTTGGAAGACCCTGTGAGAAAGCACATGTATGTTCAATGCGTTCAGATAAGTCATTTGGTATTGTCACCAATCCAAAATCCCACCTTGCAACATATAACATTTGAAACTTTAGAGATTTAACTAACTCTCTTTATTTAATTGGTTGGTTGGTTGGTTGGTTGGTTATTTAATCATTCACATTAATGCCCCTCTCTTTTGGTGCAAGTACCACTCTCTTGCAGAATACATTGAGGAAGGGCTGCAGTGTCATGACAAACTAATCCTGCAGACATTTTTTCACCAAAATTTCTAAAAATTGGACCAAGTCCAGATAACCAGTTTAGGAATCTGATCATGTGAGCATATAATGTTCACAATTTTGTCTCTTTTTGGCATAATCTGGTGCAAGCTATCTCATGGTGATTATACAGTATGTGACCAATAGCACTCCAGCCTGACCAAGCTGGACCTTTTCTGCCCAAGAGAAAGGATACTATTTGAGGAAGAGTGTTAGGCTACAGCTGGGTTCCTCAAACTTGGCTCCCCATGTGTTCTTGGACTTCAGTTACCAGAAGCCCAAGTCAACACCCTGGGCTAGAGCATTTCACTGACAGAAGGAAGGGTTGCTTTAATGGAGAATGCTCCTAGTAAAATGATCCTTTCTGATGCAACCAGACAGCAACTTTTTGCAGCATCTTATTGCACCCTAAGTAAAGGCTAGTAGGGGTTAGAACTCCCTTATCCTAGAGATACATTATTTCAGAGGGGAAGCATTTTCAAGGAATTGCATTTAAAACTTTCTGGTTTGAACTGGCCTTTTTAATAGCTAGTTGTAAGTACTGTAGGTGTTAAAAGAAAATCTTGCCTCTGTTCTGTATTTTAGCTGCATACTTTGCCAATGTGTTGCCATGCTATGTTGCTAACAAATCTAAATGAATGAAGAAATGTTTCACACCTCTATTTGTATCTGTGACAGCCAAGTATCTTTTTAAAATGTTCGCTTCAATTTCATTCTAAGGTAGTAGGTTCCATTAGCCAGAGACACCCTATCATGTAATGCTTCCTTTCACTAGAATTGAGAGTGCTCAGTCTTATTCATCCCATTGTTGTTATTATGAGATCACGAAAACAATATCCCTCTGCACTGTTTTTAGTTTCTCACTTGGTATCATAATAGCCAGCCTACCTTATTTATTTCCTCTGTGAGCAAAGCAATCTATTTTCTTTTCAGTGCCTGTTTATATGGCTCTTTCTCTTGGCTCTTAATTTGAACTGAGACCCCTCCAGTTTTTCAATATTCTTTTTGAGGAAACTAGCACACACAAAAATCTCATAATTCACTTTGATCTCTTATCCCTTATGGGGACAATTTTAAAGGAATGTTTTGATATTCTTTATAAGTAACTTGGCAGTTTTTATTTACACAAACAATATGATCTACCATAGATGTTCCCATCCATGTAGTCCATTCCCAACAGTTTTTCTTTATTGAAATTTCTTTAAAATCCAAAGGCCGTCTAGTCACAGTTTCCCCCCAAACATTTCATACAAATGAGTCTCTTTGTTTCAATGTACCTGAATTCTTCATATTAATCAAGAACAGATAAGCCTGTCTTTTTCATTTTTACTTTGTACATTAACAGGAGATGCCTTTCAACCAGTAAACAGATTCTTCCATTGCTCCTTGTAATAGTTTGTAAAGGTTGCAAGACAACATTTTCAGAGAGAGCAAGGGAGTGAAAGAATGTATGTGTACATGTGTTCATTTAGATACTGTATTTACAATATTTCTTCCCCTCACCCCCAGAAAAACTGTTCCGGAGCTTATGCTTTTGAAAATGCCAATCCTTTCAGCACCCTGGACAGCACTATTCAATACTCTCATTTCTTCTTCTTCTTCCATTTCTAGTCCAGACGTGAAACTGCCAAAATGAAGCTGCCTTGCAGCTTCTCCTTCTAAACTTCAATTCAGCAGATCTAATGAGATGGTAACTTTGATTGAACCACAGGACAGATGCAGGGGTGGAGGAAAGAGGGAGGGTGGCAGGAATAGATTTGTCTTCTCTTACCTCCTGCTTGCCTTTCCATTTTCTTATAGATGGGAAAGCAATTGCATCTTCTGCAGGTACCCTGACTGGGCCCAATGAGCCAAGTAAAAAATTGGAAATATTACTTCTTCAGAAGATGAAGTCTGCTTTGGTTTTTTAATTTTTCTTCTTTAAAAAAAACAGTTGTCTTTAAACATCAGACCTAATTGTGGCCAGTCACCACAAACCAGTTGTAAGATTTAGTCCTTAAACACTATGCAGAATTCAAAATTTACAAAACCTTCTGAAGTGTGCTGTGTTCAGAACCCTGAATTAAAGAGATGTATTCCAATGAAAAGCATGGCATCCCTTACATCACACTACATAGCAGAGACTTCCAATAGTTTTTTCTGTAACATCCATTTACAAGGGCAATTTTTTGTGTGCTGTTCTATCGTGCAATGGGCCTAGGAGAGATTGCCTATGATTCTGTTAGAATATCTTGAAAGCCTTCTATGAAATGCTTTTAAATTAACTTATTCTGAGCTCCATACCTTCTGAGAACTATCTGAAGCTAACAAACAGAGATGGTAGAGAGCTAGTTATGGGAGCCATCAATGTGAAAAACAAGTCAGCATCCAGAGAAGTCTGCCAAAGATAAGTCTAGTTGGCTGTGGACCATATGGGTTTTTACATTGGACTGAAATTCATAATTCTATCTACCCATTGCTCTTGGCAAAAAATTTTGCTAAAGTGTACCCTCAATGTTTACAAATTTAATGGAGTACAGTACCTTCTACTGAGTCAGACCATTATTCTTCCCAGAGCAGTGACCGTGACTGGGAGCAGATCCAGTTATTTCCAGTGTTGGGTGAGACAGTTTGGAGGTGTCTTACAAATACTATTGCAAAGTATGTATTCTAATGTATAAATACTGTCACTTTATAGATATATGCTACATCCCATTAAACATTCCATTATATTTATTCAGTGGGTCTACTTGCGTTGAGACTAACACTTGGCAGTATCTTTGTTTATTTATAAGATTGACAATTGCCAATATCTATACAGTAATACCTCATATAACATTAGTATCGAATAACACTAAAATCGCATAACATTAAGGAATCTGGGGGGAAGAATTGCATCAGATAACATTAAGATCCTATGGGATGCTTCAGATAACAACCGCTAAAGCCTGTGTGGTTACAATGTATCTCTATGGATCCCATAGAGGATCAGATAACACTAAAAATCATATAACACGAAGACTTGTGGAACCAGGTTTTAGTGTTATATGAGGTTTTACTGTACTATATTTTCAAGATACAGTACTGTAGAAATACACTACAAGCTAAGAAATTTTTCTTCATAAACAGCAGAATTAAAAAAAATAGCTGCCTAACAACTACAAGGCATCTATGTAATTCAAGTCATGGCCAGACACCATAATCCAGCCACAGAATTCCATTTCTGAACTCAGTGCAGATTTCCCAGTTGACAAGGGAAATGTTTATCCCCAAATAAACAGGTCCATTCCAAGAGAAATCTGGTGTGCTTTCTAATAGTGCCACACATGAGAGACCTTTAAGTGTTCTTTACAATATTGTTACATTAAATGTGTGTATTTAGAAATCCTGCTGCAAAGCAGGTGTACACTCTGTAAGTTATGGTTCTTCCTGCTTCCTTCCATACCTTTGGAAGTAGTGGTTCTTATTATTCCTTCATAGGCTAACTTCCTGTTGCTCCTGCTAGGTTGCAAATACCATTAAGCTCTCCTCAATCAGCTGAATTGTCAAACCTTTTGGAAAGCAGTGCATTTTCACCTTTCAGGTCTGCATTTTGTGGAGGATCATCCCATGTCCCAATTGATGTGTCTTGTACTTAGTCACTCATTCGGGTGGTATGCACATCATTTGAAGGTGGTAGCATGGGTGAACAATATAGCTAAGGTGACACTGAGTGACATGACAGTCCACTACCACCACTTCATTGTGAAATGAGTGGCATGCCTTTAGACATATGGTCTTTTGCAACAATGCATGATGCAACTGCACATGGACCAACATATTCTTAAAATTGTGCATGCCTAATGTCCTGCTGAAATACCAGCCCAGCAGCATTTTCTATGCTCTTATTTTAAGCAAGAATATGTTTAAATACACAATGTGGCCAAGCTATCTGTCCAAGATGTTATTGCTGATTTCTAGAAGTGTGGGAACGGTATTACCTAAAGAGGAACTACCCCACTAAACCAGAATAGAACTGTTGAAATAAGCAGCTATGCTGAATGAATAATTCTGGGAGCTGTAGTTGAAAACCTAACTTTTCCAAGTTTCTGATGGGAGTGTGCGGAACATTTACCTTACAGACCATGCTCATTTTCCTGTCAGAATATCTCCCTTCCACATCTGACATATTACAGTGGAGTAGCAGCTCCAGGATTCATATAGTGGATTTGTAACAGTTAATGAATGAGGTGAATAGCAAATAATCTAAGCTTCAGTAGACTCTTCCACACACATACCCGCAAAGCACATGCTTTTACAAACCCAACATGCACAACCAAGTATTTTATAGAGGTGATAATTCTTGTAAGTTATTCTGATCAGTTGGATAGATCAAACATCCTTCCACAATCAGTAAAATGAGTAGCCAGCATGTTAGGGACAAAATACTAATTAACTTGTGAACCACCCAGAGAGTGCACTAAGCACTATGGCAGGGATTCTCAACCTGCGGCCTGTGTGCCAGATGCAGCCCACAGCATCATTTCATGTGCCCCCCCATTGCCTCCACCACACCAGGAACTGCCATGTGGTGGAGGAAGGGCAAAATGGCCGTCCAGCCCCTGAAGCTCTCTGAGGGAGCGTTACCCGGGCCCTGGTTTTAAAAGGTTGAGAACTCCTGCACTATGAGGTGGTATATAAGTCTAATTGCTATTTCTACATGAGAGGTTCCTTTGAATACTCATTTAAGCCTCTCTGAACTCACTGGAGTATTATAAGTGCAATCAATAGCTTTGCCTGTGAAGCTGAGGTTCTCCACTTTTGATTTTGCTTATATAAAGACAACATTTGGACTACAGTTCCCAGCATCCCACAGCTGATATGGCCACTGGCCATGCTGGGAATTGTAATCCAGAATGCAAACACTTTTTATCCCTGAAGTGGATGTATGATATTACTGACTGCAGTGTTAACTCTTTCCTGAACTTGGTACACTGTCTTCCTTTGTACAGAATACAAAAAATGTGGTTTGAGCATTTTCAGGACATCATGTTCTGTCAACATGCTTCTCCTGTCTCATCTCACCTATGCAACTGTATAGCAGCAGGAATATTTTTTGCCTGTAGAGCCTCTGGAGATGCTGAAGGATGAAACAGTGCAACTGTGAAACCCAACAGAAAACCTAATGGTGCTTCTACTGAAACAATCAATTGAGCACAGCTCATTGACACTGTTGGAAACCTTAATGCTCCAATTGGTTCTTTAGAGCCCAGATCTTAATTTGAAGCCACTCAGGGTTCCTTGGATCTCTTGTTGGAACCTGCTAGCATCTTCTTCATTGCCTTTTGGACAACCAGTGCACTTACTGCCATGGAAGAGTCAGAAGCAGTCACACATGTTTCTGTGGGAAGCCTTCTGTCCCAAACAATATTAGCCTTATTACATTTTTGAAACTATGTAAACAACAAGTGCACTCATTCATTCATTCACTCACTCACTCACTCACTCGCTCGCTTGCTTGCTTGCTTGCTTGCTTGCTTGCTTGCTTGCTTGCTTGCTTGCTTGCTTGCTTGCTTGCTTACTTATTTACTTACTGCTCATATGGGATATTTTCCCACTCTGGGCAGTGTACAGCATTTAAAAACAATAAACATAAAATCGACATTTTACAACAACAATGAAACAATCAATCAGTGACAACTACTGCCATCTGAGGATGGCAACCCAAATATGAAAACTCATTGTGGGTGTGAAATTGGTAAAATCACGTATTAAATATCTCGCTTACCTTGAAAGCTGTATTAAGATCATTGTAAGTAGTTTCTAACTCAATGGCACATAACAACAAGTAAAAGGAACCTGGGTGGGAATATAATTGTACCTTTTGGGTACATCCATGCAAAGTTATGGCAAGGGGAAAAGTTATCTTCAATCCTTATTGAAGATAATTATAGGTAAAATGTTTTAAGATTTGAAAAGGTTCTCTTCTAATTGTAAACTGTGTCTGTACTTGATTGTAGGAACGGAGTGGGTTTTGTTATACTGAACTCCAGTATGATCACGTTTGAGGGGCAGCAGATCTCCATGATTTCAGGTGGGGTCTTTCTTAGGCTTACATGGAACTCCCTGCTTCTCCCATGCAAATACTAACTAAGTATGAACTGCTTAGCCTTGCAGATGAAGCAAAAGTGTCTTTCCAAATCAGGTACTCAGTTATGTTTGGGGCAGCAGAAGCCATCTTTGCTGGGGGTGGGCGGCAAATGCATATTTATTTATTTATTTATTTATTTATTTATTTTATTGGATTTCTATACCGCCCTACTTGGTGTGACCAACTCAGGGCGGTGTACAAAATAAATTAGTATACAGTCAACCAATAAATTAGGCAAGGCAGAAAATACAATATGAAAATGCAACAACACAGCAACAAAATAACAATAGCAATAAACAGCTAGAATACGGTCCAACACTATAATATAATCACGTATTATAAATACACTATCACCAAATGTAACAACTACAAATACAAATATCATCAAGTATTACAGAAACTACATACGCCCACCGGCAACTGTTCTTAATCAACCTCTGGACCAGGTGAAAGGGGCCCGGGGAATGCGGGAGAGTCCGTGCGCCACTGCCACCGCCGTTCTTATTTCGGCCTCCAGGCCGAGATGGAGGTGGTCCCGGAGGGAGGGCAGGGTGAACACCTCACCGCCTGCAGCTGCGGTCCGCTCCGTCCATCCCCGGCCAAGGTGAAAGGGGCCCGGGGGAATGCGGGAGAGTCCGTGCGCCACCGCCACCGCCATTCTTATTTCGGCCTCTGGGCCGAGATGGAGGTGGTCCCGGAGGGAGGGAGGGGTGAACGCCTCACCGCCTGCAGCTGCGGTCCGCTCCATCCATCCCCGGCCAAGGTGAAAGGGGCCCGGGGGAATGCGGGAGAGTCTGTGCGCCACTGCCGCCGCCGTTCTTATTTCGGCCTCCGGGCCGAGATGGAGGTGGTCCCGGAGGGAGGGCGGGGTGAACGCCTCACCGCCTGCAGCTGCGGTCCGCTCCATCCATCCCCGGCCAAGGTGAAAGGGGCCCGGGGGAATGCGGGAGAGTCCGTGCGCCACCGCCACCGCTGTTCTTATTTTGGCCTCCGGGCCGAGATGGAGGTGGTCCCGGAGGGAGGGAGGGGTGAACGCCTCACCGCCTGCAGCATATACTGTACCTGGTTTCTTGTGTTTGAGGGGTAAGGGATGGTTTCCTTTCAACCACTATGTGATGTAGTCTGCTATTTTTCCTAACTCACCTCTAAGAAACATGCCCAAAGAAGTGATCTTGAATCATAAAAGCTTGCACCATGTGTGTGTGTGTGTGTGAGAGAGAGAGAGAGAGAGAGAGAGAAGGCAGGCCTTCTGAGATCTGAGAACATTGTCTGTCCCACTGGTTCATTTTTGTATTCCTTCAGCACTTTGTCTCCCTACCCACTCCCAGTCCACCACCCTTCAAAATCCCTTTGTTCAGAAAATCCTCTTGTGCCCACTACATTCTAAGTACAGTAAGTTAAAGCAGTAATTTCAAGGGTTTTGAAAATATATTAATAAATACATAAATATGCGCAAATTATCCCCTTGAGTTTGCCCCTTTGGGATTATGGCCAGAAAAAACTGAAAAACGGCTCATGGCTCCTTTGAGATTGCCCACGCTGTCATAACAAGGTGTACGCTAGGCATTATAAAGGCAAAACCATTACTCTGTGGCATATCCTCCCTAAGAACAGAGGCTTGGGGTTCTTCTAGCCCAGTGGTTCCCAACATGGGACCCATGCCCCATAAAGGGACTTCAATTCCCAGAAGCCTAAGTCAGTACATTGGCTAATCAGTGTTTTGGGAAGTTGACTTAGACTTCTGAGAATAGAAGTCCAAAAATCAAAGGTTGGGAAACAATGTTCTAGCCCTTTTTTCCTAGCAATAGTCTGAGCCAACAGAACGATGGACCAAGAAATGGGGGAGCTGACATTCATAGAATAGCAGTCATTGGGCATATACAGGGCTGCTAGGCAGCCTGAACTTCCTGCCCCATGAATGCAAAGTTGGATGTCCTTACAAAGAGGCTGCAATGCTCAAATCTACATTCAGCAACTCCACATGTTTCTGTCCTCCACCATCCTCCTCAACCCTCCCAGCTTTGTGCCCATTGTGTCTACAATACCATCTAGCCATATCATTTTCTGCCGCCCCGTCTTCTTTTGCCCTCCACCTTTCCCAGCATCAAGGCTTTCTCAAGTGAATCCTATCTTCTCATTTGATGTCCAAAGTACTTTAGCTTCATCTTCACTATTTGACCTTCTAAGGAGCAGTCAGGTTTGATTTCTTCTAAGATTGACCTATTTGTTCTCCTCGCTGTCCAGGGTACTCTCAAATTCTCCTCCAGGACTACATCTGAAAGGCATCTATTCTTCTACGCTCAGCCTTCCTAATGGTCCAGATCTCACAACCATACATTGCCACAGGGAATGCCATTGCTTTGACTATGCAAATTTTTGTTTGCAAGGTGATGTCTCTACTTTTAACTATGTTCTCCAGGTTTCTCATAGCTTGTCTCCCAAGAATCAGTCGCCTTTTTATTTCATGGCTGCAATCACCATCTGCAGTGAGCTTTGATCCTAGGAAAGTAAAATCTGTCATTGCTTCTATTTCTTCCACAGATATTTTCAAGGGATTGATACGGCCTGTTGCCATTATCTTAGTTTGCTTGATGTGGAGTCTCAAGCCAGCTTTTTCACTCTCTTCTTTCAACCTAATCAGGAGCTTCTTTAGGTCCTCCTCACTTTCTCCCATTAGGGTGGTATCATCTGCGTATCTCAAATTGTTGATGTTTCGCCCAGCAATTTCTGTAGTTTTATCAGTGTGTTATGTTACCTGTCTAATGTATTTTTTAATAATCAACTTGAGCAGTTCTCAATAAGACTTAGGCATATCTTAAATTTAATGTAAATAAGGTAAATTGTTTGTGAACTGTTGTTGTTGTTACTCCTCCTCCTCCTCCTTCTCCTACTACTACTACTACTACTACTACTACTACTACTACTACTACACATCTCTCTGGCACTAGAAGGAGGGCCTTCTCTGTGTCCGCTCCGGCCCTATGGAACCTCACTTGAAAACATGGCTGCCAGGACAGGTATGGGGTCCTGGTGGTATCATGGCCCTAGCTCACTGGTTAGTTTGAGCTCCCTCTCTCCCCTGGTCTTTTAATTTTTTAATCTTTTATCTCTGGGACTTAGTTTTTAATCTTTTAATTATGATAATTTACTGATTTTTAAAAAATTTAAAATCTTGAAAATCTAAATTTTTATAGTTGGGATCCTGAAGCTCTGGGATGATGGGTTTGGATTGTATTATGTAGTTGTTGTTGTTGTTTGTGATGTTGTAAACCGTCCTGGGTCGCCCTGGCGAGGAGGGTGGTATAGAAGTATGAGAAATAAATAAATAAATAAATAAATACTACTACTACAAGCAGAAAAAACTAACAATAACAACAACAACAATAATAACAACATTGCATGTATACATATATATGATGACCATCCGGAGACTCCAGCTGGTCCAGAATGCGGCGGCACGGGTAGTGGTGGGGTGTGGGCATTATGCTCATGCTTCGCCGCTGCTCCGGGAGCTGCACTGGTTGCCAGTATGTCTCCGGGTGCAATTCAAGGTGCTGATTATTACCTTTAAAGCCCTATATGGTAGTGGGCCAGGATACCTAAGAGACCGCGTCACCCCAAGAACATCTGTCCGGCCCACCAGGGCGGATCGGAGAGGCTCCCTTGTTATTCCCTTGGCGAGAAAGGCGCACCTCGCCTGTACTAGGAGGAGAGCCTTTTCCGTGTCCACCCCGGCCCTCTGGAAGCTCCTGCCCACCGAACTGCGCCTTCAGACAGAGCTCCTGCCCTTCCGAAAGGGTTTAAAAACCTGGCTGGCAGGACAGGTTTGGGGACCCGGGAACATGGGTTCCTATACCAAATGGCTCATATAAGGACTGCCCCCCTGGGTTGGATTCTGGGAACATTGGAATATAGCCCTGTGTTGTTTTTAACTTCTGATGGTTTTAACTCTGACGTTTTAGTGTTGGGTTTTATTTTTGTTTTTATTTTGGATGTAAGCCGCCCAGAGTCAGGTCCTCCCGATTGGGGCGGGGTATTAAATTTAATAAATAATAATAAAATAATAATAATATAATGAACCATTATATAATCAAATAAGTGCGCCACAAACACAACTAGTGGGACATTGCAAACCTTCTGCTTGCTATTGATATATACCTGTAGCTTAATTTTCCACATTTGTCCCCTCTTTCAAGAAAGTTAGATATTCTTCTCCTGGCCCTATTCCTTTCCCTTTAATTTGGACACAACACATTCTCCCCATATCTCTTTAAAATCATCTCTTTTTATCAATCCTTTCTTTAACTTTAATTTGAATGTCAATCTCTCATTTATTGCTATTTTCCATAATTCTTTGTACCAATTGTCCAAGTCAAATTTACAATTTATTTTCCATTTTTTGACAATAATTAGTCTCAGAGCAGTTGCCATTACTATAATCATTTCTTTCCGTTGTTCTTTTTAATGCTTCGAGTTATAACACAGTCCTAGTAGTCTTGGAAACAAACATACATAATCTTCTCTTTTATGTTATATAATGCAGTGGTGAAAGAAGATAAAGCTTTCAGGGCCTACTTCTGCTTTATTTTTTTGCCAAGGAATATCAATGAATACATTTGGAATTAAAAATCAGGGTTCTGCTGTGCTACATATTCAGTCCAAGGAATTGGGTTTACCTCCTCAACTGAGCTCACAGCCATTCCATCTAGACTTCACTCCCTGCCAACCCCCAACCCCATTTTCTTCATGTCAGGAGCATCACCAGAAGGGAGTGGAAATATTTTGGTCACATAGTGGTCTGTTGCAGCAGAAAAGCAGCTAAAATTCTTGTGGTTTCTTAAACATTGATGAGCTTTATTCTGCTGACTTTGAAGAGTGCAGCCCACATTATTTATTTATACTGTTAAATGAGCTTCAGTCTACAAAACTATCTGACAAATAAAACTCATTAGTTTTCAAGGTGCATAAGACTTTTTGTTACTTTTAGGGGTTTATTTATTTATTTATTTATTTATTTAAATTTGTTTATCGTCCTCCTCCCAAAAGGGAGCCAGGGATTTACAACAATTATAAAATCATTTTTAAAAATTAAAAACTCTAAAAACTTTTTTAAAAAACTTGGTATTAAAAGCCAAAAATTATAACACAGGCATACTGGGGGTCAAACCAACCAATTGGCTGGGGAAATTGAACCATCCACTCCCCAGACCAAACCTGCCAGCCAGGTTTTCACTCTTTTTCTATGATGATCCCCTGGCTGTCACCCCAAGATATACCAGCAGATTTCACTCCACCCTCTGCCCAGCTCCCTTACCACACATAGGGTCTGTGTGATAAAAAAAAATCTAAATGTTTCTGTAAATATTCCCCACACTTCAGTGAATTTCAGAATCCATCAGTCTCAGTATATATAGTAGGTTCTTATTCTGTTTGTGAAGCTGCAGCAGTGTCAGCAGTACAGGATATGGGCCTCTGGTACTTATCTTCAACAGCCGAGCATATGTTTGAATACAGACATTTTAAGAAGTTATTAAAACTTATGTGAGAGAAAACCCTGTTTTTTCACAGAGTATCACTTATGTTCAGATTGCAGAGAGGTCCCTGTCCCCCATCATCCCACCCAGTGGTGGGCTCCCAAAAAAATTACTACCATGCTATGGGTGTGGTATGAAAAGCCCTGTGTTGCACCCAAATTAGGACTATTTTATTTCAAAACTTGGATGGGTGGGGTCAGCCAGAATTTCTGCTACCAGTTCTGGAGAACTGGTGTGAACCTGATTATGCCCACCACTGCCCCCGCCATCAGCAAACATTGGTATCACTTGTTGATAGTCAATGCAGTTTTTGCATTTTGGAAGACATACTGGAAGAATAACAGATCTGAATAAATGATATTATTGGTGAAGGACTCCATTGGTATACTGACACATTGAGGCAAGAAATACAAGCTCAGAAACACTTACGTTATTAGTTTCTCTACTGTGGCCATAGCTAGAACAACTTCAAGGGTGACCAGTCTATCCCCTTTGAGTGCTTCATTTAAACTTAAACTGGAAAACTAAGGAGTAATCTATAGTTACTAGGCAGAACTAAGTATTCTGCTACTATCAATGTACTGTACCTCTTATTCTGTGCAAAATTCAGTTCCAGAGGGAACAGCATTGGTGGATTGATTTTCTGTCCTTGAATTCTGTCACTTACTGAATAGACCCAGGTGTAATTATCGTACTCTCATTAAAACAGTTGAAGCAGGTTTTTGCCACTCAGAGGAAGAGGGTGGAAATATGTAATGTTCTAAGCAATAAGTGGTATGGTATCAAAAGCAGGGAACCTTCCTCTTCTTTCATACTGTTTTGAATTGACACATTCTATGCCTTTGATCAATTAGGTTTTAATGCCCACTAATCAACTTTCATGAAATACAAGGCAGCAAGGCTTCACTTCTGTCTGTAATGGAAACAGAACTCTGAACTTTTGCCCGTTTGTGTCTCGCCTTAAGGCTACCTTAATGAGGAACAGATAACCCTTCCTTTTGGCTTATCACTGAGGCTTTGCTTTCCCCTCCTTTCTTCTTGATCTAATGCCAGAAAAATAAATGAGGTATACGTCCCAGATTGGAGGATGCTGGATCAGGGTAGGGAAGATATTGTATTCTGACTTGCTGTCACAGTGGATCTGTTTCTTTTTGCTCACAGGAGAAATTTGGCAGCCAGCCTGCCTCCACCTGAGAGTATTTTCAGACAAGTTTTACTTGGTTTACTTGGACAGTTTGGGAGCCAAGTTCCTGATTGCAGATGACTCAAAATCATCTATCCCTATTGATCTCATTTTTCCTGCTTTACATCATAGTGGAACAAGACATGTATATCCTCTGTGTACCACAAAATACAAGTGACCAAAACTACTGTATATGTCTGAGAAGAAATGGGAAGCAATAGATTTAAGTAACCTCTCTTAACCTCTCTTAGAATATGATTCATTTCCTGCTTGGATTCACTTGGAGCTGTCGAAGAGATGACTTTGGTTTGTTCTCATGAACACTTGAAAAGTACTGTTACTCCATTTACTACTTTTGTTCTTTTTCTTTTTCCGACCTTTTTTTTTTTGAACAGTTACAGGTAAAACATTTGATATGTACAATAGAACTGTGACTTTTTCGAGTTCAAATGCCATGTTTTTCTAAGTGCAGTCAGGAACACATACCAGGGAGCTGCTATTAGGTCTTCCAGAAAAACATTTAGCTCAACGCTCTTCTTGGCGTGCTAGTTTTCCATCTAGGAAGTAAGAATTTGTTTTTAAAATGTGATTTCCAACTCATCTACAACCTCACATTGTACAGGCCATTTGTTTCATTTTGTTTTATTTTTGTCCCATTGTGTTCAAAGAAGTGTTTATAGCTCTCTCTTTTTCTTCCTTCTCTTCATTTATCCTCACAATAGACCTTCAAGGTAAATCAGTGATTGGCCCAAGATCTCCACATGAATTTCAGTGCTCAAGTGGCTAAAACACTGACTGGAAGGTGGCAGGTCAGCAGTTCGATATCTGAATACTTCTGGTCAGAATGATCTCCCCTCTTTGTCCCAGCTCCTGCCACCCTAGCAGTTCAAGAGCAAGACATTGCAAGTAGATAAATAAGGACCACTTCGGTGGGAAGGTAAACAGCGTTCCATGTGCTCTGGTGTCTAGTCATGCCTGCCACATGACCACGGAAATGTCTGCAGAAGCAGACAGTGCTGGCTCTTCAGCTATGAAACAGAGATGAACACTGAACCCTAGAGTCGGATACAACTGGCTTTTGAGCAAGGGTGACCTTTACCTTTACCTAGAAACACCTAATTCCAAACCCATTCTGCTTCCATGTAAACTGTGCTCAGATATAGAACCTCTAATCTTGAAAGCCATCTCACCAACTTCCCTACCTGGAATGTTTTGAATGGGAAGTAACTGCTTCTTTGTGCCCCACAAGAGCTTCTGAGGCAATCCATTAGTTGCCTAGGGCAGTGGTGGTGAACCTTTTAGAGACTGAGTGCCCAAAGTGCAACCCAAAACCCACTTGTTTATTGCAAAGTGCCAACACAGCAACAGGGGAGGAAGGAACCACTCCCATTGGGCTACTGGGCAGAGGGGTGGGGTGAACTCTGTGCTAGGGGAGGGACAAAGTGCTCCCATTGGGCTGCTGGGGAAAAGGGTAGGGTGAATTCTGTGCTGGGGTGACTGCATGGATGCCCACAGAGGTGGCTCCGAGTGCCACCTCTGGCACGCATGCCATAGTTTCATCACCACTGGCCTATGCCAACCAATATAATGGAGTGGGGGCTGAAATGCTGGGCAAGAATAACTATTTCTGTTCCACTTATTGGGATTAAGATTTTACTTTAGCTGCAGTGTTACAGGAACCTGCTTGTGCTGTTCCAGCTGAAGATGTTCTGTGCAAAGCTATCTGAGGATTAGAACAGCCAGCTATGTTACCCTAGTGCAGTGATGGCCAACCTGGGCACTCCAGGTGTTCTTGAACTTCAATTCCCAGAAGCCCTGATCAGCAGGAGTGCTGACTTGGGCTTCTAGTAATTGAAGTTCAAGAACACCTGGAGTGCCAAGGTTGGCCATCACTGCCCTAGTGGGTCAGTAAACCAACAAGTGCCTTGGAGCAAGCAAGCTAGAGAGTACAGTAAAACACCAGATAACGCTAAAACTTGGTTCCACAAGTCTTGGTGTTATCCGATTTTTAGTGTTATCCGATCCATGTTAAAATCCTATGGGATGGATCAGATAACGTTAAAGCTCCATAGAGATACATTATAACTGCACAGGCTTTAGCGGTTGTTATCCGATCCATCCCATAGGACCTTAACATTATTCGATCCAAATCTCCTCCCCAGATTACTTAACGTTATGCGATTTTAGCGTTATCTGATCCAATCGTTATCCGGTGTTTTACTTGTATTGGCTTAGCTAGACAGTTCAATTAGGCAGAGCTGGAGCAGACCAGATCAATCAAGGTCATGTACTAGGGGAGTATGCCATTTAATGTGATCCTTGCATCCACATAGCAAGTGCCTCCTTTTAAAGGGAAGGGAAAAAGAAAGAACAAAAATTTCCCTTTCTTTGTTCCCCTCTGTCTCCTCATCTTTCTAGGTGGAAGCTTTCAATTTTTTAATTTTTTTCAAAAAGGTAGTGCTTGTTGGCACTTCTCTAATAGGCTATTATAAAACTTTTTGCTTCTTTCCTCTCCCCCTTCACAGAGGAAGCTTTTAATTTTCCAACCTCATGAAGTAGCTAAGCTGTCTTCTTAAGCCACCTAACGCTATTGGGAAAGTGAAAGTGAATGGGAAATTGACAGCAAGCCATGCACATCTGGTTTGATCCCAGTGAACAGACATGCTAGAAATAAACAAAACCATAGTAGTCCTATCTGGACCTTTAAAAGAGTAGCCACTGACAGAGAGCAAAAAGATGTGGGTAGGAACACTCTGGGGATGGGCTGGTTAGTGTTGGTATTTACATCATTAGGTCACCAAGAAAAGCACTGAACCAACCCCAGAATGGACAAAACAGTGGACCAAATGCTATGTAGTTACTCCCAGTATTGCAAGTACTGTACAGGGATTTCTAGTTTGGAGCCTGTGCTCACATATCAAAATGACACTTAGCTAGCAGAGCCAAGCAGGTTAGTGATATGCTTCGAGACATAGAAGTTGCCTTGTACTGAGTAACAAAACTGATCTATTCAGCTCATTTTTTGTCTACACTGACTGACAGGAACTCTCTCAGTTTATAGATTGGGTGTCTCTCCTTGCCCTACATTGAGTTGCCAGAGATTGAACATGGGCCATCTGCATGCAAAGACAGGTGTTTTCTAGACTCACCAACAGTTCTTCCCAGAGTACTGTAGTGACATAGGAACATAAGGAACCTACCATTGGTAAAATTAGGGGTGGATTTTTTTTTTCACCTTATGCACTTAAAGAAATGAAGAGCACAAGTTGCCACATTCAGAACAGAAGAAATTCTGGGAACTGCAGTGTAAAACACAACAAGGGTACAGGTCTACTGGATGCAAAGAAAAGGGGGAAAGGTAGAATTACCTGCCTTCAGCTCAAATTTCCTCATGTTTTTCCTGTGTTGCATCTAATTTAACAGTAGGGAGACTTCAGAATCCTTTCTTCCTCCTGCAATGTAGATGTTATCCTGCAGCCTCAGAGTAACTTTTTGATCCAGTTGGGCTGGATGTGCAAACCAACTACTATTAGCCATGAGCAGATCAAGGGTAAAGGGAAGCACAGTGGAGGGAAATGTCCTGCTCATTTTCATGTAGAAAACTGATGGTTGAAGAAGAAGCACCAGCAATAATTGTGTAATCTGCAAGAAGGTATGCTTTCCAAGTGCTTTTTTAGAATTAGTTAGCATGTGAAGTACTACTAAGTGAAAGCCATAAAATACGGAATATTACCTAATCTAATTGGACCAGAACAATGCTAGAATCTTCTGTAAAATTGTTTAGTAGGAACCAACATACTGTATGCTCAGTTTCTCAAACACTTGGCTCTGTGGCTCACAACTGCACTCTCCTGACTCTTCTGGCAGAAGGTTTTTTTCCTCTGTATTTTGTTCAGCTTGGTTTTTTGCCTTGGGGCACAGCAAAGCATTGGAACACATCCCTTCATCAAATAGCAGCCATTAGCACTGGGGCACAGATACCATTTATCAGGTCTTTTAATAATTCCTGGAGTGACCCCCTCCTCCTTCCCTCATTAATCACCATTAGGTTTCTAAAGCTCTGCACATATTACTGAGAGGTTCCAAAGATGCATGAGCTGGAGGAGGCTAATGAGCTTCTTATTTCCTCTCTAGGTCAGACTTTAAACTGCCAAAATGGAGCCTCCTTTTGGTGAAGTTCCTTTCACCTGACCAAGCGTGAGAAATATTAGCCAGCACAACAACGTTGCCGTTGCCCAGTGTACGCCCAATTGTGGCTGAAAAATACCACAATCGTTGAGGAGGGTCTTACTGTGTACCCTGGCTAATGAGCTCAAATAACTTGAAACATCTCTTACTGCCTTAGCAGCTGGGCATTGCATCTGCATGGAATTTCACTTCACTCTTTTCCGTTCCTACTCCATTACCTTTCATCTGCAAGGGGATTCAGGCAAGGTTCTTTCCCCTTCTATAGTCTGTTGAAGTCCACCTATAGCAGTGGTGGAGGAACCCTATAGTATGTGTCCAGAAGGGCACTCAGACTAGAGCCCTCTGTCGGCATGCGTGCAGTCACTGGACAAGCTAATGGCTGCACCACTTCCCACACACCCTTCTTCCTTCACCAATGGGGAGGCAAGAAGGGAGGCTCTCCACACACCCCATAGGATAAAATCCTGCCCAGGAGGTGGAGGCAGCAGCGGGGACAAGAGAAGGTGTGGGGTGAGTTGGGTAGCAGGTCGTGGAAGTGAGGGTTTTGAGCACTCAGTCTCTAAAAGGTGCACCATCACTGACCTATAGCCCATTTCATATTATCAGACTCCCTGTTCACTCTTCATACTTTATCCACATAAACTACTTCCTTCCAAGCTCAGTCCCTGCCCTCAGCTTCCCTTAGAATTGGAAATACAAACACAAAGCAGAAATCTAGCCACAATGGTAGAAACACCAGGCATACTCTGATTGATCGGGAATTGACTTCTGCTCTCTTTCATTCCAAAAAGGATACCAGACATTGTTAAAATGCAGAGAAATGCTCTGTGTTCCTTGCTATGGATCTTGTTGATTTCTTTGTGACATGAAAAACTACTGTTTCCTATCAGAATTTACTTATACTGTATCTTGATAAGTTGTGATTTATTAAAATGATAAATATCTGATAATATGTTATATCTCTGTAAACCAACTGGGAATGTGGTGACAACCCCAATCTAGTTCCTGTCATGTGTCTCTTCAAGGGGCTGTGATGGCTCAGTGGTTAAGAAGCTCACCTTGTTAACTGGAAGATTGGCGAGTTGATAGTTCAAGACCTGGGAACTACATGATGGATTGAGTACCCATCTCTGTCCCAGTTGTTGGAGACATGAAAGGATCCTCATTTGGGTGTTCCCTACACGGAGTTTCTTCCGCAAAAATCCTTTCAACCCAGAATTATTTCTGACACAAAATTATTATTATTATTTGTCTCTTCAAACCTCTTTCAGCATAATTCTTCTTCTTCCATGTCTAGTCCAGACATGAAACTGCCAAAATGAAGCCACCTTTTGGTGAGTTCATTCTGCAGTTGACCTAGTGTGAGAAATGAGGGGGGATTATAATCCAAGGAATGAATTATCCAAGGTCTGGTTTTTGCCAGCTGCATTCAGACATATTCCCTTGTTCAGAAGTTTCTCTTATCTCTCCAAGCCAAAAAGTAAACTTAGAATGTGGTTCGCCCTCAAATGCACCATTACCCACCATGGTGCTCACCTCCAATAATAAAAAAGAGCAACGGACCATGTGTTCTGTTGAATTATTATAATTATAATATTATAGTAGTAGTAGCAGCAGCAGCAGCAGCAGATTTCACCCACAGCATTTTGCAGCCTGAGATTAAGATGGTGCTGCTCCTCCACCCTCACTATTACCACCATTCCTTGTACAAAATGTACCCTGACTGGCTATGAAAGCTGATGGCCTCAGTCAGAAGGCCCAACTGCACTTCAGAAGAGTGACAAGGGAACCAGGAGCAATCCGAAGCACCTTGCTGTTGCTGCTGCTGTTAGCATTATTATCCTCTTTTCTTTTTCTCACCCCCTCCCCCTTGTGTGATTTTGCACAGCATTGAGCTAATAGCCAGTCTAGACCTGCTAGAAAGTGAAGGGAACTAAAAATGCCCTTTGAGAGTTTGATTAAAAAGAATCCCCAGATCCAAAATTTCATCTTTGAAAGAAATGATGACCTTTGAGAATTGAGCAACAGGAGTCGGCAGCTGCTTCCAATGAAGAACATATTCCGTGTCTTCAGTAGTATAAGTCTCTTGTAGACTGAAAATTAAATTCCATTTCAAGAGAATTTCTCTAGTGAGGTGCAATTCAGTAGTGATTGGGGCTGAAGGCAAAAGGGTAGGATCAAAAATACCTGCATATTGTAGTTTAGGGGTCTTACTGTCTTCAAGAAAGGCATTTCAGCTTTTCAGCTGGAATGGGAGTGACCTGTATAAAAAGCTGGGATCATCAGCTGGAAGCATAGTGGTATAGTAGCAAGCTCATAGTGGTATAGTAGCAATAGTAGCAAGCTCATAGTGGTATAATAGCAAGCTCATAGTGGTAGAGTAGCAAGCTGTGGTACCTCAGTGGTTACGAAGCTCACCTTGTTAGCTGGGAGGCTGGCATGTCGGCAGTTTGAGTCCCAGGTACTGCATCACAGATTGAGCACCTGTCTCTGTCCCAGCTCTTGGGGACATTAAAAGAGCCTCATTCGGGCATTCCCTGAGTGGAGTTTCATCCACAAAAACCCTTTCACCCCAGAATAATTTCTGACACAAAATTACTATTATTATTATTATTAATAGCAAGCAAGATATAGCTGTTTGGGCAAACCCAGAGGGCTGGATTACAAACCTTCCCCCACAGGTTTCAATTTAGTCTCAGGCTCTGCAATTCTCAGTCTATTCAATCACATTTGCTCGTTGGAAAAACTATCACCATAGACCTCCCTTTCCGTGAGTATTTCCCAAATGGCTTGTTTTGCACTAGTTCTCCTTGGTTATGTATCTATAGTATTTGCAGATTTATGTATGCCAAAGAAGGAAATTTCCCTCCCTTTCCTGTGTGCTGCTTTTCTTTTGGTTTCTGACAAAACAAATGTTGGGGGTGGGGATATATTGCAAGAAATAATGCCTGAATGCTCCAAAGGAAGCACTAAGATAGCCAAGCATGGCACCTGTGATCCTACCAAGGCAAGTGGCCTTGAGAAACAAGCCAATCCCACAGTGTGGGCTTTATACTGAAGTTGCCTCGTTTTTACCTCTTCAGTGCAAATTCAGTGGCCTGAGGGTTTTATTTTTGTTTTTTAAGTTTGACCTGTTTATTCCAACTGAAAACTAGGAAAGAAACATCTCCAGCATTGGTGAGGAGATGGATGAGACACAGCTTTCTGCAGCAAATGGTGGTAGAAAATGTGCAACAATACTGTACTGGATTTGAATCAGTGAGCAACTGTGGGGAGCTGTAGGTTAGTGAAGGCCAGAACTTCTTTCCTCTTGGGAATACCATTTCCAGATTTCCCCAGCCAGCATTGGGGGTTCTCCAAGTTATATTTTTTTAAAATGTAGATTTTCCCCAGTTCTGCCTGCATTTTCCTTTATGTTTGTAGCCCTGTCTCTTTTTAATTCTTCTTTTAATTCTGAAATAAGTCTGGGGGAACCACTCTGAATTGGGACTCCAGCGTGGTAGCATGGGCTTTAGTAATTTCCTCCCTTCCTGCTACAGTTCAGTCTTAGGGAAGACCCTACCACCACCACCACCACCACCACCACCACCACCATGAAAACACACACACACACACACAGAGAGAGAGAGACGCATGCGCGTGTGCACACACTTTGTTCATGTTCTTGGCTGAATTTTGCCCAAAGTAAAAAAAGGGGGGGAATTGTTTCACCACTAGGTGTCTTCTTATTCTTTGCTTCTTCTTTTACTTCATCCAGGGAGATGCAAGATTCTTGCTCTGGTATGTCTACCAGCCTCCACTGGTGTTACTTGGCGTTCTTGTGTACCACTAGGTGTACCATTGAAATGACAACTACCGGTAGCTCAGCCCTTTACTTTAAAAAGATATCTCTTCTTTGACTATGTTTCAATTAATAGTGTGTTGTGGTTGTACAGTTTGTGAGGTGTAGAAAGATTATTCAAAATTATATTGTGCTAAAGTGGTCAAATAAAGTGTGGCTATTGCACTCTGGACTTGCAAGCCACAGTAACACCTCAGAGAAATAGATACCACCAGTGGTGTGCTGGCCCATAGGGATACAGGGACTCATCCTGGTGCACCTCAATGACTGGCACCCCCCAGAGGCAGGCAGAGGTAATGGGAATGTATGGGATCACACACACACACACACACACTCAATAGGCACCCCCATCACTTCCTGTCCACTGCCCTCCCAAGGTGCCCAGCACACCCCTGGATACAACCTGATCCAGAGACTCCAGCTTTACCTTCAGCTGTGTCCCAAAATAGTAATAGCAAGTATAGTACACTTATATATTGCCCTATATAAGTATACTCTCTGGGTGCATTTTTGCCCCCAACACTGCTGGGTACTCTTTTTACCAACCACAGTTCAATCACCGTTAGAGCAGAAGTGGGAAGCCTTGAATGTGGACCCAAGACCAGGCCACCCTGAAACCATCTTGCTGAGATACTATGACAGTACTCTAAAATCTCTTTAAAACAAGCAAAAAACCTTGCTTTAAAGAAGTTTTTATTGGCAATAAACCAAGGAGTAAACCAGGAACTGTGGTGGCTCAAGTGGTTAAGACACTGTACTTGACAACTAGAAGGTCACAGGTGAGCAGTTCAAGACCTAAGTACTGCACAACAGAATGAGCTTCCATCTCTGTCCTAGTTCCTACCAACCTAGCATTCGAAAACAAGACATAGCCAAGAAATAAATAGGTACCACTTCAGTGGGAACGTAAACAGCATTCCATGCACTCCAGTGTTGAGGCATGCATGCCACATGTTCACAGAAACATTTGAAGATGCAGACAGCACTGGCTCTTTGGTTATAAACAGAGATGTGCACTAAACCCTAGTGTCGGATACGACTGGCTTTCGAGCAAGGGCAACCTTTACCTTTACCAAGGCAGTTTCTGTAAGACAAATATATTCTACTTATTTAAAGAGGGTTCCACCACCACCCCGCTCCCGTTCCCCCCCCCCCTACAGTTGAGCAACACAGTGACAGGGAGATGCTATCTGAAACATGTCCAAGGTGAGGAGCAAATTGTTCCCTGGGTCCATCATTTTCGCACAGCCTGGTGCTAGAAAGAGTGATAAGATTTACATAGCTCACACTTTTTCCTGTATAGCCTCATACTTCTAGGTTGTGTAGTGTACGTGATGCCAAAGAGTAACGGAACCCTACATATGGGGTATCCTATATAGACGGACATGTAATCAAGACTTGGACTGGGTAACCTTTGTTTCCTCCTTGGCCCATTAGTCACCAGTCTCTGTTTATTGTTTGGGCCTTTTCCTTATCACATAATGGACCAGAAGAGCCTAGTTCGGCTCTGTTCACATAGGGACTCTTTCAAATACCACATGACCTAAAATAGGCCACTTTTTGACCCCCTCTCCCCCCTATGTGACTTTTTGTGACCTTTGACCAACCAACCCCCCCCCCAAAAAAAAAATCATGTGGTTTGAAGATTGATCTATGGATGAGGAAAGCAATGATAATTTTGGAGTCGCATGACTTCATGCTGGATAAACACACACACACCCTTTCTGTGACTTTTGGTTGACACACACACCCCTAAAATGGTCATGTGGCATCTAAACAACCCCTAGCAGTTCTGAGAGAGTGTGAAAAGACAGGTCTAGTCCTTTGGATTTCTGGAGGCTGCTTCCCAGCTGGGTTTTCACCTGGCTGGCTCTGATTTTTTCCCCTTTCATCCTTTCAGTTTTGGGTTATTAATGAGTCCTGGACAATAGTGTGAAAGGGTAGAAAGCAATTAGTATGAGAACAGGAGGAAAATATTTGCTACACAAGAGAACAGAAGGCCTGTAATTTCCCACCCAACATGCAACAGCAGAAGGAGAACAACAATAATTATCATAATAAAAAGCATGCATTTCCATGACAAAAAGGAGTTCGCGCTGAGGAGATCTCCCCTGAGAGTTGGGATGGGATGGAGGTAGAAAGTATTGTCAAGAGATGATGCTGAAATTTCTGCAATGGTGTGCTATTCATTCACTCAGCTCCCCCACCCTTGGTTTCTTACCAAGTACATATGTGGCACCCGCCCTTTTTAGCTGGAGGTGCAAAAATATGCCACAAAAGGGAGAAAGTCAAAGAAGGAAGATGACAAAAGGTCAAGAAGAAATAACAAATTACTTAGGAGTGAAGCGAGAGATCAACCCACAACCTGGCTGAACTGTCAGCCCAAGACTAACTTGTTTTGTAACTGGGAGGGAACATACACACAATCCACATGTTAATTGTGTGAGAGCGTTTAAACCTCAAAATATAATTATGCATCTTATGTGTAACATGTAGCTTGGCTTGTAGTGATCAAGCTGTGTGCAGTTGCAAAATACCCCCAGAGCTTGGATTCTAGAGTGAACGCAGTGACACATCGGAGAGCAACATTGTAAAAGCTTGACAGACCAACAGCACTATAGGCTCTCCATCCTAAATGCTTGACTTATTTTGAGGAGATTATTTGTTGAACCACTTGGTGGCTTGAAGTGAGCAGGAACATTTGTTCTCCCATGTTTTGCTTTCTGTTCTCTTGTTTGATTAGGTTGATGGAAGAAGTCATTTGGCCTGACCAAATGAAAAGATCACTTTGTCTTCGTCTTCTTTTGCCCATGTGATGCTGAAGGCAGCCATGAAGACATTACTGTAAACACTCAGCTACAGAGTTCATGGCTCCATCTATTAATGAGTCTGTCCCTAGTGCTGCCAAGCAGTTGTTCTTAATTGCAATATCCCTGGCAGGCAAGCATGGGGCACAGCAGATCAAAACGAGGAGTTGGAATAAATTGAGATTGAGGAACGGGAGAAGACGAGGGGGAGGAGCTGCCATCTAGAGCAATTTCTCATCCACAGGCCTTAGACTTGGACAATTGGCTTTTCTATATCCTCCACAGATTCAGCAGATGAAACTTACTTCATTGTTTTTATCTGTTGTGTTTCTAATGAAATTGCTGCTCAGAGCTCAAGCTAAAAGGCTTGGCAAAAAAACAGCGCTGAATAGCAGAGCTGTGGGTAGACAATTCTTTCAGAGGGAATCAGGGCCATAGCCAAGATTCTAGATGTGGGTAGGTGAAAATATATGTATGTGATCCCTCTAGGTTCAGTGGCCCGCCTACCCCGAGAACACTCTCCCTCGGTCCACACAATGCTGGAATGGGGAAGATGGCACTTGTTCTCTTTAGGCAGGAATATGGTAGCAAGACTGAATAGCAGTCCATTATATTGCCACCTTCCTACACATGCACACAGCCTTGTTACCATACTTGCTACCACATTCCTACCTAAAAAGCAGAAGTGCCATCATTCCCATCCCACCATTGGAGGGAATGGTAAACAGCAGTCTAAGACTAGGGGTGGTGTGTGTGTGTGTGTGTGTGTGTGTGTGTGTGTGTGTGTGTGTGTGTGTGTGTGTGTGTGTGTGTGTGTGTGTGTGTGTGTGTGTTTATTGAATGGTAACACCACCACCACCGCCCCATCAGCTTTTGCCAGCATATCCAGTGGTAAGGGATGATGGGAACTGTATTCCATCAGCATAGAGAAAGTCGCATGTGATCCTGCCTCTGCTTGAGGCAAGAAAAGCCTGTTTGCAGCACTCAGAAGGGAAACCCCACTGAGAATGTGATTCATGGTAAAATCCACATACCGTATATGCCGGTGCACAAGGCAACTGGGTAGATAAGACGACCCCCCAACATTTCCACTCAAAATATAGAGTTTGTTATATACTCGCTATATAAGACCACCCCCTCTTCCGCACACCTTCCACACATGCAAAAGAGTAAATACAAGAGTTACCGTAGTCTTTAAGGTGGCACAAGTTTTTTGATGTTGTTTTGTTTAGTCTCTGATATGCTTTGCTCAGAAAATATTACGGTATATTTTCGCGCAGGAAGACCTGTCCTTTCCTCTGATTGGGCAAAGGGGAGCTTGGGGCGGGATCTTCCCGAAGAGACGGAGGAGCCAATCAGGTTGCCGCGGCCGCGAGTTTAATGCGGGCGAGTTTGAATGTGAGTGAGTTTGAATGTGAGTGAGTTTGAACGCGGGCGAGTTTGAACGCGGGCGAGTTTGAATGTGGTCGTGCGGATGGTTGCCGTGGGCACGAGAAGCAGCCCCAGCCATGTGGGCGGTTGCTCCGCCGCTGCACAAGAACCGCGATAGGGGAAAGGAGAGGAACCGCGCAGGAAGACCTGTCCTTTCCCCTGATTGGGCGAAGGGGAGCTTAGGGCGGGATCTTCCAAGAAGGTGGCGGGGAAGGATTCAACGGTCTCCCTGGAGCGGCTGCCCAAGCCCCGGTAAGTATTTGGGAACCCAAATGATCTGCACCCGGTAGACAAGACGACCCCCCACTTGGAGGCATTTTTTGGGGGGTGAAAAAGTCGCCCTGTATGCCGGCATATACGGTACCTCCAGTCACCCACTGCATCCTTTTGGAAAGGGCACTGTGCAAATCACTACTACAAGAGTAGCATCTGTAGCCAGTGGTGGCGGCTGCTACTCCTATCCGAGTATACATTTTTCCTGGAAGTCATTTTCATAGTTCATGGATGTGTCTCTGGTGACTCAATAAACTGATCCTGGCATGAAACATGTGACCACACACATCACACTGAATAGATGGTGGAGGGCGTAGTTGAGTTTGATGAAGTTTCCATACTTCTCGCTTAACCTCTTCACGTCTACAAGAGTAGCATCTGTAGCATTCTTCAGTTAAAAGTACTGTAGTCAGGATTCAAGATTGCATAAATTCCTGTGATAGCCCACTTTGGCACTCCAGGTATTCTTGGACTTCAATTTCCAGAACCCCTGATCAGCAGGAGTGCTGATTTGGGCTTCTGGTAATTGAAGTACAAGAACACCTAGAGTACCAAGGTTCACCATCATTGGATAAACCAACAGTTACATTTATATTATACCAGTAACTATTTGTGGCATCTACAGAAAGAGACAAAATGCTACAGCTGCTCCTCCTGCTGCATCACTTTTGGTGAAGAAGCTGCTCTTAGGATCGCTTTGGAATATATTTAATCACAGCCTTCATCAAGTCCTTTTCCCAGCAGCAGTGCCTCTTGTAAGTAAGTCCAAATGGGTACATAAGAAACAGCCACCTTTGCTTAATCACACATCTAGCCCATAAGTGTACAAAAGGAGTGGAGCAATTTCCTAGGGATGGGAGCTGTACTGAATCCTCTCCAGTTGCCCAGGCTGGTTCAGAAAGTAGGGTTACCAGGAAGGGGGCAGCAGCAACAAGGACAGCTCCCAATAATCACCTTGCTGCAATGATGGTGGAGGCAGAATGGAGGCCTCTTATAGTGCTGGTCCCAGACTATTGCCTCACCAGCTCTTGGGGACATGAAAGGAGCCTCATTTGGGCATTCCCTGAGCGGAGTTTCTTCTGCAGAAATCCTTTCAACCCAGAATAATTTCTGACACAGAATTATTATTATCGCCTTACAGCTGCAACTCTTGGAAAGCATTAAAGGAAATAGCAGTAGCAATTACACTTATTTACTGCCACATAGTGCTGACTGCACTCTCTTGGCAGTTCAAAAAGTAACTAGCATTTTGACCACAACATGCTAGGTACTCATTTACCAAACTCGTCAAGATCCTGATCATAATGTTTTGGCTGCAGTGCAGCAATTTAACCACTACACCACCAGCCTTAAAAGAGACTGCTCAACAGCATGCAAACTGATACTTTGTATCTTCTCCAGGAACTCCTACTAGGCATGCTGTTGCCATCGGTATTTTGGCTCCTTGGGTTGGAAGGGAAAGTGCCTATAGTGAAAGAACAAGTAGAGGTAACCTTTACATGAATACCCATTTTGCTGTATGCATTAGAGACCCATCCCTTGCTTAAAGTTTAAATGGGACAGACAGACAAAGAACAAATGGGATTGTCCCATCTTGTCTGCTTTGGCTCCAAGATGATCTGGAATAATTAGGATTATCCTTGGAGTTTGGAAGTTCTCATGATATATTTACCAAGATAGGACTAAGTGAAAGTCAAATTGTCCAGCTGCTCCTTGGACCTCCCCATGTCTCATTTGACTTTATTTGCTTTTTGATTCATCGGGAATGCTTGCATGAGTTACTTAGAAATTCAGGATGGCAACTTTGGAAGGATTATTTCCAGGATCAGTGAGATTGTCTCACATTGCAAATGCCCAAGAATTCAAGAGACATTGGGGACACCTCTTGTATAAGCACTGTTTGTAGTTAATGGGAGTTGTATAGCTATACAAATCTCAGTCAACACACTTCCATTCCAGCAAGGCTGGATTGGGACAAAGAGAAGCCATCACTCAGTAGCTGTCTACATGCTTTGCATGTGAAAGGTCCTGTGTTCAATCTCAGCCATCTCCAGGATGGATTTGGGAAGAGTGTTGCATGGAATCTAATGGAGTGGCTACCACTCCGTGCCAGCAATCTGGGCTGGATGTAGCCATGCTCTGAACAATGGCCACGCTCACTTTGAGATAGCTTCCCATGTTTCTGTGTAACCTGTCTTTCAATGACCCAATCTCATGTGGCTGATACGATACCATCCATACCCTCTTTCTTCTGAATGCTACTTCCCTGCTTCCTGCCCTCACCCCACCCCCTTTATTTCCAACTCATTCATCATTTAGGGGTGGCTAAGAGTGTCATGTCATACATTTATGATAAACACTTACTAAAATCAATAGATGTTTTCAAATCAGAAAAAAAGAATCAGAGATATTTTTAAAAATTATGAGGAAAACAGCCTGGATAGCTCAATCATTTAGGCTGCTACACTCTGGGTGGTTTAACTCTTCAGTACTTGGGTTTTTATCCCTATGTGTTCAGCCATGTTGGTGGTGGTGTGTTAGAGCCACTCCCTCTTTATTCTAAGAGGCCCTTCCTGTCTTAATAGCTGTGCGGAAGGTAGATATCGCAGGGTCCTTCAAATTCACCATCAGCTGAAGTGACTAAAGGTTTCAACCAGTGAAAATAAAGATAACAATTTCCTTCCTGATTGTTTGGGGGGGAAATATTCCAAAAGGTGCAAATTTCTTCACATTTGAGACAAAAAGGACTTGAGGTGTTGTTGTTGTTTTTAAATGTGGGTAGGTGAGGAAATGATACTGACTTATTCTCCAGCCCCTGCATATTTCCTTGCTTAGTATCTCACCTAGAATACCTCACCAGGGTGGGGAGAAGAAGGAGACGACATTTCAGGGTTTTAGAAAATTAAAGAAAGAAAAACTTAGAGACCCTTTTGGTAACAACCCTAATGTTCTCAAGAAGCTGACAGAGCAGGTAATTGCCAGATCATTCCTACACTTGTCACAGTGATTAGCTTCTTTCTGTGCTATTTCTGTTCCATTAAATGTGTACAAAATGGAAGCCCTCCTCTAGCCCTCTTCCCTCCCCTCGTTTTCCCTTTCTTTCTTCCCCCTCTCTCTCATTCTCTCCTCCTTAATTTCAGAAGTTGCTCCCACTGCCTTAGAGCACTAGCTGTTCTGACACTGATTCACTAGTTTCAAGAAGGCTTTAGCCTTTGTTAAAATGAGGCTTTTTGACAGTCCAGCCATGCCTTACAGCCAGAGTTTGTTAAATGGGACTGCACTGCATCGCTGACAGACTTCAACACTAGGAAATGGGTGGTGGGACCCTTCCCCAAATGTCATTGTTCTATTTCATGAGTGCAGGTCAGTGTCCCACCCCCAAACATTAAGACTTTGATGGTGCTCCCTGGGACCCATATTTTTAATTGTTCTGGGAGCATGGTCCCTATACAGTGGTACCTTGCTTAAAGAGTATAATGCATTCCACAGGATTGTTCTTTAAGCAAGTTTGCTCTTTAAGTGAAACACCATTGTAAGTGACCAATTGTGACTTCTGGTGGGGGTGATTGTGAACCCCAATTTAGTTGTTAAGCAAGTTTTTGGTTGGTTTTAGTTGTTAAGCAAGGCAATCATTCAGATAAAATTCTGCTCTTTAAGTGTGTTAGTCTCTAAGTGAGGCGCTCTTTATGCGAGGCTTTACTGTAAAGAGTATGCCCTACACTCCCAGTGGTTAAACAAAATTGTTTGCATTGGCTCAGGAACACAACAGAAGTGTTTCCAGCCTTATGATTATAGTGCTGATTCCTGGAGTTTCTTTTCTTCTCTCTATCTCATCTGCCAAAGCGTCCCTTTCCATTCTACAATATGGGCCACCCTACTATGACTTAGGAGGGCAGTGGAATATATAGACCAGGGGTGCCCGAACTTTTCAGGCCATGAGCTGGTCATGTATTTTGTATTTGGATTTTGGATTTGTATGCTGCTCTATTCACCAAAGCGACTCAGAGCAGGTAACAACACAGTTCACAAAATATCATATATTAAAACATATCAAACTATCACATATTAAAACATATCAAATTATCACATATCAAAGTATTATGTACATTTCAAGAAATCCCCCATAACAATTACCAAACAATATACAGTAACCAAAATGCACAGTAAATACAAAGTAACAACATAACATCATATGGTACACAAAATTCTATCAGAAACACATAAGTCACAGGGCAGGCAAAGCATTGTTTTTTGAACTGGCTGGGCAGTGCAGCTGAGTCCTCTCTCCCCTGGTCGGACAGGGCGAAAGAGAGGGAGGGAGGGTCCATTGGGCAGTAGCTGAGTGTTATTTTAAGCCTGTCAACCCCGGCACAACTGAGTCCTCTCTCCTCTGGCCTGACAGGGAAAGAGAGAGAGGATGTGGTTCAGGGAGCCAGCCACTATGGCCTGGGGACCAGATGCGGCCCCCAATGCCAATTCATCTGGCCCACCAAGCCCTCGTTGCTCCTGGAAGCGGAAATAAAACACACCTGTATGGGCGCATTTTACTTCTGCTTCCAGGAGCAATGAGGGATTGGATGAATTGGCATCAGGGGCCGCATCCGGGCCCCGGGCTGTAGTTTGGGCACCCCTGATATAGACTGTAATTCCCAAGAGCCTTAGCAAGTGTAACCAGTGATGTGAGCTGTGAGTATACAGAAAGAACCTCCTAGAAGTTTGTGGTATTTTTAACCACAATCAGGCATACCCTGGCCAGCATTTCCCAAACTATGTTCAGTGCAACACTGGTGGACTTCAATTCCCAGAAGCCTAAGTCAGTACACTGGCTGATCAGTGCTTTGGAGAATTGACTTAGGCTTCTGGGAATTGAAGTCCACAAACCAAAGTTTGGAAAATGCAGCCCCAAGCAACAACCACCTTGTGCCAGCTAATTTTTCTCACACTAGGCCAGGCGAAAGGAACTGTAGAAATGAATTCACCCAAAGGTGACTTCATTTTAGCAGTTTCATCTCTGGCTTAGACACGGAAGATGTATCTGGAGGATCTTTTGTTTCCCATCTCTTTAGCTACAGGATAAATGAACAGTCTTTGCAGGACTTCCTCAAAACACATCTATCACCTTGCATTCTTAACTGGAGTTCCAATTCCAAGCTTTCTATCATGAAGTACTAATACGACCACCCTACAGTGGCAGTTCTGTGGCATTTGTATGGAAGAGATTGTATGATTCCTTTGCTTTGGCACATGACAAGGGCAGCTGGAATGGCAACTTGTAGGAAAGTAGATACCTTCCTCAACCACAGTGCTCACTTCCCTCAAAGGAGGTTGAAGTGACTCTTAACGCATTTGCCTTTCATTATTGTGTGCTTCTTTTAGTTCCCATTGATTTTTAAGGAAACATTTCACATGCCTGCAAGGAGTCAGCTAGAAAATGACATGGCCTCTTACTACCCAAGCCTTACTGCTCTGAGCATTAAAGTACAGGGTCAGACAATAATAATCAAAATGAAAACACAGTTATAAACACTGATTTTGAACTGAGAGAGCCAAACTGCACAAATGACAAATGTTATTGAGAAGCCTAGGCTTAATTAAAAGGCATTCAGCTGACACAGAAAAGGCCTTAAAGACAGGTGTCTCTAGTAAAGAAGCTAGAGTTTTTCTTTTTGCTTGTAGACATTCACCTTCATTTTTTGATGGAAACACTAAAAATAGGGTCTCTGGAGATGTTCTTTGTATTCAGAAATGTTCAAGGGGGATCTTTCAAGTAAACAAGTCCTAAGCTGCATTGTGTTTGTAAAAGTGCAACTTGCAATTTATAGATGTGCTTCCAATGTACAGCCATGTTCTTATTTGTCCATGGGTTGAAGTGGCACACACGTGTGCAAATGCCTTCAGCTATTCATATAATAGCAATAGCAACCACACTTATATACCTCCCCATACCATTTGCGCACTGTCTAAGCAGTTCACAAGTTAATTCGCATTTTGCCCCCAACCTGCTGGGTACTCATTTTAATGACCTCAGAAGGATGGATGGCTGAGTCAACCTTGAAGCCTATCAGGATCAAAACTCACAACATTTTGGCTGCAGTACAGCAGTTTAATCACTGCTCTACCAGGGCTCATTAGGAGATGCCCATTATATAAGATGCCCATTACTTTTTACATGGGATACAAGCCGTTGGTAAGATCTGTATCTCCGCTTGTCTTCCTTTGTGGATCCATTCTTACCCTCCCTTTGGGGTGGGAGTGGGGATGGTATCATTGTTTTCACAGAAATGCTGCTCTAATAACATGTAGGAACACAGCAGTCAATATATAAACATCATTCCCTGTTTATCAATAGATTTGCCTTCACTGACTTTCTAATTCCTTTCATGTTGGGTTTTATAAAGATCCCCACTCCAAACATTGTCATTAGCTTTACTCATTAGCTCTTGGTGTTAAAGGCAGAATCATAGATCATCAAAAGCATCAGAAATAGGGCCCTTCCAGCAAGTTGTTAGTTCTGCTAGTAAATAAAAAAATTAAATTTGTGAATATCAAGCATAAATCATTAGAAAGCATGGAGCACTCATATTTCATGCAAGCGATTCTACATTGTGTCTGTGAAAAATGATGGGCTTTAACTATATAAGAAACTAAACTGTTGTGCATTCTCTGCATGTTCATTTTGTACATAAATTTAGAAAGGGGGACTGTGGAAGCAATAAGGAAAGGGAGACCAGTAGAGGCTTATGGAAAGGATGGTTATAATTCATAGACTTGATCTGTTTTTGTTTATAAACTGGAACATGGCTGCGCTCTGAAATAGAAATGTCAAACTGAAATATTAATGGAAAAAATACACAACCCAACAAAATCAGTGCCAACACTTTTTCCTGAATAATTATCTAACTGCTGAATCATCATAAGCACCTTTGATCAATCTATTTATATTCAAAGCAAACTAATTTTTCAGTGGTGGTGGTAGTTGTGGTGATGACACTGAGGAGAGGGAAAGGAGAGAATGAGTATGGAAACAAGGAATGCATTAAACTGCTGCCATTTAAGGTAATGCAAGAATGTTGTATGAAGATAATGGAGGAATGCCGCCACCCCATTGAATAGAGATTTCAAGGGAACATTCTTCATAGCTTTGTCTGAATGGCATCATGGGCACCCCAAAGCAACATCCATTAAATAAAAGGTTGGTTTGCTGACAGACTGACTGACTGACTGACTGAATGAATGAATGAATGAATGAATGAATCTATATCCAACCTTTTGCCTAATGGAGGACCCAAGCTCAGGGTTAGTTAGAACTGTATAATCATACACAGTTAAAAAGATAATGAGATATACAGTAATATAAAAATTAAATACTGTAGATAACAATATTTAAAGTGCTGTTGTAAAACATTGAAAAACAAACGCCCTTAAGAGCAGCAATATCTATATCTCTATCTCACATCCTATAATAACACTTATTTGTCCAAATCAATGAAAAGCCTGCCTGCTGTCAGAAGAAGAAGCAAAAGGGGTAGAGAAAAGGGTGAAGAAAAGAACCTGAAATTGTGTGAATTACTGACATTGTTCATTCCACATGCTTCATCTGATTTTCTTCCTAATAACCTTTTCCTAATAACTCTGCCATCACTATTCCCACTTGATATGTGGAAAATTAAACTTTTCAGATAGTGGCATGTCCAAATCCCTGCATCCCATAAGACCTGTTGAAATTGGACTAGATCCAAAAGTCCAGATTCAGATACTGAGCTCCAGTGGCTAGTCATTGAAAAAAATCCACATTGAGCTGTTTGAAAATAATAGTACAGTCAAACCTCGCATAACGAGCGTTTTGCTTAGTGAAAAACTCGCATAACGAGCAAATTTTTTGCTAAGCAGTCTGACTCGCATAACGAATTTTTCGCTATGCAAGTCGGACTTTTCCCTATGGAAAAACTCACACAGTGAGCGTTTCTATGGGGGAAACTCACATAACGAATTTTTTCGCTATGCAAGTTTTCCCCATAGAAACACTCATGCGAGTTTTTCCATAGAGAAAAGTCTGACTCGCATAGCGAAAAATTCGTTATGCGAGTCAGACTCGCATAGTGAATTTTTTGGATAGCAAGCAACCTTACAGAATGAATTAAGTTCGTTATGCAAGGTATGACTGTACAGCGAGACGCTCTTTATGCGAGGTTTGACTGTATATGTTTTGGCAGGTTTAGATTAGGGTAGTGAACCCCCAGCCTGCGCAGTCCATCCTGCAATACTGATGTACACTCCCACACACACCCTGGTCTTTCCCACAGGAATTCAGCTTGGTTTTGAACTTATTTAATCAGCCATATTCTTTTAAAAACTAATTCATGAGCTGGGGGCTGGGAGAATGACTGTAATTACAGAGAGAGGGCTTATGTCTTCCCTGTTTTCAAGCTGCCACCTTTTTGAATTCACACTATGAAACCTACTGACATGTGGGGAAGAGAAAACCCTTAGCTCCAGTGAAGCTCCTTTATTGCAGGGCTACTGAATACATATGGCAAGGAACGGGTGTGAGCCATGGTTACCCATTCATATGGATATGGATGTATAAGAGAGGATGCATGTGTGTAGAGTAGCAACATGTGCTTTCACTCCTGCTTTACCCACAGCCGAAATGCAAGTCCTGAAATTGGCTCTCTAGTGCACCTTGTCTTCTGACTGCGAAGAGTACCTCAACTGTGGGGTAACTCAAAGAGCATGGAAAGTGGAATAGCTAATCTTTGGATCACCTAGTTTCACTTAATTTTGGTGTTTGTTTGTTTGGTTGGTTTTGGTTTTGGTTTGTTTTTTTTTTTTTTGCTCTTCTGTCCCAATGCAAAAGTGATTCAATTGAATATGGCTTCTACTCTGTAAAATGGCCAGCAGACTTCCACAATCTGACAGTGTGCATTTTCTTCCAGGAATTCCTTTCTCATTACAAAACCATTTGTGCAGCCACAGTTCAGGGCCAGGGTTCTCTAGGCCACCACTGCAATCCCAGAAGCTTACCTTCAGTTGATTCCTCATTTGATACTCCCTTTAAGGTCAATACAAAATTAAACAGGCGACTAGAGGTAAAGGTCTCCCTTGCTTGAAAGCCAGTCAGTGCTCATCTCTGTTTATAGCCAAAGAACCAGTGCTGTCTGCATCTGCAGATGTTTCTGTGGTCTTGTAGCAGGAAGCATACAGAACACTGTTACCTTTCTGAGTGAAAAACCCTATTTATCTACTTGCAATTGCTTTCATGCTGTTCAGTTGGCAGGAACTGGAACAGACAACAGGTGCTCATTCCTTCATACAGGACTCAGGTCTCAAACTGCTGGCCTGCTGACCTTTCAGTCATCAAGTTCAGCATCTTAACCACTAAGCCACTGCAGTCCTCATAAATAGGTTACTAGGTAGAGATAAAAAGGCCACCACACCTTTCTGTGGATGTGAGTAGAGCTGCACAGTGTAATCTCTGTGCAGGATTTGTTTCACTACATTGTAGTTACCTCGTGTGCCAATACCTCAGGATGATCAGAGAGTCTGGGGGCTGCGGTAGCTCAGTGGTTAAGAAGCTCACCTTATTAGCTGGGAAGGCTGGCAAATTGGCAGTTTGAGAACCGAGTACCACATGATGAATTGAGCACCCATCTCTGTCCCAGCTCTTGGGGGCATGAAAGGAGCCTCATTTGGGTGTTCCCTGAGCACAGTTTCTCCAGCAAAAATCCTTTCAACCCAGAATAATTTTTGACATCATCATCATCATCATCATCATCATCATCATCATCATCATCATTATTATTATTATTATTATTATTATTATTATTGTCAGAGAGTTAGCCAGAGTCCAGACCAAGGTAACCTCTTCCCTCCTCCTTTGGCCTGCTTAGTCGCCCTGCCCCAGGGCTGAGCAGAGGCTCCACCTAGCACGAGGGGGGGGGGAGGCTGTTTGTGCTCCTGGCGCTGGAGCGTAATTAACCGGAGGAGCCCGCCAAAGGAGAGGGGCTGAGAGAAATAATCAAGGAGCTCATTAGGGGGACGCTGCTTGGAAGGTCAAGAGTTCGAGGAGGAGCGGGGGGGGGTGAGAAATGCCCTCCTCCTGAGCAGGAACGAGAAGCCGCGCCAGAGAAGGCGAGCAGGGTCCCGGGCAGGAGGCGAGGGCGAGGCAAAGGGACGGGCAGGCGCGCCTGGGTCTTGGAGGATTGATTGGAGAGAGGGATCGCCAGATTGCGGGAAGGAGGGAGGAGGAGCCGAGTTCGGGGCACCGGACTGGAGGGAGCAAAGCGGTCTCTCCTTCCTACCCACCCACCCACCCCTCCGCTTGCCGGCTGGGGACTTGAGCGGAGCGAGCGCCCCGGGTGAGTTTGGCCCGGCGGGGGAAGGGAGGGAGGAGGCGCGTGGGTGCTGAAGGGACAGCGCCTCAGGCGCGGAGGGAAAGGCAAGCCGGGGAGGGGGGACTGGAGAAGCCCGGGATTGCCCCGCAAGAGGGCGGGGGGGGGGAGGTCGCCTTTCCCGCCTTCGGAGGGAGAAGGGTGGAAGTCCAGGGACGATGGGTCTTGCTCGCTCTCCCCACTTGTCCTGCCTTCAGAGGAAACTTTTCAGTGTCACGGGACTTCTGGTCCAGTGGGGGTTTCTTGGGTGGGTGGGGGCCTACCGCGCGCGCGCACACACACTGGCGCCTCTGGCCCCGGGATCTGTGCCGGGCATCACGCCCTGGAGTTGCCCAAAGTTGGGAGGGTGGGGGCTCTGCCTGTGCCTGCCGGGCGAGGGAGGGAGGGGCGGGGGCTGGAAAAGGGGCGAGATTGCGGGGCCAGCCTTCGTCGAAGGTGCCGCGGGCATCGGGCTGCCTCTTCCTCTGCATGCTAACCATTCAGCAGTGCGGGGAGTGGTTGGATACTGCGGGCAGCGCGGAGAGGAGATCCGCCGCGCCCGAGCGTTATTCGCCAGCCAGGGACCTCAGGAAGGCGGGGGACTTGGCCATCGGTTGCTTGAGGTGGGTCCGTGAGTGTGCGTGTGATGTACGTCTACGTGCCCTCCCTGCTTGCATTCTTTGGGGCATATAGTTACGCAGGGCGAAGCGGGGTCCCGTTTGGAAAGCAGGCAGAGAAAGCCCCGCAGATCGGCTGCTGAAACAGCCACCCTAGACCAATGCCATCCCGACTCCCGGGAGCCCTTGCACCGATGGTGGGTTTGCTGCTCAGATTTCCTGGTCGCCGCTGGCGATCGCCTTCTCTCGCTCTCCTCTCCCGCAGTCACACCGCCACTGCGGGAGCAAGCCAAAAGGTCTGCCCCCGAGCCATGCCCGAGCCACGATCTCTGGTTTTGATCGAGCTGTGTAGCCGCCGCCGAAGAGTGGGTGGGGAGAATGGCAGCAGAGCATCCGTCCCAGCTGCAAGGGGGAAACCAGTAGGAATTTCCCGCTTTGGCATCTCCCGCAGGGCGCACAGAGAGGAATCTGATGTGTGATCAATTTCGGAGAGGAAAGCGTCGTTTGCACCTTCAGGCTTGCAAAAGGGGATGGGCAGGGCAAAACAGCTGCTTGGAGGGCTTCATGTATACTGCGTTGACCAGTGTTTACCTCCAATGCCTTCCTAGTTTGAGTGGTCATGCTTTCTGTCTCTCTAGTGGCCACCACCTCCTTCCCTAGACTTAATGTTCAAGGAGGACAGGAGCCTGACAACCTTCACCCTCTGCCAACCAAGTTCCCTACCCATAGCCACTACAGTATCCCAAAGATTTTCCCCCAGACTTCCTTGCCTGCTACGGCTTCTTTGCACAACTGCCTGAAAACTCCCATTGTCCAATTTTCCTTCCACCATTGGACTGGCTTTCTGCTTTGATTTGGGTTTTGATTTCTTCAGACTCCCCTGCCTTCCTGCAGTAGGGATAGTTGCTTCCTGGGCTAACAACTGCTCAGTTCCATCACCATCCCTTTAAAATACAGTACATAGAAGAGAGGCAAGGGATGGTGGGACAAGGGAAGCCCAGCAACATTTAAGCATCCATAACCTGAGAACAGCAGCCAGAACCCCCAATAAAGCATTGCACGCCTCTCATTGCAAGCACTGGAGAAATGAATGTTTCAAACAAAGAATCCTTCTACAGTATTTGCCAGCCATTCCTAGTGCCCTCCAGATTATCATGGGCTGTAACCCCATAATCCCCAACCAGCATGATCTTTAGTATGTGCAGGCATATCAGACAAGAAACATAACAAAACAGGAAGAAGAAGAAGAACCACCACCACCACCACCACCCTTGTGGGACCTGAATAACTACCGGTAACTACTATATTTTAATGTGAGCTTTCATAAATCAAGTCCACTTCCTCAGATATCTGTCTCAGACTTCCTGTCTGCAGATGCAAACTTGAGCTACAAAAACTCACATTAAAATATAGCAAGTTCTACTATGTTTTTGTTTTCTCTTTTAACATCTGTTTTGTTCTGTTATCTGATATGCCTGCACAATCTAACACAGCTACCACTTGAAAAACTATTTCCCATTCAGTCTGACATCTCTTGCACTGTTTTCAGAATATTCTTCATTAGCTACCACCACTGTTTTGTCTGACATTTGATGGGCACTAAAGATTTTTCTGAAATGAGTTCTAAGTAACATAGGACTTTCTTCCTAATTTAGGATATTCTTGTATGGTTGGACTCAGTTCTTCCTATAATTTTGACTAATTGGTCTGGGAGTCCTGTTCCCATAATCATCCCATGAACCTGGAGGTGAGAGAAGAAGAATGGTTTTGGATGTTGTGATAGATGTCAACAGTCACACATAAACTTTCCATAGCTCTGTTTGTGAGTGCTACCCGTAACATCACAAATGAGTTTCAGCACTGTACTCTGTGCAGGCTCAGAGACTGTCTCTAATTACTTTACATATTCTATGGTTGAATTCTTGCACTTAAAAGAAGTGCAGGGCTGAATCTAATAATGACCCAGAGGAAGTTTTGTGCGTATGCGTTCATCTCCCCTTCATCCCATCGTCGTCATCCCCACTAACTCTCTCTCTCTCTCACACACACACACACACACACACACACACACACACACACAGACACACACACAGTGTATTCTTTTTCATTCATCTCTTCTATACAGCTCATAATTTTTCTCTGGTACACATTGGGGTTGTCATTACACCCCATCCACCCTTAATGCAGCATGTATTGTATACTGTATAGCTTTTTCATATACCACCACCTGTGATAACTCATAAATAAACACTGTAGCCCCAGCACACCTTGCTTTACCATGTGCTTGCCATCCAAACAATAAACAAAACATGTTTATGTAAAACAGGCTGATCTTAAGGGCCAGCTGTAGTTCACATATAAGAGCTGCAGTCACTTGTCAGCTGTTTGGCTGACAGCTCTTCCCAGAAAAAAAGAAATCTGCAACCAGGTTCAGGTGGGTCATTGATGTTTCTTCCTGTTCTGCCCATGTTTTTAATTAGAAGAACAATTAGACACTTAACCCTGTTACAAGACTCCTTCCTTAAGAACAATGCATACTAGGATGGTAATACAGACCCATTGTTTTTATTTTTCTGAAATCTGTTAGATTGTACTGTTTGCATATTTCTAATTTAGATGAGCATTTACTGCCTTTTTCTGTAACCTTTCTAATAGTTAAGCATTATGTGGATGGCAAAGTTTGGCTATTGCTAGAAGACTAAAATTGGATGATCCTAAAGAAGGTACTGTATTAAAAAGTTGTGTTTCCCCAAAATACTTACTTGGTTGGTTACATGGTTGATCCATATTTCATGCATCAGTTTGACGTGGCGGATCAAAGCATTGTCTCCTACTTTTTCAAGATTTTAACAGCCTCTCGCCATCAGGAGTTCCTACCACTATCGTAGCAGGGTCCAATGGCACACAGGGGACTGAGGTTGATATTTTTGATGCTCCTTTAGCCATTTTAAATATGCCAACACAGCTGACTGGGCTCATAACAAAGTTGGCCATAGTAGAGCCATGCACTGGCCATATGCATTGCCCAAATATCCAACCTCACTTAGCTGACCTGTGACTCCACAATGGAAAACTCCACATTCTGGACCACTAGCCAACACCTTTGCGGCATGGTTGAACCTACCGCAGGAATACACACCTGACCCATAGCTGTCCGATGGCCAGGATCGCCGCTCTACCACATTGAGGCATGAGGTGGGATTTGCAGCTCTTACAAACTTAGAGTTTAGAGCTAGCCCATCTAACCTGTGCTCAGTGTTATTCCACAAATATTTGCCCACATATCATTGACTGTGCAGAAAGCCAATGGAGTAGCCACAGTAGTCTGTTGCAGCCAATCAATGAACAGTCTTATGGCACTTTAAAAGCTGTGGACTGCAGCTCATGTTTGTCAGGAGCATCTGATGAAGTGGTCTGCAGTCCATTAAAGCTTAGCTATATAAAACTTGTTCATCTTTAAGAGATCACAGGATTCTCTCTCCTTTCTGATAGTGTGGATTGCTTTTCTGAGGCCAGTGTATTTCACACAGAGTAGGACAGGCCAAGACTGTCATAAATGCATAAGCTGTGTGATCCTATGTTTCCCCGGATCTTCAAAGGATTTATTAACTTGCCCATTGTACTTGTGGTGGCCAGTAGAAATTTGCATAATGTTCAGAGATTAGTTGTCTCTGCTCAAGGATCAATCCTTGGAAAATTAACTTTGTCTTAAAGGTCATTAAAAACCATTCTCAGTGTGAATATGTGGCAGATTGCTTCAAAACACAATTTTGCCCATGATACGTGATGGCACAAAGGTCAAAGTCCTGTGGTGGCCAACATAAGTAGCAATTTTGCAGAGATTTCCACCTATCCTTCTTTGCCTGACCTGACTCTGGGCCTGCTCAGTTCTGCCCACTTTCCCCCTCTTTTTGACAGAGCTGCCATGTCCTATAGCAGTGATGGTGAACCTTGGCAATCTAGGTGTTCTTGTACCTCAGTTCCCAGAAGCTCTGATCAGCAGGAGTGCTGACTTGGGCTTCTGGGAATTGAAGTCCAAGAGCACCTGGAGTGCCAAAGTTGGCCCTCATGGTCCTATAGGAAGCAAAGCATGTTAATGGAGAAGCCCCCTACAGAGGAGAGAAGAGGAAGGGCCCACTTCTCCACTAAATGCAGAGGAAAAAGAGAGCTTGCAGAGTGCATTTGAGAGAACTGATGAAGGGAGAAGCTGTGGATGTGTGAATGGGTCTCTGTGTGTGCCTATCTTGTGCAAGAAAACTTGAGCATATGGTTGTTGGTAGACTCTGCGTGGGTGGGTGAAAGAGAAAGTATTGCATTGTTGGGAGAGAAAGAAATGTAGGAAGACAGAGTGTGTGTATTTAAGGAAAGGAATATAATTTTGAGGAAGAGTGTGTGTGGGTGTGTGGGTGTATGTGACAGAGAAAGAGAGAGAGGAGGGGGCCATTGTGGAGTCATGTTTCTCTAATACAGAGGGAAAGTGAGTTGTTGTTGTTCGACTTGAATGCCGTCCTACTTGCAAAGCGACTCTGAGAGGCTAATAAAGATACAAAATATCATAATTACAATTACAAGGTACCACATTATCATAATACAAAAACATTTTGAAAAACAATTCATGAAAAAAAACATCCTAAACTCAACCCCACTAACTATGTCCAAGGGAGCGTCCCATGGTGGTGGGGTGGCAGCGGTGTTCTTATGGCCAGCCGGGCCACACAGCTGCTGCTCCTTCCCTTAGCCAGGCTGGCCGAGGGAGAGTCCGGTGGTGGTGGCATCAGGTGCAGTGTTCTCATGGCCAGTCAGGCCACACAGTTGCGGCTTCTTCCCTCAGCCGGGCTGGCTAAGGGAGAGTCTGGCAGAGGTGCAGTAGCGGCGTTCTTATGGCTGGCCAGGCTGCACAGCTGCTGCTCCTTCCCTCAGCCAGGCTGGCCAAGGGAGAGTCCGGTATAATGTACCCATACAGAGTGTGCATATTTGATCCAGAAAGTGTGCTTATAAAAATTTCACAACTAAAGATCTTTATGTTCATGATTTTCTCCTAGGTTGTCCCCTAAGTTGCTATCCTCTTTTGTTCAAAAAACTGTGATAGCATTGTTGCTTGCCTGGGGGAAGGGGGTGATGCTGGTATTTTATTTTGCTATACACCTGGAGGATCTAAGAAACTGGTGGCCTCAGGTCCTTCTTTGCACTCGTAATAATATGAATACTCAGCAATTCTTGGAGTGGTCATGAGGGGGAGGGGGAGGTGCCTGAAAATTAATGTAACCATGATGTTGCGTGGGATTTTGGATTTAATGTGCTGTTTTTGTAAAATTACAAGCAAGGGTTGACTGTGGAATAGGAGGAACTGATGATTATCAGGATCACAACAATCACTTAGACCAGGGGTAGGGAACCTGCAGCCTTGAATGGAGCCTGTGCTTCTGAAAATTGAAGTTCCAGAATACTTTGAGGATTCACCTGTTTCCTCTAGGCCAGGGTTTCTCAACCTTGGGCCTCCAGGTGTACTTGGGACTTCAATTCCCAGAAGCCCAGGCTCCCCACCCCTGACTTAGAACTATTCCACAGTCTTGGGGGGAAATTCTATTCTCTAGAGCTGATACTTGTTATGACAAAATCCTCCATAAGAGCCAACAAAACCTTTGCTCACAAAAAACATTCCTCAGAACTGCATTACAGAAGGAAAGGGTTAATCTCACTCTATGTCTTCCAAATTCCCAAAAGTTATCACATCCACTTTGTGGTTTTGGTTGCCCTTTTTGCTTTTTTTTAAAGATGCAAATGTAGTGTTTAGGATCACTATCTCTAGAGCAATATCCCCAGCCTCAACTGTCAGATGTATTAGATTGTAGTTTGCAGAATCTCTCAGCTAGCATGCAATTTGACCCATCTGGAGTGCATACAGACGTGAAAGTCTAAACACATTTTTATGGGAGGTGCTACTGTCGTGTGCTGATCTGTGTCTGTTTTGGGGAGAAACAAGGAGAACATGCTTATGCGTTTATCAGAGCCCGGGGTGTTATTTTCTGAACATGTCTAAGACGACCAGAAAGAGAAACAAGATTTTTATTCCAGGGCCAAGAAAACGGGTATTACTGCCAGTAGTTCTGCAAAGAAGCCATGCCGTCACCATCCCAGACAGGTCTGTTAGCTTTGCAGATTGAGTTCCATATGGTGTTCTGTTGTATGAGTTTGGAAGGGAAGGCATTTGTTTGCTTGCTTGCTTGCTTCTTTGTTTGTTTGTTTAAAAAACTATACCATACTATTTTACCTGTTTGATATGTTATTTTTGATTGCACTTAAGTAGTGGAAAATGTCTGGTGCTATGGATATGTTTATGACCTCTTCCTTAATATGGTGATCAGTACTTATACCTCAATACCCCTTTCCTATGTTTGTCAAATGGGAGTGGGGTATCAAATGGACTGCTGCTTCTCTACATTATTTTTAAGAACAGAGCCTGGCAAACAGACCATCATACCATCAACATTTTCATTGATAATTTCCCTGCCTTACCCACAAGAATATCTGAAGAAGTTATCTTGAATCACGAAAGCTCGTAATGTTTTTTGTTTGTTTGTTTGTTTAGTGATCAAAAAAAGGTATCGCCTTCTCCCTTCCCTCCAGTATCTTTGCAGATAACTCTTTCTAATTCCATTCCATGCATACGATGAAGTATCATCAGGGGAAGCCAGCTTGCTTAGACAAAAGGATGGCATTCTCTCCAGAAGGTCTGGGCTCAAAGCCAGGTTTAGCAGCAGGCTTGCTGGGCACCCTTTGGCAAATTGTTCATTCTCACTGTGTTCTTTTTTCTCTCCCTGTCTATAAAATGGTGGTGCCCATAATCTAGAAAAGGGAGAACAAACAGAAGAATAGTTATGGAACACTTTAAAAGTAATACATAATTGGTGGTGGTCGAAAAGAGGAAGAGGAGAGCTTTTCTTGAGGACAGCTGTCAAATGAAATCAACATAGCCTCTAAGAAAATCACCCGGTTTATTATCTTTCCACTGCTTTTATTAGTCAGTTTTTGCTGCTTCTGTTAGTAGTAGCAGTAGTAGTCATAATTGTCGGCATCGGCGTCATAGTAGTAGTATAACACACAAAGCACAGTCAATACAAACTATTATAAAAGCATTGACTGATATTATATAACAGATACATGTTTTAACCAAAAATCTAAGTACAGTAATACCTCGGATAACGCTAAGACTTGGTTCCACAAGTCTTGGTGTTATCCGATTTTTAGTGTTATCCGATGCATGTTAAAATCCTATGGGATGGCTTGGATAACGTTAAAGCTCCATAGAGATACATTGTAACCGCACAGGCTTTATCGGTTGTTATCCGATCCATCCCATAGGACCTTAACGTTATTCGATCCAATTCTCTTCCCCAGATTACTTAACGTTATGCGATTTTAGCGTTATCCGAGGTAAACGTTATCCGAGGTATTACTGTATCAGTTAAATAACAGTATCATATACTGTATATGGTTTTCCTAATATCGCTCGTTTCTGCACTCTGATGGTGGTTTTTTTAGAGATAGGTAGCTGGTTGTGATTTATTTATTTATTTATTTATAATATAGTTCATGAAATTCCTTGGCATTGTTTCCAGTACACCAGTGACTATAGGGACTATTGAAGTACATTTTATCCATAAGCAAGTTATTTCTACTGCTAGGTATCTGTATTTTGCTGTTATTTTCCCCCCAGTTTTTATCCTTGACTATCATGATGATGATGATGATGACAACTACAACCACCACTACTATTATTTTATTGTTTGTTTTCTTGATTGCCTGTTTGATTTATCCATTTATGTGCTGCCCATCTAATATGAATCTTACCCTGGGTAGTTTACAATATTACTTTACAAGGTCTCTTTCTCACCCATGCTTTGGAGAGGCATGTGAGAAAACTACTTGTTTTTATGAGCAGGAAGGGATGCCCAAGTCACAAATTTCAGGAAGAGGAGTGTTCTCTCTTTTGATTGTGAGCTATCTGTGTTTATTCTGCAACTATGAGGTGCTTTGCAATCTAACTACTGTATCAGCTGTAGGACGGTGATTCACTGAAAAACCAAAAAAATATCTAAAATAAGCTGTGTTTGTCCAAGTACTGGGAATGGGAAAAGGTACTTTTGGAACAGCTGAACCTGCGGAAAAGTTCATTGTAATTCAAAAGCTCATCTTCCCACTGGCATTATGAATATTCATTCAATAAAAAGAAGTCCCCAACCATGTATATTTCCATTCAGATAAGTATCATATTATTATTTATCACTTTATAATTAATCTTGGTTTTTGTTTCTCCTCCTGCTTCTCTTCCAATCACAAAATAGAAAGCATATTGGCTGGGGAGAAAGGGGGTTCATATTTAGCCAGATGGTCTGTAGGCTAGAAACAGTATCACCCAGTTTTATTCAGTGTTTGATGAGCAGGTGGAATGGATGAGCTCATAAGGCCTTTTCCATCTCCCATGGCAGTCCTTCTTCTGCTTAATATTATTGCTAGCATTTATCTTGCCTGTTACTCGATGGGATTTTTCCAGCAGGACTCATTTTCAAGCCTCATTTACCAAGAATTAGACTCATATCCTTCACGTTGTGCAGACGTCATGGTGGAAAAACCACAACACCGTTCATATCTCCTTTACTTCCTTGTGCTGGAATGGATTTTCTCCAGAGTGATTCCAGACCTACTAAAACTTTGAGTCTAGAGGAAATAAGCTACAGTTTTCAGAGTGCATAACCCATAATTAAATTAGTTTAGGACTAAAGGTCTGGTTGAAGATACAAGGGGCTTGAAGAATGTAGCCTAATCACAGAATTGTGGAATTTTAGATTTGGATAGTACCTTAAGAGTAACCTAATCTACCCCCAGCCCCTGCCAACAGAGAGATCAACAGCTAAAATATCCCCAAGAGAGGGCCATCCAACATTAAAAATCTCCCACAAGGGAAGAACCATCATTTTCCAGTATTCTCCATTACTCTATCAAAGAGTCTTCAGCAAGTTCTTCCTAAAATCAGATTCTCCTTTCTTGTGATTTGAATCCATTGGAACCTGTCTCACCCTGTAGATGAGCAGAAAACAAGCTGTTCTGGCGTTCATGTATTAACCCTTGAAACATTTGAAAAGGGATTACTGTGTCACTTCTCCATTTTCTCTTTCTTGGACTTAAAGTCTCGAGTTTTATCACCATTCCTCAGAGGGCTTGGTTTGCAGACCTTTCTACCATCTTCATTGCCTTCCTCTGAACACATCCCAGTTTGCTTAATAATGTTACTATCCTTAAAGTTAAATTAAAAAGGTTGTTCATAATCTTCCTTCATTTGACTCTAACACAAAGTATAAAACCCAATGAGATCAAGGTGATAGGTACAGGTACCAGTGGGTTATAAATGCAACTTCAGTGGCAGATGGTGAAGGGCCCAGAGGGGAGGAATGTTGGCATTAAATGTAACCTAAAACATGCCCTCTGCCCTTTTAATAAACTATTATCTCTTATGACTTGGTCTACAGCAACGTTCTCCACTTTGCCAGGATGAACATGATTATCAAGAAACCACAGAGGCTGATTTGCAGGATGGTATCCATTGGTGGGGGTGGGGTGTTGATCCCTGATTAGCCAACAACGGGAGAAACAACACAGACCCAGACACATACATGCAGTGTCTTTCCAGCATGATCTAAGAAGATAGGTTTTTATTTTCTTGCCCGCAGTGAGAGATACAAATGCCTCACCTCAGCACGCCCCAGCAATTACAGGCCTCGACAGGTTTGAGTGACTTGTCAGCACGGTGTCGGCACACAGACAGGGCAGTTGCTGCAGCAACCCATGTCTGGCAGAATGACAAGCTGAGGGAAATCTCTGAGCACTTCTATCCTGGGATCTGCTTTTCAAGACCTGGGCAAATGAGCCACAGGCCAGCTTTTTAGAATCAGACTGGTGTTCACTCCCAAAGAGCCCTGGCAGTTTTGGAGCAACATACAACTCTTAATTGTTCTGCCAGACAACAATGAGATCTATGGGTTTATTGGCAATTCTGCATTTCTCTTTGACTGAGGGAGCCAGCCAAGTAGAGTCTGCATTGTATTTGTTGTGGTTTGAAGCTGCTGCACTTCCCCCCTCCCTCCCCTGAGACTGGAAACACATTCCCAAGTGTTGAGTAGAAACCAAACACTGACTTTCTGTTTACATTTTCGGTGTATGTCCTTCTACAATTCGCTTGTATGAACCTTGTTGGTAAAGCGAGGTGCAGAGTACCGTGCAGTGGGCTGCAAAGTGGTATTCACCTGGCAAGGTTGGCTTCTTGTACAAAGAAGGTAAACAGGCAGACAGTTTTGGTGCAAAAGCAAACTCAAAGCTGGTTTACTTAGGAGGCAAAAATGCAGACACACAGTGCAACACAAGTCTCCTGGTTTCTCAGTCAAGTTCACTGAAGCAGTTCAAAGGTTCTATACACAAGTTCATACCATTCAGTTCAATGGGCCTATGCAAGCTGTAAACACAAGTTAAGCAACAGAGCACCACAGCTTCAGTCCTCCTGTTGGAGGCTTACCCAAATTCTTCCCTGCTTGGTAGAAAAAAAAATGGCTTCCCAGGCTAAACCACCAGAATTCAGTCCTCATGGCAGAAAGCATAGGAGCCGTTGTTCATACCTAGCAGCAGAGAATTCGCAGTCAAGGCAGGCATTGAAGCTAAGCAATATCAGCGAATGATGAGCTGGCAATTGTGGAGCTCCGACAGCATTGAAGCAGTTCTAGAACGCAGCTCCAGAAGCCAGCTTTGGAACAGCTCTGAAGCAGCATTGAAGCCACTTTAGGAAGCAGCTGCTCAAACATGCTCCCAGTGGCTTGCATCTATATACACTGGTCAACAGGGCACACTAAGGTAAAGTCCGATCACCTGTGCGCTCTTGCAGCAAGACCTTAAAGGTATACGGCCACAACATGCCTTGCAACTCCTCAAGGTGTTGAACGAACACTTGCACACTCCAACAAACCTGATGTGTACTGAATGCAACTAGGAAAGATTTCTTATTTCACTATTTTGATTAGCTAAACATTTTTAAAGACATGATCCTGGCATTGTCTATTCAGAAGTAAATCTCCCTGAATTAACTTTGCCTCCCTTCTTGGAGGATATGGATAGTCTGGATCCATTTCAATCAGGGTTCAGCATGAGACAGAGAGAACAGGGGTAGCCCTGCTAGGTGACCTCCACCAAGAGGGTGACAGGGATAATATGTTCCTGGTTATTCTCCTGGATCACTCAGAAGCTTTTGATACCATTGACAATGGAATCTTATTAGACCAGTTGACAGGGTTAAAATCAGGGGGTCAGTTCTGGACTGGCTCAAGTCCTTTCTCGCTGAATGTCTCCAGAGAGTTTAGCTGGGTGAAGTGACTCCAGCCCCATAGGAAAAGCAATATGGTGTGCTGCAGGGGTCTGTCATCTAACCCATGCTGTTTAACATCTATATAAAGATGCTGAGGAAGATAATTCAGAGATTTGGAATGTGGTATTAGCAATATGCTGATGATAGGTAAAGGTAAAGATCATCCTTGCTCGAAAGCCAGTCTTTTCTGACTCTAGGGTTCAGTACTTATTTCTGTTAACAGCCAAAAAGCCAGTGCTATCTGCATACACTTCCATGGACATGTGGCATGCATGCCTAGACACCAGAGTGCATGGAATGCTGTATACCTTCCCACCAAAGTGGTCCCTATTTATCTACTTGCAATTTCTTGCTTTCAAACTGCTAGGTTGGCAGGAGCTGGGACAGAGACAGGAGCTCATTCCGTTGTGTAGTACTCGGATCTTGAAATGCTGACCTGCCGACCTTCCAGTCACCAAGTTCAGCATCTTAACCACTTGAACCACAGCAGTCCCCATGCTGATGATACACATCTCTTATCTCACATTTTCATCATCGGCAGTGGATGCTGTTGAGTTCCTGGATCACTGCCGGTCCACAATAATGGATTGAACAAGGGCTAAAAAGATGAGATTCAATCCAGACAAGACAGAGATCCTGTTGTTGGGAGGTTCATCCAACAGGTTGAGTGTCTGGATTGGGTTATCCTTCCCATGAAGGACCAGGTTCATGGTCTGGGCATTATACTGGACCCAGCTCTCTCTATAAAGAAGCAAATAACTACTATGGCCAGTTGTTTTCATTTTTGATATAATGTATAGCTGAGCTCTGCCCATTCTTACACATGAAGTTCCTAATAACACTAGTTCTCACATTAGTAATCTCAAGAATTGATTACTGTAACACATTCTGTGGGGGGCTTCATTTGAAGGACTGGAAGCTGCAGCAGGTTCAGAACACAGCTGCTTGGTTGGTGGCAAAGATCCAAGTTTGTCAGATCTCTCCTACGCTGGTTACTTGTAGGCTTCTAGGCCCAATTAAAGGGATTGGTTCTAACCTATAAAACCCTGAATGGTTTGGGGCCTTGATATTTGCCAAAGCTTCTCTCTCTGATGAACTCAGCCCAGACAACTAGATTCTCCCAAGCTAGCGGATTGCAGCTGCCAGGAAGACTTCCACTAGGAACAGAGCCTTCTCTGTGGTGGTGCCATCACTATGGAATTCTCTCCTGCCACATGTCCATCAGATTCCCTCTCTTGCCATATTTCATCAAATAGCTAAGGGTTGTCTAGATTCCGGTAGGTTTCTATTGTTGTAATTTTTATTGTATTTTTGTGTAACAGAAGGGACCTGCCTCTCACGTAGGCCCCAATGTTCTTCTGGATTGCACTTCTCTGGCTGGACAACCCAGGCCTCGGATGTGTGTAGAAAAGGTAGCATTAGGCCAAATAACCACTCCAAGTTTCTTCAAGAAATATATTGAAAGCATAGTAACATACAGGATACAGTTCATAAAAAGATAAGCAAGCATTTAAAAGCAGAAATTAACCATTAAGGTTCCAGGGAAAGCCTTCCGCCCCCCTCCTTCCACAAGTTTCACATTTTGCAGAATGGCTCCACAGCATTCCAGAGAGAGAGAAAAAAGCTGTGCGTGTGTGTGTGTGTGTGTGTGTGCGTGTGTGCGTGCGTGCGTGCGTACGCATGCGCATCACTGGGTTACACCTCTGGCCCTCCCCCTTAGAGATTCTAGCCCATAATCTTACAGCAAGACTTGTCAATCACATATTCACTTTCATTTTTACAATTCCATGTAGTTCCATTGTTTTGAATTCTTCTATCTCCCCTAGATTCAGAATCACAATTTTAAGTGTACTTAAACTCAATTAAGTGGGTAACAAGGCTAATAGAAAAGCACCTTTTAAAAAAGTGACATTTTGTATGTTCACCTCCCAGAGTGACAGTTAATCATATGAACATCACTACCACCAACACCACCACCACCACCACCATCATCATCTTGATCAGAGCCCTAGGAGCAATACCTAAAGGTCTCCCTAGATATTTGGGAATTTTGGATTTATTGGACTTGAATATCCTAACTCTACAAATAACAACTTTACTAGAAAGTGCCTATGTACTTAGACCTTACCGGAACAGTTCTGAGGTCCTTGGTTTGGTCTTGAACTGTTAATTTTATACCAGTCTTTGACAGTGAATCTAAGGGATGGTGATGGTGATGGTGATGGAAAATCCTTTGCAACAAAATCATTGGAGACTGCAAACTAAGGCTGGTTTCATCTGTATGTCAGACAAGGTGACGCAACACCTTTGCTCATAGAAAGTGAGAGCACATTGTTACACCATTGAGCTTTCTGTCTGTACTGTCAGACTTGAAAATGAAACCTGGATTTATTTTCTTCTGAACCATCACAAACCAAAGCAAAATAATTTGCAAGATACTAGAAATGAGAAACACTGTTCTACTATGAACAGATTTTTGTTAACAGTTAAAGGAGCTCTGCCGCTAAATGCAAAGTTGTTTGTCTCTTCCATTTCGATTCAAGGAGTACCTTTGAAGAACATCTGCATCCAAAATGCACTGGGCTTAATAAATTACCTAAGGTTTTGTAGCGGGGAGGTTTAACTCTCTCCTTTTTCCAGGGTGTGATTTCCCGGATGTGAGAGTGTCCATAAATTGATTGGCTTCTAAACTGCCTCATTTTGTTCTACAATTGTATACAAAGAGTGATTTGGAGCATAACAAATCCTGCTTTAGGACCTAGGATTATCCTGCCTGGTTTTCTCACTTCCCATGAATTTTGTGTTTGCAAGAGGACAGTCTCTATTTATTTATTTTTGTCCTGGCTGGGGAAGATGTAAATGATTCTACCTTACCTTTGCAAAATAATCCCTTGAGGAGGAGATCAGCTGCTCCCTCCCTTTCATTTTTTCTTAAAATCTGAGGCACATGAGTCAGCCACAATTTTCATTCATATCCAATCATCCCAAGCAAGAGGCATCACTTATTGTCAATAGTCTTGGGGCTGCTTGAGCTCATAACCTCAAAAGTGTATTCCTCGACTCAGCCGCTACTGACAGTCTGCCTCACGGAAAGGACTAATGGGGAAAGGGCATAGAAAGAAACTCTTACACTTACTCACTTCTTCTTCTTTGTCAAGCTCAGATGTGAAACTGCCAAAATGAAGCCACCTTTTGGTGAATTCATTCCAAAGTTTCTTTTGCCTGACCTAGTGTGAGAAAGATCTACTTCTGTGTCTAGGCCGGACATGAAACTGCCAAACTGAAGCCATCTTTTGGTGAGTTCATTCTGCAGTACCTTTCACCTGACCTAGTGTGAGGAAGATTAGCTGGCAACACAAGGTTGCTGTTGCCCAGAGTATGCCTGGTTGTGGTTCAAAAATACCACAATCTTCGGGGAGGCTCTTTCTTGCTCTCTAAAGGCACTTCTTCTAGATTATGCAGCTGAACCTAGATCCTATCCCTCATGGTCCCTCAAAAACAAAGTATGTGAACTGCTCTAAGCTCTGCCTCAGAAGAATCATTGGACTGCAGTGCTGTAATGCATAATGGTGTAGGGAACAAATAAGCAATACACCTTTGCACAACAGTTATTAGAGTGGTCATAAATGTGTAGAAGAAGTGGTAATCAAATCTGTTACCAATGTCTACAGGAGTGTTGCTTATTCTGGAATTTGCTGCTGCTTTATTCAGTTTCATTCTGAGGAAAGGGTGAAGTACATGCCATCTCTCTAGTGGTGTTGGACTGTGGCTCCTATCTACTATAGCTAATATAGGCACTGATGGCGGATGGTGGGAGATGTGATCCAAAAACACCTGGAAAACCCCATGTTCTCCTTTTCTGCTACAATTTTTCTAGAGGAGCTGATGTCATAATTCAGGACATAACCCCATACAAAGTTATCTGGAAATGTATCCCAATGAAAACAATAGGACTTCCTTTTGACTAGAACTGCAGAAGATGCACCCCATTCTTTGAAGCAACCTTCAGCAAGAATTCACTGTCCTAATCTATTGAACTACAAGGCTCATCATGCCAAAGTTAGGGGAAGATGGGAATTCTAATCCAAACTATGGAGAGTCCCATGTCAGGGGAATCTGCTCTGGAGAATATTCCTGCTGACTGCTGTCACCCTCTGCTTAATATCTTCCTGGTTCCTGGATGAAGGATAGCACATTACCAACAAAGGAAGATACAGTACTTCATACAAAGTGGGTTTTAAATGGAACAGGATGGAGCTTGGGGTGTTGATGGGGTGAACAGCACATGGACTGGGACAAGGGAATATTTTATTCTAGAATTTGAATGACTGTCCCTCTACCCCAAGCATGAGCTACCTGTGGGTGAACAACTCACAAAATATGAAAATGATACACAATTGCAAGAATTGGTGATAAAAGATGAGGCAAAGCCTGATGTGAAAAAAAGAGGAAAATATTGCTCTCAGGGACAAATGATACATTCATTTTTAAAAGATGTGGGGTTATTTTTCTTTTTTAATTCTAAAATAATTGTAGATCACCCAATCTGGATCACTCTCTCGTAGTACAGTAATGATCCACATTGTCCTTCAAACTCACCCCACCAATTACAGTTTGTGTTGACCAAAAGTTATCCATTCTACAAGTGTACATGTGTTGTAGCTCTGACCCACACTGTCAAAGCAAGGGTAAAACAGTTTGATTCTGTACCCTTAGCCAACCATATCAGGATCCTGATTCAGATCAGGTCCCCAGTGTTTATTAAATATGCAGCTGCTGCCTGTATTTCTCAAATAATGCATGGTTATCGAACTGGCAGGACACTGCAAAGGTAATTACTACCTCTGTGACAAATGTAGCATCTAAGTGCTTTCCAGGCTGTATCTCCATCATCATCACAGTCTCAATAGCCAGATCAGTTGGGTAAGTATTCTTCCAGTTGAACAGATATATGAATATTGAGGACCTGTGATCTGCCCAGCATATTAATACAATAACTAGTAACATTCTGGCCCCTTAGCAGCATCAGGAATGAGTTGACAGTAAGCAAAAGATCCAAGTAAGGTCCAGTCATCAAAGGCAAGATCATGTGTGATCCACATTTTGTCTTTCTTCTTTCATTTTAAAATAAATCTTCTACTCCTGACTTCTTGCCCAGTGTTCAATTCAATATAACATTAAAACATCACGGGGGGGGGGGGGGTTGGACACTTGCATATTCCAGAAATCTGGCTGTTATGCTTTTTTTTTTTGCAGCAAAAACATCCAAATCAGTATTACTGTTGATACTTAAGGCTTATATGCTGGCAAATTAATTATGGCATAGAGTTTTTCAGGGAAGAGCTAAGGGTTTTTGTTTTGTTTTGCTTTTTCCAATGAGCAATGCCAGCTCTGTCAAACCACTTGTGAAGTGTTCGTATAGAAACAGGGGTTATGGAGAACACTTGGCCTTGTAAAATGTTGTTGAACTCCCATCTTCTCTATTCTGCATGTCTAATGGCTAGGAATAACAGCAGCTGTAATCTTACAATATGGGGAGAGATAATATAAATTCCGTGTCCTCTTGTTGACATAGTATTTTTATTTTAGCCCACTGCTCCAGCGCTGAACAAGGTCCTCTGAAACCTGATCTGATCTTTTTAGCAGTGCCTTACAGTATTTTCAATGCAAGCTAAACAGTTCTTGGAAAGAACTGTAATTCTCAAATAAGGCATTTGTTTTGCATATTAAAAATGTAAAAATAAATATTGGGGTTTTGGCTGCTTCAAACCGATATTATAGTCCAAAATCATTGTACAATACAATATTTTTTTTTAAAGGCACTCTTATGATTCCATTGCTATACAATGCAATCGTACTACGGGGTTCCACTGTATATTCATTTCAGCCAAATCCCACTAAACTAGGTGCAATGTACTTAAACCGTTTCCTTTTATATAAAAAAGGAAATCTGAAGATTAGAAATAGCTAGGTTTTGTGTACATGAAGTGGTCATTTTATAAAATTCATTTTCACAACAAAGTAACCGTCAGATTAGATGGCTTTAAAAAGATTAGATGCATTCTGACAGATGCAGGTCTGCCAAAGGCAAAAGCTAAAGTTGATTGCTGAGAACAGAACCCATTAATTTTATTCTGGGATTTTAATATTATAAGATTCATCCCAAAGGGGAAAAAAATCAAGCCCTTTAATTTTGTTAATCTGTGGCAGCAAAAAGCAATGTAGAGTTTTGTGGCCCTCAAAGATTAGCAAATTCTATCGGGGAGGAAAAGCCACCAAGCAGATCTTCACACAATGCACAATGACTTTTTAGGCAATTTGGGAATTAATCTCATACAACTCACAATTAATATATTGATTTCAGTAACACAAGTTGTGATAATCACTTTAATAGGTTTAATGGAAATGTAGAGAAATTCATGAAATTTCAGAGCTTGGAAATCGTTTTTGTTTTTGATTAAGATCCTGTTTTGAATTTTGCTGCTGGCTGAGAGATTTTGGGAGCTGTAGCTTAGACTCAAAGGAAGGAGGAATGAAAATCAGCGGAGGAAACAGAAATAATTTAAATTATGCAGATGACACCATCATACTGGTAGAAAATAGCAATCGCTTGAAACAACCTTTAATGAAAGTAGAAGAAGAATGTGCCAAACGTTAAGAAAATTAGAAATTATGACTACCGAAGAACTACACAAATTTAAAGTTTACAAAAAGAAATTGAAATAGTGAAAGATTTTGTATACTTAAGTTCAGTCATTAACCCAAATGGGGACTGCAGCCAAAAAATCAGAACAAGACTGAGACTAAGAAGAGTAGAAATTAAGGAATTAGAAAATATTATTAAGTGTTAAGATGTTCCACTGGAGACCAAGACCAAGATCATTCCTACTATTGTGTTCCTGATCACAATATAGATACAAAAACTGGACAGTAAGAATGCTGATGGGGGGAATTTGATTCATTTAAAATATAGCTGGAGAAACAATCTGCAGATATGCTGGGAAGACAAACAAGTGGGTCCTAGAACAAATCAAGGCTGAAAGATGAACAAGTGGGTCCTAAAACAAATTAAACCTGAACTATCTCTTGAGGTCAAAACGATGATTGCACCCTAAATTCATATCAGATTTCACAGACAATGTGTCCTGTGGGCACATTAAGAGAAGACAAGACTTTCAGGAAAAGACAATAATGGTAGGCAAAGAAGAAGACCAAACATGAGTTGAATTCACTCCAAGAGAAGCCATAGGCTTGCATTTGCAGGAGCTGAGCAAGACAGTTGAGGACAAGACATTTTGGAGAGCTCTCATTCATAGGGTCACCCTAAGCCTAAAATGGAGACAACTTGACAGCACATAACAACAACAATCTAGAAAATATTTTTCTAAATACAGTACTGAGAAAAATAGGTCTGTCACTGGTCTGTAGCACGGTAGTTAAATGGCAGCATAAATGTAAAGGTTTCCCTTGCTCAAAAGCCAGTCGTATTCAACTCTAGGGTTCAGTGCTCATCTCTGTTTCAAAGCCGAAGAGCCAGCACTGTCTGCTTCTGCAGACATTTCCATGGTCATGTGGCAGACATGACTAGACACCGGAGCACACAGAACTCATACCTCTGAATAAAGTGGCTGGAGTTACAACAGTCAGGACTGCTCTTGGAGGCATGGTTTTTTAAGATGGCTAGCAAGCCACCAGAAAAATCTAGGCTAGACCGATCTGTGGTATCAGACATTAGGGCCAAGAGAGCTTTTCTTGTATATCCTGATAGTACTATTATGCCTACAATTTGCAGGTTAGTTATAATCCATGAGAAACAGAAGCAGTGGGTAGTGGGTATTTTCAAATACATCCGTGAAAATCACAAAGCATCTGTAAATTTATATAAGGCCAGTCCAGGGCATTTTGCTCCCTGATCAAATACCAATATCATACCCTCCATGCTACCTGTATTGACAGCTGAACCTGTTTCCAAAAATGGTACCAATTTGGCATTATCCATCCTACCTGAAAGCAGAAGACTAATTCAGGAGGTGCAGGACAGGTTATTGGATACATGCAGTTTGATCCTTCAACAGAAAGGAATGATCAAAGGGCTGTGTTCTAGCTTCTAACACCTAAGGCAGTGGCCTTATTCAGGCCTGAGTTTACACATTTAATTGCCATATACTGTACTGTATTTTGAATAACTGCATTCTGGGAACAAGCAGTAGAACATCCCCATCTTGCCCTGTTTGTGAACAAAGTTCCCAACTTGGTGACTGCATTACAAAATGAGCTTATGGCTAGCTTCTTAGACACCATTTTCTTACCATTTCAGATTCCAACTAATTGTTGTCTTGCATCTTGGCTTGGCTTGGGTTTGGTGGTAACCTTTGGGGTTGTTTATATAGGAAAGTGGGATTTTTTTAAAAAATGGGTAATCATAAAGTGGGCATAAAAGAGGCCTAAAATCTAGCACAGAACTTGGGTCACCTAGCTATAAAGTGATTCTTTTTTCTGCTGCTTATCATGTATCTTTTGCTCTCTGATTTGGGCAAAACTGGGCATTATAATCCAAACAAGTAAATATTCCAAGATGCCCTCTGGATGAAAGAAAAGAGGAGCTCCTTAACAGGTGTCTTTTTGAGGCTGACCCTCCTTTTGTCCTACTCAACTCATTTCTTATCTGCCTTTTCCTAACTTTTAGGTAACATCTGGCCCAAAGAATTCCAACAACAATACTGGATGAGAATTCTACTATTGCCGAGGGCTCACTAACTCCACTGGCAATATGGATTTTGTGATGAAGCAAGCCCTAGGGGGTAAGTGTTTCCTTTCTATTTGAAGCCTTCTGTCTTCAGCCCATTCCACCTTGTCTTGGTTACTGAATCTCAAGCTATAGGCAAGGATTTTGTTTTAGTCAGAAAACTGTATGGGATTTGGAAGGGAGATTGCTATTCCTGCAGTCTACATTTCTACTATTTGACTCTAAAACAGAGGTTCTCAACCTATGGCCCACAGGCCAGCCCCGGCCCATGGCACCATTTCATGTGGCCCGTGTCACTGCCACTGCCACCACTGGAAGTGGAAGCAGACGCATTTACAAACATCTGCAAATATTTGTATGGAATTTTTTTTTGCTTAGAAACAAAATATGAGGGGTCCAAAATGTGAGGGGCACAATAGAAATGTGCCAAGAAGAAAGACATGGAGACCTTTTAATACCTTTGTCATAATGCTAAAAGTTAGGGTTTTCCACTGAAGATAAATGGTGAGAAGGTCAGGATAAATAGAAGGAACTATTTCTTTATTCAGTAAAGTGCTTACAGTAGAATTCATTGCCACATGATCTTGTGTTAGCAACTAGGTTGAATATCTTTAAAAAGAGGCTTGGAGAAGGCATGGAAGATAAGCTTATGAAGAGCTATTGCATGTATATGCATACTGTATCTATGTTTGGTGAGGCTACATTGTACCTCAACTGTCAGAGACAACTTGTCTAGATACCAGTTTTTGGAAACACAAGCAACAGAACCCTCAATTTCTCCTGGTAATTTCTTCATAGGCATCTGGTTGGGCATAATGTAACTTGAATTCTAGGCTAAAGAGGCCTTCAAACTGATCAATGATGGCCTTGCTTACACTCTTAATTTAAGCAAAATGTAGGTACTGTATGGGACATGATATCAATCCTAAACCATTGCCAACTCTGGCTAGAGATATATTGTTGTCTGTCCCAGCACTTGGGAGAGATCCATCATCAGTCAAGTTTGTTCTTTGTCAATGACTGGAAGCTTAAGTCCATGGAGAAAAGTCTAACTTTTCCATTAATTTTCGTTGTTTGTGAAATCTGATATGAATTTAGGGTGCAATCATACAGGCTTTTTTGAAGTGATCTGGTTACTAAACAGGGTCACTTAAGACAGTAGGGATGAGCAATATATCATTTGGTGCAATCCTTGCATCCAAATAGCATACAGACCTCAAGTTTACTTAAGAGACCACGTCACCCCGAGAACATCTGCCTGCCCCACTAGAGCAGACTGAAGGGGCTCTCTACTAGTACCAACGGCTTGCCTCTCCAGCACTAGATGGAGGGCCTTTTCAGTATCCGCTCCGGCCATTTGGAACCTCCTGCCAACTAACCTACCTCTGCTTCCAACCAGAATTGTTGCCCTGTAGAAGAGATTTAATGACATGGTTGGCCCAGCGGGTGTGGGGTAATTCTACTGGACCTACCCCTCGCCTCAGCTGGCTCATATGATTATTGGTCAACTCTACTATCTGATGTTTATATTTTAGAGTGTTGTGATGTTTTATTTATATGTATTGGGTGTTGGAGTGTTTTTATGTAAAACCGCCCAGAGTTGCCTTGGCGAGGGGCAGCTAAATAAGTAGAAATAAATAAATAAATAAATGAGCCTATTTCTGATATTGTGAATTGGCTTAATTAGCAAAGCCATTTCAGGATATTGGCAAATTGAATACATTCCTTGCTCCTCTGTGAATGGCAGAGAAAGTGGAATTATTAAAATAATGTTGTCTATGCTAGACCTTTGCTGAATCACTTACATAGTTTTTTAAAAAAAACGTTTTGTTTATTTTGTTGCTACTGCTGATTGAGAAACTGCCCACAGTTGCAATCTTTACTGACACTTTGTACAAGAGCAAAGAAATATAACCTCAGTGATTCCAACAATAGTCTAGCAAAGGCAACAAAATAAAAAAGTTCGTTGCTGCCACAATGACTTTACCTGTTAGTGATCTTTGGAGCTGGCTGGATAGCTCATGGAAGAGGAGCACTTGGAGCCAGGGATTAGGAGTTCAAATCCCTGCTGTGCCTCCTAGGAAAAGAGCCAGCATATGTGATATTAGCAAGCTAAATGGTCCCAGAGTGTCCCCAGAAGAACGAACTGGCAAACAACTTTTAAGTACTTTATACCTGGAAAACCATCAGAAAAGTGACATAAGTCAGGATTGACTTGACAGTACACAATTAGTAATATTATTAATGAACTTTCAAGGTGAATATGTCAGCAAGCCTTTTAAGGCCTATAAGATCATTAAAACAGTGCAGTGTTGGCCTTGGACTTTTAAAATTTATATTATCTCCTTTTACTGCTCCGGATAGTGTTGAATAATGTTATGGTTTTAAGATTATTTTGTATGCCATCTGGCTTTGTTTCCTGCAAAAGGGTGGTGTATAAATGTAAATAAATAAATAAATAAATAGCATAAGTAGTGATCATTCAATGTGTTCATAGCATAAATACTGTGGCAATCTGGTTTCATGGATTCTCTTTCTAACCTTGATATTCTGCTCACTCCCTAGCTAATTTGGTTTTTTTAAAACTTACACAGTTTCAGCTGTTGAGGAATGTAATATCACCTTTGTGTCACTTTTGCAAAGCACAAGAAATATAAACATTGGGGGAAAGGGTTGGATATTGTGGAAGATTGCAAGATAAGAGGAACACGAGTAGCTTGTCTCAGAGGCCACAGTTGCAAAGTCCAATTTATTACCTGTGATGTCAAGGTGAGATAATGAAGCAGGCAGGATATTTACCCTAGACTGAACTACAAGGATGTTTGTTGTCAGTTTTTGGAGCAGGCAGTGTATGCAGATTAAAGGAGCCTCAAATCCAACATTTGTTGCAAAAATTCTGTTCTGCTCACAAGTCCCACTGAGTTCCGTGGAACCAGTTCAGTCTGTACAAGATTGTAGCTCAAATCTCTAAAAACGCGTTGTGATTCAAGTGTTTCTCTTTCTTTTTTTGTATATGATCCTTCTTGGACCTAAGAACAGCTGTAAGAGAATTCAACAATAGGTCAGCTGAAATCTTCAAAATGACATAACACTTTTGGACATCTCTAACAGCTCTCCTAATTTTATCTACAAACAATTGACAGGATAGAAGATGTGTGTTCGGTTTACCTTAATGATGTTTTCATTCCCATATTAACATTATAGAAGCACAATCACTCACTGTGATTTGGTCAATGAAGATATCCACCACCTCATTAGTATGGTATTTGTGGCTGCTGAGGTTTGAAAATCAGTGGGCATACAATGCTACAATAAATGAAGGTGTTATAGAAAAAGTCACATTGTACTTTAAAAATAAGATCTAAACAACATTTTACTGAAAGTCACTACAGGCTTACTAAAAAAGACCGATTTAAATCTATGAAGGAAAATTAATATTGTCCTGATGTCTGATGCTCAATATTAATGTTCTTGGTACCCGGCATGTGTGCCATGGCAGCTGATCTTCCCCCATGGCTTCATGTAGATGTTAAAAATCACTGGGGAGATGATTGACCCCTGAAGAATGCCATATTGGCTCACCCAAAGGGCCAGCCATAACTCCCTAAATTGCACCATCTGAATATGGCCTACAAGGAAGGAATGGAGCCAGCACAAAGATGATCCACATGGCTAATCAATGTAATCCTCATGGAAATCTGGTCCTCATCAGGAACATCAACAAGATTAACCAGAAAATCCCCAACAGCCTCCTCAAACCCAATCAGATCCAGAAGTCTGCAGGAGCATACAATCCTAGCTGGTGCAGCCTCCTTGTGATGGAGGATTACCACCTCAAATCAGTTCTACGCAGATGATGGTCAGAACAAGTGGAAGTAATTTCTTCCACCCAGAGGTCATCACTCTCGTGCCCTGTCATAAATACCAGGTCTAGCATATGGCCAGCAACATGGGTAAGGCCATGTACATATTGGGGAGAGCCCAAAGAGGTAATGGTTTCCAAGCTTGGAGGACCTTAACAGTGCCACTGAGGTGTACTCAATAAGCCCATGCATGGATAATTCCATATCATTAAGAGAGCAGTTTACCAATTCACTCTCTACATTGTCTCACCTGCTCAAACCCACATAGAAGGCCTCCAGGGCAGTGGTGGGATGCCCAAATTTTTACTGCCCCACCGTGATGTCATCACAGTGTGGGCGGAGCTAACATCATAATGTCATGACATTGTGGGTGGAGCCAAAGAAAATAAATAAATAAATAAATAATAAAATAAAATAAAAATAAGCACACACACACACCCCTCAACCCACCCACCCACCCACTACACAAGGACAACAAGGAGGACAACAAGGAGGACAACAAGGAGGCCGTTCATATGTGCCAAGCACTGTAGGCCTGCATGCACATCAAGTGCTTGGTGCATGCACAGTGGGGAAACCAGTGAAAAGGTAAGCCCTGAAGGTGGTTCCCCCCAAAAGCTGCTACCGGTTCTCTGGGACACTGGGAAACGTTACTACCGGTTCTGCGGAACTGGTGAGAACCTGTTACATCCCATCACTGCTCCAGGGCCAGGCACAAGAGGGGAGTCTGGGGCGTGGTTAAGATGGCGTAGTGTGAACATCGCTTTCCCTCTGCTCCGCCATTCAATGGGTTACCAATGCGATTTTAAATGAACTTTAACAGAGATTTTTGAAAGAAACTAACTAGAAGAAGGGAGCTGAGATCTGAAAGTCTGTGGGAGAGGATTTTTTCGGTAAAGGAGAGGCGCGGAGGCGCGGAGGCGCGAGCTCCGATCGGCGGTGGGGACGCGAGCCTCGTAAGAGACTCCCGGCCATTGCCGCTGTTGTAGAGCCGGCCGAGCACCGACGCTGAAAGTAAAAAGACTGTTTTGAGGACTTACGAAGACTGTCGGAGAGCGAGCGACGAGTTGCGGTACCGGAGCCTGCCCCAGATCGAGATCGAGATCCTGGATTGCTTCACTGGGTGAGAGAGAGAGAAAGGAGGGATCCCGAGGGGGGCAGACGGGGTGCCGCGAGTCGCACGCGCACGGAGGACTCTTGTATATTTTTTTATAAAAGGGACACGCTGTTCGAAGGGAGGGGAGTGAAGAGAGAACCGCTTTTTTTTTCCCCTTCTTCCTTTTTGGACTGGCGCTATAAAGGAGTTAAGATTGCTTGCTAAGGAGGGAAAATAAAAGAACGGAGATTGAATAAAGGGAGAGGAGGACGAGGACAAGGACGAGGAATTACGGAGAATGGAAATAGAGAACGGAAATAGAGAACTTTAATGAGAACGGTTTGGTAGACATGCAATACTAAGAAACACTTGGAAATTTGGAATCACGCGTTTTGGCAAACAGTACTCTCCTTTTTACTTTTTTTTTATTATTACGATACAATCACATACATTTAAGAAAGGCACTGAAAATGGCGGAATAAAACGAAACTTATTCAGACTAAAACGAAACTTAGCAAGCTCGGATTGAGAAACGAAAGAGAAGCGCCATTTTATTTTCTGTTATTTGTTATATGTTTGTTAGTCTAGTTAGTTGATTGTTTGTATTGTTCGGTTTCTCTCTTCTGTTTGTTATTTCATGGTCTAGATCGAAGAGCTCTTGAAGTGTTACTGTCAAGTTTTGTTGTCCCTATTTATTGTTAGAAGCTCCGTAGCTTGTGAATCTGATTCCTTCCCCCCCCTTTCCCTCCCCTCTCCCCCCTCCTTTTTTCTTTCTTTTTTTTTGTTTTACGCTGGTGTCTTTCCCTGTTTTCTCCTGGGTCACGATCTATAATTTTCTCCTTTTGTTATTATTGTTCCTTGCTCTTTCTCCCTCCCCTCCCCTTCCCTTCCCTCTAACTGTGGAAAGCATTGTAAATTATTTCAAATAGAAGGTATTAATTTTTTTTCTTCTCTCTTATATTATTTTTTTTCTTATACTATTGTAAATTATTTTATTTAGAGGGCACTGACTGAATCAAGAGGGCAAGGGAAATATAAGACAATAGTCCACTATATAACCAATAAACATATAAATACATAAAAATATATTTAAAAAATTGGGTTTATTAAGTAATCAATCAAATTAGTAAATCTTTAATTGGAATAATAAATTGGAAATTTATTTGGAAACAGATTAAAAACGAAAATTGTCCTTAGATATTGACTTTAGTGATTGTAAGATTTGATTGATTGCTTGGTTAATTGATTTTACCTAAACTAATCTGATTGAAGACCAAGAAAATAATTGATGTCAAATTAGGAATTACACAAGTTGTCTATCGGAAATTGGATTTTTGATTTATTACTTGATTATTGAAATACACTAAAACTATAATGGAGGGGGGGAGGGGGAGAGAGGAGGAGGAAGTGGTTAAGCCTAAAACTAGGAAGGATAAAAGAGAGCAGAAGGACCAGAAGGAAAAGGAGAGACACACCCCATCACCGATATTGGAGACCCCAGATGCAGGAGATGTGCCCAGTTCCGAATCATCTGATATGGACAGAATGTTTAAAATGTTACAACAGATGTCATCACAGATAAAAAACAACAATGAAGAAATGAAGAAGGATAGAGAGATTGCCAGACTTCAACATGAGAGTCTGGCGAGATCCCTCTCCGATTTACAGAAAGAAGTTATGGAAAATACAAAAAAGATTAAGATGATTACAGATACGATTCAAGAAGATGTTAAAAAAGTGAAGATAACAGTTAATGAACTTTACCTCCATGAACACCATACTGCATTAAGAGTGACAGCACAAGAGAAAAGGATACTTTTGGTGGAAGAGGGGCAGAGAAAACAGAATATTGTGATCAGAAAATTGACTGAACGAACGCCAGACAGGCTTAAAGAAAGAATAGTGGATTGGCTTAATTCGTTACAAATGGGGAAAGATTTTGTTCCAGAGGATTTGGGTGGAGTTTTCAGAATTGGGGGGAGAAGGGGTAAGAATGTATCTAGAAATGTTTTGGTCAAATTTGCAAATTGCGCGGATAAGCTTAAAGTAATGGCTTACATTAAACAAGCTGGTTCTGGCGTTCTAAAAATAGAAAATGACGATGTGGAAATCTACAACGATATTGCCCCGGAAGAAAGAAAATGGAAGTACAGGATGAAACCGGTTACAAGATTACTGACTGCCAAGGGTATCAAATATAACTGGAGGTTCCCACAACAACTAGCTTTTTTTTATGACAAAAAATGCATATTATTGACTCCAAGACGGATGTTCTGGATTATTTAACACACATTGGATTGATTAAGGTGGCATCAAGTGAATGGATTGAGTTAAGAACGGATTTGCATATGTCTGGGGAAGCGGTATCGGTTTTGAGAATGGAGGGGGAGGAGAGGGGAGCGGTGGGAGGGTTGGATACGTCAGAACCGAGTCTTGAAATTATAGAGTGAGAATGTTAATAAACAAAGAAATATAGGCGGAGGGAGGAGGGGGCCTTAGAAAAAGCAATGGCATCTTACACTGACCCCCCCCCTCCACTCTTTGGTAAACGGAGGCGATATTCTTGGAAAAGAAGCAGGGAGGGTAAATGACTGCAGAAGCATAGGTAAGTTTTTCTTTTTGTATTTTTATTATGTTCTACAGGTTAGTTTTTATATATTTTTAGGTTATTCTTGTTTAATATTTAGTTTTTATAGTTTTTGTAACACAGGGGATAGATGGTACACGTCCAGGGCGCATTGTAAAAAACCAAGGAAATTAATAAAATTTGATGGTTAAGAACTTAAAAGTATTAACATGGAATGTGAAGGGTACAGGCACAGTATTAAAGAGGAAAAGATTACAAATAGCTATTAATAGAGAAAAAGCAGATGTTATCTTTCTGCAAGAGACCCACCAAAAGTCTGCTGAATCAAATAGAATGGTCCTGAGAGGCATGCAAATATATGAGAAGGCCTATGGCTCATCAAAAGCAAGAGGAGTTGCAACACTAATATCAGAAAAGACAGGGTTTAATATGACACAAAGCATGGCTGACCCAGAAGGTAGATATCTTATAATTAAAGGAAATATAGATGAGGAAGAAATTACATTGGTCAATATATATGCACCAAATGATAATCAGAAAGAATTTTTAAATAAGATGGGGAAAATTCTAGAGAGAGAAGGAACAAAAAATATGATAATAGCAGGGGATTTTAATTTAATAAGGTCAGCAATAGACAGCACAGGTAGTCAGAAAAAATGTAAAAAATATATACTGGATGATTGGATTAAGGTACTGGGGGTAAAAGATACATGGAGAGAGATCAAGGGGAATGAAAGGGAATATACTTTTTGCTCCCAGGCACATAATATGCAATCCAGAATTGACTACATTTTTGTTACAAAAGAGTTAATTAGAAACATTGAAGATATTAAAATAAGAACATTTAACGAGTCAGATCATGCAAAAATATTGATGGAGATAAAATTGGACTGTAGGGAGGGGAAGGTATATAATTGGAGATATGATACAAATCTATTTAGGGAAGATGCTAGTAGGAAAAATATAATGGAGAAATTGGAAGAATACTGGAATTGGAATGATAATGGTGAGGTCAGCTATAGCACGGTATGGGACACAATGAAAGCGATATTTAGAGGGGAATCTATAAAACTAAAGAGTGCAAAAAATAAGCAGAATAAAAATAGATATCAGGAGTTAGAAGCAAAATTAAAACAGCTCTACCTGGAACAAGCAAGAACTAAGTCTATGAATTTTTAAATTTTTTATTGATGTGTTTTAACTTGGGTTGTAAGCCGCCCAGAGTCGGGCTTGCCCGATTGGGGCGGGTTAGCAAGTATGAAATATAAATAAATAAATAAATAAGAGCAAGAGAATTTTTGAGGACATACAAAAAATTAAGAAGGAATTGGACGGGAAAGACATGGAAAGGGTTAAAAGGGATATGATTTATTTAAAAAGAGAATATTTTGAGTACAGTAATAGGAACTCCAAATTGTTAGCAAAAGCAGCAAGAGAGAAGAAAATTAAAAGTCAGATTGGGGTATTGATTGATAAAAATGGAAAGAGATGTAATAAAAAAATTGATAAAATGAAGATAATAGAAGATTTTTATAATGAACTGTACTCAAAAAAGGGAATAAACTTGGATAAACTCAGGGAGTGTTTTGAAAATCAAAAATTGTCACAAATAACAGCAGAACACAGAAATATAATGGAGGAAAAGATTACAGAAAAAGAAATTGAGCAAACAATAAAGAGATTAAAAGCAGAGAAAGCCCCAGGGGAAGATGGATTATCGGCCGAGTTTTATAAGGATTTTAGAAATTGGATTGTTCCGAGGTTGAGCAAGTTATTTAATAAAATTTTAGAAGGTGAAGCAACTCCAGATTCATGGAATAGATCGATAATTACATTAATTCCGAAGCCAGGCAAAGATCTAGAAAAGGTGGAATCGTATAGACCGATTTCACTAATAAATCAGGACGCAAAAATTTTCACATCAATTATGTCAAATAGATTAAATAGTTTCATATCCGATTATATAAAGGAAGATCAGGCAGGGTTTGTTAAAAACAGATATATGTCAGATTTAACGAGAAGAGTAATAGATTTGATGGACTTATCTGAACAAAAGAAAGAGAAAGTAGGATTCCTGTCTCTGGATATTTTCAAAGCCTTTGACTCTTTACAATGGTTAACAATACAAGAGATGATTAAATTATATGGATTTGGGGTTAAATTTCAGGGAGTAATTAAAAAGTTATATCAATCTGGAACAGCTCGGGTCAAAGTCAACGGTGAATATTCAGGAAATATAAATTTAGAGGCAGGTACAAGGCAGGGTTGTCCACTGTCCCCAACATTGTTTATACTGGCTATGGAGTTTTTAGCGAATTTGATACGTCAGGACAAGGACATAATAGGAATGAAGGGTAATAAAATAAATTTGTACGCAGACGACACGCTAATTATTGCAAAACATCCAACAAAGACATTGGAAAACATACATAAACATCTAAGTAATTTTGAGGATATAACAGGCTTGAGAGTTAACTGGGATAAGACTGAAATGATATTATGTAATGGGACCAAGGAAGAAGAGAAAAGAATAAAAGAAAAGTATAAGATCCAGATTGGAATTAAAATTAAATATTTGGGGATAATAATTTCAAATAAGTTTGGCGAGCTTAAAGGGTTAAATTATAGTAAACAGAGGAAGGAAATTGAACAAAAAATAATTCGGTATAATAAGTTAAACCTATCATGGTTTGGACGGGTTGCACTAAGCAAGATGATGTTGTTACCCAAATTAAATTTTTTATTTGATGCATTACCGATTAAACTTACTGATAAAGAATTAAAGGAGTATCAAAATATAATAAATAAATTTTGTAATGGAAAACAGGGTGCTAGGATAGGCAAAAAATTGTGGTATGCATCTCAAAAAGAGGGGGGCTTAGGGATACCCAATATTCGTAATTATTATAGAGCCTTCCAGGTAAGAAATGCTATTAGAATATTAAATAGGGAAGAAGTAATATGGGAAAAAATTGAGAGAGAGGAGTCTCAGAAATTTGATAAGTCAATATTTTTAAGTGAAAGAAAGGAAAACTATAAACAGAATTATCGATGCAAGTTGACAAAAGTAACAATAGAAGAATGGAATAGAATGAAAAAGGAGCTTGTCCCAGGTACCTCGCCTGTTTTAGAGATAGATGATATGAATACTTTTCCAATACAAATTGATGATAGGATTAGGAATATATTGGTAGAAAAGGAGGCTCTCTTGCTGAAAGATTGGATCAACATTTGCAAGGATAACGAAAGAAGAAGAGAGTTATTTTTGTGTATGCATTTAGATTGGTTTAAGACTCTCCAATTAAATAATTGGAATAAGAGATATTTGTTAGATAACAGTTTAAAAAGAGAATTAACTTCATTTGAAACATTGTTGACCAAATTAAGGAGGGGGGACATAGGAATCAAAGGGATAGTAAGTAAAATTTATAAAATTTTGAATGAAAGTGGAAATATACAGGATGTCTTGAGAAATAAATGGGAATATGAATTAAATGAGACAATTTTAGCAGAAAATTGGAAGAGAAAATGGAAAAGAAGGGTTATGAGAACTATGTCTGTGAGAATGAAGGAACACAATTATAAGTTAATTTGGTGGTGGTATAGGACCCCAGTTGGGCTGCACCGTATGGACAACAGGATCAGCGACAAGTGTTGGCGATGCAAACATGAGATGGGAACATACATACACATGTGGTGGAATTGTAAATGTTTGAAAATTTTTTGGGGAAATGTGAAAAATGAAGTAAACAATATATTAGATAAGCAGCTCATATGGGGTCCTGATACAGTGTTGCTAACAGAGGTCGACAAGTTCAATATAAGTAATGATAACAAAGAATTGATGTCAGTGATGTTGCCAGCGGCTAGACTCTGCATAGCGAAAAATTGGAAAAATGAGGTTTCGATAAAAATTCAAGATTGGTATAAAGAAATGTGGGAGCTGGCACTCAATGATAAACTTACCTGTGAATTAAATGTAAAAAAAGGTAGAGTTAAAGTTAATAATTTTTGGAGAGTCTGGAAACCTTTCGTGGAATATGTGACAGTTAAGAAAAAAGGGGTTACTCCTGTACCGGAACAAAATGTTTTTTGGAAACTATGAGTTTTTTACAAGCCCTTGGACATTGTAAATATCACAGGGGTGTCATTAAAGGGTGAATTAGAATAGTGAAGGAAACCAAATGTATTAGAGAATTGGTTAATTTGAGTTAAGAAAGAACTATATAATTCTCTTTATATGTTTAATAGAGATGGGTTTTTTTTTTTTACATTATGGATGTCTGTATTTGGTTTACGTGAGGTACTTATATTGACTTAAATGTGGAAAAAGTGTTTCCTTTTTAATGATTGAATTTCTTTATAATTTTGTCATTCTTGTATGTTTTCTATTTTTGTATGTTCTTTATAATTTTTCTCTGTATGTTTATTTTTTTTTTAAATACCTATATAAAAAATAAAGTTTAAAAAAAAAAACAAGAGGGGAGTCTGCTGATCTTATGGATGATATCAACCCCAATACCCCACCTTTCTGGTCTTTTGTACCATTTTACTGAGTAGACAAAATACCATGAACATAAAGTGCTGAACTAATTTAGACAGGTCCCAATTTGCTCCATCCACACTTAAAGACTCTAGAGTTTTTTCCTTTGTTTTCGCTTTTTTATCGATTATTTACCTTCACATTCAACTGTTAGGTTATTATAAAACAGGGTTTTTTTAGGAAATGTGAGGCAATGTTATTTTATATTTACCTTATTTTCAGAATTGACTGAAATGCTGGCTGTTGCACAGTGACTTTTAGTAAACTGCTATTCAGACCTCATTTTTTAAAGTACAACGTACCTTTTCAGGATGGCTTTTTCTACACACACACATGCACGCACGCGTGTGCACATGCACTCCTTACATAACCAAAACATTTTATACTCATCAGCATAATCAGCATATAATCCCTGTGTTTTGGAAATTTAGATCTTCAATCATCTAACAGATTGAAATAAGCAATTAGTTTAGTGATATTTCTTGTATTCTTGTAAATGCTAAGGGCTTGAAAGGCTCTGCCTGGATTTCTGTTAAGAATATTATTAGTATTTCCTCCTAATATAAACCCCCTTCTACAAAATGATTGGGTTTCTGTATGAGTCTGGTCATGAAGTGCACGTGTTTTCTAATAGTTAGGAAGTTTTTGTTGATATTTAGCCAAATCTAGATTCCTATAACTTGAACACTTACTTATATATCCTGCAGTCTAGGATGGTCAAGAATAGATCCTGCCCCTCCACTGTATGCTCTCACAACTCCTTTTCTCAAGGCTAACATGCACAGTTCTTTCAATCTTTCCTCAAAGGCTTTGTTTCCAGTCCCCTGATAATCCTAGTAGCCTTCCCCTGACTTGTATCTCTCTTCTATGACTTTATGAATCACTTTTAATTTGAAACACACTTATTAGTGAGGATAATTGTCACTCCTCTAGCTGTGATTCCTCCAGCCTTAGAGGACCCTTCTGTACAATATTGCACTTCCAAACCTGGATGTTTTAGGACTTTTGGGCTAGGGCATTGGGGCTCTTGGAGTAATATTAAATCTGGGGCATTAAGCCTGATCACATTTTATGATACAACACCTTTTAATTATGGATTGTAACCTCTTAACATTAAAATAGAGTGCTTTTAATTTAGTGCTACCTATTATAAGAAATTGCAGATAGGCCCAATTCATTGCTGAGTTTGATGTTTGAAATATTAAAGGCGGTAGAATGTCTATTACAGGTAGTATTCCAAGCCGGCAGGATTTGTTAGTGGTCCATTGTCTTCCTAAATCTTTATTTCCTGGCAATCTCTGATGCTACATGTTTATTTATTTTTTCTCCTCTCTTTCACAATTTATGTGATAGTCTGATTGCTTTGTGAGAATATTGATAACTGGTTATAGGTGACTTACTGGAAATGGTTTCGACCTAGTTTCAGGTACCCCAGACTTTATTGTGTCACCTGTATTGGTTTATTCATAGTTTGTGGCTGCTGTCCAGTAAATTTGAACTAACTTCAGATTGATTGTTTTGTTCCCCTATCTACAAATTTCTGCTAATTCCTGTGTTGGGCTGAGAATATGTTCTTCTTTTAGCTTCTCTCCTGTTCATTATTTATTTATATAGTTTGCATATATTTGTTTAAGAGTTTAGAATTTGCAAGGTGATAATAATTGAGAGCTTCCTCCCATTGATAGGTCCTCATGTGCAACTACTAAGGTATTTGCTTTCTCAGTAGTAACAAAAACTCCTTTGTATTGAACTTTTCAGTTTGAGCATCTCTAATGAAAAACAGATGAAAAATATTTTGTTCATTAATAATTGCAACTATTTCTTCCATAAATGGGTTTTCAGCAGAGGCACCCACCCAGTGATGGGATGATAAAAATTTTTATACCCCACCCTGACGTCATCACAGTGGGGGCGGAGCTAACGTCATGACGTCATGGGTGGAGCCAACGTCATGACATCATGACGTTGTAGGCGGGGCCAAAAATAAAATAAATAAAATAAAAATAAAACACACACACACACACCCCTCAACCCCCCCCCACAAAACCGTTAATAAAATAAATAAAATAATAATTAAATAAAAATACACCCAAACACCCACCCACCCCAAACACAAACCCCACTTACAATGGGGACCGTTGGGGCTGGCCCCCAGCCTTGGTGCCCGGCGCCGCGCCTAGCCGGGCAGCCCACGCTCCCGGCCGCAACGCTCCATGGGCGGCCCCGACCCTGCACGCGCGCGCTGCCCACCTCCTCCCCCCCAGCCACCCAGCCAGCAGCCAGGGGCTCCCCGCTATGGCGCCACCCCCCCCCCCCCCCGACGAGCGCCCAGTCTGACGGCAAGCTGGCTGGGTGGGTGGGTGGGCACCCCCCCCTGCCAGCCCGCCGCCAGAAGTTCGAAAAAGGTAAAGATCGCGGCTCGACTGCGGGGGTTAGCTGGGATCCCGAGGGTTTTCCCCATCGTCGCCTAACCCCCGCAGAGCTGCCCACGCGCACGCCCGAGGATTCGAAAGGGTATTCCTACCCTTTTGAATCCTCGGGCGTGCACGCGGACGGCTCTGCGGGGATTAGGCGAGGATGGGGGGAACCCTCGGGATCCCAGCTAACCCCCGCAGTCGAGCCGCGATCTTTACCTTTTTCGAACTTCTGGCGGCGGGCTGGCAGGGGGGGGGTGCCCACTATTCAGCAGGGGAGGGAGCGCCTTCTGCCTGGGGGGGGGGCGAGCGATGAAAAGCCTGCAGGGTCCAGCGATTGCCCCCTAAAAGAGCCGTCTTGTCTTGGTAAGGACGGGCGGCAGAGGATGAGGAAGGGGTCCAGGCGGGCCGCGCGTGTGTCTTTGCCACCTGAGTCCTGTTTTTGTCCGGACTGGCACCGCGCAAGCCCCCACCCCACCCCCCACCTGATTGGCTCTTGGCGAGGGCTGCCTCGGAATAGCGATGCGGAGGGCGCCGCTCGTCCTCCCTCCCTCCCATAAGATCTCTACGAGGCAAACCATTGCCAGCCACGAAGGGGTCCGGGGGCGGCGGCGGCTCAGAGGAGGTTCCTACAGCACGGAGCGAGTGTGTGTGTGTGTGTGTGTGTGACGGACTCTGGGCGGAGTGGGGGAGAGGGTCGTGGGGGGGGGAAGAGAGAGAACAGCCTCCCGTTTTCGCTGCAGTGCCCCAGAGGAGCCTCTGGACTCTGGCGCGCCTCAGGTTTTTTGGCACCCAGGTTGGGTGCGCGGCGGGAAACCCGCGTGGCGCTCCTGAGGGGGGACCTGAGTCGCGCCGCCTCCGGGTCGGACGGCTTGCTTTGCTCTCCGTGTGAGGGAAGGGCTTCGTTCGGGAGGACCCTCTTTTCGGCGGGTTTCTTTCGGCTCTTAATGCGCACTGAATTGGAGCCATTTTGGCTCAAATTAAATTTTTTTTTTTCTGCCGGTGAGGCGTCCGATCCGGACGCCTCAAAACCGATATTACCCTCCCGGAGACCCCTCCGGAAATCCTTATAACGGTTCTGTGGATCCGTTCAGAACCGGTAACATCCCATCACTGCACCCACCATTCTAGATATGCAGCTCTTAGACATCTCTCCATACTGAGGGTGTATGAGAACCAAAGACTCCTGAGCTGTCTTTTGTACACACCATTGCCTCTGTACATGTAGAGGAGATCTCTCAATCAATGATTGGGTTGGTTGATAAATTTCAGCAGTATTCATTGTCCAGTTGGGAAAGAAGGATCCTGTGAAATTAAAGTTGTCTGATTTGTGTGGTATAAGTCTCTGAGAGGGAAGATGTGGAGTCAAGGCTGATTTCTTTCTTTCTTGATGACAAAGAGTAATCGGAAATGGTGTATCAGGCTCTTAGCCTAGCAACTTGGTGGCTGACCCAAGGTCATCTCAAGCTACATGTGCCTTTGCACAGGTGCAACTTTGCCAAATTCTACACAACAGTAAAAGGCTTTTTGGTGCATCACCCCATTCCCCCCCCCGGAAACCAGGCATTTGTTCCTCCCACATGGCCCTCCATGAAGCATCAGTTTAACTTTGTGGCCAGATGCAGAGAACACAAAACTCCATGTTCCTCCATTGGGCAGCAATGGTCTCAATTTGGTCCACACACTAGGCATGCCAATTGGAGAATCTTTCAAGATCAAAAATATTTTCTTCAGGCATGGCATAATGTCAGCTAACTTTCAGGGTTTAGGTACTGGACACCTTTGTAATTTACCTTTTTAAAATTCTGATCAACTAAAGTGATTTGTGCCTTATATTATTGAATTTTATATGCTGGATCCAGATCAATTTCATTTCATTTTTGTTGGGCAGGAAGAACTCTTAGATAAGGTACTTCCGTCTGCTGTATTAGTCTCTTCAAACTGAATGTTCTCTTTTCTTCCTTTTTTTAATATAAGTTTTGACATTTATTCTATCTCTCTAGTAGCTTAGCAGGGTACACAGAAAGCGCCTCCTTGAAAATTGTAGTATTTTTGAATTACAATCAAACATAACCTGGGCAACAGCAGCCTTGTTGTGCCAACTAATCTTTCTCACATTAGATCAGGCAAACACAACTACAGAATGAATTCACCAAGGTGATTTCATTTTGGCAGCTTAATGTTTGACCTAGACCTGGAAGAAGTAGTAGTAAAGTGCACTGTTTCCTTCAAAAAGAAAGGAAAATGGACGCACATATATAATCCACCATGGTACTAGCCACAGCCAAGGCCATCCCAGGACATGTTGCTGAGGTACAACAAATGGAGCCCCTCGTGCTTATCAAGATACATGGTGAACACAGCCAATGGATTTTGGCACATGAAGTAAGAAAATCCCACATGCCTCTTCCCCCATCCCTGTCATTAAAATGGCAAGTCCAGCAAGATTTGCTGTCCACCTATTGCATTCAAAAATAGCTTTGCCTAATGGTAGTCCCAGCCCTCGCTACAACACAGCTGCCACCCAAACAGCAAGAAAACCTTCTCCCTGATCTGTAGGAACAGGATATTGCTCATATTGCTTTCTATTCCACCTTGCCTTATTTTACAAAATTATGGGAGTTGGGGAGTAGTACAAGACAATCTTGGATTTTTCCACTGTTTGAGACGGCCTTTAATACAAGATCGTTGAATCTGAGCTCCCTCTAGAGTTCTGCCAGGGAAACGTGCAAACCACACCAGATATGAAAAGTTTTGGAACAAAAGTGAAGAGGTTGCTCCCCATATTAACTTCCGAAAGCCCTCCTTTTAGGAGTTACTAACTCTTAACAGCTACTGCTTCTAGACTTATACCATATGTCAGAAGATAGATCATGATCTGCTAATAGATCTTTGAATGATTTACAGTTGCTACTCATCAGTTTCTATTTAGTTTACAACAATAAAACAAAATTATTTCTGATTTCTGATTTCTTCTCCTCCAAATATTACTGTTGAAAATTTTACAAACTAGGGATAGTGAGAAGAGAGGTTGGAAAATATGTGTGGAGGGCTTGTGATCTCTGTTCAGTTCTGGTACTCAAAGAAACAAAACCTTGGGTTTAGCTCAAATTATCAAACAATTGCTCTCATCCCACACACTAGCAAGGTCATGCTCAAGATAATACAGGATAGGCTTCAGCAGCATGTGGAGTGAGAACTACCAGAAGTGCAGGCTGGGTTCAGAAGAGGCAGGGGAACTAGAGACCAAATTGTCAACATACGTTGGATCATGGAGAAAACAAAGTAATTCCAGAAACAAGTCTACTTCTGTTTCATTGATTACACCAAGGCCTTTAACTGTGTGGTCCACAGTAAAATGTGACACGTAATTAAAAAGATGGGAGTACTAGAACACCTTATATGCCTTGTGAGAAATCTGTACATGAGTCAAGAAGCAACAGTTAGGACAGAATACGGAATGACAGAGTGGTTTGGAATATGAAAAGGAGTAATACAAGGCTGCATTTTGTCACCCTGTCTATTCAACTTATACAAAGAGGAATTAAGTTGCTGGGAGAAACATCAACAATCTGAGATATGCAGATTATACTACTCTAATGGCAGAAAGTGAAGAAGACCTAAAGAATCTCTTGCTTAGGTTGAAAGAAGAGAGTGCAAAAGCTGGCTTGAGACTTAACATCAAGAAAACCAAGATGGAAAATAGATGGGGAAGAAGTGAAAGCAGTGACAGACTTTACCTTCTTAGGATCCAAGATCACTGCAGATGGTGATTGCAGCCATGAAATAAAAAGGTGACTAATTCTTGGGAGGCAAGCTATGAGAAATTTGGGGAACATAGTTAAAAGTAGAGATATCACCTTGTAAACAAAAGTCCACATAGTCAAAGCAATGGTATTTCCAGTAGTAATGTATGGTTGTTGAGCTGGACCATAAGGAAGGCTGAGCATAGAAGAATAGACGCCTTTCAGATGTAGTGCTGGAGGAGAATTTGAGAGTACCCTGGACAGCAAAGAGAACAAATAGGTCAATCTTAAAAGAAATCAACCCTGACTGCTCCTTGGAAGGTCAAATATTGAAGATGAAGTTAAAGTACAGTAAAACCTCATATAACACTAAAACCTGGTTCCACAAGTCTTGGTGTTATATGATTTTTAGTGTTATCTGATGCATGTTAAAATCCTATGGGATCCATAGAGATACATTGTAACAACACAGGCTTTAGCGGTTGTTATCTGAAGCATCCCATAGGATCTTAATGTTATCTGATGCAATTCTTCCCCCCAGATTCCTTAATGTTATGCAATTTTAGTGTTATTCGATACTAATGTTATATGAGGTATTACTGTACTTTGAACATCAAATGAGAAAAAAGGATTCACTTGGGAAAGTCTTGATGCTGGGAAAGGTGGAGGGCAAAAGAAGGAGGGGACAGTAGAGAATGAGATGGCAAGATGGCATTGTTGACACAATGGGCACAGAGTCACTAAGAGGGTAGACAAAATTTTGGATGTCTCTTGTGCTTTCGTTTTCCTGTCTTACCTGTCTTTATCTGACAAATCACCTAATAAATTTTTCATCCAATAGTCATGACCCAATCAGAACACTGGGGAAAGTAGGAATTTTGAATCTGTAGAAGGGCATGGAAGCCAGTAAGGAATCCTCTTTTTGCTTCAATCATTCCTTGTGGGTTGGATTACTGTGTCCTAATCTCTTAGTGTCCTCCATCTTGGATTGCCACCTCTGCTTGGTCACCTGCCTGTCTTCACCTTAGATTCTTTCCTTTTTATCCTTTGGGGGAATTTTTCCTTGTTTCTTTGGATTATTTTCGCCACTGCTGAGCTGTCTGCCTGTGCTTGATCATTTTTGGGATTTTTTTCCCATTTGGTTACAGGATATTCCTCTCCTTGCCTTGGATAATTTTTGCTGTTCCCTGTCTGACCTGCCTCAAATTGTTTTCTGGAGTGAAAGAAGAGAAAAGAAGGCATCTAGTGGTAGAAGAAAGAAGAATTTCTCCATATTCTAGTACCTTTGGTTGGGAGGGAAGCTTGATTATATCTGTGCTTGCTTGCTTGCTTTTCTTGGTTTTGGAAGAAGAGGCTATGTGGGGAGGGGTTGTTGCTAATTTTTCCCTGTGCTGATTGTTTTCCATATTTGTTTGATTTTTAAAAAATGTTTTATTTCTTTAATTCACTGTGTATTCGTTCTGTTAAAAGTGTAAGTTTTGATGGGGCTCTGAGAGACAGTTTTGTCTGCTTCCCTGGGAGTGTAGGAGCTAAAACATTTAACTTCATGATTCTGCTAGTGCGCCACTGGGTTATGTGAGCAATTTCTTCTTTTTATTCTTGGGGTCGTATTTTTGGTTGATTTAATGCAGGATGTCTCAACCTTTTAAAGCTAGGGGCCAGGTCACACTTCCTCAGACAGCTGGGGGGGGGGGGCAGCCATTTTGCCCTTCTGGATGTCATGGAGGCAGTGGAAGGCCACATGAAATAGTGCTGAGGGCCGCATCCAGCCCTCTGGCCACAGGTTGAGAATCCCTGACTTAATGTATGAGTGTCTCTATGTGCCAAACAGCCATCCTGGCTGGCTGAATGCTTCCTTGCCTGCTTTCCCTTTTGGTGCCCAAGCCTAAAGGGACCTGCTAATCTGGGAAAGGGTGGCTCTAAACTCATATAGTTGTTTTCTCTTTTCTACTTTCTTCGATGCTTTGCAGTTTTTTAAACCATACAATGGGTGAGTGAGGATTTGGTTGGTTGGTTGTTGTTTTTTGCATAGGTCTGATGATTACTGTTTCCTCTCTGTAGAGTAAATTGATTAACTGTTGCCTGACTTCTTTTTTAGCAGTTTGGAAGGATTTTAAGGGTTTCAAGGGTGTCAAACATAAATGGGGAAAATTAAACTGTTGATCCAAAGAGTTTTTCTCTTTTGTATTAAACAAAAATGAAAACGAGACACTCCCTGAAAGATCACACTAGATTGCCATGCACATCCTCAAAAGGACACAATCTGTTGTGTGGCCATACTCTTTGAGCTTTCCTAGATGCCACACACCTTTCCTAGTATGGTAATATTTGGTAGTCTCTCAGCTTTCATATTTCACACATACACACACCCAATTCTTTAAAATAGTTACTGGTGGCAAGGGCTATAGACTTGATCAGCCTGCTGTTTCCAGCCAAAGAAAACCAACTGAACTAATAGGACTTACATAAGTATGGACTTACCATTGACCAATTCATTCAGTGAATCTGCTCTAGTTGACATTTATAATGGCATTTTTGGACCCAGCTTTTCTCCTTTGGCTGCACCCACTACTAGCAATAGCAATTACACTTATATACCACCCCATAGCACTTTGTGCAATCTCTGGGCAGTTCACAAGTTAATTAGCATTTTGCCCCCAACCCAACATGCTAGGTTCTTATTTTACCGACCTTAGAAGGATGGAAGGCTGAATCAACCTTGATCCCTGGTCAGGATCAAATTCACAACATTCTGGCCTCAGTACAGCCATTTAGCTACTGCACCACCAGGACTCTTGCTGCAACATGACTTCCAATAACTTGTTTAAATTACAGTAATTCCATTGCCTAAAAGATGTTCCCTATCAATGCTGTAGAACAGAGTTGTGGTACTGATGGAACTATATGGCTACATGCTATAGCTGAATCCTTCAACATGTTACTAACACTGGAAGTGATGCACATCATGGGGAATTTTCATCTGAGATCCTCTTGTAGCTGAGGAATCCATATGTGATGTTTCTGCTTGATCTCAGCTTGGTACAGGGAGCCATTCTGGTTAGCACAGTGGATCCTTGAATTCCTGTTTGTGGTCAGGCATGAAATCTGGATTCCCAGGTAGGCCATGCATGTTATACTTCCTCCATCACTCCCCAGGAGGTGGGAAATGATTGGGGGTGGGGGGGGGTTGGACCACAAGGCAAATACAAGGAAAGCCAAGATAGGTAAGAATCTCCAGGCTGGACAAAAGATCCCAAGTATTGTCTGACGCTATGGTTTCTCTCATGTTGCATGCAGGGGCCACGAAGGACATGGGTAAAATGCTGGGTGGTGAAGAGGAGAAGGATCCAGATGCCCAGAAGAAGGAAGAAGAGAGACAAGAAGCCTTGCGCCAGCAAGAAGAAGAACGCAAGGCAAAGCATGCACGCATGGAAGCAGAGCGGGAAAAGGTCCGGCAGCAAATCCGTGATAAGGTGAGCAACTGACCTGCTGTTTTTTCAGTAAAAGGCCATGGAGCACACACAACCTCTGGGTCTTAGGTGTTATCCTTCCATGGGTTGATAAACGTACACCTGTACATGTGTACATACATGAATAGGGAGGCAATTCAGGTGTAGAGCAAGAAGGGTAGTCTCTCCTGGCACTGGAAGTTTTGAAACAGATGTTGGGTGGCCATCTATTAGTGTTGCTCTAGCCATAGATTCTTGCATTGGCTGGGAGGGTAGACTAGATAACTCATGGTGTCTCTTTTAACTCCACAGTTCTATTGTTTTCATCAGGATTGTGCAAATTACTCTTCTCCCATGGCTCTCAAAAAGCCACCTAAGTCCAAATTTTCTGTGGACAGAATGGAGAAATCAGAAGAATACTGTGATATACTTGTTTGAAAAGAATAGCCTTCTGACACTGACATTTTCCACATTTATTCTAGCTAATTGTAGTTTAGCTGTTGATACTGAGAGAAATCATACTCCCTAGGATTGGCAGTCCTGGTTCATTCAGGCATAGATAGCCTTGCTTCCCATATACACATAAACTAGTCCAGTGTCTCTCTATTGCCAACCTTTGCAGAAAGGCAGTTTTGTTGCTGTGCCCAAGAAAGCCTTCATTGTCTCTCTTTCTCTTGATCTCAGTGGTAACCCCAATAGCCTGCACTGCAGGAGTAACAACTCATTCAGCAGAGATCACTTTTTCACAGCTTGGATTTCAAAACTGATGTCCCCCTGGGACCTCCATGCACACACATACGAATGATTCTCATCTCATCTGCCAACTCAATTTGCACTGCAGGCAAAATAAAATTGTTCATGAGTTTGTGACCTGTGGTTCTAGGGACCATCATGTTTTTGAGTGGCAGCAAAGAGCCATTGCAGTTTCCCCAGCATATTGTGGGCCCAAATGGCCCCTTGCCATCCTGGTTTTCTCCTAGATCAGTGATGGCAAAGCTTTAAGAGACCGAGTGCCCAAACTGCAACCCAAAACCCACTCTGTGCTTGGGGGAGGGAGGAAGTGCTCCCATTGGGCTGCTGGGCAGAGGGGCAGGTCGAACTTTGTGCTGGGGGAGGGAGGAAGCACTCCTATTGGGCTTCTAGACAGAGTGGCAAGGCAAACTCTGTGCTGGAGAGATGGCTTGTGTGCCCACAAAAAGGGCTCCGTATGCCCCCTGTGGCACACTTGCCATAGGTTTACCATCACTGTCCTCGATGTTGACCCTGATCCTGTTTGATTTGTAATGTGAGTGTGGAGGTAAAGGAGAGCACAGAGGATAGGAAATAGAACGGTAATGACCCAGATGTACTTAGATTTCTGTGTAGACTGAATATGACCTGAAAACCAAAGCAAACTATCAACTGTATTTCCATGGACTAACTCATCAAAGGAGGACTTGTTGGCTAACACACTGGGGAAACAGAGGCATCATCTCCTAATTTCATGACTAGCTCTAATGGAACATCAGAAACATTGGCAGGAAGACTCAACACTATAAAACTTTTGTCCTTTCTTTTAGGGTCTAATTCACATACTGCCCTAGGACTGTTATGCTGCATGAGTATTGGTGGGACAGTAGGAATTTCTAACTGTTGGATGTGTACTTTGAGTAAGTTATTGGGACCTGCAAGTCATTACTTTATGCAGTCACTGAGTGACCTGCAGTGCCAGTCCAGCTATTAGGCAGAGTAAGTCACTGGCCTTAGGTAGCAGATGCTAGAGAGCAACAGTGTCAATCTCCCAGTGGCTCCTCCTGAGCTTTCCAATTGTTCTTCTCTGTTAGAGGACAGAGCAATATATGCTGTTCAACCTGTGCTGCTCCTGCAAGCTGGCTGCCACCCCAGGGGTAGTGGAGGAGGCTGCTGCATCACTGTGTTTGCATGTTTCTGCTACGTGGACTGGGAGGAGATGCGTTTATCTGTTTTGCTGCAGACAACAGAGGGTCTTGGGCCACCTCTGGATATATTCATATATAAATAAAATCACATGTGTGTATGATCTGTATCTAGTCTGTCTGGAGATCTTCCTATCTGTAAATCTCTTCTAGCTCAGGCAGAAAGGTCCAACAACAACAACAACAACAACAACAACAACTCGTCTCAGAAATTATTCTGGGTTGAAAGGATTTTTGCTCGAGAAACTCCACTCAGGGGATGCCCAAATGAGACTCCTTTCATGTCCCCAAGATCTTTTCCCACCGAAGTGGTCCCTTTTTACAAACTTGCAATTTCTTGCTTTTGAACTACTAGGTTGGCAGGAACAGGGATGGAGACGGGCACTCAAACCGTCATGCAGAACCTACATATCCAAATGCCGATTTGCCGGCCTTCCAGCTGACAAGGCAATCTTTTTAACTATTGAGCCATCACAGCCCCAGAAAGGTCCCATCATCACAAAGGTTGGGTGAAGATAATCAGGAGCTTTTGCAGAACCTGGGAAAATAGCACTTGTCATTTTGGTGACGGGCACCCAGTTGCCTTTCACTACAGTAGGCTTGGCTGACTGTGCCATCTGTTTCACCGAAGCAAGGACATGATCTCCAGAATTTAGTAAGGAACAGTTACATCTATGTGTGCAAACAATACGTAATTTTGGCCATCATTTTTCTTCTGATTAAATTGTTAATTTCTAGTCTTTACAGTTGATAGTTTAATGATTAAGGGATCCTCAGGGCCCCAAGAGAGAACATTAAAGAAGGAAAGGTATCTGGCTGCAAAGGAAAACAAGATGCTTGCTCCTTTTAAATGCCTGTGCAGGCATGAAGTTTTCATTTTATTTCACTTCAAGTCATTTCGAACCAGTGCTGCTTTTCTCAACTTTTCAACACAGCCAATGCCTCCTCTCCCTTAACGTAACAGTTGAAGTATTGTACTCCTGGCGTTCTTTTGCAGCGACGACCCCTTAAATGACCCCTTAAAGAACATGCTGTCAATAACTGTTAATGGAGATAATCATAGATTTTGTCCCCAGAATCATTCCTTCCAACCCATTCTGGGCCAGGCTGCCATTGTGAGGATTAATCCGTAAATGGCTCATACATCACTTGAGCTCCAAAATGCTTCAGAGATCCCTGCTGATCCCCAAGCTATCCTGCCATTCTGAAAACCAATGTCAAATTTTGACATAGCCTCCTCCCCGCTTAAGCCGAGAGCATATTAGTCAAGCCGAATGAAGTGGTTTAATAGCTGTGAATAAAGAACTGTTGGTGGGACTAAAAGGTAACTGGGAGAAAGCCAACCAGAATTGTTTATACCTGGGAAGGGAGTGGAATTGCCATTAATGCAAAGTGGTAAAGGGAGAGAGGGAGAGATAAGTGGAAAGACAGTAGAAGGAGAATGGATTTTATGCAGGTTTGAAGGGAGTAGAGAAAGTCCTTGAAATTTCCTTCTGCAAAGGCAGTGTGCCTCTATCCCAGGGGTTCCCAACCTAAGGCCTGTGGGCCTGATCTGGCCCATGGTGCCATTTCATGTGGCCCCCACCCCTCTAAGGCATTTGAGAAATGAAATGGCCACCCCTTTGAAGCTGTTGGGACAAAACGGCCACCCTCATCATGCAGGCAGGGCAAAATGGCCATCCGGTCCTCAAAGTTACTAGGAGAACAGGACCTGGGCCCCGGGTTGAAAAGATTGGGAACCCCTGCTCTATCCAGTTGCTGGTTGATTAATTATATGTTATCACATCGATTCTGACTTATGGTGAACCTTATCAGGATTTTCTATATGTAGAATAGTCAGAAGTACAGTAGTTTACTATTTCCTTCATCTGGAAATGTTAGGACTGTGCAGCTGTTAATCTCTCAGGAGGCACCATGAGAAATCAAACTGTAGATTCCAATGACCCAACTCAATGAGCTCTTCCTGGGGAGGGGCAAAGAAACCTTCATTCCCTAAGAGTGGGCTTTCCAGTGTCAGTTGATTACAGGACATTGAATTACATCAGTACTTTCTCTGCCCAATCTAGGAAGGCTCTTATGATGTCCTTAGGTCTTGACTAGAGTTTACAAAAGTTCCTTTCTCAACTACAGCTCCCAGAATCCTTAGCTGGAATGGTCAGTATTTGTTTCAAAATACAGTGGTACCTTGGTTAATGTAATTAATGTGTTCTCCAGGATGTTTCTTACAGCAAAAATTACTTTAACCGAGTTTCCCATAGGAATGCATTGAAAACCAAAATACAGTAATACCTCGGATAACGTTTACCTCGGAATAACGCTAAAATCGCATAACGTTAAGTAATCTGGGGAGGAGAATTGGATCGAATAACGTTAAGGTCCTAAGGGATGGATCGGATAACAACCGCTAAAGCCTGTGCAGTTACAATGTATCTCTATGGAGCTTTAACATTATCCGATCCATCCCATAGGATTTTAACATGCATCGGATAACACTAAAAAATCGGATAACACCAAGACTTGTGGAACCAAGTCTTAGCGTTATCCGAGGTATTACTGTACAGTAAAACCCCGGATTACGATAGAGGTCCATTCCAACAGCCTCTGTCATAACCTGAAAAAAATTGTAAACCAAAACATCCATAGGGATGCACTGAAAAAAAATTAAAAAATGGTCCTGAATTGATTGTTGAAAACCGAAAATATATATATTAAAAATTATAAACCAGGACAGCATTTCCATAAGATTTGCCATTGTAAATTGAAGCAAACTTAAACCGAGGCGGTTGTAACCTGCGGTTTTACTCTACATTAACCAAAACGCATTTTCCCATAGGAATGCATTGAAAACCAATTAATCTGTCCAGAAAAAGATCTGTAAACCAAGCCACTATTTTCTATGGGTTTCCTTTTGTTATGTGATTTTTATGTTAACCAAGCTATTTGTTAACTGAGGTTCCACTGTACAGAGATATTCAGCTGCATCCAAAGAAGTCTGTGCTGTGATATTAGCATTGGTGAATCTTTCTCACTCTAGGTCAGAAGAAAGGAACTTCAGGATGAACTCGCCGAAAGGTGGCTTCATTTTGGCAGTTTCACGTCTGGCCTAGACACAGAAGACGAAGAAGCATCAGCTCTAGAAAGTTCATTAACTTGAAGTCTGGTAGGAAGGCATATTCTCTTTTGCGCCTTCCTTGAAGCTGTAAAGGCCACATTAGGCTCTGTCACCCTTAATCTGCCATCTTCAATATCCTGCTGCAGTGGCAGATAGCAGAGAAGGTGCTGCCCATGCCTAGTCCATAATATTGTGCCAGATGGAGCAGGTGGAACCAGGAAATCTCAGCTGGTATGAAAAAACACATGTCTTCATTCCACTGTACGTTCAGCTTGCCCAGGTTTGGCATGGCTCCGGGCTTTCTCACGAGGGCTCTTGCCTATAAAGCAAAGCAAAGCAATCACACTTATATATCGACCCATAGCACTTAGTGCACTCTCTGGGCAGTTCACAAGCTAATTAGCATTTTGCCCCCAACATGCTGGGTACTCATTTTACTGACCTCAGAAGGATGGGAAGGCTGAGTCAACCTTGATCCCTGGTCAGGATCAAAGTCACAACCTTTTGTTTGCGTGACAGTAGTTTAACCACTGCGCCACCAGGATCATTATGAAGGCCAAAGGGAATAACAGGTAGCCCACCGACATCCCCAATTGTGGGTATCCCAGCCTGGGCTGGGCAAACTGTAACATTCCAGATGTTGTTAGATTGCAACTCCTTTCAGCCTCCGCCAACATAGGGCTCTTTCAAATACCTCGTGACCTAAAATAGACCATTTTTGATAACCCCCCATCTGTGAGTTTCTGTGACCTTTGACCACCACCCCCCCCCTAAATCATGTGGTTTGAAGATAGATCTATGGATAGCTGGATGCGAAAAGCAAATGATAATTTTGGAATCATGTGACTTCGCACCGAACCACCACCACCCCTGACTTTTCGTGACTTTGGTAACCCTAAAATGGTTACATAGTATGTGAACGACCCCATAGCTGGTGGTGAGAAATGAGAAGAGCTGCCATGGAGAAAAATCCCAGAGAGCCACATAACTTTGCTATGTCCAGTCCAGCACTGTGGGAGCCAGCAATAATCTTAACTTGTTTAGTTTGTTTTGTACACATGATGTATAATCTTTCTCTTTATCTGTAAGCTGCCTAGAGTCAGGTTCACCTGATTGGGGTGGGATAATAAATCTAAATTAATAAATAAACAAACTTCCTCAGCACCAGGTATTGTGGCTGAGAGGGCCCAGTAATAGCCTCCTACAGCATCCACTCAAGCTCAGCAATTTTACATTTCAAGAATAATGTAAGGCATGAGAACAGAGTTACAGGTAGCATTTTCTAATTGATAATTTTTTAAAATATATGTTACTATCAAGGGAATTCTAAGAGACCTTTTAGTAATAGTTATAGCATTCTTAATCTTAAATACTAAATTTACTACTCCTTAACTCCTTTTTAAGTACCCTCATTTTAACTTCTGTTTCTTTATCTATTTTAAGTACCCACCTTATAACTTCTGTTCATTTTGCTGTACTCTGCTGGTCTTGGACTGCAATAAAGATTGATTGATTGAGATACCTTTTGAGAGGGATTTTTTAAAGGTTTTCGTGGCAATACTAGAGTTTTTCTCCAAAAATATTACAAAGAATAATGAAGAAATACCCAGCAACTCTACGACCAATACAAGGAATTACTATGTAAAATACTATAATGTAGCAGCAATGGCCAGACTCCTGTTGCTGTGCACATAAGGTTTGTGGAATTTGTCTTGACTAATTGACAAGGGGCCAGCAGGCGTGTGAGTCACATGCCTGCTTGTACACCCATTTGCACACCCGAGATGTACCAAGGCTTCACATCAATTGACCATGCCAGGCACAAATCTTACACAAACGCCGAAAGGATTCTCACCAATGCATTCATATTTACAGTACTGTAACAATTCTTAGGAATGGACCACTTTTTTAAAAAGTGACTTTCCAAGTTCTGGCCTCAACACTTCTCCCTTGGCCTATTTTTTAAAACTCTCCTGCATCTCTCTTCCCCCACCCCCATTCCCTGCAGTACGGCCTAAAGAAGAAAGAGGAGAAAGAGGCAGAGGAGAAGGCAGCCCTGGAGCAGCCGTGTGAGGGAAGCCTGACACGGCCCAAGAAAGCCATCCCAGCTGGCTGTGGAGATGACGAGGACGAGGACGAGGAGAGCATTCTTGACACAGTGCTCAAGTATCTGCCTGGTCCACTGCAGGACATGTTCAAGAAGTAACAGCCACGCCTGACGCCCCTCCTGCTAAGCCCTGGCACTGAAAGTCCAGTGCCTGGGTTAGGATATAGGGTGGGGTAGGGGGTTTTCCGTTTCCTTTTTGACTTCATTCAACCCTAAAATTTTCTTCCCTTTTGGTTTCTGCTCCAAGGGGAGGTCTCCACACATATGTCCTTGTGCCACGGGACCCTTGCCAAGTCGCCACTCCGGCCGCTGCCACCACCCTCACCCATCTCCAAATGAAGCACACCAGGCACAGGACATGCTTCCCTTCTTGAAACTCTCCTTACCCTTCAGACCTAGAAGACCAACCCACTCACCTGCTGTGCTCCCTGGAGCTACAAGCTGGCCACTGCCGGGAGCCTTGCTCCCCCTCCCCTCTTCCCCAATGCCTTCCATGGGGGATGCTTAAGTTCTCTTGTGCCAAAGTGCCCGCTGGCTGCACAGTGAAAATTAACAAGCCAACCAAGTGGGGAACAGGGGTGGAAAACTGGGACCAAATTCCTGATGTGGCCTCATGGAACACTAGAGTGGGAGGGAAGCCAGAGATCTGCACAACACTGTTCCCCTCAATCTACCCTCTTCAACATTCCTCAGCATCAGTGCTGATTGCCAAGGAAGGACTCTATGCCTGTGTCTCTCCGCACCACTCTTCCTGCTTATTTGCATTGGGGGGCGGAGTGGGGGGGACACCAAGCCTACATACATTTTATCTCCAACCAGTGGAGTAACCAAGTGGCATACTACCCATCTTTCCTCCCCTAATCCTAACTCCCAAGTGCTGTTGGCATATAGGAGATCCTTGTCACATGCTGGTGGTTGTGGAGCAGGGTGGACTTACTGTTGGAATGAATAGAGTTCATATGACAAATACCAATGCAGACATACGTTTACGGATGAATTTTGGGGTAAAGTCAGAACATTCTACTCCCCCACTTACAAACAATCAATTCATCTTCCCTCCCTCCCTTCTCTTTCTCTCTCTCACACACACAAGTTTAACACAGTGATGGTGAACCTTGGCTCCAGGTGTTCTTGGACTTCAGTTATCAGAAGCTCAAGTCAGCACTCCTGCTGATCAGGGCTTCTGGGAATTGAAGTTTAAAAACAGCTGGAGTGCTAAGGTTCGCCATCACTGGTTTAAGAGATGCCTCATAGCTTTTAGGAAGACTCTCCATTCTTCCATTGCCACAGTCCAGTTCTGCTCACAGACATGGAGATCTCCAGGCTTCCTCAATATGCAGCCAGGTCTTTCCCCTTGGCTGTGCTCTTGTTGCATCCATTCCCTGCCTGTGACTCCCCAGTCCCTTTTCCAGAGTCACCAACCAGAACAATGAATTTCTGGTGATCCTGTTTCCTGCCCAATACCCACCAGTCCTTGGCCAGCACTGAAAGCAACCAGTCAAGAACCCTGTCTTCCTTGGAGAAGTTCTGTGGTTCTCCTTATGTGCATTGGCTTAGGAAAGAAGGTCCTGATTGTTCCTTCTTTCCAAGATATCCTGATGTCTGTAGATTTCAGTTTCATTGCTGGGGCTGAGTCTGAATTGGGGAGATGACTCCCTGTATCTAGAATTCACTCATTCTTCCTTCCTACCTTCTTTATCTTCCCTAATAGTTAAAGCCATATCAGTTAGACTGCAATACTATCAACTCTAAAAACTCTGGCAGGCCATGCTCTCTCATCTTGTACAAAAGAGCATTCTGGGGTGGGGGGAGTCACCCTCCTTGCTCCCCAGCCTGCTTGTCTGCGTCTCTGGCCACTCACTGTGTGGCCCATGTGTGTTTCCACATTGGTGTCTCTGTAACAGGGTAAAACACCCACAATGCCTGCCATCTGTCTTATTGTCTCTGCTAGTCACTCACACGATGGTCACCGTATGGCCCCGCAGAGCCCAGGGCTTGTGGTCAGGGAAGGGGCAGAAGAGCTACAGGTAGAATGAAGGTTGGAGAGGGGCTGGCCTATTAATCCATTGCTTGTCCACAAAGCATGTGCTATGGCTGGTCATTGTGTGTGCTATCATCTCACAGGGCAGCATACGTGGCATGATTGACCAATGGGAGTTCTAGTGGCTCACAGAGGACTCTGTGCCAAGGAGACACTCCTTTGCCTGGAGTGGCACACATCCATTGTCTACTTGACCCTCCTGGCTGCATGTCGAAAACTGCAATAAATCCACTTCTTTCATGGGGCAAAGGGCTGGGACTGAAGCCAGTGTCTCACCTGAAGGTGCTGCTGCTGCTGCTCTCATTGTATTCTTCTTGGGGGGAGGAGTTGGCTAGTACACCTTCACAGGTTGAGCAGCTTATCCCACCAAGTGGGCTGCTGGGTGCCAGTGAGCCCCTAAATCCCATGGGCCACAAAACGTGTGCTCATTGGCCTGTCCCAAGCCAGAGCAAAAACTAGAAAAGGTCCAAGACCTGGACATGGTCAAAAGGAATTTGTATGGCTGTGGCCACCACAAAAGAGGAGGATGAAACCTGGCTTCACCGTGTGGCAACCTCTGTTGGGGGCCACTTCATGGGGGATCTTCTCACTTGACTTTTGTGATAGGAGAAACACAGGACTCCTGGTATCTCTTAGGTAAGAATGAGAAGTTCAGAGCCATGCAAAACATGCCTGTCCTAGGGCCCCTCTCCAGACCAGCATGAATTGGAAACAATGCTGGTGTGAGGAAGAGCCACTGTGTGGGCCTTCCTATAAAAACCATAAGGTTCTGACATAATCTCTGTGGCACTGGAAGGAGCTGCAAGGCAGAAGTTTCTGAGGCATGATGACAGCCCAGATACACCATCACACTCAGTGCTTCATCATCATGGCTAGCTGCTTGCAGCCTGCAAATGTTTCAGCAGTTCAGTATGAGTGTCCAAGGGGTGGTGCTGGGGCAGGGGAAGAAAAGGGCAATACAAAACTGAATCTCCATCAGCTAGGTACTGTATACTGAACTTCCACCTTTCTGAAGCCCTTAACTCCCCTTTGGTATTGCATATCATGAAGACCTCCAAATACAGGTTTGTGTCTACACATTCATGTGTGTCATTGGCAGTTGTGTATGAAAAGTGTGTGCATCTGTGGGAGCGACTGTTTGCAATACTGCACGTGTGAAAGAGTGCATGTGAAAGAGAGTAGGAAGAAGTGATTGGTTTTTTACACAGTGGGGGCTACTTCTGTGAGCATGTGAATGGGTGGCCACACAGGCAGAATGAGCCCTGAGCATGTGAATGTGTCAGCATCCATCACACCATGCCTGGTGGGCAGGATGTGTCTCGGACTCAAACAAAATGCTCACATCTCACTCTCCACCAGTGTGTCTGTCCTAAGGCATCCAAGTATGCACCCCATGTCTTTTCAATCTGTTTCCAGAGTGGGGAATCCTTGGAAGGTGGAGGCCTCAGTACTGCCAGAGAGGAATGGACTGATTCCAACTACATCTCCTTCCCACCCTAGGCAAGAGCAATGCCAGAGGCGCCCTGCCTAGTTCCCACATGCATGGATTTCTCTATGTCTGCTTGCCTGTCACTAACCTATGCAGAGGGTCTGGAGTGCCAGCTGCCCTCTGCACTCACCTGTTCCATTGCGTGAACCATCCTGCTTTCTTTGTGCCATCTGCTTCCTTAAGAGTCCTCACATCTGATTGGTTAGCTGTCATCCTGCTTGCACCCAAGAAAGGTGTCCATCACAGGGATAGGGCAATGTGTGCTCAATGGGGATACCCAGGGGAGGATTTTGTGCAGACTGAGTTCCCTTTGGGGAACTTCAGGTTGACACTGCCAGGGGAGGAGGGGAACTTTTCTCCCACCAGAGAACTAAATCCTAAGGTGATGGAGCACACTGCATCCAAGCTTGGGGGGGGGGGACACTTTTGTGCACCAGATGTCTTTCATGTAACCTGGGTGTGTGGGGGCAAGCAAGGAGCCAGCAACTGCCCTTTCCATGCCTGTGCGGTGCAGAGGATACAGGCAAAGGGGGTAGCACAGATTTTAAGGGAGCCATCCATTCACCCTGTGGTGACCATTCTGCTCTAACTAGTCTTTGGAGAATTAACAAAATAAAAAAGTTTGTACATTGCCCTGTGTCAGTTGTCTTGGGGGGGGGGGATTACACAGAAAGAGACTCCTCAAATACTGGTATTTTTGAACCACAATTGGACATACCCTGGTAACAGCCACGTTGTGTTGCCAAGCTAATCTTTCTCACGCTAGGTCAGGCAAAAGGAACTGCAGAATGAACTCCCCACCAGGTGCCTTCACTTTGGCAGTTTCATATCTGGCCTAGATATGAAAGAAGACGTCTTTTGGAGCGAATTAGGGAAGTGGGCTTGTGGTCATCAGTAGTAGCATCTTGGTATAGAATGATGGATACAGCAACCATGCTTCCTGGATAGGATAGTGGAGAGACTGCCTCCAGTGCACAGATCTCCAAGGAGCTAGAGAGGAGGTCTGGACTTCTTTCCTTTAATGACAGTCTCCTTCAGCTGTTGCTTCTAGAAGGCTTGGGGTGGGGAGTACATTTTCACTCATCAGAATCAGAAATGTGATTCTTCCCCTTGGCAGTGTTTGTGGAGTATTTCAAATAGGACATCAATTTTCCTTTATCTTTTCTTCCAGTGAACTCAATGTGTTATAGTACATGGCTTCCTCACCTTACCCCCACAACATGCCTGCAAGTTAGGTCATACATCAGATTACTACCAGCCCAGGATCACAAATGTCCTTCATGACCAAGTAGATATTTCAACTCCATTCTTCTGATACTCTTAACAATGACACCATCATGATTATCCAAAAATGAAACAGACAAAGAGCTTCTATGGGTAGGTGTAGACATGGGATAGTGATGGGGAGGATAAAACATTTTCAAATGTTTAAAAATTTACAACATATTTAAATAATGAGAGGTGATGAAGGTGTTACACAGTAAAGAAGAGGCACAAGGGGGTTTCTATCAATATATTAAAAACAGAAATGAATGTCCATATTTGTAAGGCATAAGTTGCCAAGTAAGCAACCCAAACAATCCCCTGAATCTCTTCATGTTGATCCAAGCTAAAAGACTTATGTTCATAAAAGGAATAGAGATCTGCTATTCGGCTCAGGACGTAATAATACAACATTCTTCTTTGGTCAGGGCATTACCTAGAATAGTGTATAGTTCTGGACACCACTGGTTGAAGGATATTGACAGAGTGGAGCATGTTTAGAGGAGGGCAGTCTAATAGAAAAGTGTTCAGAAACCAAGCCGTATGAGGAATGATCAAGAGAGTTGAAGATTTTAGTCTGAAGAAGTTTGAGAGTCAAGAAGATGGCTGTCTTCAAATGTCTGAAGGGTATCACATGGAAGCTGGTGGCTCAGGAGGGTGGGACCTTGACTAAAGGACACAAATTATAGGAAAGGAGATCCAAGACTAACCTTCAGGAAAAATTTCCTACCAGTAAAATCAGGATTGATATCTTGGAAGCTGCTGGGTTCGCTAGAAGATCTTAAACAGAGATTGGTTTACCATTCATTAGGGGATATTATAGCTGTGCATTTACTGCTTTGGCTGATGGTTGGACTTACTGCCCTTTAAGGTCCTTTCAGATCATTGTTCTAAGATTTGACCTAGTATTACATAGAAGGACAGCATTTATCTTAATGTTGGGAAATCAAATGTTCTGTGTCACCAGTCACGTTATCTACAATTAGAAAGGTTCTAGCCCAGTGGGACAATGCATCCCTATGACTGAAACACAACAGAAGCTATAGTATTACTTATCCTGGGGCTCTCTTCCTCAAAGACAGTTGGATGGCTCTCTATCTTCATGCAGGTAAGTGGCCTGCATGACTTTGACTGTGTAGACCACAACAAAATGTGGCAAGTAATTAAAGAGATGGGAATACCAGCACACCTTATATGCCTCATGAGAAATCTGTACATGAATCAAGAAGCAACAGTTAGGACGGAATACTGAATGACTGAGTGGTTTGGAATAGGAAAAGGAGTAAGACAAGGCTGCATTGTCACCCTGCTTATTCAACTTATACACAGAGCACATAATGCGCTATGCAGGGATGGAGGAATCACAATTTGGGATCAAAATTGCTGGGAGAAACATCAACAATTTGAGATATGCAGATACCACCACCCTAATGGCAGAAAGTGAGGAGGACCTAAAGAAGCTCCTGATTAGGTTGAAAGAAGAAAATGCAAAAGCTGGCTTGAGACTCAATATCAAGAAAACCAAGACCATGGCAACATGCCCTATCAGTCACTGGAAAATAGGTGGGGAAGAAGTAGAAGCAGTGACAGATTTTACTTTCTTGGGATCAAAACTCACTGCAGATGGTGATTGCAGCCATGAAATAAAAAGGCGACTGATTCTTGGGAGGCAAGCGATGAGAAACCTGGGGAGCATAGTGAAAAGTAGAGACATCACATTGCAAACAAAAATTCGTATAGTCAAAGCAATGGTATTCCCTGTGGCAATGTATGGTTGTGAGAGCTGGACCATTAGGAAAGCTGAGCGCAGAAGAATAGATGCCTTTGAGATGTGGTGTTGGAGGAGAGTTTTGAGAGTCCCCTGGACAGCGAGGATAACAAATAGGTCAATCTTAGAAGAAATCAAACCTGACTGCTCCTTAGAAGGTCAAATAGTGAAGATGAAGCTAAGGTACTTTGGACATCAAATGAGAAGAGAGGATTCACTTGAGAAAGCCTTGATGCTGGGAAAGGTGGAGGGCAAAAGAAAAGGGGGTGGCCAAAAATGAGACGGTTAGATATTGTGGAGACAATGGGCACAGAGCTGAGCGGGTTGAGGAGGATGGTGGAGGACAGAAGTGCCTGGCGTGCAGTGGTCCATGGGGTCGCAAAGGGTCGGAGTCGACTGTGCGGCTGAACAACAAAAAAAGTGGCCTTTACTGGTTCTTCTAGCCAGTGATGGCGAATCTTGACACTTCAGGTTTTCTTGAACTTTAATTCCCAGAAGCCCTGATCAGCAGGAGGGCTGACTTGGGCTTCTGATAATTGAAGTCCAAGAACACCTGGAGTACCAAGGTTTGCCATCACTCTTCTAGGCAGATGGGGAGAGCTGTTCAGGAAGCTGGGCCACAATAATCCATCCATTGTTAACCTTATGTCTATTATTATAATGTATCCTACATGGACAACTTTATGCTGGGGTGTAGCAGGCACATGCAAAGTACACGGTTTACTATTCCCCTGAATATTTTGCAACAATTTCCTCTCGATGCAAGACATGTATTGACATGAAGATTGTTCAAAATTAAGACCCTTCTATTTAGCTCAGAATTTAATAGCTCATAATGATAACCAATATACAGTAGTTGAGGGTTTTTTATCATTTCTTATGGTAAAATCTAAGTTTTAACCCCTGGTTAGACAACACCTTTGCCTTTTTTAAAATTCATTCCTCAGCTGTAAAATTTGTTTCTTCACCATATAGATGAGCATGGCTAATTTTGGTTTTAATGCAATTATTATTATTTATATTAGTATTTCTATTTTGTTTACCTGGAAATGGCAGTGTACAAATGATGTATACATAACATCCCAAGGAAACAACCACGGGAGTAGGCAGAAAGAAGAATGAACAAGAATGTCATAAACAGTTTTTGAGATGAACAATTCACCAGAAAAGATGGCAAAATAAATCCATTATCTACTACACATGAGTCACACTGCCCTCTAATGGAAATGAGACAGACATGGTCAATCTAGGACAGCATATCGAAAGAAAAGGTTGTCTCAAATTTTGCTGGTATAATAATAATAATAATTATTATTATTATTATTATTATTATTATTATTATTATTATTATGTGTCAGAAATTATTCTAGGTTAAAATGATTTTTGCTGCAGGGGGTGCCTGAATGAGGCTCCTTTCATGTCCCCAAGAGCTGGGGCAGAGACAGGCACTCAAACGATCAAGCAGTACTCGGGTCTTGAACCGCCAACTTGCTGGCCTTCCAGCTAACAAGGCGAGCTTCTTCACTACTGAGCCACTGCAGCTGGTGAACATATATACATAAGAAAGAACATATTGCTTTTGAAGAGTTAAAACTTATGATGTGGAAATGCCATTTGACCCCGCCCTAATAGGTTATTTATTTAAAATGTTCATATACTGGCCTCCATAAAAAAGTTTTTTTAAAAAATACATTTCAGTTGAATAATTTTAATATTAAAACAGTGCAAAAATATTCATAAGCTGTGCCAATTCTCAAGGTTGCAGTACACCCCAGAGCTGGTGATGAGATGCAAACAGTGGAATGAAGGCTGGACAATTTTTACTGTAGGCTGTTGATGCTAAATACATCCACCAGCTGTATGTTTACCAGGAACCAGTCCCATACTTATGAATTGCTATTGTCAAAGGAGCAAGCATGGCATTATGAATGGGATGTTGCATTAAGACTCAGAAAACCCAGTAGAAGTCCCCAATTGTGCCCTGAAATTTAGGCAGCCTGAACAAATTACTAGTTCACAGTCTAACTATCTTGCAGAGTTATTATGAGGAAGTTGGGCAAGTGCCATACACACTGTCCTGGATTTCTCAGAAAACAAGGTACACAAATAAGCAAATTACACAGGAGATTCTTGATAAACATACATTATTGATCAACATTTCAACAGAGCAATGGAACTAAGGCTGAAGTCGGAAGAGGAGGAAACCAATGTCCCAACTTAGCCATGACATCTGAGATGCATGTCCAGTTCTGGTATAGTATTTATAATTGTTTGTATCAGGCAATCCCTTTCTTTCAGTTGTGGCTGAATTTAATTTAAAAAAATGTGTTCTCTAAAAGTCTAAGCAAGCATGTGTTGGACTGAGGGAGAAAGAGCTTAATGTTAGCATCTCAAGAAAGCTTAAAACATTGCTGCATTTTAATCTCTAATCACAGGAATGTATACCTACTAAGACAGAACTAAAATCCAAACATTTCACCTTTGTTTTAGTGAATCCCATGAAGACAGAAAAAATGTGGGAGATGAAATCCATTTAGAAACATTGGGTTCCTTTGTGAGTGCTATCTGGAAAGATAGGGGCTAGTATCTGTCAAGTACCAAAGGGGAAATTACACCTACAGCCTATCTCTTATCAAGAGAGGACATCAAAGCAGTACTAAGGGGGGGAATAACTATTTCAGCTTACAGAAAACATCAAAGTCAGTCTGCTTCCACTCTGGAATCAGGCAAATTTAGAATTACAACTGTGTAAAGAGAGAGGGGTAGAAGGCAGTTTTGTCCTGGTAATCATTCAAATGAATTCGAATCTTGATTGGAACAAGTGGTCTGAGGCATGAAAGGGAGGTCAGAAATCTGGTTAAACAATTCAGCGTGTCTCTAAAGGAAGGAGCTTTGCTAAGCATCTGTCTTGTGAAAGAGGCACTCTATGCTAAAATATCACTGTAAAGTAGATTAGATTAGCTGTTTTTTCTGGCACATCTTGTGAATTGTCATGGTCTATCATAAAAAATTATTTTGCTCCAATATATGCTTCTTTGAAACATTTGACATTTTTCCTTTTTAATAACATCTAAAATATATATTTCCAAGCCACTGTCTAGGTTTCTGGCTCAGTTTGTGGTACCAAAAGCAGATCTTGCCTTGGCCAGCTACCAGAAACTTTAGTATTTATGTGGGTGTGGCGGAGCTCTACTTTGCAAAGTGAGATCACTGGTTCTCAGTGCCTAGCCTGGTGGATTTTTTTTAATGCCCTGGAAGAAAAGCCAAATCTGGATAGGCTGGTGAGATTCTGGCACTAGGTTGGTTCTATAGTCTTCAGCAAAATTGTTTCTTCCCTGGGCTCACCCATCCCCAAGATAAATCAGGTACAGTACTGTAGCTAAGCGGCTAGAGATGGAGCCCCCTGAACCTAGGTACTGTCACAAACATTACACTCATTATTTTTGGTGAATATTTTCTTGAATGAGAAAAACATCCCTTGCTACAGTTTTTACAAATAAGTGATTTCAAAGTGACATCAGCACATAAACAATTGCAACAGGATGCACTACGCTATTAAATTGTAGCCCTCTGTGATCTCTAATTGCCTAAAATTATGTGTGTATAACACAAGGAGAAGAAAAAAGTCTTAACCATGGAAAATGGTACCCCAGCAGCAGCAACATATGGGAAACAATGGCAGGACTTGCAGGCACTAGTTTACTTACACTTATTGAAATAATCCTTACATAATGATCCCCAACACAACTAATTTCTGTTTGAAAATTTATATTGAAGAATATTCAGCACAGGCTTACTATTAATAGCAGCCTTCTAGGTTAGACTATCTAGTAAGGCTCCAAAGTAACCAAACAGAAGCATCCAGCAAGTTAGTCAAATGCATCCCTAAGTTTAGACAACTTTGTATCTCCTAGTTTCATCATATCATTGCTCAACAAATAAGAGGGGAGAGAGGCCTATGCATAGTTTCCAAGTGGTGTTATTTTTATCCTTTTCCCGACGGTACACTATATTGCCATTTTAAAATTACAAAACACTGAGGTTATTTGCTCCATTTATTTAGTGAAACAAAGCTATCCTTGGACGTATAAAAACAGGTTCGTACAAAAAGAATTATTCTACTTCCCAGCCTAACTCCTTCCGTTATCTTAAAGTACAAAAGGAATGAAACACACACACATCTTTCCATTCCTTGAAGAATAAAAGTGGCTTCAAACATGGTTACAGGTAGCCAGCATTTGTCTGCCTTTCCACACTCAGGGAGACATAAAGGAATAACAATACAGTAACCCAGACTGGCAGGACGTTTTTGCTGACTACAAACAAATAAGTAGAACTGATTTCCCAATGGAAGGCATAGCATACAAACACAGATTAGTTAGTAGTTGCAGCCCCCATGTTTGAAAGAAAGAACAATGAATGGCCAAGACACAGGGAGTGGGCCGTACCCAGCCAACCTCTGTGCCTTTTGGAAGGGTTGGGCAGTTTAAAAAGTACTGGCCTCCTCCACAAAAGGACTGTCAAGTCACAGTACTGCTCCTACTCTAGAAAGTAGGAGACAACCCCAACAGAAACAAAGCAAACATGGCTTGTGAAAAACATTGCCCTGGCTCAGAATTCCAGGTGACAAGGTTTGGTCAGCCGCAGAAGCCAGCTACGAGTCGTTGGGGAGTCCAAAAAGCTTCACAGTGCCAGCTTCCCTGCTGCTGTCGTATTTTCCATCTTTGTCATCACAGGCAAAGGCCAGGAGCGGACGCTTTGGATGCCAGGCCACGGTGAAGGTTGGGGATTCACACTGCACCTCCCAAAGCTTCTCCCCTAAGAGGTGTAAGAAAGAGTTAGGATCAACACACCTGCGGCTCTGACAGTGTCACTGACCCCAACTTTATAGAAGAGAGTGAAACTGGAGAAGGATTTTGCAACTGATTCATTTACATAAAATTACAAAATTCAAACATAGAGAGCAAACAAAACCAAAAACGTTGTAGCACTTTAAAAACTAACTGTTGCATTTTAAAGCTAGCTTTCCTGGATAAGTCCAATTCCTCAGATGTAGCCTGCCTATGTCTGACGAAGTGGTCTCTAAAGTGCTACATTTTTGGTTTGGTTTTGTCTACTCTCTGATATGCTTGAAACACAGACTAACATGGCTACCATTCCAAAGAATTACAACATGTTCAAATGTTAAAATGATTACTGTTTTTGACCTGACGTGGGCTACTTAGCCAGCTTTATCTCAGCAATTTACTACATCACCTTTTGTCCATGTAGGGCATAAACTGTATACACAAAAAATTCCCCACTGACTGTATTTCTCCACATCCATAGAAAATTTGTCCCATATATAAGTAGCTTCGTTTTATTTGCCTATTCTGATCTTTGTACTTTGCTTCAAAGTCAATGGCTCTGAGGAGTGTAACAGTTTGAAAAATGTCTCCTCTGCAGCCCACCCCTTGGGTTCTACCAGGGATTTCTAAAATCAGGTACACAAAGCTTTGGTGAAGTTGCTCAAAACCAGACCAAAGGCTGTGTAACATGCTTCCAACAAATGGAAGAAAACTAACAATGGCCAAAATCCTCTTGCTGATAAAACGGCATCAACTTTTAGAGGCAAACTGCAACAAGTTAAGAAATCACCATCAACTTTATCAGTTGCATGGTGACTCGTATAACTCAGTATGCAATGATTTCTTAGGCAGGTAAAGGTCACCCTTGCTTGAAAGCCAGTCATATCCGACTCTAGGGTGCAGTGCTCATCTCCATTTTCAGCCAAAGAGCCACCACTTTCTGCATCTGCAGACATTTCTGAGGGCATGTGGCAGTGCACCTTTCCTGCCAAGGTGGTCCCTATTTATCTACTGGCAATTTCTTGCTTTTGAACTGCCAGGTTGGCAGCAGCCGGGACAGATGATGGGTGCTCACTCCATCAAGCAGCACTCAGGTTTTAAACTAACTTTCCAGTCATCAAGTTCAGCGTCTTAACCACTAAGCTACCTCAGTCCCATGATTTCTTAACTTAGGGTAATTCACCTACAAAGATTACACTTTTTATACTACTCCAGGGTAACTAGGAAAGTGACTCTGGGCCTTGTTTACTTAGAAATAAGTCTATTCAACAGTTTCCCCCCAGTAACTGTGCTTAGGAGTGAAGCCTACATCATTTTCAAGACATGACATGCAAACAGCAGCACTTACCGGTTTCTACTTCTGCAATATCAATGAAGTGATCTTCCGATGCAGAAGCCAGCATCTTCCCATCATGGCTGAAGCTTAATGTCCTCACAGGCCAGTCAAGTCTGGAAGAAAAATTTGCAAGGGGAGGGGCAGAAAAGGAAGAAGAGGAGGAAAAGATACATTGTAGAGGTCTGTGTAACCAGCATTCTGTCCTCAACACAGACTAGTCAGGTGGCTCTCGGTAAAATAACACAGAAATCAAATTAAAAGTTGTAAATAAATTTTGCCTTCATGTTAATGCAAAAAGCCGATATTCAAAAATCAGTTTACTCTGTTACCACTGCAATCAAATCTTCACCTTGAGCCCAATGTTTATTCCCTATATAATAAGAGCCAGGTAAGATCCTAGCAACATATAAGCCAAGTCATGATTTCTTGTCTCTATATTACTTTGGAGTACAGTTTCACGCTTACTTACAAAGGGAAAGGAAGGATGGGGATTCATCTCCAGCTAGCACAGACCTTAGCTAAACATTACTGGCTGGGTAAAACAAAGAGCTCAAATCTAACACATCTGGAGAGTACCAGAGTGGGGGAAGGTGGCACAGATCTACCTATAAGTGTTGAAGAAAGGCAAGCAACACAAGACAAATGACTTACCTAGAGAAACATCGTACACACACCAACTCGTCAACATCCCACAGGCTAACCAGTGCATCAGCACTTCCTGTAGCAAAATACTTGCCCGTTGGGTCAAATTTGATACAGATGCAATTTGAAGGATGGGCATTAATTGACTGGATTGGCTTCAACTCTGGATAGCTACAGAAAACAAAAGAGATGACTTTGCAGTGAGATAGGAAGAGCAGTTTTTCATCATCTATGTTTCAACTGAAATGCCTTCCCTGCTGCATACCAACTATAAGGCAAACTCTCAGAAACCATACCATACACCTAAATGGACTCTGTGGTAATTAAAGCATCAGATGACAATGTGAGCAGCACTGGTTTATTTCATTTCCAGCTACTGAGCTAGAGAGATCACAAGAGTAAAGGAGGAACATAACCTTGTTTTTATATATGCATGCAAATTACAGATGAGGAAAAAGGAAAGCCTACAATAAGATATGAGGAGATCCTTCATTTCACTGTCAACTGAAAAATGAGGTGGCACAACATTCCTTCTGTTGGATTGTGTCAAATATAGCACTCTGATGTAAACAGGAACTGGTGACATCAAGTAGCTTAAATTTCTACTCACTAAAATATCTTCCTACGCAATATCATGAGAGCAAAAATTCACTAAGTGTGCATTTTCAGAGTCCTTAGAAAGGCCTTCGAGTCTACACACACACACACACACACACACACACACACACACACACACACACACACACACACACACACACACACACACACACACACACACACACACACACACACACACACACAAATCCCTTGCAATCACCACAACCAAACAGGTTTCTCCTATTAGATGAAAGTCTAATCATCCTACTGCGATAATCTCATACACTGAGGTGGGGCATTTTAGTCCCCAAACTCATGTTTTGTTGCAGAATCCACACAGAAACAAATTTACCACAGAAACATTTGCAGCACAGTCAGCTGCAGAGATGTAAACTATGAGTCCAGTTTTCATTCTCCTGCCAAGTACCATCTGGGGGACAGGGAGTTATGGACAAGAACTGCCCCAACATTTTTTTACACTGGGGTACAATCAAGATTTGTTAAATAAGTTCCACGTCCTTTTTTCAATTAACCTGGATACCAAGAAGCAGGAGCAACTTACTTTAAATGTTAATGGCCTCATGGCAGGGGGATGGGGGGTCACTGAAATTTGGAAATACAGTCAAACATTGCATAAAGAGCACCTCACTTAAAGAGTAACTCACTTAAAGAGCAGCATTTTCTCTGAATGTTCGCTTCGCTTAACAAATAAAATCAACAAAAACTCGCTTAACAAATAAACTGGGGTTCGTAATCCCACACCACCACCATCAGTCACAATTGGTCACTTTCAATGGTGTTTTGCTTAAAGAGCAAACTCACTTAAAGAGCAATCCTGCGGAATATATTATGCTCTTTAAGTGAGGTACAACTGTACAAGAAGTGTATATTAAACTCTTCCATTACCCCAACCTCAATGCTAACTCAACTGCTAATTCTTGATACACTGAAATTCTCATTCTCCTTGGAGTCAAAAATGTCTTAATACTGACTCAATAAAAGGTTTATAAAATCATGAGAATTAACTGATTAAAATGAAAGGAGAAATATTCTGTCTTTCCCCCCTGAAATGTATATAGGAGAATGCAGTAAAACTAATTTCCTGCCCCACCAGAGCAGGCTGGAGGGGCTCTCTACATGTACCAAAGTATGGTACTAGATGGGGGGCCTTTTTTTAATCCATTCGGCCCTTTGGAACCTCCTGCTAATCGACCTCCGCCTCCAACCAGAATTGATGGCCTTTAGAAGAGATGTAAATACATAGTTGGCACAGCAGGTGTGGGGTGCTTCTACTGGACCTACCCACCCACCCCCAGCACCAGCTGGCTCATATGATTATTAGTCAACTCTACCATCTGATTTTTAGATTTGAGATTTTTTTAGATTTTAAAGTTTTATGATGTTTTATTTAGGTCTATTGTGTGTTGGGAGTGTTTTTATGTCAATGTGGTTTCTTACATTGTAAACTGCCCGGAGTCACCTTGGTGAGGGGGAGGTTAAATAAGTTGAAATTAAAAATGAATGAATGAATACAGCCAGAAAAGCCATCTCTTGGAATGTCCATACTATCCACTGCCTTTATGTGCTATAACTGTATCCAGAAGAGTGAATAGGCTAGAGAAAAATTTCTAGGCAAAGGTCTGCTACAAGAGCCATCCTTGGAAACAGAGGAACTCTATATAATAATGTTTACATTTTAAAATCAGGGGAGAAAACTAAGGTATGGCAAAGGTACCAGATATACTGTATATACTTGAATATAATCTGACCTGAATATAAGCCAAGGTACCTACTTTTGACCTGAAAACACAGGAAAATAGATTGACCTGAGTATACGCCGAGGGTGGAAAATGCAACAGCTGCTAGTGAGTTTTAATAATCAAAATACATGAAACTATGGTCGAAATTAATTAAATTGTTGGCGCGCCTCAATCTGGCGTGGTCTTGGGACCCTCATGGTCATTGACCCAAGTATAAGCTGTGTCTCCTTTGGGGGGTTCACTTTGGGGATAAAAAACTCAGCTTATACTCGAGTATATATGGTACTGCTTGCTACTATATAATCCCATGAAAAAAGGAAACAGAGCAAGCAAAAATACTAAAGATTCAATAAACTAAGACATATCCAAGATCTAGTGAAAAGTGAGCACGTTCCCCCATCCTCCACCAAGACCAAAAGAGAAGACAGCCAACTCACTTGCTGCCCTTCCTAGAAAAGGCCATGTTGTGGGGTACCTGAGGATGTTGATGCAACCATTGCCATTGGTGAGGAAAAACATGTTGTTGTCATTGTTCCAAGAGATCTCATTAACCTCGAATTTAAACTGTTCCTCAGCTTTTGACCGATGTGTCTTAGCATCAATAAATGTGACCACATCATCCTTGTTCCCGACTGCAATAGTCTGGCCATCAGGACTCCAGCAGATGTTAATATTCTCCCCTGAAAAGAGGGAAGAAGGGGAGATTGAACATGCCAATTTATCATATTGAGCAACAGCAGTTCATATAACACAGAGATTTTTGCTCTTGGTAATTAAAGGCTAAAATCCAGTTACTTTGTTACACTTGCAAGCAAATCACTGCTGAGGGTTTCAGAAGTATGCACACCTTCTGGCTTAATCAACACTTGAGAATCTCAGAAGGGATTTGTTAGTTGCCTTTTGCCTTCCAAATACTAAACCAATGAAGGGGGGATGAACAGGGAGACAGTTGCATCCAGAAGAATATAGTACAGGATACATTCACACAGAAAACAGAACACCCTTTGTTGTCCATTATTTGCCAGTTAAAATCATGTATGTACAGCATGAATGATCTATAGCCTATCCCAGGCAATGGCAATTTCTTTTCACAGGCCCTGAATAGTTTGTTTACAACAAAATCTCTAATTAAAATTGTTAATAACCATCAACAAAAGTACTTCAACAAAACTACCTGCAAAGCACCCAAACTCCATTGTTGAGCCACATGCCAATTGTGCCCCATAGCAACAATACTACCGTAAATGATTAGTGATACAGAAAGTATTGTCTATGACTGTTGCTTCCAATCAATAACAACAAAAGGAAGTTGCAGTATCATACAGCACAGTATATGAGGGAAAAAGGATACCTACATCTTAAGGGTACAAGTGCGAAAAAGAATGCATGTGAGTCAACATTTCCAGCACCAAATGGCTATTTCTCTGGAGCAACTTGCTGCTTCTAATACTTGCACACCTTAGAAGAAATTAACATTTCCAAAGACTCAAACAATTGTTCAACAAGTAACATTAATGTCACTAACCTTTAGTGTTCACTGTTGCAATGCATTTGGTGGTACGAACATCCCAGATACGAATAGTTTTGTCTCCAGATGCTGTGACAAATAAGTCTGGGTTACTGGGATGCCAGCACAACTGATCCACACTGTCTCCATGGCCACGGTAATTGTTTTCCTTCACCTAGGAAACAAAGGAGAATTTTAACTTATTGCTCATGATCATTAAGCATGTACATATGTACACATATACACATACAAACACAGCCTTCTTGATGCTCCAGCCCTCCACGTTCCAATTGGGCCTCAATTTGAGTCTTAAAGGTAAAGGTCGCCCTTCCTCAAAAGCCAGTTGTATCCAACGCTAAGGTTTTGTGGTCATCTCAGTTTACAGCCAAAGAGCCAGCATTGTCTGCATCTGCAGATGTTTCCATGGACATGTGGCAGGCATGACTAGACACTGAAGTGCAGGGAATGCTGTTTACCTTCCCACCAAAGTGATCCCTATTTATCTACTTGCAATTTCTTGTTTTTGAATTGCTAGGCTGGCAGGAGATGGGACAGATATGGAAACTCACTCCATAATGCAGGACTCGGTTCTCAACCTTCCAGTCATCAAGTTCAGTGTCTTAACTACTAAGTCACCGCAGTCCCTTCCTTGAGGATACACAAGAGCAAAATCAAATTAGAAGATGGAAGTTGCTCAATGGACACGGAACAACAATAGAGGACATAGCTGAGGAACTCGGGTGGTGATGGGTTGCGGGCGTTATGCTCGTGCCTCACCACTGCTTCGGGAGCTACACTGGTTGCCAGTATGTCTCTGGGTGCAATTCAAAGTGCCCTACATGATAGTGGGCCAAGATACTTAAGAGACCGCATCACCCCAAGAACATCTATCCATCCCATCAGGGCGGATCAGAGAGGCTCTCTTACCATTCTATCAGCTAGAGAGGTGCATCTCTCTAGCACCAGAAGGAGGGCCTTCTCTGTGTCAGTCCCGGCCCTTTGGAACCTCCTGCCAACTGAGTTATGTTTAGAGACAGAGCTATTGCCTTTTCAGAAGGGCCTAAAAACCTGGCTGGCAGAGTAGGTGTGGGGCTCCAGTAGTACGGGATCCCATGTTGGATGGTTAATTTGATTGAACAGCCACCTCTCTCTCTTTTAATTTTTTAAAATCTTTTAAATTTTTGAGTCTTGTAAATTTATAGTTTTAACATTTTTAATCAATTTTGAACTCTTGGGTTTTTAATCTCTGAATTTGTACGGGTATAGTTGGGTTATCCTGTTTATATTGCATTCATTATGTATGATTTTTTTGATCTGTAAGCTGCCTAGAGTCGGGTTCGCCTAAGTAGGGCGGGATATAAATTTGAAGAAATAAAATAAAATAAACTCAACCTCCGTTTTGTTACTTGGGAGGCCCCTGAATAGGCTGAGGACTGGAGTCCCTAAATGCAAGGCCAACAAGCTCAAGGGGAGGCTGCTGGTGGACAACAACACGCTGTGTGAATATGGAGAGATACAGAATCTGGCCCGTTTACTGGTCTGCGATTACTACTAGAAACATGCGCCGGTAAAGATTTAATGTTGGCCAACGACAAAGCCAAGACAATGGCTTCATTTTGGCAGTTCAAAGTTTGATCTGGGCATGAATGAAGTCGTCCACTCCAAGAAATGCAACGACGCTCCGAGCGCCAGCCATGACTGAGGCCTCGGGACCCCCGCCCCTTCCCAGCGACTAGTATTATCTATCCCTGTGGGCCTGACTGACTCCCAGCCTCCCACGCTGGCTGGTCTCCCTTCCCTCGTCCGACTGACCAGCCGGTCTTTGTCGAGCACGAAGACGCTGGCGGTCTTGTCGAAGGAGCCGGAGGCGAGGCGGCGGCCGCAGCAGCTCCAGGCCACCGAGTGGACCTTGGCCCCGTGGGCCGGGAACTCGCGGCTGCGCGTGTTCGCTCGGAACAGCTCCTGCATGGCCTGCACGTAGGGCGAAACGGCCATGGTAACAGGGCCAGGGCCGCCGCCGCCTGCACTTTTCCCTTCCGGGTAATGCAGGCTATACTTCCCTTGCGTCATCACGTTCGTCCTCGTGTTAGGCGGAGAGACTCGGTGCCGTTGGGAACCCTTTGGGACTGCGATTCCCATAATGCCTTGTGTTCAACCTAGCCTTATGCGGGGCTTCTGGGAGTTGAAGTTCAAAATGGCTGGAAGATCCGACGTTTCCTGTCAGAAGAAGTGTAGTCCTAATACGGGTGCAGCACAGGGCTTTTCCCCTGGTCACGCCCACCATACCATGCCCACAGAGTAGGTAGTAAAAAAAATTGAATCCTACCACTGGCTTACACTCAATCTTTATATTGTTATTTTTTATAGCAATGCATGAAGTGGCTTGAAGACCTGGCTGGCGGAGCAGGGTCCCAAGAACGTGGGATCCCATGTAGGTTGGCTGATTTAAGGGGACAGCCACCCCCTCCGGCTTTTGGTTTTAGCTGCTGCATTGTTTTAATTTTTATGAATTTTTAAGGTTTAAATATCATTACTATATGAGATTTACTTGTGATTTTAATCCATGCTGTAAGCCGCCCAGAGTCAGGTATATCCGATTGGGGCGGGATGATAGTAAATATAAGTAAATAAATAAATAATAAATTCCAGAGAATCATTTTTTAGTTTATTGGCTCCACTTAGTCATCATCTCTTTTTCAATCTTTCCCTGGCAATGCAAAAGCAGAGAAATGGAAACTTTAAATTTTAGCAGACAGGTCAGTGGCTCCTACAGTCAATGACAAACTGTGCCTCACTTTAGTCATCCAAATAAACTGTATTTGCATGCAAGGTAAAATTATTTCAAAACAGTGAAACTGAAAATGAAGTTTTATTTGTATTTTCGCGCATTCTGGAGCATTCGCACCGGAGCGCCTGATGGACGCCACTACAGTACTGTACTTTATTTCAAAATTTAGATGGGTGGGGGCAGCCAGAATTTCTGCTTCCGGTTCTGGCAAACTGGTGAGAACTTGCTGAATCCCACTACTGGTATAAGTCCACATTCTCTGAAGTGAGCATAGTAAATGTCATTTGTTCCATGGTTTACCTGGACTGCTGCTGCTTCTGCTTTCATGTCTAGATCATATGTTAAACTGCCAAAATAAAGCCACCTTGTGGTGAATTCATTCCATAGTTATTTTCACCTGATCTAGTGTGAGAAAGATTAGCAGGCACAACAAGGTTGCCATTGGCCAGGGTACGCCAGATTTTGATTCAATTATCACGCAGTTTCTGCAATGGCATTTAACAGGAAGAATTTTTTAAAAATCACATGTTTGAACTAGATAGAATTCACTGCTTGCCACCTTCTTGTGAACTTTGTTCTTATTTCATAGAGGTAGTCACAGCAGAAGAACATTTCTATTTAAGTAACACTGGTCTGTATAACAAAATAGAAAATTCCAGCCACATCACCAGGAATGGAGTGTTAAACCATATATCACAAGCCCATTTGTAAGCTTTGAGGACAGCTTGAGAAACATGAAATGAATTTTGGTACATTCATTTATAACTTTTGTGCACTATACACAAGATATTGGTACATAGCCTGAAGTAGTATTCCAACTATGAAAGCTTGTTGATTGACTTTTTTAGAAGTCTGATAAAGGTATGCCCTCCTCCTACATACTTCCCTTTATTATAAAATGTGTGTCTTTGGTGCTCATTCTCCTTCTCAGAAGCTTAACACTTGTTTAAATGTTACAGCTATATGCTTAAATTGCAGAGAGTGCAGCAGTCTGCAAGTCTTCATTTCAATATTGTTACATATCTTTATAAATTGTGTTGATGGAGGAAAAGTAAGGGGTGATGCTCTTGCATAGGTAGATGATACCAAACTCGATACCTAATACAGTACTCCAGAATATCCTTCACTCATAGTTTTTAAACAGAGATTGGGTCACCATCTGTCAGGGAATATCCTGCATCAACATGAGGAATGACACATTGATCCTTCGGCTCCCCCCCCCCCCTTTCTACATTTGTATGATTCGGTCAAATGGAATAGTTTTGGCGAAGCTGGGATTTGTAACAGAAATGTCAACAGAGTACTGTATATTAGGAACTAGTCATATCAGTTGTTGAAACAAAAGTAACAAGTCTTTTGCCATCTTGTAACAGATTTTATTTGGTTCAAACTTTCATGGACCACTGCCTTCCTTCATCACATTCATGGACTATTGTCCCATGGGAGATGACCATACATGCGTTCAGGTAAACTGTGGAAGATGGTAATCAGCAAGTGCTAAAAGGAAATGGAAGGTAACTAAAATGCAGAAAGTAAAGTGTTAATTACTTTAATAGGGTTATTAAGAAATAATATTTGGTGTGGTAATAGACGAGCCACTATCACATAATCTGTCTGGTTAACACATACTAGATTTTGGGAATTGTGGTCCCAATTCTAAGCAATCTTTGCTTGAAAGTTAGTACATGGCACATACGGTACTTCTGAACTTACTGTACCGTGAGTCATTCATTTTCCAGAACTTCTTTCTTCAAACCTTAGTGAAGCAGCTTTTTGAGAAATGTTTCCTGGTATACAAAAAGACATACTGTAGATACTTCTCACTAGAAAAGTCTTTGATTTATGTGATGTTGGTGTTCTTAACCTGTTTCCCTTCAGATTTTCTACTCTGGAGAGAAGTGGCCAGAGTGTTGGAGTTATTCTGAGTTGCACGGATTATGACATCATCTGCCACTATCCTCCCCCATCCCACCCCAGCAGTCACTTCAACGCTTAACTGCAATCTTCTCTTCAATCTTCTCCATGACTAGAAGAAAAGGGGAATTTCTCAAGAGAATTATATTGTTAAATGCTATCTCTGTCGTAAAGGAAAGTTTTTAGGGTGGTTTGCTCAAAAAGAAGCCTTTACAAAAGACCTGCTTGTCTTTTGTTGACAGCATTTCTAGACTCTCCTTATGGGGAGCGGGACGGTGAGGTGGCGGAAATCGCTATGGATGGGGACTGTCAAGACTAATAGCGAGCATGTCTTTATATCACTGTCTGGAGGCAGAGTTAGATTTAGTATTTAGATCCTCCTCCCATGCTATGTAGCATATCGGGCAGCAAAGGATCTCCCATGGTTTCAACCTTGGGCGAGTACTTTAGACAGGGCCGGATTTTCCTATAGGCTAACTAGGCTTCAGCCTAGGGCCTCAAGATCAAGAGGGGCCTATATATTGATATATATCACAGTAATGATGTATTTTATTATCTCTCATGTAATTTACAAACTTAAAAATGGGAGGTGAAAGGACCACATAAATGGATTAGCCTAGGGCCTCTTTTCATGTAAATCCGGCCCTGACTTTAGCATCCTCTCTTGTCATTTTCAAAGTCTTTAAATCTGCCAGGAAAATTCTTCACCATGTATTCCGAGGGAGTCCTCATTTTCGTTTGCCACTAGGAGGGGTCTTGCCACTTTAGGGATCCTGATATGTTTACTCGCTGATGCGCTTGCACAGACTAACACGGCTATCACTTCAAATTTTTCTCCCTACGAAAAATATGGCCTGTCATTTGGCGTCTTCTTTGCACGAGCACCTCCTCGTTGATAATATGGTCACAATATCGAATCAAAGCGGACAAAACCATCGTTTGGCTGCAGGGGCGTAGCTGCCGCCCAGAAGAGTAGCGTGCCTTGGCGGGGCCCCGTATAAAAATTTGTTTGGGGGCCCTTAGGAAGGGTAAAGATTTGTTTTGCTTACGCACGTTGGGGGCCCCCATGGCCCCCGTATAATTGATACGGCAGATACGGCGGTAGCTACGCCTCTGCTACCGCCGTATCTGCCGTATCAATTATACGGGGCCCCCGGGCCACGGGGGCCCCCAACGTGCGTAAGCAAAAATTAATAAAAACTTTCCAAATTTTAATTATGATGAATAAATATTTTTTAATTTTATGCAATTTTTTTTTTCTTTTGTGATAAATCTTTACCCTTCCTAAGGGCCCCCAAACAAATTTTTATACGGGGCCCCGCCAAGGCACGCTACGCTTCTGTTTGGCTGGCAAAGAGACGTGTTTCTAAAACCGCGATGTGGCAGCCTCGGGGTAACGGCCATGGGTTCAAGGCAGCAGGCACCCAACCCGGAGCCACCCTCGCAAGCGACGGAGGAGGCAGCGACCGGTGCCTCCCCCTCGCGCCTCCTTTGGGCTCCGGGCCCGGCCACGCCCTCTTCCTTTGGCCACGCCCACTCCAGGGCGACCCCCGCCGGTCCAAGGGCGCTATGGCTGAAGATGTGATTCTCCTCTCGGAATCTAGCAGTGATGGCGAGTGTTCGCAGCCTCGCCGGCGGCGCCATCTCAGGCGGAGAAAGCGGCGGCGGCCGGTGAGCATGGAGGAGTTTGCCCGGACTAAAGATGGAGGCGCTTCCTGTCTCTCTTTTCCACCCTCACCCCCCAGCCAACTGGCGTCCCTGATAAGGGGATCTCTCGATCCCCCTCGCTCTGCCCCGTGTCCTGATCCTTGGGGTAGTCTTAGCTTTCTGTCCATTTGCCTTCCGTGCGTTTGGGCTCCTTCGCTGCCTCTTGCATCCCTTTGCCTGTTACACGGAAAGCGGAGTTTCTTCCGCAAAAATTATTATTATTATTATTATTATTATTATTATTATTATTATTATTATTATTATTACACGGAAGGGACTCTCAGAGGGCGACGAGGCTCGTGATAGAGGCGCGGGTGGGGTGGGGTGGTGGGGGACTTCGACCCTCTCGTAGAGAGAGCCTTTGTGGGTCCCAAGACCTCACCTGGCTTTCTGTCAAACGAGGAAACAACCAAACACACAATTGAGAGTAAATGTGTCTATCTAACGGGCTCTGTCAGATCTCAAGTAAAATCTGTCTCCCTGGAGCTGGAACTATAGCAATCAGAGGCGTAGCTACCGCCGTATCTGCCGTATCAATTATACGGGGGGCCCGGGCCACGGGGGCCCCCAGCATGCGTAAACAAAACAAATCTTTACCCTTCCTAAGGGCCCCCAAACAAATTTTTATACGGGGCCCCTCCAAGGCACGCTACTCTTCTGATAGCAATTAGCGCAGAAGCGTAGCGTGCCTTGGCGGGGCCCCGTATAAAAATTTGTTTGGGGGCCCTTAGGAAGGGTAAAGATTTCTCACAAAAGAAAAAAAAATTGCATAAAATTAAAAGAAATATTTATTCATCATAATTATCTATCTGTCACTTTTTCCAAATTTTTTACAAACAATTCAAATTAAATATACACTCTCCTTGCCTTTTGCTTACGCACATTGGGGGCCCCCGTGGCCCGGGGCCCCCGTATAATTGATACGGCAGATACAGCGGTAGCTACGCCCCTGAATTAGCGATAACAACTACACTTATATACTGCTCCACAGGAGTTAGTGCACTCTCTAGGGCGGTTCACAAGTTAATCAGCATTTTATCCCCAACGTGCTGGGGAATCATTTACCAACCATGGAAGGCTGAGTCAACCTGGATCCCCGTCAGGATCTAGCTAAGTTTAACCACTGTGCCCCCAGGGCTCTATCTTTTCTTTTGAAATAAGGAGTACAGTACTTTCTTGAGTTTTGATAAAGCTGAAAAGTAGGACTTTGCTGCTAGCTTCCTTTCTCTTGAGTTTTCCTGCCACAGGAATTCCTCTTGCTCTGTTCTGCAAGCATTTCTTATATTGCTCTCTCTCTCTTCTGATCCAGTCCACCACTAGCAAAGGCTTGTTTATGCTGAATATCTGAAAGTGGGGGCTTCATTGGCTCTGTGATTAAGAAGCTCGCCTTGCTAGCTGGAAGGCTGGCAAGTCAGCAGTTTGAGCCCTGATACTGCATGCCGGTTTGAGGACCTGTCTCTTTTCTCTTGGGGGCATATATATATGCTGCCAGTGACATGTGCCCATTTTGCCCTGAAACAGAGCAACTCCATGGGTGCCAAAGCACATAAGCAGAAAATATCAGATGAGTTTGCCTTCTACCAGAGGATAGTATCTGTCAGTTGCCATTTCAGTATTGTCAGTTTTGATGGGCAATAGTTTTCCAGGGTCTCAGAAGAAAAGCTTTTTTCAGCACCTTATATACCTGATCTAAGGGAAGCGAGCAAAATTGATGTACTGTATAACAAAAATAGAAATAAACCCCAAAGAAAAATATATTGTGGGGTGCATAACAGATCTATTCCAGTATCAACTTTTGCTGATCAAATCAGAGAATAAACAAAACAAGACAAAAACCATTGTGGCACCTTAACTGCTGTATTTTAATATTAGCTTTCGTGGTTCAAGTCTACTTCATCAGACGTAAGAGTGAGACTTCATAGCATCAATTTATACACATCAAGAACAGAGGCACAGAATTTATTTATTTATTTATTTATTTAGATTTATTATCCCGCCCTAATCAGGCGAACCTGACTCTAGGCGGCTTACAGAAATTCATAAATTAAAACCTTAAGGTTCATAAATTACTTAAAAGTCAATTAAAAAAGAATTAAACCATGAATTTACAAAAATCTAAAAGATTTAAAAAGGTTAAAAGGTTTAAAAAGATTTTAAAAGTTTAAAAGAGTGAGGGAGGGGTGGCTAGCATAACAGATACGTTTGCAAACTTTTGCTGATTGATTGTATTTTGTGAAAGCCATCACTGAAACAAGTCTGTTGGTTTTAGAGGTATTCAGTACAGTATGTTTGTTTCTGCTTTGGGTTTTGTATGCAAAGGTAGACTGGTACCCAGTGTGGTGTAGTGGACAGAGTGGGCTCAGGAGACATGGGTTCACATCCCTGCTTACATATGACAACTCACTGAGAGGGGAGGTGGTACAGATAGAACCGCTCCTTAAATATCTTACCTAGCTTTAAAACCCTACTGGGGTGGTTTATACGTCAGATGCAACGTGATGGCACATAGCATACAGAATATAAAGTAATATGGCTAACAACTTCTTCCGTGTTGAGGCCAGGCGTGAAACTGCCAAAAAGAAGGCACCTTTTGGTGAGTTCATTCTGCAGTTCCTTTCACCTGACCTAGTGTGGCTAACTATCTGAAAATAAGCAAATTCAGGAATCAGTGCTTGAAACTCAGATTATACTTGCATCCAGCATTCACCTTTGGTTCTGTCTCCCACTCACTGTTTCAGCTAGTTCCAGAATTTGATGGATTTTGATTGAGATTAGTCTGGGAATTGGGGGATGTAAGTAATGACTGGGATAGCCTAACCTGGTTGGGCACCACCCCATTTTGTTGTAAAGAACCGGCTCTTCTCTACAAAGTTGTCATTCAACAGCAGCCAAAATTTGAGACCACCTCAGGTTCGAGGTTCAGCCAAAAAGCATTTTTCATTTCTTTCTGGTTCTGCTTATGAATGTGTTCTATGTGAATAGCATTTTAGTAGGGATGGGACTTTTGTGTTAACATGAAAGAAAAATATGAAACACACTTTTCTTTTTCATATTCTTTCATCACTTTCCAAAAGAGAGCTACATAAACAAGAGAGATTCATATTAGTGAAAGAGGGGAACACCAAAATTTAATATATTTTTTTACTCTTTTTTGTTCCACCAGTCTTTCATCTGGTGCCTGGCAAATCATTTTGGAATTTTTCTTATGCAGTAGCATTGCGAAGGCTGCTGTCAACCAGCTGTCAGAACATCCGGGAGTAGTGGGAATTTTGAAGCAGTAAAAGGGCCTGGATTGATTGGAACCCAATGGGAGTGCTTTTAAATTGTTCCATTGACTCCACACTCTACTCTTTCCATGTGAAGTTGTGTGAGCTTGATCCAAGCACACTCCATCTTTCTGCATACACTGCCAAATGTTTGTTTTAATTCAGTTGTTGCCATTGCCTAAAATAAATAGATACTCTTACAACGAAGCAAAAAGCACTAATGAAATTGATCAGAATTTTCCTCCATATTGTCAGTTTCATAAATCTGGTCTCAATGGACCAATTGGATTATGCTAAATGGAGTGCAGTGAATGTAAGAAAGAGATTGTCAGGCCACAGTCATTTCATGGTAATGTAGTGTGCCCCAAACAGGGCCTAGTATCTGGACTAGACAGGTGGAAGGCAAATGGGAGATAAAGTATGAATACATGAAAGCTCAGGGAGTCAAAAAGTATTGCAGTGTACAAACTAAAATTAAAGTCTGGATTTTCTTATATCAAGACTTTTAAAGAAAAGAGAATAAAAATTAAATGTTTCGTAGGATTTGGAGTGGTTGTGTGTTTTTATGGGAATCATAGGGATGAGTGTTCAAAGATGGAAAGCAGGCCCCAAAGTGGGATAGTTGTTTCTGAAGCACCATTCATAGTGAATAGCAATACAGTGGTACCTCGCTTAAAGAGCATAATGCGTTCCAAGGGATTGCTCTTTAAATGAGTTTGCTCTTTAAGCGAAACACCATTGTAAGTGACCAATTGTGACTTCTGGCATGGGGGATTGTGAACCCCGATTTATTTGTTAAGCAAGTTTTTTGTTGGTTTTATTTGTTAAGCAAAGCGAACATTCAGTGAAAATTCTGCTCTTTAAGCAAGTTACTCTTTAAGCAAGGCACTCTTTATGCGAGGTTTGACTGTACAGTGAACCCCTGCTTTACAGAATTAATCTGTTCCACTGGTTTGTCCTTAAAGCGATTTGTCCTTAAAGCGAACTGAAGTTTCCCATAGGAATGCTTTTTTTTTTTTTTTTTTGGGGGGGGGGGACTGTTCCAGAGCTCAGGGAAAAGGCCAAAAATAATGGTTTAAATGTTCAAAACTCTTTATAAAGTGGCAAAAAATTCCAAAGTGCACTTTATGAAGAATTTTGAACAGAAAAAAATGTTGGGTTGTTATGGGTTTTTTGTTTTTGTTTTTGCTTTTTTCTGACCTTCAGAACAGAAGAAATTGATTTTCAATGCATTCCTATGGGAAACAGTGCTTTCCACATTCTAATGGCCAGCTGTGGTAATGGCCCAACAGTCAGCTGTTTTCCTCACCACCACCCGGGAAGCTACTTTTAAGCTGCCAAATTGCACCAAAAACATGATGAAAAATTCAAGAAACAGAGCGGAAATGCTCCAAATACCCTCCCACCACTGTGAAAAGCAGCAGGGGTACCCTAGCAGTCCTAAAAAGCTTCACATCCTGGGGAAACTCAGTCTGTATCGCGATTTTTGTCCATGAAGCGGACCGTTTTTTCCTATGGATTTCTGTCCGTGAGGTGAATTGTCTGGTAAGCAAGCTATCTGTAAAACGGGGGTTAATTGTACAGTAAAACCTCATATAACACTAAAACCTGGTTCCACAAGTCTTGGTGTTATATGATTTTTAGTGTTATCTGATGCATGTTAAAATCCTATGGGATCCATAGAGATACTGTACATTGTAACCACACAGGCTTTAGCGGTTGTTATCTGAAGCATCCCATAGGATCTTAATGTTATCTGATGCAATTCTTCCCCCCAGATTCCTTAATGTTATGCGATTTTAGTGTTATTCGATACTAATGTTATATGAGGTATTACGTATAATATACTGAACTGAAACAGTGAAATTCCTCACAATGGTATCCTTATTCAGTAAGTGACTCTGCACTATGACATCATAGTGTCTTGCTGATCTGATCACATTTGTTCATGTTTTATGTAATCCAAGGATAGACTACTGTTAGGGATTGCATATTATGTGTTTGGCTGGCAAGTAGCCTATTACTAGGGACTGCCTGCCACTAGATTAAAAAAGTATTAAATGAGCTTTATTTGACATCAGTCTGCTTCTGAGTTCAGTTCAAATGCTAGTATTGATCTTCAAAGCACTAAATCAGGAATTCTCAAACTGTGGCCTGTGGGCCGGATGTGGCCCACAGCACCATTTCATGTGGGTCCTCACCTCCTCCACCACACCAGGAAGTGCCATGTGGTGGAGGAAGGGCAAAATGGCCATCCAGTCCCCGAAGCTGGCTGAGGGAGCGTGACCCGGCCTCCGGCTTTAAAAGGTTGAGAACTAAATGGTCTTAGTACTATATCTAAATTACTGCTCTCTCGCTATGAACTTCTGTGACAATTAAGATCAGTTTTACTGTTATTTTTTTCAGTTTTACCACTTTTTGAACTTTGACGGTGGCTGCTACGGAGGGCCTTTTTAGTAATGGCATCAAAAGTTATAGACATCACTTTCTAAAACTCTATAGGCATTTTGGTTCAATCCAATGAGTGGGGAAATCCTAGGAAAGGACTATGATTCTGCATTTGAGTTAGAAAGAGTGGGAGAGCTGAAGATGTAGTAGCTGCTGCTCCCGCTAGAGAGCAGCGTTTCCCTACCTTTACTTTTGGGACTTCAATTCCCAGAAGCCTAAGTCAATTCCTCAAAAGCACTGTTCAATGTTCTGACTTATGCTTCTGGGAATTGAAGTCCCCCTGTGGACCATGGGCCCCACGTTGTTGAACCACTCAAGGTTGAGTGTGAGGGCATTTTTTGTTAGCTAAGGAAATAAATGGGCCTGTGTTATGGAAATAGTATGTCCTGCTTCTGTTTCAGACTTGCTAAGTAATACCAAAACATACAGATATTATAGTGTAATAAGTAATGGTTGTAAGAGGAAGAAAACTGTATCTCCCGAGAGACTTGCTGTGGCCTGGTGATTAATCAATAAAGTAACAGTTGGAATATCTGAGCAATGCCAAAATGTTCCTCCCCGTGTTTTTGATTTCCTCTTGCGGCAAGCAGCTGCCTGAAGAAGGAAGAGGAGGAGGAGGAAGACATTAACATTGTCACGGGCTCTAAAATCTGGCTTCTATGGCAGCCATTTCCAGGCAAAGGGCCTCCTCCCCTCCCCAGATCAGTTGTGGGCTGGAAGTCTAACAGAGGGATTAAAGCTGGATTAGCCAAAAACTGAAAGAGCACATGTATAAACCCACCCTGGTGCTTCTTGTATCCATCACTGACAGCAAAAAGCCAAAGATCATCTTAGGTTTAAAAAAAAACCATGTGCAAGAGATTTTTATCTCTTGACTGTGTTATGTATATGTACAGTATTAGATATACCGTGAGTCATCTCAAGTAGGGGTTAAGAAGTAGGATATAAAAATATTCATATAAATATGTGGGTTCAGTAATAGACGTTTTCTGAGGAAGACCTCCTTTAATCCACATTGTTCCTAGCTGACACACATTTGGGCTGTGAAAGTCCATATATGTAGGTATATATTGCACTTTTCTTTGTAAGCCATTAAGAAGTGTCATCTCTGTCATTTCTTTTAAAGTGGCGTTATTCCTCCTCTTTAATTTCAACTTCTAAATCAGTTTCCCAAATTACTCTTAATGCTTTTCCATTCATCCTCATGGTTTAGAATATGGAAACAAAAGATGATGAAAAATATGTCAGTTAGAATTAAAGAGAAACGTTGTAAAACAATTTGGAGACGATATATGGATCTAGTCTGGTTAAGCTGTTTTGATTCAAAATACTGTATACTAAAGATTGTTGGAGATGTTTTAAAAAGAGGTAGGGACATAGCTTCATTTATGGTGTGAATGTAACAATGTGAAGAAAATGTGGGGAAGTGGGAGTTTTAAAAAAAAGAAATCAATCAAATATTGTCTATAAAATGGGAGATATGTCCTAAAATAGCATTATTAATGGACTTCAAAAATAAGCAAATAGAATTGAATAAGAAAGAAATTATTATTATATTGGTAGCAGCTTTGAAATTGGTTATGGTTAAAAAAATGAAAAGTAGATTGTGAATTTGAATAGGATGATTGGTATAAAGAGATATGGAATGTGGCAATAAATTATATTAACATGTAAATTAAAATTTAAAAGGGAATTAGTAAAAAACTGACTTCAGAGAAATATGGGGAGAATTTACAAAATATATACTTTTTTGTTGTTCAGTCGCACAGTCGATTCCGACCCTCTGCGACCCCATGGACCATTGCCCGCCAGGCACTCCTATTCTCCACCATCCCCCTCAACTTGCTGAGCTCTGTGCCCATTGTCTCCACAACACCATCCAACCATCTCATTTTTGGCCGCCCCCTTTTTCTTTTGCCCTCCACCTTTCCCAGCATCAAGGCTTTCTCAAGCGAATCCTCTCTTCTCATTTGATGTCCAAAGTACCTTAGCTTCATCTTTACAATTTGACTTTCTAAGGAGCATTCTGGGTTAATTTCTTCTAAGATTGACCTATTTGTTTTCCTTGCTGTCCATGGGACTCTCAAAACTCTCCTCCAACACCACATCTCAAAGGCATCTATTCTTCTGCGTTCAGCTTTCCTAATGGTCCAGCTCTCACAACCATACATTGCCACAGGGAATACCATTGCTTTGACAATATGAATTTTTGTTTTCAATATGATGTCTCTACTTTTCATTATGCTCCCCAGGTTTCTCATTGCTTGCCTCCCAAGAATCAATCGCCTTTTTATTTCATGGCTGCAATCCCCATCTGCAGTGAGTTTCGATCCCAAGAAAGTAAAATCTGTCACTGCTTCTACTTCTTCCCCATCTATTTTCCAGGGACTGATAGGGCCTGTTGCCATGATCTTGGTTTTCTTGATGGTCATGGGCCTGACCATGCCTCCCGGACAGCAGATTAGTCCGGTCACGTGGTTCCTCCCACCAGTAGCAGAAGTAAAACATGTCCACACATGCATAGAACACATTTACAGCAGTGTTCTGTGCATGCGCATGTGCGTGTGTGTTTTACTTCTGCTTCTGAGAGCAGTGCAGGCTGGATAAATTGGTGTCGGGGGCTGGGGCCGGCCTGCGGGCCATATGTCCTGTTCTATTCTATGCTGTCTTCAAGGACATTCTTTTCCTCCCTTCCCCTCCATTCTGTTTTCCATCCATCCATCAATATTTTTTGCCCAACAGGGTGGATAAAAATCAATGATATTAGATAGATAGATAGATAGATAGATAGATAGATAGATAGATAGATAGATAGATAGATAGATAGATAGATAGATAGATAGATAGATAGATAGATAGATAGATAGGGTTTTAAAATTTTAAACCAGATTTATTTTAAATGTTTTTAAATTTTAAATTGGAATTTTTAAATAAAAGCTTTTTGAAGAAAAATCTGTCAAAGGACTGTTCTATTTAAGAAACTGTACATTATAGTCTAAATATTATTCATCATGAAATAAGGATTAATTTTTATTTATGTAGCATAAGATTGTGTATTCAAGCAATGTTTACATTTTTGATAGATGAATTCCATTAACCCATTCACAACGGATTCCAGAGGTTTCTGTAAGATTGAGCATTTTTTTCCTATCTGGAAGATACTTGGTTTTACAGTTCTCAAAGCTGTGAATTTATTTCTGCAGAGATAACTTGGTTCTTCTTCACAGCAAAAATATTAGAATATAAACATACAGTGTTGTAGAAAAAGGCCTTAATCCCATCATTCCTTTGCAAATCTATGTATACAGAATCAACCGCTTATCTCTTAAGTGCTAGGTTTTAAAAAATCAATGACTAGAAGATGATTTTTGTGCAAAGGTGTTATTATTTCAGCTATGTAAGGATCTACTGTATATATAAGACCATCATTTTTATTTTTTACAGCTTTTCTTTAAGTCATAACCTCTTGATTAGACTTTTGAATGAGAAGACCCCCTCCTAGTTTTATTTTAGTAACTTACTCTAATGGTCAGAAGACTCTGTTATCTAATTCTTGACCATAGGCAAATTGGGAGAGTGGCACTACAGAATTTGGAGTCATGAATCCAGGCTTCTGATAATTCCAAGATTACCAGTCTGAAGTACAGACTCGGTGTGGTGAAACAGCTTTCCAGGTCTGTTTGAGGAGGCTGTTCAGATGTCAAGCAGCAGCTCTTCTGCCTAATGGAGTTCTGTTGGCCCTCACATTCCAGAGCAAATTTCAAATATTGATTCCACTGGGAAGAGTTAAAACGGCAAGAGGTTGGAAGGAGAATGGCCACTAGGTGTTTCCTCTGTGGTTTCCAAGTGTCCTATGAGACCAACTGACCTATGAGACCTATATTTAATATTCTGTCCTTCATTTAGAGGCTCCCAAATGATCTCCCTCATGGTGAGCATTGAAATGTTATTCATTTCTGTTATAAAAATATTCAAGCATGGTCTCAACAAGCCATGGTGTGGTTTCTTGACATTTGACCTGTGATCTAGTGACCCACCTCTGATAACAAGCCATGATTTACTAACCAGACACCAACTATGGTTTGACCCCATTG